>OW240912.1:72352360-72681390 GCA_933207985.1 Pelobates cultripes
ATCTGGGTGGTCGGCGGCCATCTTGGGATACGAATGCGGCCAGCGGTGTTTTGTCGTCGAGTGTATGGAACTAAAATCGTACACTCGATGGCACGAACACCGCTGGGACTTCCAATCCTTGTTCTGTTCAGCGGTAATTACACGAATGTAGCGCCTTTCGGTAGATATAATCTACCGCACCAACTACACTTAATGCCTCTGGGTATGAACAGCTGCGTTCGACTATTTTAATAGACTTTGACCGTGTAAAAGAGACTGGCAGCACAGCCTAATCCCCTGGAACTATATTGGGCATGAAAACATGCATGCGGTCGGTCAAAAGAGACTTCCACCTAGCTCTTGAACCCCTGAACCGATCTGGGGGAACAACATATTGAAAAATCACCCAGATCTATCAGGTGATATATGTTTTATGAGGTTCCCATATGTTTTTGGGGTGTTTCCAAAAATGGGTAAGAACTTTTTGTTTGGAGATAATTGAGTTGATACTGTAATTAACTCCATTATCTCCCAAACAGAGGGGAGGGATTGTGTACAGTATCTAGGAGTGTCTGAATGTAAAAGACTGTGTTTAGTGGTTTGTTGCTTTTATATCCTGTGCCCCACAAGGTCCACCTGGGTGGTAACCTTGTGGAGAAAACTGTATGAAAGACCAGTATGCTCCATTAAACCTTCAGTTCTTACTTTACCCTCAATCTAGAGTCTTGTCTCTTATTGGGGGAAACTGCTATAAAGCTATCACACTAGCTCTTGTAAGAGCTTCTCTACTTGAATGACTGCTGGGAATGTATGTGCTGGGAGTATATGGGGGTCTTATATGAAGCTGATCCTATCCAAGCAGCAGCTCAGGATAACCGACAGCAACACCGCCAAGAGTTCTTGGTCAACGGGCAATCGGCCCAGGGCCTAAGAGACACCGGGGCCACTTTAAACCTCCTACAGCATCACTTGGTCCACAGCAACGACCACACCGGACAAACCATTGCTGTCCGAGTAGCAGGAGGAGCTATTTATCGGCTACCCACCGCTCATGTTCACCTGAACTGGGGGGCCGGATCTGGTACTGTGCATGTGGGGATTATGGACAATCTACCAGCGGAGGTACTACTGGGCAATGATCTGGGGGCCCTAACCTCCGCCTACACACCTGCCGCACCAGCCACGGCCAATCCAGTCACCACCCATGCTCAATCTTGATCCAAAGTATACAACCCACCGGTAGGGGATACCCAGGTAAGACACACTGACCCCTTGACGAAAACTGTAGCTATGATGACTCTAGCCTGGGATACAGCAGAAGAGTTCGGGAGAGAGACTAGAGCCGACCCGTCCCTGCACAAATATTGACTTAGGGCAGAGACAGGCCAAACAGGATTAGAAGGGGAACAGTATATCTGGGAACAAGACAAGTTGTATCGGGTGTCAGAGGCCCGTAGCCCTGGAGTCACCCCCTCGCAGAAGCGCCAGTTGGTAGTTCCAAAGAAATACCAACTGGAGTTCCTCCGAATCAGGCATGACATCCCGTTAGCCGGACACTTGGGAATGACTCGCACCTCCCATCGAGTAACCCAGCACTTCTTTTGGCCGGTGGTCTCCATGGATGTGCGACACTACTGTCAGACTTGCAATGTTTGTCAGAGGGTAGGGAAGAGGGGGGATCACCCCTAAGCTTGACTGCTACCTCTGCCAATCATTGAAGAACTATTCAGCCGGGTAGCAGTCGACCTGGTGGGGCCCCTAAAACGACCTAGTCCATCCCGTAAACAATATATCCTTACCGTGGTGGACTATGCCACCCGCTACGTGGAAGCCGTTGCTCTGCCCAATATCCAGGCGGTCACTGTTGCCAGTGCATTATCCTATCCAACCAAGGGACCAAATTTACCGCCAAACTTACACACCAGTTGTGGAAGGTCTGTAAGATTAAGTCCCTACTCAGCTAACCATACCACCCTCAAACTAACGGCCTCTGTGAATGTTTCAACGGTACCCTTAAACAAATGTTGAAGACGTTCACAGATGAATACCAAGACTGGGAGTGATTCTTGCCTCACCTCTTTTTCTCCTTTCGAGCTGCTATATGGGAGAAGGGTGCGAGGCCCCCTGGATCTCATTAGAGGGCACTGGGAGGGAGAAACAGAACATGAAGGGATCCCCATCGTATCATACGTAGTGGCACTCTGGGACCACACGGATGGTTAAGGAAAGCCTCCAGGCGGCCCAGGGGCGGCAGAAGGTGTGGTACGATCTGGGTGCCCGCCAGCGTACGTTCCAGGTGGGACAGAAAGTGTTGATACTAAAACCCGCCAAACAAGGCAAACTACAGGCAGCCTGGCAGGGCCCTTACAAAGTGGGAGAGCATTCAGTGATACCACTTACTTAATTGCCGGTGACAAAGATGAGAGGATATGGAAAACCTTTCATGTCAATATGTTAAAAGAGTACCAGGAAAGGCAAGGATGCTATAGCAGCGGTATGCTTCCCAGCCACAGACAATCCTGACAGTTTACCCTTACTTGACCAATTAGAGAAAGATTTACCGACTAACCCCCTCAGCCAGAAAAAACTAGGGGACCAATTAACACCCACAGAGAGGGAGCAAGTACTAATTGCCTGTAAACAACAGACATTCTCACAAGAACCAGGCTTTAGCCACCCTGTCATGGATCAAAAGAAAGGTTTTATAAATTTGTGTATCTGCCCCTTTTCAAATTAGTTATATAGTGCATGCACGCTTCCTGAGTAATTCACACCAGACACAGGTTTCTAGGTTAATGAAAAAGTCAGGAATGTTTATTCTGGGGGGCTGGTAGGCCCCTTATAAAGCAGTAATACATCATGCATAATTATAGATAACAGAAGAAAATACATCAATAATTGGTTAGGTGTTAAGTGGTTCATCAATTGCTCATCCTACCGGGTGTGACGTCACTGACGTCATGGAGCTCTCCTCCAGGTTCCAGCGCCATCTTGTTAATTGAAGGTGTTAGTCGATGACAGGGGAACTCCCATCTTAAGTAGCTTACGATTAATATTGGTTATAGCTATGCCGAGTAAATAGGCATTTTACAAGAATTTAGTAGAGTTAAAGGACCACTATAGTGCCAGAAAACATACTCGTTTTCCTAGCACTATGGTGCCCCCACACTCAGGGACCCCCTCCCGCCCGGCTCTGGAAAGGGGAAAAGGGGTAAAACTTACCTTTTTCTAGCGCTGGGCGGGGAGCTCTCTGCCTCTGATCCTCCTCCGTTCCTCCCCGTCGGCTGAATGCGCACGCGCGGCAAGAGCTGCGCGCGCATTCAGCCGGTCGCATAGGAAAGCATTATCAATGCTTTCCTATGGACGCTTGCGTGCTCTCACTGTGATTTTCACAGTGAGAATCATGCAAGCGCCTCTAGCGGCTGTCAATGAGACAGCCGCTAGAGGCTTTGGGGGAAGGCTTAACCCATTTATAAACATAGCAGTTTCTCTGAAACTGCCATGTTTATAAAAAAATGGGTTAACCCTAGCTGGACCTGGCACCCAGACCACTTCATTAAGCTGAAGTGGTCTGGGTGCCTAGAGTGGTCCTTTAATATTCTGTCCACAACAGTCCCCCCTTAAAATGACTATTTACGATGTACACAACTATACTCTATCCCTAGTACTATCCCTAATAGGCTGCTGCTCATCTTGTCAAACAGGTTTTCTCGAACTCTTCATTGCGCTAGAACCCGAAGTGGCTAGTCCACAACATCTCCGCAACAGACTTTTTACCCCTAAGACAAGATGCTGTCCCTGTAGTGTCCTTAAAGAGGGGTAATTGTATACTTAGTGTGGTGGGACTGAAGAGGTGTATGTGGTGTGTCACAAGTTCCGTCATCCCTGTCTTGATGTAGGAAGGTTGGAGTGGTACAGCCAATGGTTTGATGTACAGTCTTCTGTAAATACTTCTGCACACAAGGCATTACACAACAGACAAAGAAGAGAAACAGAATCATTACAGTCAGGACGGCCATTCCCACTTGGAAGATTACTTTCTGCCATCCATTCATCCATCAAAACCATCTATTCCATGAATTGGTGACCCCTGAATTTCTTTTTAACTCTTCTGAGAGACTATGAAGCTTTTCTATGGCCATAGTTACCTTCCTATTGGGGCCTGTGTTATCTGGGATGAAAGTGCAACATGTCATAGTGTCTGGGAGTATTTTACATATGCCTCCCTTTTCTGCCAAAATCATATCGAGGGCCATCCTATTCTGGAAAGTCATTTGGGAGGTGGCCTGTAATTGTTCAGCCAGGTCCTGTACAGTGTAGCAAATGTAATTACCTGGGTATACCGTGACTCCATCTGGTGGTCTGATATCCCTTTGGGTGAGGGGGTATGCCTTCTTCCATGATTGACATGATGATGAGTTTGTAACTGACTGCACATAGAGACTTAGGAAACATATTTCAACATCAGGAGGTAGATTTAGGGGCACTGTACCAAAGTGGGTCATAACAGTTGGTTTTATTATGAGAGTTAGCATTGTATCTCATCCATTCAAGCCACAGTTAGTGTCTGAAAACCCAGTCTCCACTGCCATGGTGTCTTCAAAAGTAGGGTTGGCTATGGCCACCATGTCTTTAAGAGTTTTGACATGAAGTTTGAGTGGGTTAATGGTCATGTGCTTTGTGTCTACCCACTCGGGTGATGCGTACATGTCTTGTAAGTAGAAGGTACCCAATTTATTATACAAACCACCCCCTCTCCAGTACATTCCCATTATATACTCTCCAGTGTCTTCTGGGCTAGGGTGTTCTATATTTAGAGTGAGTTTCATAGGGGTTGACCCTGTTGGTTTATATAAGGTCATTCTGTGCAGTAAGGATTTTCCATTTCTGTCCACTCTGTCTAAGGCACTTTGTGGTCTGTAGCCCCATGGTTGGCCCATGTTGCACCCTGCTGCCTTCCATGTACTACAGCGATGTCCCCACTGGTCATACAAATGCATGGGTCCTTTTTATTCGGTATGTCTTTGTATATAGTCAAGTATTGTGATTGTGGGAAAATGCAAGAAACAATATCACAGTAATCAAATGTGAAAGTAGCAACATGTGTGTTGGAGGAATTATACCAGAATGTATAAACATGATTATCTTTGGTAATTGCAACTTGTTGGGCCTCTAACAGGTCTATCAACAGAAAAAGGTACAGGAAGCTCATGGTGTAACAGGAACTACTTCCTCTGGAGCTGGAACTTTTTTGCAATGTGAAGCGTGTATCTAGGTATTCTTCCCAGCTAGCTTTACTGAGGTAGATGTAGTTAGAAGGACTTGGAATGGACCATTGAACCTTGGCTCAAGAGTGAGTTTCCTTAGGAATTTCTTAACCAGATCACCAGGGAGCAATTTATGGGTGCTTGTATCAGACTCTGGATCTGGAATAGAAGAAAACACTTGCGCGTGGATTTTGGTCAAGGCACGAGAGAGAGCAGTTATGTAGTCTACCATCTGACTGAATCTGAAGTTGTTGGGGAAAGCCTAGCCTGGTTGCTGAACCAAACAGAATCTCATATGGCGACTGCGGCAAACCTAGTCACTTTAGGTCATATTGCAGAACATTTAAAGGTTGTCTAAAATAGCTGTGTTAACCTGGTGTAAAAATGTATTTGTGTGTTTTAGAATAGAGAGCATGCATAGGCTAACAGCCGTGAATAAAATTGTCAGTTGACTCCTGGAGCCGTGAATAAAATTGTCAGTTGACTCCTGGAGCTGTGAATAAAATTGTCAGTTGACTCCCTGAACTGTGTTTCGTCCGGTTACTGGGGGATTTGGGATATTGCCTTCTTTTCCAGCGCTTTACTTTGGATTACCTTTTATACCAGCGGACATCTTGGGGTTAAAATATTGCAGCTCCGCTACAGAGACAAGCAAAATTTCCCCCTTGGAGTGTACCTCACACTAAACAGTGCTATGGGAAGACTGTCTGGCCAGGGTAGGTTAGTCTCTACCTTACCACTACTCTGTGGATGATAGAGTGTGTGGAATGCAAGGGTCACCCCCAGTGCTGCCCAGATTTCTTTGGTCAGTAATGCAGTAAATGATGTGCCCTGGTCACACTCTATTACTTCAGGGACTCCGTATCTGCAGACAATTTCTCTGAGTAGATGCTTTGCTGTGGTTTTGGCTGTGAGGTTGGCAACGGGGAAGGCTTCTGGCCATCCTGAGAACATGTCCACTATCACTAGTGCATATTCGTACCGACCACTTTTTGGCATTTGGATATGATCAATCTGAAATTCTTTGGAAGGGATACTGTGGCTTGGCCAGGTGTTTTGGAGGGGTCTCGATTATCTTCCCTGGATTGCATTTGGCACAAATGGTGCAAGATCTACAGTAATTCCTGGTCAGAGTAGTAATGCCAGGTGCTTCAAAATATTTGTCAATCAAAGAGTTCATGAGGTGCTTAGATAGGTGTGCCGCTCCATGAGCCCATTGAACTACTGCTGGATACATAATTTGGGGTAAGCAGAATTTGAGGTTGATAGTGTACACCCCATCCTGAAGGGTCGCCCCTTTTTCTTTTCAGCTTTGTCTTTCTTGTGGGGTGGCAGCTGCCTGTTCTTCCTTCAAGAATTTGAGGTCTGTGGGTAGAGTTTGCATAGTGTAAATAGAAGTTTCTTCAGCGGACACCCTTCTGTCCACTTCCCTTGACTGACTAACGTGCAGCATGCTTGGCGGCCTGGTCAGCCCGGAAGTTGCCATGTGCTTCTTCTGAATTCAGTCTTCCATGGGCTTTCACCTTCATAATGGTCACTTATTCAGTGAGTAGTAGGGCATCCATCAGTTCTTTAATGGCAGCGCCATGCTTGACTGGTGTACCAGCTGCTGTGAGGAACCCTCTTGTTTTCCAGATTAGCCCAAAATCGTGTGCCACACCCAGAGCATATTTTGAGTCAGTATAAATATTTGCACTATTTCCTTCAGACATTTTGCATGCTACTGTGAGGGCTATCAATTCAGCTTCTTGAGCAAACTTGGATGAGGGAAGTGAAGATGCATGGAGTACTTAATCTTCTGTAGTGACAGCGAATCCCATATGATATTTTCCCTGTTCGTCCGCAAATCTGGAGCCATCCACAAACAGGGTGAAAACAGGATCTGGTAAGGCAACTTCATGTACTGTAGGTAGATGTGTCATTTCCATTTTCATCTGTTCGAAGCAGTCATGAGAAGCATCTGGGTCTTGTTCTGTGGGAGGGGTATCTTCACTTATTTCTGTATGATATCGAGGGTAACTGACTGTCTTGCAATTTATGGTTCTCTTAGTGACTCCCTCTTCCATGAGTTGTTCTTGGCTCGCAGTGCTCCATGTCTTTGCTAGAGGGCCAAGTTCTTTCCATGAGGTATCTGGGGATTTAGTGAAGGAAACATGAGGAACGGTCACCTCCAAGTGATGATACATGTGTGTTACTTCCATGGGTAGTTGGACCAGTATCACACCATTTCCATTAGAATCACAGAACAGGTCTGTCAGAATGATACGTATCTCCACCAGTCTGAATAATTCCTCTTCATAGTGTGGATCTGGTCCTGGGGTATTTCTGAACCACAGGGTGCAATGCAAGTAGTCCTCAGGATGTTCATGATATGGAACTGTGAATTTATGTCTAGACTGTACCAGTAGCGTGGCACCTACCACTGGGAAGTGGCAGAAGAGTGGCCAGATTCAGAGAATAACTTCTTTGCAAGGTGACATTGTCAGGCAAAAAGAGAGCAGTTTGGAGGCGAAGATGTCGCTGAAAGGGGAGGTGTTTTGGTTGCACTTGATTAAGAATGGCAATAATGTCATGAGGAGCAAGGACAGTGAGTTTATGTCCAAGAACAAAATCATTAGTCTTATCCAGGAGTGCACTTGCAGCGAATACAGCTCATAGACAGGATGGTCCACCGCGAGCCACAGGGTCCAATTTGCAGGAGAAGTAACCAATGGGACGTTGGCGGGAGCCATGGGATTGTGTGAGGACCCCTAAAGCGTGTCCCACCCTTTCTGAAACAAATAGTTTGAAGGGCTTCTGATAGTTAGGAAGGCCCAGAGCAGGAGCAGAGGAAATGGCTCTCTGGAGTGCATAGAAGCAAGTACGAGCTTCTGGAGATAACATGAAGGGTTCAGTCTTCAAGGCATCATAGAGTTGGGAGGCTTCAGGGATGCAGGCTCTGCAGTAGGTGATGAGGCCTAGAAAGGCATGCAAAGCTTGGGGAGCGGTAGGAGGGCAAATGGCAGTAATGCCTCGGACTCTCTCTGGTTAGGTGACGAGTGCCATGAGAAAGACAATGTCCCAAGAAGACCACAGAGGGCTGGTACCATTGTATATTCTTTTTGGAGGCCTTGCAGCCTTGGTCAGCTAGGAAACAAAGCAAGTCTTCTGAGAGCCGTTCAGCAGTTGGGAGGTCATCTGCACAAAGTAGTAAATCATCCACGTACTGAAGGACGACGACTTCTGGGTGGGATTTCTGCCATGGTTCTAGTACAGTAGACATAGCTTTGGTAAATTGAGTGGATGAATTTTGAGCGCCTAGGGGCATTACAGTCCAAGTGTATTGCTGGCGGTCATGTATGAAGGCAAACAGATGTTGGCATGAGGGGTCCAGATGCATACTGAAAAAGGCATTTGTCAAGTCTAGCACAGTGAAGAATCTTGCTGTAGAAGGTACCTGTGATTGGAGCGTATGTGGATTAGGTACGATGGCTGTATCCCTGACTGTGACATCATTGACGGCACTTGAACCATACGGTATTGGTCTGGTTCTCCTTTTTCAGTTTTCTTTTTAAGTGGAAACAGAGGGGTGTTACATTTTGATACACACTTTACTAAAGCACCTTTTGCTAGTAGGCTTTCAACTTGCTTGGAGATGGCAAGGGCCTCGGCAAGCTTCAAGTGGTATTGCAGCCTCCGTGGTGGGTTTGCTCCTTCTAACAGCTGAACAACCACTGGAGGTACCTGTAGGCGCCAGGGCACTGGGAAACTTTGTGACCCTTTAATCTCCGGGACGTGGTGCCTCTAAGTGGAGTAAGAGAGGTAAGGAACAGAGGGCTGAAGTATCTTTAAGTGAGAGAGGTGTTAGTAACTGAACCTGGCCATCAGCAGTGAAGGAGAAAGAAGCTTGTAGACGGGAGAGAACATCGGCACCTAACAGGTTAATGGGGCAGGTGGAAGAAACAACAAAACGTGTGAGGATGTCAGAGCCCACCCTTAAGTGTTTGTTTAGTGGGTTGTTATGAGGGGTACCATCAACACCAACACATGAGACATCAATGTTAGAGAGGAAAGAGGAGTCAGGCAGGTCTTGTTCTCTGAGAACTAGGAAAGTAGTTGGATGTCCCTCAACGGGTAGGACCACAGTAGCTAGGGGCCCCCCTTTATCTCCTGTAGACACTGCCACGACAGGGGTGTTGGACACAGGTTTTCCAGTTATCTATTGTAAAAGATCTAGGTGGGCCTGGTCAGGGCCAGTGTAGTGGCGGGAGAGAGCTGCAGGCGCGGACTAACCTTGCTGTTGTGCCAGACGCACAGGACGGTTAATGTTGGGTGGAGGGAGATTAGGTTGCTGATAACCATCTGTATCATAGCCATCAGAGGGATAATCAGTAAAACCATGAGGAGCAGGTTGACTGTCGACCGGTGGAGGTGAATAAACAGACTGGGGGAAGCCCTGTGGAGGGTAGGCAGCCTGAGGCTGGGTTTGGGTCGCTTCAGAGGGGTGGGAATACATAGGATAGGCTGCCCCAGGATTAGGAGGTCTTATGGCCTGTTGTTGAGGCCTATACCCCCTAGGGTGGGGGCAATCCTTTTGAAAATGGTCAGCCTGGCCACAATTATAACAGGCTCTGGTTTGAGATCTTGGAGCCTGGGGCACAGGGTGTCTCTGTGGTGTAGGCACTGGAAACCCAGGAGGTGCTGGGGCAGGTCTGATGGCAGGATTATAAAAGAAAAACATCAGGGGAGTCCCTTTCTTGGCCTGAGGTAACAATGCTGACTCTAGATCTTTTGTAACCAGGAGGAGAGTGTCCAAGGGAATAATCCTGTATTCTGGGCGTGATATGGTCAACCTTGAGTGATATCTTTCCACGGATTCAATTTTATCCTGAACAACGTCATTAATGCAAGTAGCTTGGTCACCCAGTTTATCCTGTGCCCAAGCACGAAGTTGTTCACAGAATGTTATGCCTGACTAGAAATCAGTATCAGTAAGGAGACGGGCATCATCAAAGCTCCTTTCCATAATAGGCCAATATGCATCACCGGCTTTGATTTTACAGAGACTAGATAAGTCACGCCAGGTAGCTGAATATGTTTTACGAATCTGGGCAATTCTACAGAAGAAAGGCATGGGCTGTTTCTCTGGGTTCGGGAGGGAAGTTACCAGAGTTGCTTCTTGGGATTGATTGAAGGTAATATTCATCAAAGGGGCACCATCGGCAGCCAGTGGGATGCTGGGATGACTTTTCAGGGCAAGGAGCGGTTGGGGAAAATGGGGGGTATTATTAGGGACTCGTGGTGAGCCCAACCCCTGATTGATATCAAAGGGAGCAATGAACGGTAATCCATGATAACTGGGTACATCTGGTGAGTTCGGAGCCTGTGCCGCCAGAGTGCTGGAATCAGGAGAACCAGTATGGGCTATTTGGAGCGTGGCCAGTTGGGATGTGGTGTGGTGATAGCCAGAGGCTGCGGGGAAGCAGGCCGGTGTGAATCCGACACGACCGAGTCGGCCAAACCAACTGTCAGAATGGGGTAGTTGGGGACCGCCATGATAGAGGCGGGGACGGAAGAGGGAGCGGTAGGAAGGATGCTGGGAGGGGAAGTAACGATGACAGGAGATGGAACAACAAGGGGGATGTAGGCGGAAGGGGCGGGAACAAAGGGCAATACATCAGAGGCAGGGGCAGGAGATGGATTGGGTAAGGGAACAGACAGGGCGACTGGGAGGGGAGGAGCAGGAGTAGGGACAAGGGGAATGACGCAGGAAGGTGGGTCGGGGGAGGGAATGGAGAGAGTGATGGTGGGAGGTGGGGCAGGGATGTAGGGTGGAGGAAAAGAGGAGGATATGGAATGTGGAGCAGGGGCTGAGGCAGGAACTGGGACTGAGGCTTGAACGGAAGGAGAAGCGGAGGAAAGAGGAGCAAGTACAGGGATGGGAGGAGGCACAGGGACTGGGTTATAATACGAGCTATCAACTCCAAGGACAGGATATAACGGGGTGGGCGGTGTTAAGGGGGCGGTGTCAGTGGAGGTGGGGTTATTCTCATAGTTATGCTGGATGCCATCATAGGGCAGTGGCCGGAGAACATCGGGAGTTGAATCAACAGTACAAACACTTTCATGATACACACAAACTTTCTGTCCAACAAAATCCAATTCCTCCTCAAACCAGCCCTCCCATTTAAGACCTCTTGCCACACGATACCAAGTCTCTGCAGCCTTAGTCAACCCATTATCGAGTAGCAATCCCTCTTTATCCTTCAACAACTTCCTCCAAAGCTCTGGCTGTAAACGGCCACTGGGAGACATTGAAACACTACAGATCTTAGAGATCTTTTTCACCTTAAGCATGGCCTCCTCACCAGCCCTTTCCTTTACCAAATCACAAGCCAAGTACCCTTTCGAGGATTAAGCATGTTCCTGTCCCATTCTCAATATATCAGGTGTCTCCTCAAAGAGAGATAGAGGGTTGGAAATGAGAAAAAGAGTGTCTACAGTGCTTGACTGCCACGAGAAATGATTCAACGTGCGTGTTCCCCAAACGTAGACAAGTCACGGGGTCCGCCCACCCGAGATGGTGGTCACTGACTGGAGCAGGGTGAACAGTGGGTGACTAACACTGTTCTGGGTCAAAGGTACAGTAGAGGAAAAGGATGAGAGAGAGAAGGTGGAAATGCTAATAAGAAAACATCTACAAGAATCACGGATGTAGATATGTGCACCAGGGCCGTCTTTAATATTGACCGGACACTGGGCAACCATTTGCTTGGGGCCCCTGGACTCTGCCCCCTGCCAGACATACTAACACACATACACAGAGACATACACTGACAGACATACTGACACACACGCTGACACACACACTGACAGACACATATTGACAGACATACTGACACACACACTGACAGACACATATTGACAGACATACTGACACACACACAGAAACATACACTACAGACATACTGACATATGCAGACACATATACTGACACACATACACAAAGACATACAATGACAGACATACTGACACACATACAGACACATACAATAACAGACATACTGACATACACAGACACATACAATAACAGACATACTGACATACACAGACAGACATACTGACACAAGCACAGACACATACACTAACAGACATACTGACATAAACATACACTGAACATACACTGACAGACATACTGACACAAACACATACACTGGCAGACATACTGACATAAACATACACTGACAGACATACTGACAAACATACACTGACAGACATACTGACACAGACACTGACAGACATACTGACATAAACATACACTGACAGACATACTGACATACACTGACAGACATACTGACATAAACATACACTGACAGACATACTGACAAACATACACTGACAGACATACTGACACAGACACTGACAGACATACTGACATAAATTTACACTTTTAAACCCACCCACAAGTTTCCTACCTTGGAAGGTGGTTCCCCAGGTGTCCAGACTGAAGGCTGTTGGGATCTGCCTCTCCTGGCAAAGGCTCCCTCCTTCGTCTCCCACGCGGCTCCTCTCCTTAGTGGGAGGAAGTGACTCGCAGCCGTCACTTCCTCCCAGTGCTGCCGAAAAGCAAAGGGCCCAGTCGCGCTGTTAAAGTGCTACAGTGTGTGACCGGGCCCCTGCTTACAATACCCACCCTGTGGCCTGATTAATGTGGGGGCCAGCGGCCCCATGGGAGAAACAATTGTTGAGGGCAGCGGGGCCCACGGGGAAGCTGCCTTGGGCCCCCCAAGAGTAACAGGGCCCGGGGCAGCTGCCCCGTTTGCCCCGCGTTAAAGACGGCCCTGATGTGCACAATGTCTCAAGTCAAGAACAACCCACACAACGCTCACTGACGCAACCAAAACACACACACTATAATCCCAGCTGAGCAATAACCACAAATTGATGAGAAACAACAATAGAGCAACCATAACAGCGCTAAATCAACAAAACCCTGTTCCTTTCTGAACAGAACAACAAAAATTCCCAGCACTTTTCAGGCGGTCGCGGTTCCTTGTCCTCTAGACATTTAAGCTAAACAATAAAATCAAAATTCCCAGCACTTTTCAGGTGGATGCGGTTCCCTGTCCTCTAGACAGTTAAGCTAACAATAAAATCAAAATTCCCAGCACTTTTCAGGCGGATGCAGTTCCCTGTCCTCTAGACAGTTAAGCTAACAATAAAATCTAAATTCCAGCACTTTTCAGGCGGATGCAGTTCCCTGTCCTCTAGACAGTTAAGCTAACAATAATACCAAAACAATGCAATAAATCTTACTGAATACCCGAACAAACTCTTCCACACTCAGGACTCACACTCAGGAGGCAGATAGACAATCAACAGGTTCTTATAAAGAGGCACCGGGCAAGAACTTTTACCTGTCTCTGTTGCCTTCTGGAAGCCGGAATGGACCCTGAGGTAGACCAACACAATACAGGAAAATATAGGTAATTACCGTATAACTTAGGAGGTGATCAATCTCCGGTCCCGTTTTGGGGGGTCCGCTCTGGTCCCGTTTTCTGGCCTTCTGGTCCGGCAAAGCGGCGGCGCCAAATTGTCGTGCATGAAAACAAAGGTTTTATAAATTTGTGTATCTGCCCCTTTTCAAATTAGTTATGTAGTGCATGCACGCTTCCTAAGTAATTCACACCAGACACAGGTTTCTAGGTTAATGAAAAAGTCAGGAATGTTTATTCTGGGGGGCTGGTAGGCCCCTTATAAAGCAGTAATACATCATATGCATAATTATAGATAACAGAAGAAAATACATCAATAATTGGTTAGGGGTTAAGTGGTTCATCAATTGCTCATCCTACCGGGTGACGTCACTGACGTCATGGAGCTCTCCTCCAGATTCCATCGCCATCTTGTTAACTGAAGGTGTTAGTCGATGACAGGGGAAACTCCCCAGCAGCCATCTTAAGTAGCTTACGTTTAATATTGGTTATAGCTATGCAGAGTAAATAGGCATTTTACAAGAATTTAGTAGAGTTAATTTTTTGTCCACAACAACCCATAGGGTAGAAACCCCCCGGCAAGCCCCACTTAGGCAACCTCCCTACCGTATCCCCGAAGCCATCAGAGAGGAGATGAGTGGGGAGATACAAGAGATGTTAAGGCTAGGAGTCATTGAACTCTCCGTTAGTCCTGGTACCAAAGAAAGACGGGTCCACCCGGTTTTGCATGGACTATCAGGGATTAAATGACAAGACAGTGACGGATGCCTACCCGATGCCCAGAGTAGATGAGCTACTAGATCGCATCGCCAGGGGACGGTATCTGACCACCACTGACATCTGCAAGGGATATTAGCAGATCCCCCAGGCTGAGGAAGCTATCCCCAAGTCGGCCTTTGTCACCCCGTTTGGCTTGTACCAATTTAGGGTCATGCCATTCGGGATGAAAAATGCCCCAGCCACTTTCCAATGCTTCGTGGATAGACTCCTTGATGGCTTCCAGGATTTTGCCTGTGCGTACCTGGACGACATTGCGATCTATAGCAAGTCTTAGGAGGAGCATTTAAGGTACGTATGGACAGTCCTGGATCACATTTGGGCCACCGGCCTGACCCTGAAACCAGACAAATGTCATCTAGGCATGGCAGAAGTCCAGTATTTGGGACACCGGGTAGGGTGTGGGAAGCAGTGACCAGAGCCAGCCAAGGCTGAAGCGGTCGCTAACTGGCCCACACCTCGGACCAAGACCCAAGTCCTGACCTTCTTAGGCACAGCTGGGTATTATAGACGGTTTTGTGCCAGACTACAGCGCCCTAGCCAAACGCTTGACTGACCTTACAAAAAAGAACCTACCCCGACAAGTCCTGTGGTCTCCCGCCTGTGAAACTGCCTTTCAAGCTTTAAAAGATGCCCTTGTACATGCCTCTTTCTTGGCTTCCCCCGTCCCTAACAAACGCTTTATTGTCCACACAGACGCTTCCATGTTCGGACTGGGGGCAGTCCTGAGCCAAGGTAGAGAGCACCCTGTGGCCTACATCCGTCAAAAATCGTCCATTGTCTCCTGCGACCCGGTTAAGCCACACCAATGGGTTGTGGTCAGTTACTAACGTGAATTCTCGCCCGTATAAGTATGGGGTGAGCTTTTTCAGGGCCCACACCAAAGCCAAGCACTCTTTTTCCACTGCCGCATAGCTCACTTCCCGAGGTAGTAATTTTCGACTGATGTAGGCCACAGAGTGCTCTCTAACTTGGCTCAGGACTGCCCCCAGTCCGAACATGGAAACGTCTGTGTGGACAATAAAGCGTTTGTTAGGGACAGGGGAAGCCAAGACAGGGGCATGTACAAGGGCATATTTTAAAGCTTAAAAGACAGGCGGGAGGCCACAGGACTTGTCGGGGTAGGTTCTTTTTGAGATTATTGAGATGGAGCTTAGCACTGCAACCCTATAATTTCAACATACAGTACCAGCCCGGTAAGCTAAATGGCAACGCCAATGGGCTAATCCGTCAGACAGAACTCAGTACATCACCAGAAGTCTGGACATCCTCCAGTTGTCTGCCGGAGTGTTCCACAAGGAGGGAGCATTGTGACAGACCCTCTGTCCCTGAATTTTAAAGTTTGAAATTGTCTATTCCTCTAACAGTTTGTATGGAATAATTCCTGTTTTATTTTACCATTGGCCGTTCGAATAACGAAAAATCTACCGAACGACCGACCACCCACATTTGGAGTGTGGCACTTGTTAACCTCACCAACCTTACACCTCTAAAAACCGCGAACTCCCTAACATTCTAATTGATTGTCTGGGTGGTCGGCGTTCGTATGCACGAACACATGGCCGCGGCCATCTTGGGATACAAATGCTGGGTCTTCCACTCCTCATTCTGTTCAACGGTAATTACAAGAATGGAGCGCGTTTCGATAGATATAATCTACCGAACCAACTACACTTAATGCCTCTGGGTACGAACAGCTGCATTCGACTATTTTAATAGACTTTGACTGTGTAAAGGAGACACAGCCTAATCCTCTGGAACTATATTGGGCATGAAAACATGCATGCGGTTGGTCAAAAACAGACATCTAACTAACTCTTGCACCCCTGAACCGATCTGGGTGATTTTTCAATACGTTGTTCCCCCAGATCGGGGCTATCAGGGGATATATGTTTTATGAGGTTCCCATATGTTTTGGGGGTGTTTCCAAAAATAGGTAAAAACTTTATTAAACAATTATCTCCCAAACAGAGGGGAGGGATTGTGTACAGTATCTGCATGTAGGGAGACAACAACCAAAAAAAAACATATAAAAAATACGAACGAAATTACTAATAAAGAGTTCACAATAAGAGACCAATTGACGTGTTTCTCTAAAAATATTATTTATTTATTAATTTGTCCGTGTAAAAAAATGTATATAGGGAGGACTATTAGGTGCCTCCATGTTAGAGTTTCGGAACATGTGAGAAACATCAAAAAAGGAGTTGACACACACAGTGTTTCACAACATTTTAAACAATACCATCATCAAAATCCACAGGGTCTTATGTTTTGTGCACTTAAATTGGTTAAAAAAAATTGGAGGGGTGGAGATTTTATAAAGAAAATCGGAATAGAAGAAATTACTTTTATTTTCAATTTTAATACTATGGTCCCTCATGGATTAAATTTGGACTTTGAACTATGTCACTTCTTATAATAAATATTCCCCTTCTTTTTTACCTTTTTTAGCTCTTTCCCTTTTAATATTGAAGAAAAAATATTTAATGGTTAATTATATATTAGATGATTTTTCCTCTACCCTTCCAGATTTTTATCTATTTTCACTCCAATTATTTTTCACAAGTGTAGAGGCATATTATTACCATTTACATTTAAGAAGTAATACTACATAGTTCACAATGTATTTACTAATGTTGATGCCCATTATGTTATTTTTCTGTGTCATAAACATTTTATTCATTTATTTTCTTCCTTCTATTGGTATATTTGAGAGTCAATGGACAATTTATTTAAAGACTTTCGTAATGGATAACAAATATTCCGGCAGTGGAACGCATGTAGTGCGTTCCACGAAGAATGAGGAAGTAAAACAGCCGGATCCTATGTTTCAAGACGGTGGAACGCATATGTAAGCGTTCCACGAAGAAAAAGGAAGTCGAACAGCCAAACCACGTGATTTCCGTATACACGCACGTACGTGCGTTCCAACTAGCTCTGTGTGCGTTCCACAGAGCGAATTTCCGGTTCGGCAGATGCCGGCAATCATGTCATCAGGTACATATAAAAGAACAAGAGGACGCAATGATTATTATACCAACTGAGGAAGCCAGTTTATTGGCGAAATGCGGTTTGGAATTATTTTATGTACTTTTTACAATATATCTTTTATATTTATTTTATATTGATTACTTTTAATATAATAAATTTTGTTTACATCGTCATTTGGAGTTTGCCATTCCATTCATACCTGAATTTAAGGTGGAGGACATCAGGAGGCAACTAAAAGAGGGTGGTGGATCTCCCTTAGAAGATCCTGAGGCACTTACCACTAGAGCCAAGTGTGTCATTGGCTCTACTTTTGTGAGTTACCCATCTACAACTTATCTCTTATATATTTCAATTTGTAACTACCGTCTGCACTTTACTGCTATTTATTTACAGATTATTGTAATAGCATTTTTGTCCATCTTTACTATACTACTGTTTATACAGGTAAACCAGAGCTCCACTTATACTTTGTTTTATTTGCATGTTTCGTGTTGTGAAGGTTAAGGGATTCCTTCACTTAAGTGTTAGAGCCTGCTTTCACCTTGCTGGTTTTGTGTGCACCGTTTCATTTTATATACATAGTATCTGGGAGTGTCTGAACGTAAAAGACTGTTTTTATTAGTTTGTTGATTTTATGTCCTGTGCCCCACAAGGTCCACCTGGGTGGTAACCTTGTGGAGAAAACTTTATAAAAGACCAGTATGCTCCACACTATCACAGCTAACACACTAGCTATTGTAATAGCTTCTCTTCTTGAATGACTGCTGGGAATGCTGTGTAACGGCACCCCGGGCATAAAAGGGTTAAACCGCCGTTTAGTAGATCTTCCCCTTCCAGAGACACAGGCACAGCTACTGCAGAACACCAATCCGCCTAACAGGAAACCATGTGAATGCCGTAAACAGCCGAATAGGAAAAACCATACGAATAGGTTTATACTCCTAGCAGTCGAACTGGAACAGCATACAATAAATCCCCCCAAGAACGAGACAAGGCTCTGTTTTGAGGGTCAAGCAGTGAACAGTCAGAGCTGTGGGTTTATTGTTCTTATATACACATTAGTACCACCCACAGGGTTTTGGAACACAACCAATAAACACATACAATACACTCAGACACTCCCACACAAAATCCTCCCCTCTGCCTGTGATTCAATTACCTTACACAATGGGGAATGTAATTATAACAAGCAGAGAAATAAAATTTTTCCACATCATTCATAACTTGAAAAGTATGCATCACATTCACATAAAATTTTCAGAATCAGCATACTCCAAATACAAACATATGTCAAAATCATCCAAATTGGTTCAGTGGTTCAAAAGATAGATCGTAGTCCTTTGTGACCAAAGGAAGCATGGCTTTTCTGCCCAAAACCAGTTCCACAGAGTCTTCTATCCTGGAGATAATTGGGAAGTAATCCAATTATCTCCAAGGACAGAGGCAAAACTCCATTGAACACATGGCAGCAAAAGACAATAAAACACATAAAAACATATAACTGTGCAGCCATTGCACAAAACAGGTACATTCATATCCCCAGATAGCTCAGATCTGAGCGCACATTATTACTGAATGGCGTTCAGAGCACACACATACAGTTCAATTGCCATGGAGCCAAAGTCTTTCCCATAGTCTTTCATTATACGAATGGGCTCCATGGCATAGCTATCTGGGGTATCACCGCTCAAACAGGGCAAGCACCAAATGACCCGGCTTTCATGTCTTTGCAGGGGAAAATCAAGCATTTAACATGGGGCCATAATCCAAAGGCAACAGGCGAGCAACCAGGCTTCTCCAATGCAATGTGGCGAGATTGGTCTCGTCACATGCTGTAATACCCCTCACACTCGGGAGAAGGGCACCCTCTGGTGGTGGAAACCCCTCTACTCATTGGGGTAACCGCTACACCCCATCATATTAGGCTTTCTTTGGCTTATTAAGCACAATCCTCATATTGACTGGGAAAAGGGAGAAATATTGAAATGGGGCTGTACTTAGAGATGTATGTTGCACATTACCAAAAGGGTGGGCATCATTACATTACCCACTACTATGCCTCAGACCTCCGAAGTTCCCATACAATACTGGGAGGTTAAGGAGGTATTCAGTAAGAGTCAGACCAATATTCTTCCTCCTCACAGACCATATGACTGCTCCATAAATCTACTACCCAGCGCTATGCCACCCAAGGGAGCAGTTTATGCTTTATCTCCACAGGAGAGTAGAATGATGGAAAAATATATCAAAGACTCCCTAAGTAAGGGCCACATATGTAAATCATCCTCACCTGTGGTGCAAGGTTCTTTTTTGTTTCTAAAAAAGATGGTGAATTACGTCCATGCATTTACAACAGGGCATTAAACAAAATCACCATTAAACATTTCTGAATTGTTTGACAGACTCCAGGGTGCTAAAGTCTTTACCAAACTTGACCTCAGGAGTGCATACAATTTGGTAAGGATCAAGGAAAATCATGAGTGGAAAACGGCATATAACACTAGAAGTGGGCACTATGAGTACAGTAGACAGGCATCGAAGACCTTCATGTACAGGGGTGTTACAAATGTCAATTTGCTGAAATTCTTTTTACTGTTTTATTTATGTGTTTATGTGCATAGTTTATTGTATCTCTGGTTGTGTGCTGCTGCCTGGGGACAAGAAAGGTTTGTAACGTATATCATGTTACATCTACCATGGCTACTATCCGCCTGTTCTCTCTTAATGTCAGAGGCTTAAACTATCCTGAAAAATGTTCCTTAGCCCTTACGGAACTTCATAAACTGGAGGTGGATGTGGCCTTTTTGCAAGAAACCCATTTACGCAAAATTTCAGCTCCTAAACTATCCAATCGTAAATTCCCTATTGCATATTTTAGTAACTTCACAGAGGCCAAGGCACTGGGCATGGCCATTTTAATCGCTGCACATGTCCCGTTCACATATGTTTCGATCATGGTAGAATGGTGATGGGTTAAAAGACTCTTATGTCATAATATGGTGACCTTTATGAATATGTATTTGCCTAACAAACAACAATGCAAATTATTATGACGATACATACATTCAATTGACAATTTTGTGGAAGGCATCTTGATTATGGGGGTGACCTCAACATTTACCTAGATTCTACACTAGACACCACCTCAGATACATGCACTTATCAATCATCAGCACGTCAAAAGATTCATCACATTCTTGATCAATCCCAACTTTTCAGTTGTTGGTGGGTTACTCATCCAAATATAAGTAACCCCTACTCCCACACTAATGGAACATATTCCAGGATAGAATTATTCTTTCTCTTGCATAGTGCTTATACGGTCCTATCACATGGTTGGACCATGCACCCCTGTCTCTTGCCTTATGAATACCATCTATTCCGATCAAATCCTTCCAATGGAAACTAAATGACTTGCTCTTAAATGACCCAGACATCACATCCAAAATAAAACTCACTATTGACCAGTATTTTGCCGAAAATAGCACCCCATCTGTGACTCCTGTCATTACATGAAAAGCCCATAAGTGTGTAATCCAGGGACTTTTTATAGCTTTGTCTTCCAGATAAAAGAAAGTTAGAGAGGCCCAAATTGACACATTAACAAAGGAGATTAGGCATTTAGAGGAGTCGCATAAACAAGATGGCTCTTTACTAACATATACAAATTTAGCGGATAAACGATCCGCCCTAACGCAACTACATAAAAACCAAACGCAAAATACTTCTCTCACGGGGTAAATGTGACCGCATGCTAGCTAATGCACTGAAACGACCCAGACAAGCCACCTTTATTGCCAAGATTAAAAACTCCTCTGGAGAATCCACTCAAATCCTGCCAGAGATCATGGACACATTCCATGAGTATTACTCTACCTTATATAATTTAAGGTACAACCCCCCTCAGATATAGAGCTAGGTACCTTCCTTTCCACAATAATAAACCAAACTCTACCAAGTAATGTCTTAAGAACCTTGGAGGCACCCCTTACTCATGAGGATTTTTGACTGGCAGTAAAATGTACACCGATAGGAATATTATAGAACCTCTCTGCACACACTCTCTACTCCCTTTCTCCAAACTTTCAATTCTCTGACCACGACCAGCACATTACCTGATTCGGCTTTAGAAGCGCATATCACCCTACTACCAAAGCCCAGAAAGGATCCCATTGAGTGTGGCAATTTACACACAATCTCTTTAACCCCTTAAGGACACATGACATGTGTGACATGTCATGATTCCCTTTTATTCCAGAAGTTTGGTCCTTAAGGGGTTAATCAATATTGATCAGAAGATCTTTACAAAAATATTAGCAAACCGCCTATGTCCATTACTGCAACTGCTTATACACACAGACCAGTCAGGATTCGTGCCAAATAGGGAAGCCAAAAATAATACTGTGATGAAGTGCCCTTCGCCACTTGGTCCTGGAGAGGCATACTTGCTAGCCTCCTCCCCTGTGACTATGTCTCTTTCATGTATCTGGCTTTAAAGCCCCTAGTCTACCTTCAGACAGACTATTTATGTAGGCTGCTTTATTTATCTTATGTTTTAGTCACCCTGTACCCATTATAGGTGCAGGGTGTGTAATGTAATTGTTTATAGTGTGTGTGTGTGTGTACTATGTAATGTATTGCCTGCTCTCTTGTACTGCTGAGGTTTGCTACCAACTAGGTGGGTTTGGCTATGGAGCTTGTCTAGTGCCCTCTGTTGGTAGCAACAGCAATATACACTACCTGAATAGCAAGACTGGTTCATTTGCATATTTGGGTAGATTTGCATATTGCTAATTCTGCAGACACGTGAGATATTTTCTGTTAAATATTGTCTCCGCCACCCCTTTAAAAATGTGCCATTGTGTTGTGATAAGTCACTGTGTGTTGCCTGCTATGGTTTGACTGTGATTTTATTGAGTTTTCACAGCAATGTTAATGTTGTGACCCTATGGGCTGCTCCCAAGGGAAATAAAGGTTTAGACAGTTCTTCTTGATCCCTCTAAACGTAGCCTTGTCTCGTTATTGGAGAGAGCTCTTATAATCACACTGGGGATTGCTATGCTCTGCATGATCCCCTGAGTTTGAATCACTTAGCTCTTTTAAGAGCTTGTTCCTGACACGCTCTCCTTGGAGGAGGGGTCTTCACCACACAGTCCTGGATGCTGGAGATTCATATAGGGTGGAAGGAAGAGTTCTTTCCCACACAGTCCTGGAGGACAGAAGCTGATCCAGGGTGGAAGGAAGACGGCGAGACTCCAGTCAAGATACAGCAGTTGCGGAGTCTGCGGTGGTTGTGGTGTCTGCTGCACTGCTTGGAGTCCTCAGAAAGCGCTAGGAGCATCCATCAACGGAGGGTACTCAGTCGGAGTACAGGGAGCTCCGTTACTAGGGATGGACCGATTATCGGTCTGGCCGATATTATCGGCCGATATTTGGTATTTTCGGCAATATCGGTATCGGCCAATTCAGATACCGATATTGCCGATTATATATAACAGGACCGCCGTGCCCATTACAAGCCCGGCGGTCCTGTGGGGGCCAGCAGCAAGCGCTGACTTACCTTGCAAGCAGCTCCTCCAGCTCCCTGTGTAAATCTCGCGAGACCCGCGGCCGCAGAGCGTTGCCACGGGTTACCATGGCAACGCTCCGCGCAGCACTAAGAGCCGCGAGATTTACACAGGGAGCTGCTGGAGCTGCTTGCAAGGTAAGTCAGTGCTTGCTGCTGCTGAGCCACCACTGTACTTAACAAGCCACTGGACCACCAGGGAATACTATATCCCCCTCCCTGGTAAGAAGCAGGGAGGGGGGACTAAACAAAAAATAAAAACATTTTATTAAAAAAAAATTAAAATAAAAAATTACACAAATTACATCACTACACACACACACACACTGCACACATACTGCAAATACACACTACACAAACACACACTGGGGGGGAACTAAACAAAAAAAACATTTAAATATTAAAAAAAATATTAAAATAAAAAATTACACAAATTACATCACTACACAAACACACACACACAAACACACACTGCACACATACTGCTACTCAGACACACACACTACACAAACACACACTAGGGGGGGGGGACTAAACAAAAAACAACAACATTTAAATATTAAAAAAAATATTAAAATAAGAAATTACACAAATTACATCACTACACAAACACACAAACACACACTGCACACATACTGCATTACATACACACTACACAGACACACACACACACACACACACTGCATTACATACACACACTACACAGACACACACACTACACACACCACAAACACACACACCACACAAACACACACACCACACACTGCACACATACTGCATTACAGACACACACACTGCACACACTACACTGCATTACATACACACACACTACACAAACACACTGCACACATACTGCATTACATACACACACACTGCATTACATACACACTACATTACATACACACTACACACACACACACTGCATTACATACACACATTACATACATACACATACACACTACACAAACACACACAAAAACACTGCATTATACACACACTACATTCATTATACACACACTACACAAACACACACTCTGCATCCACTACACACACACACACACTACACAAACACACACAGTTCCCCTGTCTAAACACACTTCATCATGTGGCATGTATATTTTGTGCATTTACCTTTCGAATTAGTTTATTTATTCAAAATAGTAAATGTACAGAATATCGGCAAGATATCGGCTATCGGCCTGAAAGTTTGCAGATTATCGGTATCGGTATCGGCTCTAAAAAATCAATATCGGTCGATCCCTATCCGTTACAAATACTAATAAGTTGCAAAATTTTATACATGTAGCCCAGACATCCCGAGTCATTGCATACTCCTTGCAATTGATGCAGAAAAAGCATTTGACACTGTTATTTGCCACACTCCGCGCCTATGGATTTGGGCCCCAATGGATGAAATGGATACAAGCCATATACTCTCGCCCCACAGCCAAGTTACGCATTAATGGCCAATTCTCTCAACCTGTACAGATACGGAACGGCACGAGACAGGGGTGCCCTCTCTCCCCATTGTTATTCATTCTAATCCTGGAACCCTTCCTGCAGGGCATTAGAGACCATCCACACATCAGGTTCTTCCCATTGCATTACCAAAGTCCTTTTTCTCACTATTAGACGAACCATCTCAGAATTTATTTGGGGTAACAAGCATCCATGGCTAGCATACCACACCCTAACTCGACACAAATTGTGGGGGGGATTGGGTCACCCAGACATGGAATTGTACCGCACAGCTGTAACTTTAACTAGGATATATGATTGGACAAATCCGGCACCACACAAACAGTGGGTCGAATTGGAAAATGATATGTTTCAACTACCAATATACACCATACCCTGGCAGAGCAATGGCCGCAAACATTTACACCCTCAAAACCAAATCCACCTAACGATCATACCTGCCGTTAAACTGTGGAACCACATCAGAAAATCACCTAATATCTCTCCACACCCATCTCCTTTGCCAGAAGCTCAAGGAAGCAAGGTGAATGGTTAGAGTTAGGACCCACCTGGGGGAGTCTGCCTTGATGTTGGCAGGTGGGCTTATCCTCTCATGGCCATTGGAGGTAACTAAAAAACCTCCATTTGTTTAAAAATACATAGGGATTAAGGAGAGAGCGCAGGTAATTTGTTTTTCTTTGGTTTTTACTATATATTGGGGCTGATGTGTACTGTAGTCTTTGCTGCCGCCCAGTGATGGGAGTGAGCGCAGGACTTATCTTTCTGCATTTGTATCCATTTTTTGTATCACTCAGCCTTGTTACAATGCAGCCGCCCATCCCATGTGTTCCCTATTAAGGGTTAATAATATATAGGGGTGTATATAAAAATACCCCTTTCTGTCTCATTAGAGATCTTTGCCAGAAGCTCAAGGAAGCAAGGTGAATGGTTAGAGTTAGGACCCACCTGGGGGAGTCTGCCTTGACGTTGGCAGGTGGGCTTATCCTCTCATGGCCATTGGAGGTAACTAAAAAACCTCAGCCTGAACTGCACCTCTCTCCGGAACTCTTCTTTTTCATCTGCTGCACTCTGTTGCTCAGGGATTACCCTGTCCTCCTGCTGGTATTCAGCCATCACTTCTGCAATGAGGATTGCTTTCTTTTTGTTGCTGGCTGCAATGCCTTTCGCTTCCAGGAGATCTTTTAGCGTGGATCTTTTAAGCTTGGCATAATCACTCTCCATCCGTATTCCATTAGTCCTTGTTCCCTTGTGAGTCTGGATCCCAGCGCTGCCAACCAATGTAGCGGAGATGCAATATTCCCCAGGTTGTCTCCGCTTATAATCCAAGGGAGGCTCAGGAACAAGTAAATAATAAATCCATAGGCAAAGTTTCCAGCAGGTAAAATAACAGCAATCTCCCCACAGCAATCCCAATAACTGGACGACACACAGTTTCAGGAGCAGAACTGACAAGCCTTTAATCACAGTCTCCTTATAAAGCATGCTCCCATGCAAGGGAGGGATTTACAGTAATTATTACAGTAGCCAATCCTGTCCTGGTAACCTCCCACACATCCCCTCCCCTCAGCCAGCATCATAATCCCCTTATCCAGCACACCAATTCCCCCCGTTTCTGGATGTACCCCTAAACGTAGGGGTACCCCTTTAAATCATACATCCCCTGGTAGCCCTGATCTGGGTGACCAACATATCCAAAAATCACCCAGATCAGACCAGGGGTTCGGGAAAAGTATGGAGGGAATAAAATGACCGACCGCACGAACAGAGATAGCCGAATCGGTTCCATGTGAATGGGCCCTGCGGTCGGTCCTGGCATAAGGGAATAAAATACACGAAAACCTCTAGCTATAGAGGCTAGGGAGGGTTCGCCTGAATCCCCTCGTTCGGTATTTTCTATCTACCGAACGAGGGGCCGTTCGGTAGTTTGGAACCGAACGGACCAGGGCTGTGGAGGTCTCAGCGGTGTTCGCCTACTCGAGTGTCCGATTTTAGTTCCAGACACTCGACGGCAAAACACCGCTGTTCGGGAGTTTTAAAATGGCCGCCGCCACGTGTTCGTTTGTCGAATGGCGGCCACCCCCGAGAACAAAGGACGGCTACTTCCTAGTCAATTACCCGTTCGCAACAATGTTGCAACGGGTAATTGAGGACACACTTTACACAGGGGAGGTCTGGTTGTTCGGTAGTTTCATTCAAACTACCGAACAATCAAAAGAATACAAGGCTTTGAAACACATAGAAAACTAGCAGATCACACGAATGCAATTATTTCAAGGACATTTGCAGGACAGCCCAGTGCCATCCGCTACACTGCTCCCCCTTGCCCACAAGCCGGCATACACAGTCTGATCCAACACGGATCGGCTTGGGGATGTCCGGGGACTCACGGATCATTTTTCCAGGTCAGTTTGTCTCGACAACCCGTCGGCATTCCCATTCTGTTTACCCGGGCGGTACTGAATATTAAAGTCAAAAGGCTGCAGCGCCAAACTCCAGCGCAGCAGCCTGGCATTGTCCCCAGCCACCCGGTTTAGCCATACCAGCGGGTTGTGATCCGTGAGTAAGGAAAAGGGCTGTCCATATAGATACGGCTGCAGTTTCTTTAAGGCCCACACCACAGCCAGGCATTCCTTCTCGATGGCGGCGTAGCTTACTTCTCGGGGTAACAGCTTGCGACTGATGTAAGCCACGGGGTGTTCTCCGCCATCGGCTCCGACTTGGCTCAGTACTGCTCCCAATCCAAACATAGAAGCGTCTGTGTGGACAAGAAACCGCTTAGTTGGATTGGGAGCGGCCAAGACAGGGGCATTTATCAGTGCATTTTTCAGATGTTGGAATGCCTGCTCACACTCCGGGGTCCAGGTCACCTGGCGGGGCAAATTCTTCCGAGTGAGGTCAGTGAGAGGTTTGGCGAGGGTGCTATAGTTAGGGACAAACTTTCTGTAGTACCCAGCGGTCCCTAGAAAAGCTAACACCTGGGTTTTAGTCCTAGGAGTGGGCCACTGGGCCACGGCTTCTACTTTGGCTGGTTCGGGCTTCTGTTTGCCGCAACCCACTCTATGTCCGAGGTACTGCACCTCGGCCATCCCTATGCTGCACTTGGCCGGTTTCAATGTCAAACCAGCTTCCTTAATCCTGTCTAGAACCGCTCCTATATGGGCCAAGTGCTCCTGCCACGTACTGCTAAAAATGGCAATATCGTCCAGGTAGGCACAGGTGTAGTCTTGAAACCCATCCAGGAGTCGGTCTACCATCCGCTGGAAAGTAGCTGGGGCGTTTTTCATCCCAAATGGCATGACCTTAAACTGGTACAAGCCAAATGGGGTGACAAAGGCCGACTTTGGGATGGCCTCTGGGGCCAGGGGGATTTGCCAATACCCCTTACATAAGTCAATGGTAGTGAGGTATTGACCCCTGGCCATTCTGTCCAGTAGCTCATCTATCCGTGGCATAGGGTATGCATCGGACACCGTTTTCTCGTTTAATCTCCGGTAGTCTACGCAGAAGCGGGTCGTACCGTCCCGCTTCGGTACGAGTACTACCGGAGAAGCCCAGGGACTATCTGAGGGCTCAATCACCCCCAGTTGGAGCATCTCATCGATCTCCTTGCGCATGTTTTCCCTTACCGCTTCTGGGATGCGGTAGGGGGTCTGGCGCATCGGTAGTTGCCCTGGGGTCTCTACCCGGTGAGTGGCCAGAGGGGTGTACCCAGGTACATTAGAGAACGTGTCTCGTTTCTCCTCCAGCAGTTGCTGTACCTCGATGCGCTCCTGTGGGCTCAGCCGGTCTCCCAGTGTGACTTCCCCTAAATCCCCAGACAACTGCCCATCTTCCAGCAGATCTGGGAGTGGTAAGCTGTCAAACTCATCAGAATTGGGCGCACATATGGCGGTTACCTCCTCGGAGCGCTCTTGGTAGGGCTTCATCATGTTCACATGGAGCATGCGTCGCCCTCCCGTCCCTGTACAGGGGCCAATTATATAGGTGGTGTCACATCTCTGTTCCACCACCCTATAAGGTCCCTGCCAGGCGGCCTGTAGCTTGTCAT
Source organism: Pelobates cultripes (assembly GCA_933207985.1). Lineage (NCBI taxonomy): Eukaryota > Metazoa > Chordata > Amphibia > Anura > Pelobatidae > Pelobates > Pelobates cultripes. The sequence goes on from OW240912.1 coordinate 72,380,945, forward strand.
GTCGGACAGGCTTTAAAATTAGCACTTTCTGCCCGACCTGAAAGCTACGGTCCCTGGCTCCCCGGTCATACCATGTGCGCTGGCGGGTCTGTGCCGCCTGAAGGTTTTCCCTTACCGTCCTGGTTAATGCTTCCAGGCGGTCTCGGAGAGCCAACACATATGGTATGATGGGGGTGCCATCTGTGCTCCGATCTCCCTCCCAGTGCTCTCTTATAAGATCTAAGGGGCCTCTGACCCTCCTCCCAAACAGCAGTTCAAACGGGGAAAATCCCGTGGATTCCTGCGGCACCTCCCGGTAAGCGAATAGGAGATGCGGCAGGAACCTCTCCCAGTCCTTGTGGGTCTCTGCGAAGGTTCGGAGCATTTGCTTCAATGTGCCATTGAACCGTTCGCAGAGCCCATTAGTCTGGGGGTGGTAAGGGGCACTGATAATAGGCTTAATGCCACAGATCCTCCAGAGGTGTTGGGTGAATTCTGCGGTAAATTGGGTACCCTGATCCAAGATAATCTCCCTGGGTAATCCCAACCGGGAGAATATCTGCATGAGGGCATCCGCGACCGTTTCAGTATGAATGTTGGTCAGAGCCACTGCCTCTGGATATCTGGTAGCATAGTCTACTACCGTTAAAATGTACCTTTTGCCTGACGGGCTAGCTTTCTTGAGGGGACCTATCAAGTCTACCGCTATTCTGCTAAAAGGTTCCTCAATTATTGGCAAGGGGTGTAGTTTCGCCTTCCTCCGGTCTCCCCTTTTCCCTACCCTCTGGCAGGTATCGCAGGTGGTGCAATACCTGCGCACTTCCTGGCTGATCCCTGGCCAGAAGAAACTTTGGGTCAGTCGGTACCTAGTGCGGCTGACCCCTAGATGTCCGGATAGCGGAATATCGTGCGCTATCCGGAGTAGCTCTGCTCGGTACCGCTGCGGCACCACTAGCTGCCTCATCACTATTGGGTCTGACCCCTCAATCTGCTTGTCTGTCTCCCTGTACAAAAGCTGCTTGTCCCAGACAAATCTCTCCCCCTCTCCCCCAGGAGGGTCTGCTGTCACCTTGTCCCTGTATACCTGCAAGGTGGGGTCAGTCACTACCTCTGCTGCAAATTCGTTAGGAGGGGCCCAGGGGACACAGTCAAGGGAAGGGGAAGGGTCTCTTACCTGAACCTCCGGAGGTGAGTGGTAGTCCTGGGTGCGGGCCTGTTGACGGGTGACCACAGGGTGAGCTTCTCCTGTGGTGGACATCTGGGGCTCAAAAGCAGATGTGAGCCTCCCCAGATCGTTCCCCAATAAAACCTCCGCCGGTAACTGCGGCATCAACCCCACCTCCACATGTCCTGCCCCCGCTCCCCAATGTAAATGTACCCTTGCTGTAGGTAGCCGGTACACTGCTCCCCCGGCTACCCTGACGGCCACAGTTTTACTTAGTCTCGCTTGATCCGACACCAGGTGACTCTTTACCAAGGTGATAGTAGCCCCCGAATCACGTAGTCCCTGTACTGCTTTACCTTCCAGGTATACGGTCTGCCTGTGGTGCTGTCTGTTATCCGCATTGGCCTGGACTGGATCCGCCTCGTGCAGTACTTCCCACTGTTCCACGGTTGTTATGGGAATAGCTGACCCATATGGTGTGGCCACTGTATCTTGGTAGTGATGGGCGGCGGCTGCTCTTGGTGGTGGTGGTGGGCCGGGGCGAATCCAGGTTGAACGATCCCTCAGCTGGGGACATTCCCTTTTATAATGTCCCCACTTCTGGCAGTGATGACAGGGGCCGGAAGCGGGCTGGCGAAAACGTTGCTGTGCAGCGGGTGGTGGTGGTGGTGGCAGTTGCCTGGGTGGAGCTGGGTTGTAGCTGTTTCCCCCAAATGTTTTAAAACTGGTTTTTGGGGCTGCAGGTTTCTGCTGCCTGCGTGCATCCAAGTACTCATCTGCCTTCCTGGCAGCTTCGGTAAGGGAGGTAGGGTTTCTGTCCCTCACCCATTCCTGGACATCGCTGGTTACCCCCTCATAAAATTGCTCCAGCAACACCATTTGTAACAAGTCCTCCATGGACCGAGCCTTATTGGACTGTACCCACCCCAGAGCGGCCCGATGCAACTTGCAAGCCCATTCCACATGAGAGTCCTTATCATTTCTCTTTAGGTCTCTAAACCGCCGCCGATATGCCTCTGGTGTGATTGCATATCGGGCCAGGATCACTTCTTTTACTCTGCGGTAATTCCGAATCTCCTCATCAGGTACAGTTCTATAGGCTTCAGCCGCCTTCCCTGTGAGCTTCCCTGCTAAAATAGGCACCCACTCGTCTGGGCTAATACTATGCAATGCACACAGCCTTTCAAAGTCTTGGAGAAAAGCATCTATATCTTCCTCTGCTTCTATATACGTTTTAAAGGCTTGGTAAGGAATTTTTGTCTTACCCTGTGTGATGGTAGTTGTGGTAGCATTCCTCTCTAGCTGTTGTAGTGGCCTTTGACGCAGTATAAACTCCTGTACCTCTGTCATTGTCCTGGATATAATATCTGTTGTTGGATTCTCTCCATAAAAGGACAGCCTGAACTGCACTTCTCTCCGGAACTCTTCTTTTTCAGCTCCCTCTGCTGCACTCTGCTGCTCAGGGATTACCCTGTCCTCCTGCTGGTATTCAGCCATCACTTCTGCAATGAGGATTGCTTTCTTTTTGTTGCTGGCTGCAATACCTTTCGCTTCCAGGAGATCCTTTAGCGTGGATCTTTTAAGCTTGGCATAATCACTCTCCATCCGTATTCCATTAGTACTTGTTCCCTTGTGAGTCTGGATCCCAGCGCTGCCAACCAATGTAGCGGAGATGCAATATTCCACAGGTTATCTCCGCTTGTAATCCAAGTGAGGCTCAGGAACAAGTAAATAATAAATCCATAGGCAAAGTTTCCAGCAGGTAAAAATAACAGCAATCTCCCCACAGCAATCCCAATAACTGGACGACACACAGTTTCAGGAGCAGAACTGACAAGCCTTTAATCACAGTCTCCTTATAAAGCATGCTCCCATGCAAGGGAGGGATTTACAGTAATTATTACAGTAGCCAATCCTGTCCTGGTAACCTCCCACACATCCCCTCCCCTCAGCCAGCATCATAATCCCCTTATCCAGCACACCAATTCCCCCCGTTTCTGGATGTACCCCTAAACGTAGGGGTACCCCTTTAAATCATACATCCCCTGGTAGCCCTGATCTGGGTGACCAACATATCCAAAAATCACCCAGATCAGACCAGGGGTTCGGGAAAAGTATGGAGGGAATAAAATGACCGACCGCACGAACAGAGATAGCCGAATCCGGTTCCATGTGAATGGGCCCTGCGGTCGGTCCTGGCATAAGGGAATAAAATACACGAAAACCTCTAGCTATAGAGGCTAGGGAGGGTTCGCCTGAATCCCCTCGTTCGGTATTTTCTATCTACCGAACGAGGGGCCGTTCGGTAGTTTGGAACCGAACGGACCAGGGCTGTGGAGGTCTCAGCGGTGTTCGCCTACTCGAGTGTCCGATTTTAGTTCCAGACACTCGACGGCAAAACACCGCTGTTCGGGAGTTTTAAAATGGCCGCCGCCACGTGTTCGTTTGTCGAATGGCGGCCACCCCCGAGAACAAAGGACGGCTACTTCCTAGTCAATTACCCGTTCGCAACAATGTTGCAACGAGTAATTGAGGACACACTTTACACAGGGGAGGTCTGGCTGTTCGGTAGTTTCATTCGAATAAACTAAGGGAATGAAACTACCGAACAATCAAAAGAATACAAGGCTTGAAACACATAGAAAACTAGCAGATCACACGAATGCAATTATTTCAAGGACATTTGCAGGACAGCCCAGTGCCATTCGCTACACTGCATCCCCCACAATACAGACTATATACTCCCTCCTCCCATATATTTGTCCTGCTTGGTCTATGAGTGAGAGTGTGTGCCAGTGTGTCTGTCAGTGTGTGTGTCTGCCAGTGTGTGTTTCGAAACACTGAGAATGTGTCTGTCATTGAAAGTGTTTGTATGTGTGTGCCTGTCAGAAAGTGTGCCTGTCAGTGTGTGTTTCAAATCAGTGAGATTGTGTGTCTGTCATTGAGACAGTGTGCCAGTGTGTCTGTCAGTGCTTGTGTCTGCTAGTGTGTGTTTCAAATCAGTGAGAGTGTATGTCTGTCATTGAGAGTGTGTGTATGTGTGTGCCTGTCAGTAAGCGTGTCTGTCAGTGTGTGTTTCAAATCAGTTAGATTGTGTGTCTGTTATTGAGAGTATCAGTACGTCTCAGTGTGTGTCAAATCAGTGAGTGTGTATCTCTATTAGTGAGAGAGTGCGTCTGATTACAAAAGGGGGTGTGGCTTAAAGATAGACAGGTAGAGTCATTGGCCTAGAAGCAGGCAGTGAGAGTGTGTGTGATCAGTGAGTGTGACTGTCAGTGAATGTTTCACATATTAGTCAGGTCCCACTGTGGCTGACCCAGGTAAGTGCTCACAAACAATAGTTTAATGTTTTAAGAATGTCTTTCTTTTCTGACACTTGGAAGAGAAGTGTTTTTGCTGAATTTGTGTTGGTGTGTATTACATAACACTTGAAACCCATCATTTGGGTTTATTGTCAACAAAAGAAAGAACCATTAATTGTAATATATGCTAATCTTGTGTACCCCTACATGGTCCTTAAATTACCACCTGGGCATAGAGAAGACTTGTATTTGTAAAGCTCAAGAAATATAAAATTGTCACCGATATTATAAGGCATCTTGTAGTTTTTCTATGGATGTATCATATTAGAAAACTTGAATTCATCATACTGATTTTTCATGTTTTATGTGATTGGCTTCAAACCAAATTCTTTGAAAGGCTCAGCCTCTTCCTTTGTGGAATGATAGAAGCACATCATTAGCAGGGAAGACTAAACTATACATACATTTTAAATGTCTGACACATGCACAAGAAATATATATGTTTATATAACATTTGACCTTAAAGGGCACCTGTTCATTCTACCTCACTGCAGAAAGGGAATTTGGTATCTCAAACTCTGGTGGAACTGTGAAATAACTGACTTGGTGGAAATTAACCCTGGCATAGCCATCAGTGATTCGATTAAATAAATAATGAGTTTTTCACAATGTGTACAATCCTGGACTCCAACCCTTTATCAGTGACAAAAAAACATTTTCTTTGAGATGGACCGACTGAATAATTCTACTGACCTCAAAGTAACATCTCTGAAAGGAACATTACTGTATCTATTAGCTTTAATTTATTTTTTAAAATTAGATGGTTTTCTCTGGATTATGTTGACTGTAGCATGTAACACCTGCTTTTTTATATTGATTCCAGTAACTCTGGCATTAACCTAGGAGGCAGGAACAGCTGGTTTTGCAAAATATCCTGTCTGTGTTTTCATTTTACAATGGTAACCCTTAATTAAAAGGACATTAATGATGGGGAAATTATTTTTCAAAGGAGAATTCTTTACTTACTGAAAATGCTAAATTGGCATTTCTCTCATAACAAAATTAAATGTTTCTACATGTTCTGCAAAGGAAAATTTAATTTAGCTCACAAAGCTCCACTTGTGTTCGCTTTTGCTGCAATGGTAGGTTTCATCCTGCAAGGAAACAAATTTATTCGACAGGGATCCATTCTGTCTCTGAATGTAAATTACGACTGTCCCCCATTATCTTCTCCACACCTTGCAGGAAGGGAAGGGAGAGAAGGGGTGTCTGCACACTGAACACATTACAGAGTTTCCTTACAGCTGCAGTTGAGGCCTGCAGTAGCCTTTATTGCACAGATGTTTAGCTGTACTTGAACGCATTCTATCCAGATGAAGATAAACGTGTTCTATGTACTTATGCATCCCATTCAGCAATAACTGCAAACTGCACAGTGATGGGGATTAAAAGAAAGAAAAATTGGATTTATTATTTATTTGTTTTTTTGTACAATTTAACAATTTAAAAAAAATTATAATATTGTACTTAAGAGCATCAGGATGAGAGAGAAATAAATCAAATAACTGTTTGATACAGATATCCATGTGTAACGACAAACATATAAACAAAGGAAAGGGATTATGGGGGATTTTTGAAATCCAAATGCCATCCATTCTGCTGGACACGGATAACACAAACTGCATGGCCAAGCAATTTTAATAGTAATTATTTTTTTTATTTCATCTTATTGTCATTAATATGGTGGAATAATTATTTGGAAATAAATGAGATTTCTCTGTGGTCATTTGCTGGTGAGAGCTGGCATTATTTGGGAAGAACAGCTGACTTTACTATAAAGCATTTGATTCTGTCAGTTACCTCACAATATGTAAGAATGAACAGTCACCTTGCTAATTTAGGGTACACATAGAAGAACTTCACCTGTTTAAACACAAACATAGACAAAACGGTTACATTGCAATTGAACCAACATCCTTACTGCAAAATCTAGATTTGAACAAAGAAATCCAGACCAGATTTTGCCATGAAACTAACGTTAAAGAATATATCTATATATTAGTTTTCTCCCTCACATTAATGCCCATTTAATGAGGATCTGTGACAGAAAGTTATTGGAAACCATTACCGAACGTTAAAGACAATGGACAAATCAAACCTAATTCTAGTCCTTTCTTTGCCAAATGGTGCTAACGATACTTTGATAGTTAAGTCTTGTGAAAATTGGTAGAATTTTTTCGTGCTGGATATTTTTTAACCACTTGATAAATCTGGACTGCTGTGTCCAATCAAACAAATCAAAACCTGCAATGTTTTTTGAATATGAGTGTCAGTGGAGGCTTTGTTGCTTGAACTTCATGATTTGGTTTTCAGAATCGAGTGATATTGCATTAGCCAATGTTAATTTCATAACACTAGCCAAACATCTTCACATAATTCATAATAAAGTACCTAAAATATGTTTCCTCCTTTCTGTGTGACACTTAAAAAAGAAAATGAAGACAATTATGCTTGGGCATTAAAATCCCAGATAAATGTCCATACTAAAGAACACATTTTTGCCTTCCCTTGTGCTACCAATAAAGACACTGTGTGGCCTACACTTTGGGATATGGCTTTTAATAATCAGGTGGATTACCTGATTTTAACCTTAATAAAGCATAAAGTTATCCTCCTGTCTCAGATGTATTTTTTTCTAATGCCAAAAAGGAATTAAGAAAAACTATCATCTTTCTATTAGTGAGTTGATTATGTGTGCTCAGAGGGTGTGTTTGTGTGTGTATGAATATACATGTAGAAGGAGTAATAACAAGTATATATCAATAAACAAAGAAGAAATAACATTCAAAGGAGGATAACACACTGGTCTGAATTGAAAAGTTTAGTCATAAGTATTTCTAGGCACATCATTAGTAGTATCATGTGTTAGCTAGCAAAGTGATAAGATTGATAAAAAGGGATGCATAAATATGGGGTTCCACCCATTTGGTGTGAGGAAGGAGGTAAGATAATTAAAGCAAGTCTGATTTATTCCTTAAATTATAGGGGTCCCGTACGTTCCAAGTCCTCCGTGTGTTCTCATGGAAGAGTTAGAGTGGGGGGAGGTTGGGAAGTATATTATTAAGGGAGTAAATGGGGAGATAGAAACTTAGAACTATTTATAGGTCCATCAGAGCGGATTGAGGTGATGATAAATAGAGTGTTAAAGAAAATAAAAGGAGCATGTCCCGGTGCAAGTCCGAAGAAATGGGATGAGGGGTCATGGGAAAGATATGTAAGAGTGCCAGCTTGTTTCACAAAAATGAAGGTAGCAAATAGTTGCCTTCATTGACGAGTGAAGTCTAGCCGAATGTAGAAATGTCTTGATTCTGCCAAGGGTTTTACATTTTATGGAAGGATCCGGGCATGTCGTATAGCTGTGCCAGGAGTTTATCCATTTCAACTGCTTCTTTTATTTTCTGTATTATCATGCAATAGTTATATGCAACAGGCATATCTTCTATGACCCATGGTTTTACAATAGCTCTTCGTGCCGATATGTGCTGCTAGTTTATTCACTACGGTTAAGAGGTTTTTACCGCAGCTGTGCCAATGGGTCCATATTGTAAGTTCTGCCTTGGAAGTGGGTGAGTAGGGAAGCGATCTGTGTCCACGGTGTTTTCAGTTTAGGACAAGTCTATCAGTAATGTAAGAATGTTCCTAGTTCTCCACAAACATAAGGTGTTAGGACGTAGCTGCATTTGAGCTAGACTTTGGGGTAACATAAAGGTTTATTGCATTTACTGATTTAAAAATTATTATATTAATTCATTACTTTTTTTTGGGAGAGAATTACAAATGTTTTAACATGTTGAGTTGCACCCATCTTTTATTTGACTAGCTGCTGCTCAGTCCAATTTGCCTGCTGCTGTGATTGCTCTGTTTGAAGGTTTGCATCCCCTTCCCACAGCATCAGGGTGAATTACGCCAGAGAGTTTGATTTCCCCACCGGCCCGTGAAGGAACAGTGCTTCATCCTCCTCACTGGCATCTTTCATGCATGGGCTAGCCAGGGAAATTCTTTGACCTCCCCTGTTTCGTCCCACTGGATGTTTGCCTGGTTTACCTAATGGCATGGGTGCTGCTGCTTGGCCGTGCTACATAGTAGATGGGAGGGATAAAGAGCTGAGCAGTATGTTGGACAGCTGGTACTTTAACCAGTGTTGAAAGAAGTTCTCAGGCTAGGCACAGAACAGCGGACTCGGGACTAGTAGTAATGCATGGATAGATATAGACCCAGGGTTTTTTCGAGGGGCCCACTCAGGGTTCTAAATTGGGTCAAACTCTCAAACCGACACTATTTGAAGGCACCAATGAGCAGGGTTAGTTATTACATGGACAATTTCCAAATTAAAGGTGAATGGAGGGAGATACAGGTACCGAGGTTCTCAGCTTACATCTTGGTATTCTCTGACCTAAATACAAAATCTTAAATTTAAATCTAGCTAGAGAACAGCTTAAAATAAAGGTCTCCTTCCCAACAGATGACTTGTTGTTTTCCTAGCACTATAGAGACCTATAGTGCCCACCTTCATTGCGGCCCCTCCCCCATGGTGCTGATAAAAACCTTTATCACTTTTTTAACACTTGGCACTGGCGCCTCGATCGCATTAGGACTTTCCCCATAATAAAGCATTGTATACGGTTTTCCTGTGGGGCTTTGGGTGACGCTGGATGTCATCATGCAGAGCATGAGGACGTCCAGTTTCAGTTAGGCTACTGAAAGTTGCATAACCACACAGAAGTCCCTCTAGTGTTTAACCCTGCAAGATAATTATTGCAGTTTTTCAAAAACTGCAATAATTAGAAGTGCAGGGGGTTAAGTGGCCTGGGACACTGCACCCAGACTACTTCAATAGCTGAAGTGGTCTGGGTGACTATAGTGTCCCTTTAATGTAACAAGTTCAGTTACAAGTACAGTAATTCTGCTCCTAATTATTTTAGGAAAAATTCTCCAGGTAATTTTTTTTTTTTTATATAGTTTTGTGAAAAGTGATATTAGGCATCAGGTTATAATATAGCTATAAAAATTAGTTATAAATAAATGTTAGGAGAAAGAGTAGAATGTTCACCGCTACAAGGCAATAAAACACTGAAAGACAATAATGCCAGACAAAAATGATGAAGGCGAAGTAATCAATATTGACTGATTCAATCTTATTTGTCAATAAATACATTGAATAAATCACATTTTTTTTACAGTCACTCCAAATCAGTTTAGTTACACAATTTTTATTTTCTAAAAAGTATCAAAATGAAGATGAGCTCTTTAATTTGGCCAATGATACACATAGTCTGTGAATGGAAACATCGGAAATTCACCTTCAGGTAGGTATAAATTAAATCTATATGTTGCCCACTGGGAATGACCCACTGGGAAGTCACATATCTTTTTTAATCAATGGGAAGCTACTCTTAGTGGACTACTCTAGGCCAGCAAGTCACGCCCCTGTCTGGCAGTACTCATTGCTCCCTCAAACTGCACTGGAGAAACTGAGGATAGGAAGATCAGGCAAGGGAAAACAACCTTTGGGCCTAAACTCTTTAAGAGTGGTTTAACCCCGTCAGGTAGAGCTGGCAGAGCTAACTCACGATCGGAGCGGTCGCATGTTCATGGAGCTCCGTCGAAAAAGCACAGCAAAACCTTAAAAAAGGTACCTTTCTGGAGCCCAGTTTGCCCTGGACATAGCCAACAGTGCCCGTAAGCAGATGGTGCAGAAGAATAAAAAACCGAGGCCGGACCGGCCCTGGTACACGGCTGACATCAGTGAACTCTTTAGAAGGCCGCACTGTGCAAGCGGGCCAGCAATGGCGGACGTGCTGGACGATTTCTCCGACACCTCGGAAGAGTTCACCCCGCATAACCCAGCAGCTCTGGGCTTCCAAGGACCCCCCAAGCCACCTCCGGAGGTGGACAGCAGCTCAATCCCACTTACCACGACCATCCTTGCTACACTTTTGGCTGACCTCCGACAAAGTCTCTCTGCAGATATATCCCAAGTATGGGAGGATGTCAGGGGATTCACAGCCCGTTTAACCAACGTGGAACAAGCAGTGGAGGAGCACACTCCCCAAATCGCAGACCTGCAGAAGCAGGTGAGGGACCTCACCATGGCTCAGGCTAACTTTGACAGCCAGCTAGCAATTCTAGAGGATAAGAGGAGGTGGAAACACCTGAAGGTCAGAGGCCTATCGGATTCCATTACTATGGCAGAGATGCCACACTTTCTACGTAGGCTGTTCATGGCATTACTACCCCCTAAAACAGCAAAGGGCATTCAGCTAGATGGAATGTTTCGTCTACCCAAGCCTCAGTCCAACACAGCCCCAACCACCAGTGACCTCCTGGTTAAATTTCAAAACGGGCAAGACAGAGCAGCCATCTTACAAGCTACCAGGGGGAAGACCCCATACCACTTTGAAGAAAGGGACCTCACGATCTATGCTGACCTCTCCCGCTCAACATTGCAGTGGCGGAAGTCGCTGAGACCCCTGGCATCCACGCTCACATCCCAAGGAATAAAGTATCGATGGGGCACACCTCGTGCGCTGATATTCCAGCATAATGGTGTAGAACACAGAGTCACGGAGGCATCTGAAATGGACGCTATCCTGTCCTCCCTGAGACCGAGCCCTAACCCTCGACCCACTAACACCACCTGGAACCCCGCTACCGTGATTCCGTTCACTCCTGCATCTCGAGGAATGGCGGGCGCACCTGCCACCTGAAAATGGCAACATCTTTGTTGGAACTTGTACCCTCTCTCTTCCTATTAAGTTATCTGCATTTTATTTCAATGCCTTAGTTTTGTTTAAAAAGTTGTGCTACACTAAGGGATCACTCTCCTCCCTACACTACATATGGCTGAACGACCGTACTGGTCGACACTGGGCGAATTGAGACCCAATTATCTCCCCTAATTATGTCCATCCTACTCCCCCTCCCCTCAGCTCCAATCTTCTTGACCCACATACATTACAGTTGGTGCAGCAGCCTCACTCAAAATCTTGAGACACCATACCAAGTTACCCGATCTAGTTATCTGATCCTCAAGGATCCTCTTTTCTAAAACTATCCTGCACCACAGTTGTCATACTCATGGGCCCCCACCCTGTATTAACCTTGGGCCTACTACCTGGCCAAAAGAGGGCTCCACACCTCGGTAGGGAGCGGGACCATTAAAATTAACTCTCACTTGTTTGCCTAGTGTGTAACTCAAAATCTACCATCTCCACTGATCAAACCGCATCTTGCATAGCATGTAACTTAACCACTATTGCATAACCTCGAATGGTCAGTTAGTGTAACCAAACTCTTATCTTATGTCACTTTGTCTCTCTGCTGACTACTTCTCATTTTTTATTTTTTATTTTTGCTGTTGTGGCATTGCGGGTTACCCTGTATACTCCTGCACGACCAAAAATAAAGAATTTAAATAAATAACCCCGTCAGGTAAGGGACCTCTTGGCAAAATAACAACTTACTGTTGATTAACTTGTTATGGTACTCATACACTTTAAGTTGAATTTGTTGAACCATTTTGCAGTGACCCTCAGCTTCCTTTATTTAAAATAATACCATTTACTAGAAAACTCAGTGTCAGTGAATGATTCACACAGGAAGTCTGTTTCAAGTTTGATATTTGAAAATGGCTGTAATAAGTCTGTCCTTTAAATTAATAATTTTTCTCTAGTTTTAACAACAATATCCTTGATGATCAGGAAACTGTCCAAGCTCATTGTAATATTATTCTTAAATCCATTTTCATTCTTGTTCCATAATATTTATAAAACCAGTCTTACCATCCTGTGGTAGATCCTTTATTTTGGATACCCTGTCAGGTGGAACCTCCAGTAATCCAGTTTATTATTTAAAACCTGTAGTTGACCTGTTAAAAAGAAAATAATTTGAATGTAATATCTGAAAATTCTGCAAATCTCCCGTCACCCTCTTGGGTTCAAAACTATGTACAACGTTACTGCTTTGATAAACAACATTTAAACAGAATCTATGTAAGGCAGATTTTACTACGTATAGTGGAGACTCGTGAGTTTTATCTCTATCTACAAAACTCCTGCACATATCTTCCAGGTCAAACTCACGTTGATCAACATCAAATTAATGTTTGAAGAACATGCGGCAAGGAAAGAGCGAACAATAAAGAAAACTAAATGACAGGAAAAGAGATGTATAAACAACGTAAGAGACAATAGCAAGTAAGCATAAAGTGCAAGAGAAAATATATCAGGATGGTATATAGAGCATGAGGGAGATTTATAGGACGGTGTTGAAATATCCGTGCTTGAATATATGTGTCCATTTTTTTTATATACCTGCCACAAAATCCAGCATGTAGAGCTGCCAAAACTTAATAGTCGGGACAGTCCATTCAAGGTCAATAGTGACCAGATTGCGATGATGGCAAAGTGCGACATTCGGTCCTTAAGAGTGATGTACACACATTGATATATGGGAGTCACTGCTGTAAGAAGTGTTTTACAGTCTTTTCTGTGGGTGTAATAAAGTGTTTTACAGCCACAATGAGTATTGGTCCCAAGGAGCTCTGAACAGATGTGTTGAGATATGAAACATTTTATTAATACCAAGGATTGGGCAGACTGAGTTGGAATAATTGATTTTAAAATCCCGCTCTGAGCTGGAGGGGCCTGTAACAGATTGTAAAACATAACGCTACAATGACACAAACTTCCGAATGCCCCTGGGACCAACGATATGTACAGGAGCAGAATATTTTTCAAACACAATGCAATTACTGAATAGTAGTTATACTATGTATCTAGTAGAAGACGTCATCTCAGGATTAAAATAAATATATCTTATATATATATGTGTGTGTCTTTTACAAGTGGGCATGCTAAACATGATGCAAGTGCTTTAAAAACAAATTATAAATGTATAATAGACAAAAATAGAACAGTTTTCCTAAGATATATAAAGTTTTAACATATTAGAATATAGTTCGAGACAAACACACTTCAGTCATAAGATATCAATGAAAAACAAAAGAGTATAACTGCGCCTAACTAGTAAAATACACATATATAACTTTTAGTTAAAAGCGGTAATGTTCTATTCACATGTGGGGAGGGGTAGGGGGCGGGGGGAAATAGGTCATAGCATGATATTATAATATATTTAATATATTTTCAAAGTTACTAATGACCTAATCGCAGCTAAATCCAAAGGCCACTACTCCAAACTAATTCTTCTTGACCTCTCTGTTGCCTTTACACCGTTGATCATGCTCTCCTCCTTCAAACTCTTCAATCACTCGCTCTCTGTGACTCTGTCTTCTTGTGGTTTTCCCTTTATTTCTCCCAACGCTCATTCAGTGTCTCCTTTTCTAATTATACCTCCTCCTCTCATCCTATCTTGGTTGGAGTCCCCCAAGGCTCTGTTCTTGGTCCCCTTCTATTTTCTCTTTATACTGCCTCTCTTGGCAAACTTATTGCCTCTTTTAGATTCCACTACCACCTGTACGCTGATGACAACCAAATATATTTCTCCTCCCCAGACCTCTCCCCTGCCGTCCTGCAACGTGTCACTGCTTGCCTTTCTTCCAACTCTGACTGGATGTTCTCCTGCTTTATGAAACTCAATCTCTCTAAAACTGAACTCCTTGTCTTTGATCTCCCTAATACTGATCCTCCTCTCTCGTTCTCCCTTCAAGTTAGTGATATCCACATAAGTCCATCCTTGCAAGCACGCTGTCTTGGGATCATACTTGACTCCTGCCTCACCTTTGAGCCTCACAGCCAGTATGTTGCCAAAACCTGTAGATTCCATCTTAAAAACATAGCCTGCATCGGCCCCTTTCTTACGCAAGATGCTACGGAGGAGCTTGTCCATTCTCTAGTAATTTCCCGCATGGATTATTGTAACCCTCTCCTGATTAGCCTTCCCAAAAGCCGTATTGCCCCACTACAGTCTGTAATGAATGCCGCCACCAGACTGATTTTTGTTTCATGTCGGTCCTCTCACACCTCACCTCTCTGTCAGTCCTTACATTGAATTCCTCTAGCCTATAGGAGTAAATTCAAAGTACTAACCCATACCTATAAAGCACTGAACAATTCTAGCCCCTTCTTAAATTCTTATATATCTTCACAGATCCATAGGTATGCCCCTCCTAGTTCCCTCTGCTCTGCCCATAACCACCTCCTGACCGCTGCTTGCACCCGTACGGCCAACTCGCGCTTGCAGGACCTCTTGCTGGCAGCTCCCTTCCTATGGAATAGTCTGCCTACCCCCATCAGACTCTCCCCCAGTCTCCAATACTTTAAAACCCATCTCTTTAGGAAATCTTATGGCCTCCCAGAGTAACCTCTACCTTGCATAACCGTCTCTTGCTCTCTCCTATAGGGCAGCGCTTTACTCTCTCCTCCAGCTCTGCTTCACTCCCACCTAATTTGATTGATATTTCCTGTCCTAATGTGTCTTAAAGCAATTCCTACAGACTGTAAGCTTGTTTGAGCAGGGTCCTCTTCAACCTATCGTTCCTGTAAGTTTTCTCGTAATTGTCCTATTTATAGTTACACCCTCCTCTCATAATATTGTAAAGTGCTACGGAATCTGTTGGTGCTATATAAATGGCAATAATAATAATAATAATATCACACATTGGCAAAATTAGAACCACACAGAGCTGGAAATTGTCAGAGCTGGTGGGGTTCAAGTTCTCTTCTCACGATGAAAGGTGTTTGCACAAATACAAACCCTACATCTGACTAATGGTCTTTGTTTATATTATATATACATATACATATGTACATACATATATAAATGGAAACAAAAATCAAGCGCAATCCGTAAAGATATGCTGCGCATGCAGACAGGTGGCTGAAAATCACGGCAGAAGAAATGGTAGAAAAAAAAGTGAACAGCAAAATTGATTAAGAACAATAAATATGTAAACATATCTCCCACTGACACGTTTCACCTAAATTAGACTTTATCAAAGTATATTAAATGTCCGTTGGTATGTCTTTAAATGGTGTATTCCAGAATCAGTTTTAGTTTTTTGCACTCCTAATAAGAGATGTGATTGGTAAAGCATGTCTTTAAAAAATAGTCCAGCCACCTCAAATTTATTTCATATTGGAAGGTAAAAATGTAAATCGAAAAAAAAACTTTTTTTTTTGTTTGGTAATGTGATCCTTCAACTTCAATAAACCTTTCCATGCAGAGTGGAAAGAATTGGAGGACAGACTTGGTGGGCTAATATATATATACATATTTGTATAATGCAGAATATTGCATAGAAATACATAATCATAATGTAGAAATATAATGAAAACTATTTCATAAAAATAGACAACTAATAGAAAAATACAATTAATAACATAGGAACATTTTTTTTAAAAGCGGAAAGAAATAGTCTATTGCAGTATAAATAAAACACAATGAATAATAAAATAAATGATCAGTGTTAACAAAACCACAATGGATAATATTGACAAGGCAACACACCAAGAATATAGGTGTAACGCCACCCCGGGTATAGAAAGGGTTAACGCCGCCAAAGCTGTTCCCTTTTCCCGAATACAAAGTCAGCTACCGAACACTCCTAAGCGCCGAACAGGAAACATACGAATAATCCCCCCAAGTACGAGACGAGGCTCTGTATTGAGGGTCAAGCAGGATCTGTTTAATGGGGGCTACATGTCAGCCTTTTGTGCAGATTTTCCAGCAAGGGACACTCCCATAGGGACCTTGTGGAAGACTGAGACAGTTTTGTACAGCAACCAATCACATACATCTACAGTATAAAACACTCCCACATGGACAGTACAACTCCTCCTCTCTATCCTGGAGATAATTGGGTTAAGTGCTAGAAGTAACTCATTTACCTCCAGTGATAGAGAATATCCTCTGTTTTATACCAACAGTAAAACCACATAAAAATATATTTTTCCAAATATACTTAACAGAATCCCCACATTCAACGTATCCCTCAATATAACCGAACAGCGCTCAGATCCCATACATGTAGTTCAATCGCCATGGAGCTAAAGTCTTGTACAGAGTGCTTTCGACGAAATGAATGAGCTCAATGGGATGGCTATCTGGGGCAGCTCTGTTTGTGCGATGTCACTTCGTTCGTATGAACCTTGGACAGATCAATGAGAGTCGGTAATTTCAGTGGTGTTCGTGGGAAACAGAGTCCAAAATTAGTTCCATAAGTTTGTCGACGAACTCCGCTGGGCGTTCGACTGTCCAAGATGGCCGTCACCATGTGTTCGTACATACGAACGACGACCACCCAGCCAACCGTTCTGGAGTTGAAAGTGTCTGCGGTTAACCACAATGTTAATGAGGGCAGAAAGGTTAACAAGCAGCACACTTCCTTGCTAGGTGGCCTGCCATTCGGTAGTTCATTCATATGTAGGTGAATGAAAGCAGAACCATACGAACAACCGGCAAATACAGAACAAACAGACGAAACAGTAGTAATCCAAAGGCAGAGAGGTCTGCCACATGGCTCCCTCCTTGTGGGACGCTCCGGCAGACCCGGCTTGATCCTTCTCGGGTCAACTTGGGGATGTCCGGAACTAGGAAGCTGGAGTGAGGTCTGTTTGCTGGGACAACCCATCCGCATTGCCATTCTGCTTACTGGGTTGGTAGCTGATGGTGAAGTTTTAGGGTTGCAGGGCTAAGCTCCACCGAAGCAACCTGCCATTGTCTCCTGCAACCTGGTTAAGCCAGACCAGTGGGTTGTGGTGAGTGACCAATGAAAATTCGTGTCCATAAAGATATGGGGTAAGTTTCTTAAGCGCCCAAACAAGGGCCAAACATTCTTTCTCCACTGCCGCATAACTCACTTCCCTGGGTAGTAACTTTCTGCTGAGATATGCGACAGGGTGCTCTCCTCCATCTTCTACGACTTGGCTCAGCACAGCCCCCAGTCCAAACATGGAAGCGTCTGTGTGGACAAGGAACGTTTGTTATGTACTGGGGCTGCCAAGACAGGGGCATTAACAAAGGCTTGCTTTAGGGCTTGAAACACGGCTTCACAAGCTGGAGACCACAGGACCTGCTTAGGTAGATTCTTTTTGGTCAGGTCAGTCAAGGGCTTGGCTATCCTACTGTAATCCGGGAGAAAGTGTCTGTAGTATACTGCAGTCCCTAAGATGGCTAGTACCTGGGTCTTAGTGCGAGGTGTGGGCCAGTTAGCTACCGCCTCCACCTTGGCCGGTTCTGGTCTCTGGCTCCCACACCCCACCCGGTGACCCAAATACTGCACTTCAGCCATACCTAAGTGACACTTATCTGGCTTCAAGTCAGGCCTGCGGGCCGAATCTTGTCCAGCACTAACCCTACGTGAACCAGGTGTTATTCACAAGACTCAGTGTAGATCGCAATGTCATCCAGGTATGCACATGCAAAATCCTGGAAGCCATCGAGGAGCCTATCCACCATACGTTGGAAGATAGCCGGGGCATTTTTCATCCCGAATGGCATGACCCTGAACTGGTGCAGGCCAAACGGGGTAACAAATGCCGATTTGGGGATAGCTTCTTCGGCCAGGGGAATCTGCCAATAGCCTTTACACAGGTCTATTGTAGTTAGATAATGTCCCCTGGTTATACGATATAGCAGTTCGTCTACTCTGGGCATTGGGTAGACGTCAGTGGTAGTCTTTTCATTAAGTCGCCTGTAGTCTGCGCAAAACCGTGTGGTTCCATCCTTCTTGGGTACAAGGACTACAGGCAAGGCCCAGGGGCTGTCCGAGTGCTCAATGACTCCTAACTGAGTCATCTGCTTTAGGGATACAGTAGGGCGGTTGTCTGAGGGGTGCCTGTCCAGGGGTCTCTATCTTATGTACGGCTAGGGTAGTGTATCCTGGTTTTATGGAAAAGGTAGCCTGTTTTTCCCATAGAAGCTATTTTGCTTGCTCGGTTTCTGAGGGGCTTAACCGGTCTCCTAATTTTACTACATTAGTGAGATCAGTCTGGGGATCCCTTTCTAACAGGTCAGGGAGGGATAAGCTCTCAGAGTCGTCTGCAGCAGGGGCATATACTGCAGCAATATCTTCCTGCCTTTCCTGATACTCCTTCAGCATGTTCACATGAAAGGATCGCTGGATCCTTTTATCTGCACAGCTGGCAATAACGTAGGTAGTATCACAGAGCTGGGCTACTACCTTATATGGGCCCTGCCAAGATACAGCTTGTCCATTTTCACCATTATTATCAGAATTAACCCCACAGCATTACAACATTTAAAATAGACAAAAAGGGACATTTTCATTTTTTAATGGTGGTATGGCCAATGCGGGGTGTTCTGAGAAATTGTAGGTGACTTATTAATAAGAATTCAAATAAATGTCATTCGGTGAAACTGGAATGCCATTGAGGTAAAGTTTTGTCGTCCAGACACGAGGCGCTAGCCCAAAAGAGTTCCAGGAAAACAGGTGCCCTGGCCGGTCTCCATTTGTGAGCTTCCTTTGCGAACACAATGCAGAGGAATCTCTTTTCAGGATACAAATGTCCACCCCCCTGCTGTTCGGTAGCTCATATTTCCCGAATAGGTGGTCAGGAAAAGGAATGGGCAGCGGCCTAAGTTTTACCAGCGTTCGCGCAAGTGCCTAGACGAAAAGAGTTACAGGCACTCGACGAACAAGTACCGTTGCCCATGTTCCGGAGAGAAAATCTCTGCCATTCTTTTGTCTGCCACGTGTTCAGTTATAAGAACGGCGGCCACCCAGGGGAAGCATTCATTAATTACTTCCCTTGCGGTTTCGCACTAAAGTTGCTGGTGTTAACATTCTAATAGGGGGAACATTGGTCCGGAGGCACCATTGGACTGGGGTGGTGCAGATTTGTAGGGGATGGACCGTGGGACTTGCACCTGGTGGGGGTGGGGCTGGGGGGGGGTTTGCATTATGGGGCACCCTGTCCCGGCCCGGTGCACCTTGAGCGGAGGACTGAACTCTAAAGTAGGGGCCCGGTGCTCTGGGGCTGGCACGCCCGGATTGGAACCATATAATAGCAGGGGGATGCACGGGGTGTGCTTGCGATGCAGAAACCGGATCCCACCTGGGACCCTTGCCCATCCACAATGCTCTCACACATTTTGTTATGAATACTGACCACACCCTCATAGTATACGTTTGCGGGGAATACACTACCTGGTAGGGCGGTGACGGCTATGGACGGTAGAGGACACCTCAGTACCACACACGACACAGGGCGACGGACCCTTGACTACAGTCACGCCCCACGGGCAGACGCACACCTGTACAGGCACACAAGGTGCGACCTGGGGACGACTGACGACAGTTGGACTGACTCCCCCGGTACACACCAAGTGCGTTGAGCCACTACCGGCACCTCACAACTCGGACGAGGTGCGGGGACGGGGGTAGGTGAGGTCAAGGACCTTGGGTCGACTCCTGGTCGCGGGACCTGACTCCTGACTGGTCCTCACTCTCAGTCCCCCCTTCCTCTCTCTCTCTCTCCCTCTTTCTCTCACTCTCTCTCTCACTCTCCCTCTCTCTCTCACGCTCTCTCCCCCTCCCTCTCTCGCTCTCCCTCCCTCTTCTCAACCGCTATCTGCCTACCCTTCCCCTCCACACCCCATATTCGCAGACAATGCCCGGTCACTTTAAGCAGGCAGATCTCTGCCTATGGTCGAACAACGTTCGGGGCCTTAACGTACCAGAACGACGCTCACACCTTCTCTGCACTCTGTGGGCGGCACGCGCGTCGCTTGCATTCGTCCAGGAAACTCACTTCCAGGGGCGAAATGCACCGGCGCTGCGGGACACCCGCTTTCCAACCGGATACTTTGCCAACCACCCACATGCTAAAAAGGTGGGGGTGGCAATTCTCATAGCCCGCACGGTGCCCTTTCAGAGCCACGCTAAATTGGCGGACCCAGAGGGCCGCTACATATTCGTGAAGGGCACAATTGCCGGACATCCCTATACCTTGGCGTGTGTCTATGCGCCCAATACAGCACAACATAACTTCCTGACACGCACACTGCACGCCCTGGAACGCTTTAGAGAAGGCATGCTGATCCTGGCGGGGGATCTCAACCTGGCCCTGGACCCGTGTCTGGACACCTCCCTGGGAACTAGCTCCCTACCAGCTTCCTACCAACGCAAGGCCCTCCTGGCCCTCAAGAACTTGGGGTTGGCAGACTCATGGCGAGTGGCCCACCCACTAGGGAGGGACTACTCCTACTACTCCACGGTCCACAACCGCTACAGTCGGTTGGACTATATCTTCCTCCCCATTGAATATCTTTCGCTCTTGCAATCCAGTGGGATCCACGCGGCAACTTGGTTGGACCACGCACCGGTCTGGACTAAGATTGCCTCCCCGCTGTACAGACCACGGGAGAGGCAGTGGAGGCTCAATGAGCAAGTCTTAGAGGAGCTGGCGGCGACAATGGAGATGAGTGACGCACTGCAGAAGTACTTTGAGGAGAACACCACCCCAGACGTGGAACCATCGACAAGTGGCAACCCTTGAAACCCTACATAAGACCACCCTATCAGAAGATACCTACAGAGAACTCCTGGAGGCGCGGAGAAACCTCAAACAATTGCTCTCACAAGGCCTCCTCCAAACCATTCGCAGATCTCGTAGACACTTCTACGAATACTCGGATAAATGCGGGAGACTCCTGGCCAGGCGCCTGCAAAGGGAATGAAGACTCACACACATAACCAAGATCCGTGATCAGACCGGCATGCTCACTCAACGCCCAGACAGAATAGCGACGGCCTTTCACCATTTCTACAAGGAATTATATAACATCCCGGAAACACGAGGTGCAGCGGCCTGGCTAAGGCGCGAAACCGAGATCGCGAACTACCTGGAACGACATATCTCCCGGACCCTTACGGACGAACAAAGGACTGAAATGGAAGAACCTATCTCACTAGAGGAACTCAAACACGATCTTAAGATCGCCAAAGCCCATAGGGCGCCAGGCCCGGACGGCCTCCCCGCGGCATATTACAAAAAATTCCAAGACATCCTGCTGCCACACCTCCTGGGTAACCTAAACCATCTACTGGACGGCGGCCACCTCCCGAGAGACACACTGGCAGCCACAATCTCTCTCATCCCAAAGGACGGGAAGGACCTAACGAACTGTTCCAGTTACAGGCCGATTTCCTTACTCAACTCTGATTTGAAGCTGTTCACTAAAATACTGGCCATGCGGGTGGGGCGCGCGTTGCCGGACCTGGTGCACCCGGATCAGGTGGGATTCATCCCCGGCAGGGAGGCACGCGACAATACCATCAGGGCTCTCAACGTGATCCACCTGGCGGGGGCAGCCGGAAGGGGATCCTCCTCCTCTCGACCGTCGCCGAGAAGGTGTTCGATCGGGTCGATTGGGGATTCATGCTGGCGACGCTCCGTACGATGGGATTCGGGCCACACATGCTGACCTGGATAACTGCCCTTTACACGATACCCACAGCTCGCCTGCGCATCAATGGTGCCCTATCACAGCCATTCAACATCCACAATGGTGTCCCCTGTCCCCCCTCCTGTTTGCCCTCTCCCTGGAACCATTCCTGGGGGCGGTCAGGCGGGATGGGGGAATCACGGGCCTCGCCTACAATGGACTGCAACAGAGAGTTGCGGCCTATGCGGATGACCTCCTCTTCTTCCTTGCCAACCCACTCATCTCCCTCCCGAACCTACTAGCAAGGTTCCGGGAGTACGGCCTACTCTCTAACCTCAAGCTCAACGCTGATAAATCGGAAGCCTGCCCGCTAAAGCTATCTGCCGCTGACACAACTCATCTACGGGCACAGTACCCATTTAAGTGGTGTGCGGATAATCTCAAATACCTCGGCATCTGGCTCACCGGAGACACGACGCGCCTATTCCAGGAGAACTTTGTACCCATCCTCCGCACGCTACAGCACGACATGACGAACTGGGGAGGTCTGTGCATATCCTGGTTCGGGAGAATCAATGCATTAAAATTAAACCTTCTCCCTCGACTTCTCTACCTCTTCCAGACCATCCCAATTATGATACCCAGGACCTTCTTCCAGATGCTCAACACTGAGATAATAAAATTTGTGTGGAAAACGGGACGACCCAGGGTTAACGGGGCACTCCTGTCCCTGCCCAAAAGGATGGGGGGCTTGGCTCTCCCCTCGCTAGTCCACTACTACAGGGCCACCCACCTGCTCCGGCTGGTGGACTGGCACACACTAAACTCAGACAAACTCTGGAAGGAACTGGAGAATAGCCAAGTGGCTCGAAAGTTGCCATCCGCGGTATGGACAGCGCACCCCTTAAAGGACCCCAGAATGACCCACAACCCGTTTATCCGGGCCACGATGCATGTATGGATTACCACCCGCCTGAAGGACGGACTCACTACAACGCCAGGCCCTCTGACACCTATAACCCATAATCCAGATATCGCAGGTGGCCTGCGACCCGAGGATGTGTCGGGACACGGGGACCCGGACTGGACCTATATGAAACATCTATGCTCCACAACGGGACTGAAAACATTGAGGGAACTGATCCCGGACGGCAAAATCTCATTAATGATTAGGTTCCGTTATCATCAGATCCAGCACTTCTACCGAACCACGGCGGGCAAACACCTTTTCCATAGAGATCTAACCGCCTTTGAACACATGTGCGTAGCCAGGGATAGACCACTGAAAGAAATCACGCAACTCTACTCTCTACTGCTCATAACCACACCACGCGCACCACAAGCTACAGACCAAACGATAACAGACCAGCAATGGGAGAAGATCCACGTGCTAACGCACCAAGGCACGCTCAGCTCAAAAATCCAGGAACTTAACTACAAAATTATGCTCAACTGGTACAGGACCCCAGCGAAACTACACCGCATGAACCGAGAAATCCCTGACATCTGCTGGAGATGTGGAGCCGAGGGTGGGACAGACGTCCACAGTACTGGAAACAAATCCATTCCAAAATTCAGAGCATCGTAGACCCGGACCTACCATTCCAGCCATTACCGATGCTACTCCACCACACCACACGCCCTATAGCTACATACAAACGTTCCCTAACCAAACACTTACTTAATGCAGCGAAATCTCTCATCCCTACCAAATGGAGCGCGGCAGAGCCACCGACTGTGGAGCAATGGATGGACCGCGTAGAGGACATATACAGCATGGAATCCCTCTCGGCATCGCTACACGGCACGGGAGACAAATGTGCTATCACCTGGCTCCCTTGGTGCACCTATATAGCCCAGAGACGAACCGCAGCGACCAGGGACAAAAGCCACTAGGAAGCGGAGAACTAGGGAAGCACTATACCTGCCCCACAGAGACCATACAAGATACAGGCACTGTCATGCCCCCTCCCCTCTCTCCCCCCCCCCTTCCCCCCCTTTTTTTCTCTTCTTCTCTGCTTATCTTTTCTCTCTCTCTCTCTCTCTTTCTCCCTACTTCCCCCCCCCTCCCCTGCCTCCTACTTCCAGGCCAGACCCTCGGCCCCCTTTTCCTTCCCCCCAGTCAGGAGATCATAGGCACGAGGGTGATGGACAGGGGACGCGGAGGGTGGGGAGAATCCATGGCCCAAACGAGCGGACCTATAGGGGGCATGGGAGGAGGGGGGCACACCAGAGGGGGACAGCTACTAGAGTCGAACCCCTGGACCGGGAACACAGTCATGCCTAACGGGTGGGGCGGACAGACGTCACACACCAGGTATCCTGACCAACCCAACAAGTACGCAACCATACAAAATCCGACCTGGGGGGCTGGGTGCTGGCCTGCCCCACCCGGCACTAATATGACTACGGCTCCCCATGACTGCAATACACCTGACCACTGGATTGGTCCATTAGCTAGGGGAACATCATCCCAACTTGACGAAATGGAGAGAATTTCCCCCCACGACACCGACCTGACCCCCGACCTACGCTGTCCAGACATCCTACAACTATATACGTAGCTTACACCTATGCGCAATTGCGAGATGACATGAAACAAGGAGAGCGTTCCACCAGGAAGGCAGCCCACAACTAAAAGTCTTCTCCAACAAGGGCTCTAATGTAGGGCATGTTACAGTTGGCTACAAGTTACTAGTTCCCCATATTCACTAACTATGGTGGCCGATATGAGCCTTGAGACAGGATGTAATGTATACGGCCACATCTGACCTATAAAACCCTGAATGTTACCCTTTTTTCCTTCTGTACCCCATACACTTTATTATCTCAATAAAAACTGATTGGTAAAAAAAAAAACAACAAAAAAAACATTCTAATAGGGTGCAGGGGTGGTCCTCATTCGGGAGACGAAAGGATTCTGTTCGTATAAAGTACTCGCGAACGAAAAAAGGATCAAACATACGACATAAATGGGAAAACATACGAATAGGTTGTAAGTTCCGCCACAAACCATAACATGATATCTGTTAAAATAAATGAGAAAAGACACAACATCCAGTGTTGGAAAAGAAAATCCTTCACTGGGGTTGGTAAGGTTGTAGGGTATTAGGGCATAACCCAAGGGATATAATATAGAAAAGGAAGAGACTGAACTGGGGTTACCAAGAGATCCTCCCAGAAATCAGTCCCTATACCCTGAATTAAAGCTGTTCATTAGTCTAAGGCAGCCACTTGCCAGTGTAGAACATAAATGAAATATATAGAAGATAATAAACTTGTATTAGCCCCTCTTAAGAAGTGAATAAAACAAGGAAAAGTGAATTACTTGAAAGCAGCCTCTATTAAGTAGACTCTTTCAAGTAGGAGTTAGAAAACCAGGAGTTAAAACTAACAAGGGGTTTAAACTATCAAGGTAATTGTTTTTATTTTCTGTTTAAAGGGGATATGAGTGTTGGCAAGATTGCTGGTTTAACTCAATGCACATCTTGTTGCATGTATGGATGCCTGGATGTACCCGTCCAGGGTCCATACCTCTGTGATGGTTGTGTGTGAGTGGCTTCTCTGGAAGCTCAGATTGGAGATCTCGAGAAGCAAATTGCAACATTGAGTGAGATTGACAATCTTGAGAGGAGTCTACTGCTCACTGAGCAGAGTTTAGTGGGGACAGGTAGTGGAGAGGGAGGAGATAAGACAGATGGGGAACAGGCATGTAGCTGGGTGACAGTGGGGCGAGGAAGCAGGGGGGGAGGGAAGAGGAAAGGGCTAGCTAGTCCTGATTTGGTGCAATCTAGCAGATTTGCCCGTTTGAGGGAAGATGTTGGGAGCATCAGCTCAGGAGTAGCTGTATTAGAGGAAGCTGTTACTTCTAACAGCCGAGCTAACAGCCCCCCTAGTACGGGTGGGGATCAAAATGTTAGGAAGGCAAGACAGGTTGTGGTGGTAGGGACTCTATCATTAGGAGAGCAGATAGGGCAATCTGCCGCTCTGATCGGCTCAACCGGACAGTTTGCTGTCTCCCGGGTGCTCGGGTCCGGCATGTTGCTGACAGAGGGGATGGATTATTGGGAGGGGCTGGGGATGACCCAGCGGTCATGATCCATGTTGGTACCAATGACAAAGTAAGAGGAAGATGGAAGGTCCTAAAGAATGATTTCAGGGAATTAGGTAGCAAACTTAAGAAAAGGACCTCCAAGGTGGTATTCTCTGAGATATTACCTGTGCCACGCGCTACAGTGGAAAGGCAGCGGGAGATTAGAGAGGTCAATGCGTGGCTTAAGTCTTGGTGCAGGAAGGAGGGTTTTGGGTTTTTAGAGCACTGGGCCGACTTTGCGATTGGGTACAACCTTTATTGTGGTGATGGATTGCACCTAAACGGGAGAGGGTCTGGCAGTGCTGGGGGATAGGATGGCTAGAAGGTTGGAGGAGATTTTAAACTAGTAGTAGGGGGGGAGGGTCATAGCAATCTACAAAATGGAGATAGGACAGAAAGGAGATGGGCTTTAGCACAGTATAAGGGGGGTGGAAACGGGGGGAGGGGCAAGCTCAGAACAGAGAAGCTGTGTAATGTTGAAAATTCACAAAATATACAAGTGACGCATAATATTAAATGTATGCTTACTAATGCAAGGAGCCTAAATAACAAAATGGGGGAACTAGAGGCATTAGCATACACTAAACAATATGATATAATAGGCATAACTGAAAACATGGTGGGATGAGACACATGACTGGGCAGCTAACTTAAATGGGTACATGTTATTTAGGAAGGATAGGAAAAACAAGAAGGGTGGTGGGGTATGTTTGTATGTCAAACATGATTTAAAGCCAAATGTTAAGCAAATGGAATGCGAGGAGGATAATGTGGAAGCTTTATGGGTAAATATCTGCTTGGGGGAAAAGAAGGGAAACCAACTATTGGTTGGGATATGTTATAAACCACCTAATGTTAATATTGACGAGGAACAACACCTGTTTGAGCAAATTGAGAAAGCTGCAAATCTGGGTAACACTTTAATTATTGGAGATTTTAATTACCCGGATATAAATTGGGACAGAGGGACTAGTGCCTCAGCAAAGGGAATTAGGTTTTTAAACTTGTTAAATGACACCTTCATGTCACAACTTGTACAAGCACCAACTAGAATGGATGCTTGTCTGGACCTGGTTTTAACAAACAACGTTGATCTTTTGACCAACATTCAAGTAGGTGAGCACTTGGGAAATAGTGATCACAATATAGTGTCCTTTGAAATAAACTCAAAAAAACAAAAGCACATGGGGAATACTAAAACATATAATTTTAAAAAGGCCAATTTCAATAAGTTAAGGGAAGCTTTACAATATATTGACTGGCATAAACTCTTTAGTGAAAAGAACACTGAGGATAAATGGATCATCTTCCAACAAATATTACAAAGGTACATTTCTCAGTATGTACCGTTGGGAAATAAATATAAAAGAAACAAATTAAAACCAATGTGGCTTAGTAGAGAAGTAAAACAAGAGATTACAACTAAGAGAAGGGCATTTAAAGCATTTAAATCGGACAAATCAGATGCATCTTATAAAAGATATAAGGATGCAAATAATGCGTGCAAAAAGGCAATTAGACTTGCTAAACTTCAAAATGAAATAATGATAGCTGAAGAGGGCAAAACCAACCCCAAAGCATTTTTTAAGTACATAAATTCTAAAAAAAAACAAAATGAAAGTGTAGGTACACTGAAAACTGAAACGGGGGGGGGAGGGGGGTATATTAATGAAGACCAGTAAAAGGCAGGAATTTTAAATAACTATTTCTCCTCCGTATATATTAAGGAAGAACCCATGGCAATAGATGTGCAAATGATTGCTACTAAAAACTTGCAGAATAATTGTAATTGGTTAACTCAAGACAAGGTGCTGCAGCAACTAAAGAAAGTTAATATAAACAAAGCTCCAGGGCCTGACGGTATCCATCCACGTGTACTTAAGGAACTAAGTGCAGAAATAAGTGAACCTCTGTTTTTAATCTTTCAAGATTCTTTTCTTTCAGGAAGTGTTCCGGAGGATTGGAGGAAGGCAGATGTGGTTCCTATATTCAAAAAGGGTTCAAAATCCTTGCCTGGAAATTATAGACCTGTGAGCTTAACTTCTGTGGCTGGTAAAATATTTGAAAGGTTATTAAGGGATAATATTCAAGAATTCCTTGAGAAGAACATGGTTATCAGCAAAAATCAGCATGGTTTTATGAAGCACAGGTCATGTCAAACTAACTTGATTGCGTTCTACGAAGAAGTAAGTAGAAGTATAGATCAGGGTGTTGCCGTGGATGTGATCTATTTGGATTTTGCCAAGGCATTTGATACAGTTCCACACAATAGATTAGTGTTCAAACTCAAGGAAATCGGTCTAGATGAAAATGCTTGTTCTTGGGTAGAACATTGGCTTAAAAACAGAGTACAAAGAGTTGTCATTAATGGTAAATTTTCAAGCTGGACAGAGGTGGCAAGTGGTGTCCCTCAGGGGTCTGTTCTGGGACCCCTTCTATTTAACATGTTTATAAATAATCTTGAAGACCGCATTGAAAGTCATGTTTCAGTGTTTGCAGATGACACCAAACTTTGTAAAACAATACAATGTGAGCAAGATATTACTTTGCTGCAGAGGGATTTAGATAGACTGGGGGACTGGGCACTCAAATGGCAGATGAAATTTAATGTTGAAAAATGCAAAGTTATGCACTTCGGCGTAAAGAATACACAAGCAACGTATACCCTTAATGGAAGCAAATTAGGGATAACAACACATGAAAAGGACTTGGGAATTGTTATAGACAACAAACTATGCAACAATGTGCAATGTCAATCAGCAGTGGCCAAGGCCAGTAAGGTATTGTCATGCATGAAAAAGGGCATTCATTCTCGGGACAAGAATATAATTTTGCCTCTTTATAAATCACTGGTAAGACCCCATATTGAATATGCTGTGCAATTTTGGGCACCTGTTCTAAAGAAGGATATTATGGCACTAGAAAAAGTGCAGAGGTGGGCTACAAAATTAATAAAAGGAATGGAACATATCGGCTATGAAGAAAGGTTAACAAATTTAAACCTATTTAGTTTAGAAAAACGTCGCCTGAGAGGGGATATGATAACATTATACAAATATATTCGGGGCCAATACAAACCATTGTGTGGAAATCTATTCACAAACCGGACTTTACATAGGACACGAGGACATGAGTTTAGACTGGAAGAAAGAAGATTTCGTCTAAGGCAAAGGAGAGGTTTTTTTTACTGTAAGAACAATCAGGATGTGGAATTTTCTGCCTGAGGAAGTGGTTTTATCAGAGTCCATACAGATGTTCAAACGGCTACTAGATGCATACTTGCAAGAACAGAATATTCAAGAATATAATCTTTCAATGTAGGGTAATAACTGCTTGATCCAAGGATAAATCTGACTGCCATTCTGGGGTCAAGAAGGAATTTTTTTCCTAGCTTGTTGCAAAATTGTACTTCAAACTGGGTTTTTTTGCCTTCTTTTGGATCAACAGCAAAAAACAAATGTGAGGTAGGCTGAACTTGATGGACGCAAGTCTCTTTTCAGCTATGTAACTATGTAATTACTATATACAGTGAAACAAAATAAAATAAATATGTACAAAAGGTATGTCTGCTGATCTGCTAAATCTGTAGTATATACAACATATCAAGAGGATTCTTTTGGTACTAATTGAGATAACTTGTTGATCTTAATGTTTGTTGCAACAGTGTCTCTTTACTTAGTGTACCTATTAATTGTATCCAAGTGTATGTTAGGGGTAAACTACAGGGGAGGGATAGAAAAGTATTATAAGAATCTAAGCCGTTTGTCTGATCTAATAGTTAGGATCATAGGCAGCAAAATACTTCATATGATTATTTGTTTGTAATGCTCAATAGCATATCCCACTCTTATAGTAACACGGAGACATATAAGGTATGAACTAAATCCCTAGCGGTCAGCCAATCTAGCTAAAGAACCTAGATCGATCGATGCTCTGTAGCTGAATCTAACCATATAAGGGTAAAGAAAAAGTGTGTGTAGAGCCTAATAAACCCTATAAGCCCATACCCGTACCCCCTCCTAGTTCTATATGCAGAAGCAGATCGGTATCCTAATTTAGACCCTAATGGTCATGGTAACACTCGATGCGCGTTTTGGCACCAGTATTGTGTCTTTGTCAAGAGCTTACCAAGGATGAGAGTGCGCCACAATTTAAACTCCATAGTCTCCGCCTTGACCTTCATGACGTCATCGGCATTCTCGAGCGACGTCAGTCCGTGGGTGGGGTTGGGGAGTTTTAGTGGCATTCACTTCTCATCAGCGAGTAAAAATTTAAATTAACCATCTCAATTCTAGTTTGCAACGGACCGAAGTCCCAAATAGTCCTCAAGAGAGAATAATTTATAATATATAGTCAAACTACACATTTCACCGATTCAGACTTGATCAAGAGAAAAAGTTATACATGTACAGAAGTGAACATAGAGTGTACCTATATACACATAGAGGGAAAACAGAAGGAGGTATTTTAAAAGGTCCATAGAGTAAATCCATAGATTATAAATAAAGGCAAAGTATGATTATATGTATATATATATAGTTTTTAAAGATTACTTGTATATATCTATGGTTGTTAAACCTCAACACTCTGCTCAAAAACCCTCTAGTAATTAGAATTTACCGGAACAACATCCCATTAGACTTCAAGAAACTTACATGGAGCTTCAACAATATTTAGATAGATAGTATAAACCAGGACCCTTCATTTAATCCTTCATTCTTAAATTGAATGAAAAATACATATATTAGGTTATTCAATAACTACTTTTGTTTTTTAGTTTTTTAGTATTTTTATTATTATTTTTATCTCCATAGATATTCTCAATCAAAGTGTGTATGATGTTAATTTAATGATCAGCCAAAGATTCACCATAGTTTCAAATAGTTTTAAATGATTTTAAACCCTCTTAATCAATGGTTATTACAAATAAATCCATTAAATTACGTATGTCGGTTACTAATTTGACCGGTGTATATCTCAACATATCATTCAAGTATTCTCTGTGTTTATTGGTTTCAGAGAACAACCCATTAGGGTTTACCCAAAATTTACCCAATTAGATAAATGGTGCAAAAGAAAACCCTTCATTTAGTCCTTTCGGCTGTAGAGTGAAAAATAAAAATAAAATAAGAGGACCCGACATTTAGTCCATGCGGGGATAAAGTTTTTAAACAATAAATCCAAAAGCATTCTCTTCTCCTCAGACGGTCTAAATTGCCTTTCCTTTGGTCCAAGTTGACTAGCTCAATGCCCATAAATTTTAGTACTGTGGGGTCCCCCTGGTGGGCAGTTTTAACATGTCTTGAGATTGGGGTCTCAATATTTATTACAGTTTTTACAGAATTGATATTTTAAAGCTGATCCAACTTTTAGTCTAAATGAGAACAAACTCCAAAACAACTTGGAGAAATATCAAGCTATAATTAAACAGAGAAAACATCAGAAATATCTAAGAGATCATAGGGACTTTAAAACTGGTAATGTTTATAGGAAATTCTAAAGAAAGAGAAGGGTAGACAAAGATCAGGTCTTAACCTCAGAGTATGAATCTAGCAGTTCAGATACTGACTCTCAGTTCAACCCCTCAACCTCTAATGAGCAAAACAGGAGCATTTTTATAAAAAGGAGTGAGTTTTTTAGACGAGCCGCCAGGGGAAGAACGCCCCTACCTGAGACCAAGACCCAGGAGGCAATATAATCGAAGGAATAGATAGGAACCAAGTTGTAAACTTGTCTAAACATACCTTGACCCAGTTAGAACTTGAAGTACTTGGGAAAGGACTTTCGTTCATCCCAATCCAACGCTTCGACAAGTTCAACTAGATCAAGGATCCACTTCTTTGCACAGAAACTTATACTACACAAGAACCACCTTTTAAACAATGACAAAAAGCTAAATCGCTGGGCCTTGAACCCAGGGACTACCAACTAACTCTAAGTTGGCAAAACTTTTGGAAGAAAATGACAGAGATGAGGGAGCCCAGTGCAAAAAG
Organism: Pelobates cultripes; assembly: GCA_933207985.1. Lineage (NCBI taxonomy): Eukaryota > Metazoa > Chordata > Amphibia > Anura > Pelobatidae > Pelobates > Pelobates cultripes. The sequence goes on from OW240912.1 coordinate 72,412,907, forward strand.
GGCAAATATTGTCCACGATTGGGGTACTCCAAATATGTGGAAACATTTGGTGAATTAGTATGCAAGGAAACTGACAACATCTCCAACCCTGAGCTTACTCTTAAACCAAACTTCCATCTAACAATAAAGGAATTCCAGGCTTTGAAGGGTTTTTGAAGGACTGCTTTTGTATTTATCGTTTGAAAACTTTATCCTTGCATGGACTAAATGAGGGATTTTCTTATTCCCCCTTTATTAAAGGACCACAATAGTGCCAGAAAAAACAAACTTGTTTTTCTGGCTCTATAGTGTTTACACGTGGCATCTATAGTGTTTACACATGGCGTCTATTGTGTATATCACGTGACGCCTCAACGATGGGCATTGGGAACTGCGCTGTGTAGTGTGAGGTGGTCTCCTGTGACCAGGATAACCCGCACTGGTCCAAAGGAGAGGGGAAGTAGACAAGTCAAAGTGATCATTCCATCCAATGGTCCTCATAAATTGGAGATGGGATGCACATGTGATTCCAATTCTTTCCTATGAGCTGCAATTGATCACATGACCATGTTTCACTCTGTTGTTGCACAAAAAGCGCCTCTAGTGGCTGTCAGGAAGAGGTGTGTTTAATTCTGCAATGGAAGCCTTGCTCTTTCTACAAGCCTGCAATGTTTTACAATGCAGGGCTCAACTACAGGGCCAATGCACCCAGACAACATCATTGATTTAGAAGGCCTTTAACACTTCCTATCAATATACCCTGCTCATTAGGGTTCTTTTTACACCAAAAGCACCCAGTATGATAGATATGTAGAATGGACTATATAACTTGCCACTCTACATCTGTATTATCTATTGATGCCAATATCTTCCACGAATGTTAAAAAAAAAACTATTTGAACTTGGCTTAAGACATGGTAACATCAATGGCCATTAGAAGGAACATTAAGCATTTTGGAAAATGTGGTGGTTTAATTTTAAACATTCAGCTATTTATTAAATTGCAATAAACAAATGTGTGTGAATCTACCAAAAGCCAAAACCAACACCCATTAGCCTTGCATTGTAGTTTAACCCCTTAAGGACCAAACTTCTGGAATAAAAGGGAATCATGATGTGTCACACATGTCATGTGTCCTTAAGGGGTTAAGATGATAATTTGAAACTGTATTTGCCAACAAATTTCTCATTAAGGATTTGGAAAGGAAAAAATAAAGTTTGACGACATCATTATAACAAAGAGTCTCTTAAAATATGTTGCCTTCAAGCTAAAATGTGTGACCTTGGGACTAAATGGAATTGTTTTCCCAGAGGAAGCCACAGACTAATACATTATTAAACTGCTGATCTAATCACATAGTATATATACACGATAGACATCACAGTTATAAGGGATTGTGTGCTATATACTGCAGGTGAATATTATACTGTCATTATAAAAAAAGTTTCAAAATAATAATAACAGGGCTATTATTAATATTAATATTATTATCATTTATGTAGCTCCAATATATTCTGCATCGCTTTCATCACTAAACACTTTAGTGAAAAAAATCTAAATAGTAAAATTAAGGCTAAAATCTGGAGAAAAACTATTCTAACAACTATAGTCCCAGCTTGACTTTTCATATATAAATTTTGCCATTCAGATTTAAAACAATAAAATTCATAGGGTTGATCACTAGTGATGTCCTGAACGGTTCGCAGACACATTCCAGCCAATCAGCAGCAGACCCTCCCTCCCAGACCCTCACACCTCCTGGACAGCATCCATTTTACATTCATTGTGAAGCTGCATTCTTAGTGAGCTGTCCAGGAGGTGGGAGGGTCTGGGAGGGAGGGTCTGCTGCTGATTGGCTGGAATGTGTCTGCTGACTGTGAGGTACAGGGTCAAAGTTTACTCAATGATGAGTCCGTGGCGAACCGTTCGGCGAACCGTTCGGAACATCACTTTTGATCACTAAAACAGGAATTCAAATTGAATTGAAAATTTATTTCAAATTTCAAGTGAAAATGGTTGAATTGGAAAAATTCTCAAAGCCAACTATGCCTTCAGTTTAGCTACTGTAGCCTTAAATTTGAAATTTACTTTGTATTTCAAACTTAAGTCTGCAAAAATGCCAAATGAAGTCTGATACACAATGCCTGTCTGTGTTTGTTTGCGTGTCAAGCTGGAAACTCTGGGATATTTGTGAAAACATGATTTCTTGAGTTTTTGGGCCAAAGAAGGACTTTCCTAATTTATCTAAATTTAGTTAATAACCTTGCATGTCAGTGTTTAGTGGATAACCCAGCATTCTGTATTCTGAATACTCTCTGCAAAAAAAGCTTTGTCCTAACATTAGCTTTTTTAATGGTAAAATAACATAACTAATCAATAAATAATGAGGGGCATAGATTGGAAGCTTGTTTGAGCAGGCTCTTCTTCACCTTCTGTCTCCGTTAGTGATTTTAATAATTATTTTATGTATTTTGTCTCTGTTCTTATTTATGTCAATTGCTTGCTGCAGAATATGTTGTCGCTGTATAAATAAATAATAACTTTACTGTTATAATAAATGTGTAATGTTGTGTCACCCTCTTCTGGCACTCTGGCGCATTACATGATTTTTGGAGTAAGGTGTGTGTGTTGGAAGCTTCTTCAAAATTCTGTTTCGGATTGGTCATCCAGCTATTAATAGCACAACACATTTCTGTAATTGTGGGGAATAAAACATTATAGTTACATAGCTGAAAAGAGACTTGCGTCCATCAAGTTCAGCCTTCCTCACATATGTTTTTGCTGTTGATCCTAAACAAAACAAAAAATACACATCACTATTAATGCATGTATGAGAAGAAACATCATTGTGCATTGTATGCTGGGTAATAACACATTATATGGCCACAGTAGATTAGTTACTATATAGTGACACAGTCTTTGTGGGCAAATAACACAGTGCACAATGAGAATACCGGTAGTTACTGTATATATTGTCACAGTGCATGGTGGGTAATGATACTGCCACAGTGCCACAATGTGAGTATCTACTGTCTATAGTGTCACACTGCATGCTGGGTAAAGGCCAACCCCTGGAGTGAATAGGGAGGGGGGAGCATGACTGCTGCCCTGAAGGGTTGGTATAGCAACCAAATGGATACAGTGAGTTTTACAGTTGGAAGCAGGGTTCTTTTCCGTACAGATAACCTGAGTGCGGTTTATGTCGTGAACCAGTTATTTTTGGGTTCTCTTCCAGTATTGGCCTTAATGCGATGATTGGGTCTGCATTGCTTGGAATTTAATATTTGGTTCCAGTGCATGTGCCAGGTGTGTCTGATGTAATTGCTGACTCTTCCAGTAGGAACAATTTCAGGAGGTGATTCTATAGGCAGAGGATTGTGGGGTGCCCCCGAATGCTTCTGGAACCTTAGTTTGAGAACTTGACTGACTTGATTGGGAGGTCCCTGGCTCCTACGTCTTGGGCAGCATACCTGACTGTGTGGGATTAAGAGATTTGTGTGGTAGGAGATTTTTAGTTGGTCTTCTTCAGAATGTGGGTTGTCATCTACTTTAGCCTTTCTTTCTGACTTGCAGCATCGTGGGACATTTGTGTCAGTGGAACAGGGTATAGAGAAAGGATAGGGGGCACACCCAAGACCTGCATTTTGCATGAAAGGTGCTGCAGCAGTGACCAAACTTCATAAATGAGAGAATAAATAGTTGCGCTCACTCAGACTACAAAAAAATAAAACACAAAGAAGGCTACTATAATGCCTATCTGAAAATAAATATGGGGATTTGGTTCCACCATATGGCCATATGTTGTTAAGCCCACCACTACTTTCAAAGTACCCCAATATTGGTGGGTCCTATGCTAAAATGTGGGGGACAAATTAACTATTTAAATTAACTATTTCATTTGTCCCCCACATTTTAGCGTAGGACCCACCAATATTGGGGTACTTTGAAAGTAGTGGTGGGCTTAACAACATATGGCCATATGGTGGAACCAAATCCCCATATTTATTCTTTATTCTTAGATAGGCATTTTAGTAGCCTTCTTGTGTTATATTTTTTGTAGTCTGAGTGCGCCGCAACTATTTATTCTCTCAGTGGAACAGGGTATGTCAGCTTTCTTAATTTTGATGCACTTAATGGGATGGGAAGATGTAACTAAAGCATTTGTGGTTCAACGGGTATTGCACTGTTGGAGACGTAAACTGATAGCGATCGTTAGGCGTCCTGTATTTGTGCACTTGCTGGTAGACATAGGTAGGATCCTGCCTGCTATTTACGTTTCCCCATTTGAGGCAATCCTGTTCCGAGGTTGTCTTTTCAGTGTGTTTTTATGCAGCTCTACGGGTCAGCAGATTGATGGCTCCAAGTTCTAGAGCAGGATTTTCTTTAATATGAAAATAAAGTGGAAATTTTGATTTAGTGATCTAATACTGATCAAACGCGTAGTAGTAGAGTGATAAGGATTGGAGCCACCATTATTTGGAGATTTGTCACAGTGCTGTGGGTTCCTTTTGTTGCATGCACATGGGCCGGTTCTTATCCGTTCACTAGAGTGTTTATGTTGGTATTGTGTTCGTTAGGAGTGGATGATAGAATGTCAGACTTTTCCATTCGTCTGGTGGGTCGGTAGGAATCGAGCAGGTTTTGTTTGTATGTTCATTAGCACCTTTCATGGGTGCCTGGATATGGTTAATGTTCGGTTTATTTCTTTAAATCTAGTTTGTTCCCTTGAGCATGCTTTTATTTAATGGGCAGCTGGTCAGGCAGACCAGAGGTCGTATGACCAGACTCTCGGGATTCCTCATCACCAGGTCAAGGTTAGGTGGTGTGATATCAGGGTGTTGCGCTGGCAGCAATTTTTTCTGGAGTGATCAGTTAGGCGGTATGTGATGGAACCAGTTATACTGCTGATTCACGCTGGTGGTAATAACCTGGGTCAAGAGCACACAACGCCAAAGGGGTATGGTGAAGTAGATGTTGCTTCAACATGACAATATCATGATTCGTACAATGGGTGAATTGGTAATACGTCATGTTGAACTAGAAGGAGATAACCAGAATGTCATGCATACTGATTTGGTACATCTTACTCATATCGGCTTGGATATATATTTAAAGAGACACTATAGTCACCAGAACAACTACAGCTTATTGAATTTGTTCTGGTGAGTAAAATCATTACCTTCAGGCGTTTTGGTGTAAACACAGTCTTTTCAGAGAAAATGCAGTGTTTACATTACAGCCTAGTGATAACTTCACTGGCTACTCCTTAGGTGGCTGTTAGGGATCCTTCCTGGGTCATGGCTGCCTAAAATGCATCCAAACATTCAGTGTCTCCTCCCTCTGCATGCAGACACTGAACTTTCCTCATAGAGATTCATTGATTCAATTCATCTCTATGAGGAGATGATGATTGGCCAGGGCTGTGTTTGAATCATGCTGGCTCTGCCCCGGATCTGCCTCTTTGTCAGTCATAGCCAATTCTATGGGGAAGCATTGTGATTGGATCAGGCTACCACTTCTGCTGATGGCAGCAGACTGCTAGTTTTTCTGAATCAAACAGCATGCAGAGTTACAGCTTCTGGCTTGACTACAGTAAGATTTTGCTATATTTATGGAGGCATGATGGGCCCAGGGGGGCTAGATGGTGGTGTTAACACTATAGGGCCAGGAATACATGTTTGTGTTCCTAACCCTATAGTGATCCTTTAATATAGGGTTACAACACAAAACTTTTTTGAGATGCGCTTTTCTGGATTTTTTTGTTGTAACTCTGTCTCTTACTGTTAAAATACACCTACCATTAAAATTATAGACTGATCATTTTCTTTGTCCAAAATCAGCAGGGGATCAAATACTTTTTCCCCTCACTGTACATACTTGTTTATCCTTGTTTACTGACATCGTCTTTGGCTGTCTACAAAAGATAGGAATTTTCAAAGCAATCTTTGCAAAATGAGAGGTGTCATCAAGGTCCTAAATGGTACGGCAGTGGCTCCATACATCAACCACCATGCGCAACCAGGCAGTTCTAAATGAAGGATATAACCTCCCCCTCTCCCTACCATTACTTACAGGAGAGGCTTGGGCTATGTCCAAAGTAGTTGCTGTTCTGGACCTTTCATCACTTGATATCCCAGAATTTTACAAGGTAGCCAACAGAACGGTTTGCATTTATTAAACTTCTGAACTTTCTGCATTGTTTCGTGGGCAAAAAAAGTTAACAGTAAGAAGTATTAAGTGAACTTCCTTAAGAACAGTGAATGGAGGATCTAGCAGTGCATCGAACTCTCTAGGCTATTCCGTAGTGACGTATTGGAGGTCAATTTCTTATGAATATCTTCAGAAATCTAACAACTAGCAGATTTTAATTGCCCTTACATTAGCAAACCAGGTGTTGGATGTGAAGGCTTTCTACTAAAAAGAACCACAGACTCAAATCATTATTAAACCAGTATCTACAGTCTTATCACAAGTACTTATGAAATTCCATATTTAACAAGAAGTGCTGCTGCGGGGGGCGGGACCTGACGTCCAACACGGCTGGACGTGTTACTCTGGAGCTCCCGACAAATCAAACTAAAAATGCATTAGAACTGTTAAATACGCTCCTAGAGGTCCAAAACCACAAGAAAACAACCACCAACAACTTATGAAGCTTAATACGTCCGGAAAAGGCCACGCAGCTGAGCAGCAACCTATTTCGAGGCCTACTGGGACCGCAGTGTTGGCAGGAGGGAGAAGCAGCTGATCTCCCGAAGCCACACACGCACCTCAAAGCCCACCTCTTGCAGCCGCGTCATCCACCCCCCCTCCCTTTTGGACTGGTAGGGGTTATTCTGCTCCCCAACTGGGTCATCAATAAATGTCTTCTTCCCTGGCGCCTTAAAAGCAGCGTGGCACGACCAAGATGGCCGCCAAGCTGGAACCTCTGCAATGCCGAGGGCGTACAGGGCACAAAAACTGGAAGCATTTAATGCAAAATTCAACGCTATCTGCCAGAAGCTCTGGCATCGACCCGCCAGCCGATCTAGCGACCTTACCACTCCTGACGTACAGCCGTTTCAAGAAGCAGCTTGTGACACTTGTGTAGCACCAGGGCTGAAGTATCCATTGGAGTCACCTACAGACCGGCATCTGACATCTCAGAGGGAAGCCCAGAACATGGACACCCTGAGGGCCTGTGACCGTGACATACACTCTAGTGAGACCTGCGGACACTGGGCAATGGCTCCCACTAAAGTCTGGGGTCAAGACTATGTGAAGCTGAAGCAGCACACCCCATAAAGCCCACACTGTCTGCTGACAGGGTTTGGGGGGAATAATGCTGACAGCATCATGGACTCTCTCTCATGGCCAGAGTGTGGAGTGGGATGAACAATGCTGGCCTTGGCATCTCACAATTCTGGCATCCTACCAGTATACATTACAGAGATGAGCATTCATGTTTAGTTACTTTTAGTTATTTTTATTAATGGTTTGTGCCCAGTGGTTACCTTTCTACAGTGTTTTAGGCATTTAGACACAACCTGCAACTGTCTTAGAAATGCAATCTATAGCTGATACCTTTTAGGACAGCTTGTATTCACTTACTTGAAATTGCTCCTGATAGAAAACAGTATATGCTTCTACACTGTCATACACACAAATGTATTACTCTTGATCCCTAAAAAAATAAAAATGTGCAGTTTTCTCAAATGTTATGCCTATTTTATTAAGCTTGCTAAAGCTGTTGTGGTACTGCAGGCATGTATGTTAATATATGCACAGCAAAAATAAAGAATTTAAAAAACAAAAAAAAAACAAACAAGAAGTGCTGCTGCCATCATTCGTTCCTAAACCACCTCCACCAGAAGAATCCAGTGTCACAAGTTGGATATTAGAGAATGGCTTTTACACTATTTAGAGTCTGGAAGGTTTTTGCAAATCCTCCAGACTCTTTGATCTCCTATCAGGTTCTTAAACAACGAGAACCAGCATTATAGGTCATAGCCGTGGCATGCAAAGACTATGTACACCTCCTAACCCAAACAACACACAACAAGGGTATTATGCACATCTTAGGTTTTTCCAGAAGACATATGATGGGCATTCATCATACACTATAAATTGCACTCAATATCTCCTACTGATACAAACTTTGTTAGAAGGGTTCTGTTTGCCCACTCTTCTCATCAACAAATTTGTTGGTAGTTTTGCAGCATTGATTGTTGTTTGTTTTGAATTATTTCCATTACCTTTTGTTTGTTTACTACTTAAAATTGATGCTGCCATGGATTGAAAGGTCATTTTAGAATTACTGTAATTTTCTGTTCCTGGCGGTTATTCATAGCTATATTTAGCCGTTCACATTTTTCTAGGTTGTGCGAGCTTTGAAATATGACTGTGGGTATGGACGAGGTTGGGACTTTTATGTTACTAGTCAATCAGTTCACCAGTTTGTATTCCTGTCTTTGTCAGCTGGGGTAGAACTATCCCCAAAACTGAAGCTGCCATAGAGAAATAAAATGTTATTTAATATTAATTCTTACCTCACTCCTATTTTATCATGTAAGCCAGTCATGTCCAAAGTCCATCCCAATTGCGGCCCGCGTTCTGGTTTAATATGGCTCCACAGGTTATTTGTCTAATCCTATCTGTTATGGCCCTCAGTGAACCCCCGAGCGCTGCTCAGGATCCCTGGATCTTTGAACGCAGCGGTTCTGAGAGGCACACAGGGATTCACTGGGTCCAAAAGATCGCGAGAACGCAGACGGACATGCAGTCAATGTCTATATTAATGAAAAGTACTAATACGCAATCTGACTTACGGTTTCTTCAGGTTTATTCTTAGTTACTGATACATAATAAAACAACAAAGGATGTTACAAGATAATGGACATTCAACAGCAGATGGTAATTGCTGGACTCCTGAAGGGAGAGTTACATCGTTGTACAGGAAAGAGAGCCAAGAGCCAAGAGACCTCGTGTTCAGTTACTATATAGAAGTGCCCATACTGACGTCAGAGTTTAACTCTAGCCACATAAGGACAAGACCCCCAAATCCACATTCCAGACCTCTCAGACAAAGAAAGCCATGTGACTTAGACCATCTGTTACTTATGTCAATCCACACATCCATATATAATCAATAGAAACATAGAATATGCAATATTCTACAGAGATGAAATGAAAAGTATGCCGCTTGCAATACATTTTGCTTAAAATAGTTCATTTGCATTTAATTTTAATGGTTCAAAGAATGTCAGGCAAAATGGTCGGCAGTCACGCATGTTCACTTCATCAAATCTGGCCCTCTTTGAAAAATGTTTGGACACCCCTGATGTAAGCAGTACATCCAACATAAAAATCAGACAGGTTTCCACTAAGTGAATGAGATGGGCAATAATGTCATTTTCCCTCTTTTTCTTCAGAACAACAAAACTCAACAAGTTTATTCAAGAATGTAGAGCATCGGATCAGAATGTGAAATGTCAAAATCAAGAAAATGAAAAAAAGAGAAAGAAAATAATCTTGATGTAGGAACCACAATCAAAGAATGTCACAAGGATTCACAAAGATAATATATATTATTTTTTGTATTTCATTTGATTTGGCACAACGGAAAATGCAGCATATTTCTATTTCATTGAAGCCGGTTTAAAAAAAAAAAAAGAAAGAAAAAGGCTATTTTACAGTACACGACAAATCAAAGAGTGTCACAATAATTTTAAATAACAGATTTTTTTTTTGCAATAATTTAAAATGCATGATTAACACTAGGGCAGCCTATATGATTATCACTGCAAGCCCTGTTTTACGAGTTATTTGACTAAAAGAATTTCTAGATTTTTATGGGACTAGAATTCTTTATATGATAATGTGAGAATACAAAATGAGACCCATAAAGGGACTTGGGTAAAGAAAGAGCAATGATTAAATACAAACTTTTGTCAGTCAATTGAAAAAAAAGAAATCGCAACGGATGTTAATATAATAAAGTTGTCAGATACATTCAAAACACATGACAGATCATGGTACCCAGACAGCATTTGGTAAAAACCTCGAGGGATCAGCAGGGAATTTCAATACATGTCAGCCTCTAACACAATCTTAAACATCTTAACAAATCAAAGGCACCTATTTAAAAAAACAAAAAAATAAAAACAACACTAATACACCGGGAATAATTTAAAACCTATTTGTTATTATTATTTTGGAGTTCATTTTATATAACTGTATAATATACAAATACATTTCTAATACTGTATGAATATATTATATATATGTAAATGTTATATTGTGTGAGAGACCCAAACACTTGAGTTTTCAACAAATGTATAAAGCTTAAGCTGTGCATCTTTTGAAGGAAGTTTGCCATTTTGTAGACCAAATTATCTTAAAATCCTATTGTTAATTTCTAGCATTGGCAATCTTACCATATATGAAAGCCCCACGAATAGAACAGCAATGAAGGAGAGAGAATGAAGTGTGCTTCTTTTACATGGGAAGTACCATGTCCCAATATACTCTCTCCATAGGAGCATGTATGATATACACAGTAGCTTTGTTACCACCATATCACTCATCATGCAAAGCACCCCGTTGGATCTCTGCATATATGTATGTCGCTGGAATAGTCTATTAGTGCTTAAAAATGTCTTTTGCCCCCCCTCTTCCCCCCAATCCCTCTGGCTGACACATAACCCTTTTCCTGGCACATGGTGTCTGCAGATGCCTTTTATAATGAAGGGGTGTAGGATGGGGACATTTTTTTTTTTTGGAGTCCTCGTACTGGCTCCAGCCCCTCTGGCCAAACGTAACCAAGATTTTCTTGTTGGGAAGGAAAGATGTGTGGGTCTTGTAGTGCATTCTGGGTAACTGTGTTATTTCACACATTTGGGCTCAGGCTGTGCCATTGGAAAGTGCATGCAGTTGGTTTTCTAGATTCGAGATCCGTTTGTCTTGAGACTCGACAATCGCCCTCAAACTTTTGATTTCTTCCATAAGGTCTTCCAGCGTGATCCGCTAATGGAGAGAAGTAGTTCATTAATTTAAATTTAGCACAAGTAAAGGTTGCACATGATATACCAAGCGTATAAATAGAATAGAAGAAAAGTACAATAGAATAGTGCAGTTATTATAACATAATATGATTGAGAGACAAGTAAAAACGGTCTAAATACTTTAAAGTTGGTTAAGCATATTGTAAGTGAGCAATAACGATCTGCATCATTGATCCCAGAGTTAAAACAAAATTTTATTTACTTCACTACCTAAATTGAACTCTTTTAACCCCTTAAGGACCAAACTTCTGGAATAAAAGGGAATCATGACATGTCACACATGTTATGTGTCCTTAAGGGGTTAAAGAAACTAGGAGCCTATACCATGGCAAGATATGCCAGCAATCCACAGCCAGAGAACTACATTCTAGCTAACTAAGACAGATTATATATCTGTACATAGATACTACTGCAGATGCCACATTTTGATAATGGGGGGGGGGAGGAAATGCCACTTGATTCTGTTTACTGGGTTGAGCTCACGTTTGTGTATTGCCTTTACAGACAGATTATTGAGCAGAGGCAATACTGGCTCTGACATCCTGCTTACTGTATTTATTGCAAATTCTAAAAATAACAGAACATTTAAAAAAAAATAATCACTGCACTGCAGTGGTTACGGTACCAGGAGTGCCCTGGCAACCCGCTCAATATAAATAGTCAATCTGTTTGCTACCGGTCACTTTCCTTTTCTGAGATTAACCTAGCTCATTAGTGTCAGCCAATCAATAGCTCCTTTTGTTTTAGACAAGGTGACCTTCACCTGGGAGTCCACAGGTAAGCTGTTAAACCATTAGCAAATCAAAACTTGAGTGCTCTGTAGTATTTAAGGTGCTTAGAGACTTCCTTTAACCCCTTAAGGACCAAACTTCTGGAATAAAAGGGAATCATGACATGTCACACATGTCACACATGTCATGTGTCCTTAAGGGGTTAAAAAAGAAAAAATAATAATAATATTAATTTGATTTCTTGTGTACTTGGTGAACGCTTTCCAGGTTGGAAAATTCGTATGACTGAATAACCTGTCACATATTGGACAGAAAATTGTGATAAATTGCTGAAATTGGGGGATCTAAGGATTATGGTCTCTACCTGACTGTCTTACATAGCTAGATGCAACTGTCCTCATTTTATTATGTCTATTTGCTATAGGTCATGGTATGAGATGTTGTAATACAAACTCACTGAGAAGCCTGAATCACAGGAGGAGAAGCTGCGTCGTGGCCCAGTTGGTGGTTTATTGTCCAGAATGTTTTTCTTGGTGACCTTAAACTCCCTGTTCTTTGCAGGAACATAGCCGTCTCTTAGGGACACCAGCAAAGGGTCAGCATTCTGTCCAGAAAACCACTCTTCAGCTTCGATGGCTGGCTCAAGCCCAGGTGTATCTGGATATAGATCATCCTGGAAGAGGTCTGACTGTGGAACGAACAACAAACAAAAGATACATTAAAATATTCAATGCCAAATTGATCAAGAAATTAAAATTAAAATAAATACAAATAAACCAAAGCAGAAAACGGATATTCTACAGCTATAAGAGGGCTGAAACAAGGCATTTTACAACAGATGCAGACAGGCGAGAACAGTGACTGAGTACAAGATAGCACTAGGATTGAAGATTGAGGGGACAACAGCAACAAAGTTCTGAATATTCTCGTTGGCTGACAGGAGTACAAACAACTGTATGTGTTGTAAGTACAAGGCAGCTATGACATACTCAGAGCCATTTTATTTGGGTCAAGAGAGATGGCAAGCATTGATCCATACCTTTCGAGGTACAGTCATAACAATGGGTTCACATTTTCGCTCATGCAGCTTGTAAAACCTGAAAAAACATCAATACAAAATAACTAGGTTATCACCCAGAATCAGCAGCGACATCCAATGAGTTCCATTTGTTTGATCCAGAGTGAAGGTACATAGCTGTTTAGATAACTTTCTTATGAATGTCTCAATTTAATAATAAAGGATAAAGGTTTTCCAAATTAATATTTTTAAATTTACATTTAAGAGGATATATTAGAATGAATATTTTTATATTATGTGACATATTTAGAATTTGTTTATTTTGTGATATTTGTAATTTGATGATTTGTCTAAATATTACATACTTTTTTAGATTTTAAAAATCATTTTAAAAGTATCAAAAAATATTAAATTATTGCTTTATTTTCACCATGATTTTAAATCCCTATGCTTTAAAATGTAATAAAAGCGTTAAAAACAAAAGAAAAATGTAATCAATGGAAAGGTGTCCCACAATAATAAATTGAGGCCCAAAACATGCTATCAGCCAGAATAATAAAAAAGTGGCTAAATCAGATGGCAATGGCAAACATAAAATGCTCATAGGAGACGGCGGAGCCCATAGATTGTTTGTGAATAATGTTTTATCCTCAAAGATGAATTCTAAAGGTAGAATTCTGGAAATCACTCTTGTTTCTCTTTCCATTTCATTTATTTACAAATGGGTTTTTATTGAGGCATAGAAAATATTTGATACATTACTGTATTTTATAGAGTAACAGAAGATGCCATTGAATTACACACAGGTGAAACTCAAAAAAATAGAATATTGTGCAAAAGTTCATTTATTTCAGTAATGCAACGTAAAAGGGGAAACTAATATATGAGATAGATGCATTACATGCAAAGCAAGATAGGTGAAGCCGTGATTTGTCATAAGTGCGATGATTATGGCTTACAGCTCATGAAAACCCCAAATCTACAAAATTTCTGTAAATTAGAATATTGTGAAAAGGTGCAAAATTTTAGGCTCACACTGTCCCACTCTAATCAGCTAAGTAAGCCATAACACCTGCAAATGGTTTCTGAGCCTTTAAATGGTCTCTCAGTCTGGTTCAGTAGGAATCACAATCATGGGGAAGACTGTTGACCTGACAGTTGTGCAGAAAACCATCATTGACACCCTCCATAAGGAGGGAAAGCCTCAAAAGGTAATTGCGAAGGAAGTTGGATGTTCCCAAAGTGCTGTATCAAAGCACATTAATAGAAAGTTATGTGGAAGGGAAAAGTGTGGAAGAAAAAGGTGCACAAGCAGCAGGGATGACCGCAGCCTGGAGAGGATTGTCAGGAAAAGGCCATTCAAAAGTGTTGGGGACTTTCACAAGGAGTGGACTGAGGCTGGAGTCAGTGCATCAAGAGCCACCACACACAGACGGATCCTGGACATGGGCTTCAGATGTTGTTTTCCTTTTGTCAAGCCGCTCCTGAACAACAAACAACGTCAGAAGCGTGTTATCTGGGCTAAAGAAAAACAGACCTGGTCTGTTGCTCAGTGGTCCAAAGTAATCTTTTCTGATGAGAGCAACTTTTGCATCTCATTTGAAAACCAAGGACCCAGAGTCTGGAGGAAGAATGGAGAGGCACACACTGCAAGATGCTTGAAGTCCAGTGTGAAGTTTCCACTGTCTGTGTTGATTTAGGGAGCCATGTCATCTGCTGGTGTTGGTCCACTGTGCTTCATTAAGTCCAGGGTCAACGCAGCCATCTACCAGGAGATTTTGGAGCACTTCATGCTTCCTTCCGCAGACAAGCTTTATGGAGATGCTGACTTCATTTTCCAGCAGGACTTGGCACCTGCCCACACTGCCAAAAGCACCAAAGCCTGGTTCAATGACCGTTGGATTACTGTGCTTGATTGGCCAGCAAACTCGCCTGACCTGAACCCCATAGGGAATCTATGGGGCATTGCCAAGAGAAAGATGAGAGACACGAGACCGAACAATGCAGAAGAGCTGGAGACCGCTATTGAAGCATCCTGGTCTTCCATAACACCTCAGCAGTGCCACAGGATGATAGCTTCCATGCCACACCGCATTGAGGCAGTAATTGCTGCAAAAGGGGCCCAAACCAAGTACTGAGTCCATATGCATGCTTATACTTTTCAGGGGTCCGATATTGTTCTATGTACACTCCTTGTTTTATTGATTGCATGTAATATTCTAATTTACTGAGATTGTGGATTTGGGGTTTTCATGAGCTGTAAACCATAAGCATAGAAACATAGAATGTGACGGCAGATAAGAACCATTCGGCCCATCTAGTCTGCCCAATTTTCTAAATACTTTCATTAGTCCCTAGTCTTATCTTATAGTTAGGATAGCCTTATGCCTATCCCACGCATGCTTAAACTCCTTTTACTGTGTTAACCTCTACCACTTCAGCTGGAAGGCTATTCCATGCATCCACTACCCTCTCAGTAAAGTAATACTTCCTGATATTATTTTTAAACCTTTGTCCCTCTAATTTAAGACTATGTCCTCTTGTTGTGGTAGTTTTTCTTCTTTTAAATATAGTCTCCTCCTTTACTGTGTTGATTCCCTTTATATATTTAAATGTTTCTATCATATCCCCCCTGTCTCGTCTTTCCTCCAAGCTATACATGTTAAGATCCTTTAACCTTTCCTGGTAAATCATCGCACTTATGACAAATCACGGCTTGAACTATCTTGCTTTGCATGTAATGCGTCTATCTCATATATTAATTTCCCCTTTTAAGTTGCATTACTGAACTAAATTAACTTTTGCACGATATTCTAATTTTTTGACTATCGCCTGTACAGTGCTTCACAGGGGAATTGCAGGAAAGCAAAAAAGTTAATTTGGTCCTCAGTTTGAAATTCACTTTGAATTCTCTGCAATTTTCACTTTACTGAATAGCCCTGTCTGTTTAAAAATTAAACTTCCCCAAAATTTTCTCCCTAAACTCGCTCATGTAGGATAGGTAGGAACGGTTTCTCATATAATAGGTGCTTTACCCTCTAATTTTCTTACTCTAATTTAAAGAAAAAGAATCTTACCAAGCAACAGAAAATCACAAATAAAACACTTTATATAGCCAAATATAATGTACCTTAATCATAGTCTATGACAGGCATAGGCAACCTTCAGCACTCCAAAAGTTTTGGACTACACCTCCCATGATCCTTTGCCAGCATTATGGGTGTAAGAGCATTATGGGGGATGTAGTACACAACTTCTGGAGTGCCAAAGGTTGCCTATCCCTGGTATATGATATGCCTGGCTTACCTGGCTATTTCACATTTACTGACATCCAGACCTCTTTTAGGCATGAAGCCCATTCCTCTTTGTGGTTCTTTGCTGCTGAAGGTATTCAAGTAATGGACATAAGGTGCCTCGTCTGTTATCTCAAAGTAACGGATACTGCTGTCACCCTGTAACATGAAAAGAACATCATTGCTGCAGCATTCTTTGGAGAAAGTTAAAGGAACACTCTAAGTTCAGGAATACAAATGTGTATTCATGACCTTCTAATGTTGAACACACTGTTTACGTGTCCGCCTTCCCCCCTTGCCCTTAAATAGGGATAAATCTTACATTTATTTAGCGCTGCATGGGTCTGCCAGCACCCCTGTTCTGCCTCCTTGGCTGAGATCACCAGAATTGACAATCTCAGTCAATCCAATTATTTTCCTTTGGGAAAGCATTGGATTGGCGAGATTGTCAATTCTGATGATTTCAGCCAAGGAAGTGGGCCAGGGGGCAGAGTCAGATACCTTGCTTACCAATCAGCATCTCCTTATAGAGATGCATTAAATCAATTCGTTTCTACGAGGAAGGTTCCGTGCCTCCATGAAGACGCTGAACGCACTGACCTAGGAAGCCCCCACAGCGGCCGTTTGACTGCCACTGGAGATGTCCATAGGCAGCAATGTGAACAATGCATTTTCTCTGAAAACAGCAAAAAGTCTGCAGGGACAAGCTATAGACACCATAACACCAACATTAAGCTGTAGTTGTTCTGGTGACTATAGTATCCCTTTAACTGCTTTATTATTAAAGTAGTTCATCTACAGCCAAATAATGTGTATTTTCACCAGGCTTCCAAAAATAGGTCAAAAATATTAGTAATAAAAACAAATATCAAATTTTTTTGCAATAAATGTGTAGTATATATAGACACACAAGTATGAGCATAAGTAAAATGTGTGCAACAATTAACATCAGTTGGTAAATGTGAGAATTGTACTATGATATCAATGATCTGTTTGTCATTTATTTGTAAAAAGAAAGATAGCTATGGATACATGTATATACAGGGTAAATCAAGTTCCTGATTATTTAGGTCTCCTCCAACAAAAGAAAATATGTTTACAGAAACCAAATGGGAATAATTATTCACTAGTTATTTATCAAGTGCTAACTTTTTCATTGTTATTTTAGGAATTTATATGTACACAACATGCAGATTGTATGGTAAATCAGACAGGACTTGTACACCTTCAGCTTGTGTAAGAAAATAAATTTAAAAAAATAAGAAAATCAAATGCCACCATACCAGTACTCAACACACTCCTGTAGATGTGCAATTAGTCTTCCTTAATCAACAGCAAGAGGTTTGAAAAGTCCCAGGGGGATTGAAACGTTATCTTTACTTTAGACCAGTGAATAAAGTCTAATTGCATATCTACCAGAGTGCCGAGTACCTTTTTTGTTATCAGTGTATTTAGACTGTTAAACTAAGGAGACATGAGATGAACATTGGATAGAGCAAAGTCATTTTAAAATTATAAAGCCGGATTATGCTGAGATAGGTTAAAACTCTTGGCAATTTTACCATAATGACTCATGAGATATTCCTGGATATCTGTTGCCTCACAGTGTTTTAAGACGTGTAAGCAACAGAAATTTCCACAAAACAAACACTGTCACAATTCTTAAATAAAATATTATCAAGACTAAAAGGCAAAGTATGTACTAAATGACCTTTATAAATACTCAGGTTTTATTTTAAGCAGGGGTAGGAGACTCGAATGAGGAGCAGGCACGTGTTTTACTCACTAGAGACATTTCAGAATACCTTATTGTCATGATTTTCATCTGAGTATCTCTCATTGTAGGGCAAGCAATCATTTCCCTCTCATCCTCTGGTCTTGACAAATAATTCTCTAAATGCAGACATTAAACATGATCTATAACACAGGATCACAGAGTTACCTTTCCACAGAGGTAAACAATGCTGGAGTCTGGATCATAGAAAGGAAGGAGAACTCCATTACTGGTGTCCATCTCTTGTAAGGCGATGGGTTCATCAAAGTTACTCTACATGCCGATAGACGGGAAAATTGTTTAGAATATGCCATTTTCTAACCAATTATTAGTAGTTCAAAAGTTAGTGAAACTCGACACACAGGTTTATAGAAAGTCATTTTTCAACACATTAAACTCTACTTTTAAAAAGAGATATAGATAAAAAAGAAAAACTATTGTTTTAAGTAATCAGTAAGGATAACAGTCCAAAAACCAAAAGACTAACTACACGAGACCAGTTCCAATATATGTAGGGAACCATCTATTAACTAAAGCTGTACAGAATGTGCCCTCTTTTGAAAACTTTTCACTGAGCTGTGCTAACTATTTAGTGAGTAGTGCTCACTTAATATATAGAATGGACTAAAAGTAGAATATATTGTGGCATTTCTCTTCTGTTTATTATTTAGAACATTAAGAGACCTGGACTATTGCATTAATGCACTTCATACAAGGCCAAATAATATATACTATTCATCGTGCTCAGCTAGCTTTTAAAGCCATAGGTAAATGCCAATGCCACCAATTCTGTGTTCATTTTTTTAATTTATACTTTATTTACGTTTGCTTACTTGCTACGTTTGGTCAAATGCTAGATGGCTATGGACCACAAAGAATTCACTGAATAGGTGATTTTTCATACTATACAAGGCAATCTAATTTTTTTACCATGGCTGAAATTTATAGAACATGCCCTCCTGTTTTCACAGGGTAATTCTGTGGCTCACAGTTCAATAATATTACATAATTGCCAATTAGAGGAATACATGATCGTTATATTACAGAATGTGGCCCCTAAGCCTATTCCTTTGAATGTAACATGGATCGCTCATCATTATAAAGGTGGAACAGACACCATGATTAAATTATTTGTGATTTCAAATAGTTTTATTCTTTTGCACAAACTTATTTTAGTAGAGTATATGCCAACATTACTGTTTGTGCATACAGTCATTTTAATTGGTTACTATAGCTCTCCCATCATGCATAACTAATAATCTACACATCAAAAAAGGAGTGGAATAACATTACTCTTCTAGTTTATGTAAGCCAACTATACCACTCCAAATATATCACTCCACACTGGTAAGATAACACTGAGAACTATAGTCAGGAGAAGACACAGAGCTAGCACTCTTTTCATGGTCTATACACTCCATGCTGAAACACTGCATTCCGGGCCCTGGAAATGTGCGATTATTGTCACTGTAAACACAATAGCGAATGAGTTTCTAGATTTCTAATTTCTCCAGGTGTATTGACTAGTCTTCCTAATTCCAGGTGTGTCTGAACTGCATTCTCCTTGACGTTCAGTCAGCCAAAATGGAAATATAGTTCACGAACATCTGTAAGGTTATGAAGTACTACACCAAGGTTTACCAATAATTGAGATGCCAAAGTGGAACAAACATGGTTCGTCCGAATCAAATTACTTTTAATGGACATCTGAATGAATCACTTTGCCTAGGATTTACCTGTGGAATATTTTACAATGAATAAGACCCTACAGGTAAGTTCCGGATTAATAAATGTGTTATTGTGTGAATTAAAAGGAATTTGGTTCAGATGAACCCGCTCAAACACATTTTTGCACAAGTTTACTGTTGATACACAGTGTGTATAATAAAACTATTATGCTCTATCTGAAGAAACAAACAATAACGGTTATTCACTAAAGTGAGAATTGTTGGGACTTCAAAGTGAATTACAGCATTCAAGTCAAAATAGATGAATTGGGAGCATAGCTGGATTGTAGAATGTTTCTAATTTACCTACTTTGGCCTTAAATTTGAAGTTCACTTTGAATTCCCAACATTTCTCACTTTTCTAAACAACCCTGTAAGTTATAATTATCTTAATGAACTAAAACTCTTAACATGTTTAGCTAGTCTACGGCAAGCTGTGCATGTGAATTACTGTAGACTAACTACGAAGAGGTGCACAAAGATTCTGAACCCCCATTATGTTGGCATGAAACTATTCATATATTAGCATACTTAATTAACAGGCTCTGTATATAATCAATATTTGGCACGATTTATTGTTTTCATACTACGTGTGCTTATTTAGCTATTTTTCACCTGCATCTTGATATGAGAATTCTTTCGCAATGATATTTCCAAGTGTCGTGTGTTGTGGAAACAGTGACAATAATTAACAATTTGCCAGGACTATTTACGTATACCATTACCGGGTCCCATAAGCCCAACTCTCTCTGACTCATCCGTGTAAAACCAGTAGTAAAGATGTTTCCATCTCTGGTAAAGATCGCGCGCATGGGTCTCATCCCCTCATGGGGGGTACATTTCTCCTGTGAGGGTTGGGAGGTGGAAAACAAACTCGTCATAACAGGATTATAATCACAAAAGCCGCTTGTCCTGGCAGAACAAGCAGCACAGGGTGTTACTGGCTCACAAACCTTTGCAGCTATGGATACCAAGGTGACCCTGGATGGGGAGATCGGAAAGGCCTGTCAATAAGTCTTTAAGGGATGAGATATAGATCTGAAAATATAGTGTGGGCTGCTGTCTGTGCAGCTGACCTTTGAACAATGCCAGAGAGTATTAGCAACATTAAAGAAATAAAGAGGCATTCAGTACTGGCCAGGGCCCCCGTTTAGACAGCCAAATAATGTAATCTTACAGGAACTATATGCTTGTGGAGAGTGGCAGAAAAGGCAGTGTTTAAGTCATTCTGAATGGAAAATAATCCTAAAAAAAAGTTTTCTTAAAAGTAAGATTTAGGAACATTTCATTCTAGTTACAGAACCAACCAGTGTAATGAAAGTATGCTAAGCTAGCACATGCCAATCCTGGCTCATCATCAACAGGACTTTTAAAGGTGCCTGAATTGAGCAGAGATGACTCAACCAATAGCTTACATAGTTTTGACCACCTCCCCGTGCTCTTGTAGAGCTATATTAGAAACATGGTCAGGAATAGTTCTTAACCAGGTTATATATAGTTTTTGCACAATAACAAATATTATCTGAATATTGAAATCCTACAACAAGGGATGTTCTTTCAACACTACAATTTGGGTGATGTCACATCTCTCATCTGGCTCAAATAAAACAATATTAAAAGTTGTAAATCTAAAGGTTCAGGATCACAGTTACTGCTTACTCTCTGGAATCATTACTATATATACACACCGGTATATATTAAAAAATTAACCTAAATACTGGGCAAATATTATAGGAGATTATCTGCATCATTCAATGAATTGAGCTCTTTCTGACTCCCCAAAGGCAGGTGTAGAGAGTCCTCGGTCTTGCCACCATTGGAACTCTGCAAAGCTTGTGCAGCTAACAAAACAGTAAATTTAAAGATATGTAGAATAAATAAAACATGCAGAACACCTTCTCATACCGGATCCCACAGTGCCAACTGTCGTTCGCTCATCTTGCTGAAGCCAGTGGTGAATATTTTGCCATCCGACAAAAAGATGGATTTGATTGGCCGGGCCCCTTCATGTGCCCCACTTTTCTCCTATATTGTTTGATTAGCAGGTTAAGTCGATCACAGCAAGTGAAAACAACAGACATGCTGGTTAGTGTCAGGCTAGTCAGTGATTCACACCCCTGATACAATAAGCAACACTACAACAAGATGGAACACTCTAGGCAGTCTCACAGGATCCTCCATAGATCTCTCAGTGTTGTACTCTTGTGCATGCTCGAGAGTACAGTACTGACATGGGCTCCTGGCAGATAAGGCACCAGGAGCTGAAGAGGACCAGCGGGAAGACTTGTGGCGGATAAGTAAAACTCATTCTTCCACTGCACCCCGCGTCACCCAGTCACTGTCCGAGGATTTGAATATGCAAAAGCCCTTGAAGGTGTCAGAGCTGCTGTAAATCGCTTTGTTTTTTTGCAGCCCTAGTCAGATCTCACCTCGTTGTGACTACAGCCTATCTAAACACTTACTGTTCAGAGAGACCTGTTTTTTAAAAAATCCCTTAATGCACAGTGGGTTTCATTTAGAATTTCATACTTACTGCTCTGTTAACATGCCTGCAACAGTCTCACGTGCGTGAATAAAGTTCATTACATTAACAATTGAGAGATAAGAACTTCTAAAGTAAACACTCTGTGCCATAAAATCTGAAAGAAAACTAAACCATTTTTCCATGGAGACTGTGTGAGTCACAGGCAGGGAAAGTGTTATTAGGGCTACATAAACAGAAACAAAGTGATTTAACTCTTAAATGGCAAATAACTGAACATTGACATTGCAGGGGCATGATCTATACACCAAAACGGTTTCATTAAGCTAAAGTTGTTTTGGTGCTTTGAATGTCCCTTTAATAAATGTTGAGGTTTCTTACGAGCCAGGCGTTCACAATTCTGTATCACAACTATCAAACAACCACACTGCAGTGGACAAAACTGTGGCGTGATTAAAGCTTGTATCTTAACTGATCCACAGCAATTGTGTCACTTTTTTCTTTTAACTACTAAATGGTACCTGGCCTTAATTATGTCCCTGCCCCCTTAATTCCAAGTTTCTAATACTTTTATCACTTTCAAATGTAAGCATGCAATTGACACAGCAATAACACAGCACATGAATTATAGACGAAGACAGCACAGTGCACCGTTTAGACCAATGGTTGGTGTTTCAATCTTCTACATGGTGACATGAACCTCTCTCTGTTAGATATTAGGGAATCCTTAAGCTCTTATGTGTGCCTGTATGTGAATGTGTGTCTGTATTTTTGCATGTGTGTCTATATGTACATGTATGTTTGCATGTGTACCTATATGTGTGTCTGTATGTGTATAAGTATCTATGTGTGTCTGCATTTGGATCTGCATGTGTGTTATTGTGAGCCCCTGTGTATCCGTTTGTGTCACTGTTTGTATCTGAATATGTTTTTTGTTTATGGAGGGGGCGCTTGTGTAAAGGGCGTTATTGCAGTTCCAGTCTCACTATTGGCAGTCACTATATTAAAGGAAAGCACAGTGCCAGGCTCACTATTGGCAGTCACTATATTAAAGGAAAGCACAGTGCCAGGCTCACTCTTAGCGGTCACTATATTAAAGGAAAGCACAGTGCCAGGCTCATTCTTAGCGGTCACTATATTAAAGGAAAGCACAGTGCCAGGCTCACTATTGGCAGTCACTATATTAAAGGAAAGCGCAGTGCCGGGCTCACTATATTAAAGGAAAGCACAGTGCCAGGCTCATTCTTGGCGGTCACTATATTAAAGGAAAGCACAGTGCCAGGCTCACTCTTAGCAGTCACTATATTAAAGGAAAGCACAGTGCCAGGCTCATTCTTAGCGGTCACTATATTAAAGGAAAGCACAGTGCCAGGCTCACTCTTAGCGGTCACTATATTAAAGGAAAGCACAGTGCCAGGCTCACTCTTAGCAGTCACTATATTAAAGGAAAGCACAGTGCCAGGCTCATTCTTAGCGGTCACTATATTAAAGGAAAGCACAGTGCCAGGCTCACTATTGGCAGTCACTATATTAAAGGAAAGCGCAGTGCCAGGCTCACTATATTAAAGGAAAGCACAGTGCCAGGCTCATTCTTAGCAGTCACTATATTAAAGGAAAGCACAGTGCCAGTCTCACTATTGGCAGTCACTATATTAAAGGAAAGCGCAGTGCCAGGCTCACTATATTAAAGGAAAGCACAGTGCCAGGCTCATTCTTGCGGTCACTATATTAAAGGAAAGCACAGTGCCAGGCTCACTCTTAGCAGTCACTATATTAAAGGAAAGCACAGTGCAAGGCTCATTCTTAGCGGTCACTATATTAAAGGAAAGCACAGTGCCAGGCTCACTCTTAGCGGTCACTATATTAAAGGAAAGCACAGTGCCAGGCTCACTCTTAGCAGTCACTATATTAAAGGAAAGCACAGTGCCAGGCTCATTCTTAGCGGTCACTATATTAAAGGAAAGCACAGTGCCAGGCTCACTATTGGCAGTCACTATATTAAAGGAAAGCGCAGTGCCAGGCTCACTATATTAAAGGAAAGCACAGTGCCAGGCTCATTCTTAGCAGTCACTATATTAAAGGAAAGCACAGTGCCAGTCTCACTATTGGCAGTCACTATATTAAAGGAAAGCACAGTGCCAGGCTCACTCTTAGCGGTCACTATATTAAAGTAAAGCACAGTGCCAGGCTCATTCTTAGCAGTCACTATATTAAAGGAAAGCACAGTGCCAGGCTCACTCTTAGCAGTCACTATATTAAAGGAAAGCACAGTGCCAGGCTCATTCTTAGCAGTCACTATATTAAAGGAAAGCACAGTGCCAGGCTCATTCTTAGCAGTCACTATATTAAAGGAAAGCACAGTGCCAGGCTCACTATTGGCAGCCACTATATTAAAGGAAAGCACAGTGCCAGACTCACTATTGGCAGCCACTATATTAAAGGAAAGCACAGTGCCAGGCTCACTATTGGCAGTCACTATATTAAAGGAAAGCACAGTGCCAGGCTCACTCTTAGCGGTCACTATATTAAAAGAAAGCACAGTGCCAGGCTCACTATATTAAAGGAAAGCACAGTGCCAGGCTCACTCTTAGCAGTCACTATATTAAAGGAGAGCACAGTGCCAGGCTCACTCTTGGCAGTCACTATATTAAAGGAAAGCACAGTGCCAGGCTCACTCTTAGCAGTCACTGTATTAAAGGCAAGCACAGTGTCAGGCTCACTCTTAGCGGTCACTATATTAAAGGAAAGCACAGTGCCAGGCTCATTCTTAGCAGTCACTATATTAAAGGAAAGCACAGTGCCAGGCTCACTATTGGCAGCCACTATATTAAAGGAAAGCACAGTGCCAGGCTCACTCTTAGCAGTCACTATATTAAAGGAAAGCACAGTGCCAGGCTCACTCTTAGCGGTCACTATATTAAAGGAAAGCACAGTGCCAGGCTCACTGTATTAAAGGAAAGCACAGTGCCAGGCTCATTCTTAGCGGTCACTATATTAAAGGAAAGCCCAGCAGTAGCCTCACTCTTAGCAGTCAGTATATTAGGGAAACGTACAGTGCCATGCCCATTATTAGCATTCACTACATTAAAGCACAGTATCAATATTGTACTTAATTATTAATTGACTGTGTAGATAGTTTGCAGAAAATATTTAAACAAAGGTGCATTGTGACTGTCATTGCATGTATAACCCCTGTAATCTTTGCAGACCAGTTATATATGTACCTCATAACAACACTCACATTCTAGACATCTAATAAATTACAACAAGAATGTGCAAATCAAGCCATCACAGGGATGGAAGAGGTGGGGACAGAGAGGTAAAGAGAATACAGTTAAAATAAACGGGATAGATTTAACAATGAGGTTTTGCATACCAAATTATATGAATAAGTGTAAAAATAAAATATTTTAGGCCAGAGACTTTTTCCAGTTCACTATTTGGCCTACAATTTGGAATTCACTTTCACTTTTAATTTCTGATATTTCATAGTTTAATGAATAACCCTGTTTTTTTTTTTTTTTACTGAATGGTGATGAATAGGACACAATAAAAAAAAAAAATTCACATATGGCCAAACTAGGAATATTGGGGAAATTGGATATCTATCAATAGTAATATTGACATATATATATATATATATATATATATATATATTTTGTATTACTAGCACCATATTGTTAAATCTTCCGCTGCACTAGCAAACAGGCAGTTTCTTTTTAAATATTTTGTATTAAAGATTTTTGGAAATTTTTACAAAACAATAACAAAAATTACAAGAAAAAAAAGGGGGGGAGGGTGAGGGCAAACAAGCAGTTTCTAATCTAGTACAAGATTGCTGCAATATTAGGGTGCCCCCTTGTGCTAGAAAATCACATTAATCCTCCAATTGAGCCTAGACTTGTACAGAAATTCCGTACAGCTGTGCTGAAAAAAAAAAATCAAACGCTAGTTTATTGCTGGATGAATGAACTGGTTTGTTTGTGATTTGCTGAACAAACAGGCATTTGATTCGTTAAGCATAGCTGTATGGGGGTTTATGCAAAAATCTATTTGAAAGAAAAGTTAATTAGTTGTGGATTATATCTGTTACAGCGTTTGACTCTATATTTAATCTTATTTTTTTTTTTTTTAAACATAAAACAAGATTCTGACTTTTTTTTTATTACGATAATACAATTCTTTATCAAAAATATAACGGTTTCTCCAAAATATCATATTTTGCTGGTTTTAGAATATATTCTGGAGAACCAGTGCTGTACGATTATTACCTAGCTTACTTGCCAATATTTGTTCCAGTGACCTTCAAAAAATTAAGGCCTCAGGGCTCTGCTGTGAGAACGTACACAATGTGTAATAATGTTTAAAGGACCACTATAGGCACCCAGACCACTTCAGCTTAATGAAGTGGTCTGGGTGCCAGGTCCATCTAGGATTAACCCCTTTTTTTTATAAACATAGCAGTTTCAGAGAAAGGAGGAGAGCTCCCTGCCCGGCGTTGGAGAAAGGTAAGATTTTAACCCCTTCCTCTCCCCAGAGCCCGGCAGAAGGGGGACCCTGAGGGTGGGGGCACCCTCAAGGCACTATAGTGCCAGGAAAACGATTATGTTTTCCTGGCACTATAGTGGTCCTTTAAAGTTGCCCTGTCACTGTCTGGGGTTTTTGCATAATTTGCAGAGTCCCCCAACAGGGACATTGCCAATGGAGGTCCCTATGCCTATTGCGGGGCCAGGAGAGGTGATATTTACTTACCTGAATCTGTCCCATGTGGGTGCTGCCATCCTCTTTCATCTGCTCTTCTTCAGCTCCTGGCATTTTAGCTCCAGGAGCCGCTGCTAGCGTTGTACTCTTGCCGAAGAGTGATAGTACAGCATGGAAATCTATGGAGGATCCATCGAAAACACGGGATCCTACATAGAAAGAGGTTTTTTTCCCATACAGCAGTCACTGGTGATGGCTGGGAGAAATGACAAGCTTGACGGCGGTAGCTCCGCCTTTCTGTCAAGCGGAGGAAAAACACAGAGACAAAGTAAGCCCTACTTTGTGTCTCAGTATGTCTTTTGACTGGGTTGGAATTTCAGTAAAATTCCAATACAATCAATCTGTGTTCCTAAAAGGGACACTCTAGGCACCAAAACCGCTTCATCTGAAAATCTAAGTTTTGATAAAGAATTGTATTACACTAGAAAATAATAACAAGACACATCCACTTTAAAGAGAAAAGGAGGACCATAAAAGGATAGCAAGGTAGAAGGACAGCCAGACACTTACAGCCACAATCTCATTCTTGCGTGGGTCAATGACCCGGACTTTCTTATCCTTGCAGGTAGTTGTGATGAGGCTTCCATCATAGTTCCAGCAGATATTGTAAATGAGGTCAGTATGTAGTTCATCAAGGGAAATTAAAGCCTCGCCTGTTCCGACATTCCAGATAATTATTGCATTATCACTACCTAACAGCAAGTTTAGAAAGGGTATAAAAAAAATAAATAAATAAATAAAACAATTCTTTGAGAGTCATCTTATGATTTTTTCCCCCCCCAATACATTCAAGAACCCTACACACTATAGTGATTCCACTGGTTCCAAAGAACATTCCCATTCTCAACCACAGATTCAAATGCAAGCAGTAAGCTTAGATTATTGTTTTTATATTAAAGTTGTTTATCATATGCAAATTAGATACATTATAACAAAGAACATTTTTAGCTAAAGTCTGGTTTCCGAATGCTTTGTTTACCATATATGATCATATTCAGTAATAATTCATCACTAGAGCTACTATTTGGCTGTGTTTGGAACAGTTTTCCTTTAATGCGTTGATGCACTGCTAAACAGATTGCGCAAGAGTTTATATAGCACTTATTATAAATCAATGGTGATATATGAAAAAAATAAATAAAGCTGAAGCATAAAAATAATGAAACATGAAACGGTTAAGCATTTTTGTAAAATGGAAAAATATCACAATTAACATGCATAATATTATTCCAACCTTCAGTAAACAGAATCATTAAAAGGAGACTCAAGGTACTAACACAACTTCAGCACAATTGATTAGCTTGGGCCTTATATTGATAATGGATTTTTCTCTACATGTAGCACAGCTTTGATATACTATACTGGTGTTTATAGGACCGTGGTTGGCTGTGTTAAGTCAGCGTTTAGTCAGCAGCTCAGCTCAAATGGATCTCTTATAGCTGCATTGTTTACTTTGCAATCAGGAAAACTTTTGTGAAACAGGGAGGAAGTGGCTATGGTGGTAGAGTATCCAACAGAATGCAGAAAAAAAAAAAAAAATTCCCGAAAACTAAGCTTTAAATGTGACCAAAAATATAGCACAAATATGAGATAAGGCCAAAACCTACAAAATGCGTCAGGGCCTCCAGTGTTATATCACTTAATTTACTTGCAATAAATATTCTTCTAAAGAAACGTTTAAATGGTTATATGATTAGGAAAACATTCTCAGTTCCTAATAATTAATCACAAAGTGTTGCTTCAACAATAAAAAAAAAAAACAGGAATTGTGGAGAATGGTGAAACTATCATCATTTTGAGTTCAAAATAGCTGAATTGAAAGTCAGGTAATTAGCTAGGTCAATTATACAGGCCTAAAATGTATACTATACTTTGTCTGTTCTCTATAATTCCAGTTTTAGTGTATAGTACCTTATTTAATTCAAATGACAGCCGTCACTATAAAGGCCACAAATAGGACAGTAGCAAATGCAGAAATTTTTTCAGGAATATCTACTTTTTGACACTGTGCACCAACAATACTAGAGAATATGGATTAGTATAAATGCTGTTGTTTAATAGTGGATTGTTGGTAATTTCTGTGGCCATCACAAACTACTTTACAATATGGCAGATGGTATAGGAATTTGATGCTTACAAATATGGAGTCACATTACACCCGTGGTTACTTCGATCTATGCTCAGAAAATATTCTGCAGTAGATTATTACCTGCACTGAGTAATATATTGCGAGCGGAAGGATGCCATGTGATTATACCAACTCTCTTGGAGTGACCTTCCAGGGTCACAATAGGTTCTGTTATTGATCGCACTGGTGTATAATCTGGAATTTGCCAAACCTAGGGAAAAACAACAACAACTATCAAATCAAAGTTATTGTGTTAAAACATTAATTAGGTAATTGAGAAAAAGAAAATAATAAAACACCTTAAAAGCATGTTCATTCCTTGCAGGGTTTCATGTGCATAGCTGTTGTCTCATTGCCTACATGTTAATACATCAGTTTAAGGCTTTAACTTGGTGCAATGTATAGTAGTGGATAATGCAACATACACACAAACACACTGCACCCCCAGTACACGAACAGACACACGCTGCATCCCCAGCACAGAGACACACGCTGCATCCCCAGCACAGAGACACACGCTGCATCCCCAGCACAGAGACACACGCTGCATCCCCAGCACAGAGACACACGCTGCATCCCCAGCACAGAGACACACGCTGCATCCCCAGCACAGAGACACACGCTGCATCCCCAGCACGCACAGATACACGCTGCATCCCCAGCACACACAGATACACGCTGCATCCCCAGCACACACAGATACACGCTGCATCCGCAGCACACACAGATACACGCTGCATCCGCAGCACAGAGATACACGCTGCATCCCCAGCACACAGAGATACACGCTGCATCCCCAGCACACAGAGATACACGCTGCATCCCCAGCACGCACTGATACACGCTGCATCACCAGCACACGCACAGATACACGCGGCATCCTCAGCACATACAGATACACGCGGCATCCTCAGCACGCACAGATACACGCTGCATCCTCAGCACGCACAGATACACGCTGCATCCTCAGCACGCACAGATACACGCTGCATCCCCAGCACGCACAGATACACGCTGCATCCCCAGCACGCACAGATACACGCTGCATCACCAGCACGCACAGATACATGCTGCATCCTCAGCACACGCACTGACAGCTTTTCATCTTCGACCCAGGCAGCACAATGTCTTGAACTGGCCATGACTCTATCTTTATACATTAGTAAACTGATTTTTCTTTTTCTAGTGCACCAAAATAATCATTTTTTGACACCTTTTCCCCCCTATTACTTTATCATTGCTTGCAGATTTTAATATTCCTTAAAATGAAAACTTTGAAAGCCACTTGCTGTCTCAGAAAATCCACCAGTGTGACAGTGGTGGAAAATGTTGAGAATAAAAATTAAAATTTTTGTGCCACTTTTTTTAAACATTAAAAGAGCAAATTTGTCAACCAGAACAAAAAAAAAAAGAACCAGAATGGTACCTGAAAATAAAATTATGGACGATACGTAGAAAGGAATATTTTAACATAAATAAGGGAATAAATAGGCCAGATAAACTTCCTAAAAAGTGGACACAACACTTTTTATACATAACCCACATTCCAGAAAAGTTGCTAAGAAAACAAAGCCGAGTCAGATTCAATAATTCACTGAGTATTCAGGGACAGGCTTAGGGCTACCAAGAACTGCATAAGTAATTAATAGTAATAAACTTACGTATGCAATAAGTAATAAAAACAAACTCTTCATGGACTTTAAATATTAATTTAACCCCTTAAAGGCTGGACTGTTTTGGCCATGTTGTACATTAAGGACCAGAGCTGTTTTTACACTTTTGTGGTGTTTGTGTTTAGCTGTAATTTTCCTCTCTCTCTTTTACTGTTCCCATACAGATTATATAAAAAAATTAGTACAATTATATACTGTTTTTTCAAATTGATCAATAGTGACATTGTAATACTGTTATCGGTCATAACTCTCTGGATCACACTCCACATGTACATACAACTGTGACTCTTATTTATTACATTGTATACGATCAACAACAAGGTTATTTACTAACGTGAAAAGTCAAAGTGAATTTATAATTTAAGGCCAGAGCAGTCAAACTGAAAGCATAGCTGAGTTAGAAGAATTGTTCCAGTTTGTCTATTTTGACCTTAAATTTGAAATCCACTTTGAATTTACTTTGGATTCTTACTTTAGTAAGTAGGCTTGTTAGTTATGAAAGAAGTGAATAGGAAATAATATGAGGGTCTGAAATGTTTAGAGAATAAGGACAAGAAGTATATACTAGCAGCCCCAGACTGCCCATAATATCACATTCACAGTTTCACGTAGCATTAAGAAAATATAACTCCAAACGTTAAGGCGACTTTTGAAAACAACAAGCGCCTGGACAGACGTGCAAGTGTGGTGCTCCAGCTCCATAAACGAGAAAATAAGCCTTTTTAGCACAAATACCCAGAGAAAATTATATATATATATATATATATATATATATATATACACACATACATACACATATACACACACATATATACAGCTTTGCACCCCCCAAAGAGAGAGAAAACACAAGAAGAAGACACTTTCTATGCAGCCATTTTACCGCCAAACTTCGCATGGATAATTTCAAAGTTTTTTTTCCACATACATAGCAATTCAGGTATAAATTAACAGATCCTCTTATGTGTCACTGCCAAACAACACTCCAATATGTGTCCAGCAACATCTCTTGAGTACAGCGATACCACCCATGCATAGGTATGTTGGGTTGTTTGGGGGCTAAAAGGCCACATTTGGCAGGTGCGTATATCAGTTTTCCAACTTGGAATTTTGACATGTAGTCAATCTGCGCACATGTCTTATTTGGGACATTTTTGAAGCAGGCCAATGTATTTTACCCCGATCAAACCCTATATTTTTGAAAAGTAGACAATCCAGGGTATTTTAAATGCTGGTATTTTAACACTTTTCATGCACTGAATTTACCACCAGCCTTTGACAAACCTTTGGGTAGTAATTTTTTGTGTTTTTTTTTTTTTTTTCCCACACACATTATACTTTAGGCATGAATTAACAGATCCTCTTATGTGTCACTGCCAAACAACACCCCAATATGTGTTCAGCAGCATTTCCTGAGTACAGTGATACCACGCATGCGTAGGTTTGTCGGGTTGTTTGGGGGCTAAAAGGCCACATTTGGCAGGTGTGCATATCCTTTTTTTAACTTGGAATATTGACATGTAGTCAACCTGCGTCCATGTCCCATTTGTGACATTTTTGAAGTGGGACAATGCATGGAGGTCCGCAGGGGAGGGCAAGGTGGAGCACCATGGGGGGGTAAGTGAGGCAGGGGGGCAGCCTACAGATCAGGTAAGAGGCATGGGGAGAGAGCCTACAGATCAGGTAAGAGGCATGGGAAAGACGGCCTACAGATCAGGTAAGTGGGGCATGGGGGGCAGCCTATAGATCAGGTGAGGCATGGGGGGAGACAGCCTACAGATCTGGTAAGTGAGGCATGGGGGGGGGCAGCCAACAGAACTGGTAAGTAAGGCATGGGGCAACCTACAGGTTAGGTAGGTGAGGCATGGGGAGACAGCCACATGTCAGGTAAGGCATGGGGGCGGCCTATCGGTTAGGTAAGTGAGGCATGGGGGGGGGGGCAGCCTACAGGTTAGGCAAGTGTTGCATGGGGGGGGGGGGGGGAGAAACAGCCTACAGATCAGGTAAGGCATGTGGGGCAGCCTACAGGAAGGGTCAGCAAGGAGCACAAAGGTAAAGTAGGAGACGGAGCAAAAAGGAGAATGAACAGAAATGAGCAGGAAGGGACATCAAGGAGCTAAAAAGGTAAAGGAGCAGGAAGAATCAGAAGGAGTACAAAGGTAAAGTAGGAGAAGGAGCAGAAAGAGGCAGCAAGGAGCAGGAAGGGACAGAAGGAGCACAAAGGTAAAGGAGCAGAAAGAATCAAAAGGAGCGCAAAGGTAAAGTAGGAGAAGGAGCAGGAAGGGACAGCAAGGAGCTGGAAGGGGCAGAAGGAGCACATAGGTAAAGTAGGAGAAGGAGCAAAAAGGAACAGAAATGAGCAGGAAAGGTCTGCAAAGAGCAGAAAGGGTCAGAAGGAGTAGAAAGGAGCGAAAGTAGCAGAAATGGATCAGAAAGAGAAAGGAGCAGAATGGAGCAAAAGAAGCAGAAAGTAGCCCCCCTTGACCACTCTAGCCAATCAGCGGCAGCCATGCCTGACGTCAATCTGCCCTTCCTGACACTCCGTTTCAGAAGCCGAATACCACTGAGCGACCTGGAGATCTGGATGTGGAGGAAGTCTTTGGGGTTAAACCATTTAAGAGCGGTTTAACCACTTAAAGGAAAGAGAGCGCCCAGGGGATTCCTGGTATCATAGCATTTTCATTTAGTCAAAGTTGTTATGGTGACCAGAATGTTCCTTTAATTTGCTTAAAGGAACACTATAGTATCAGGAATACAAACATGTATTCCTGACACCATAGTTGTGAAAATGCTCATTATGTATCTTGCCCTCCCCCCCTCCCCCCGTTAAAAATGAGTTTTTACTCATCTTATTTCCAGCGTCATGTCGATCTCTCCGTGGCTCGCCCTGCTTCGCCTCCCTGTCTAATGGGTGCCCCGGTTTTTTATTTTCAAAATCTGGTCACCCTGGCTTTATGTGATGACGACTATGCCCCGCCCCTTCATGACTGTTAAAAAGGAGCCAAGCATGAATGTCATTAAAATAATGCCCCCTCCCCCCGGAAAAATTCCTGCGGACGCCCATGGGCAAATGTATTTTACCCCCATCAAACCATATATTTTTGAAGAGTAGACAACCCAGGGTATTTTAAATGGTGGTACTTTAACACTTTTAACGCACTAATTATACCTTCAGCCTTCGTCAAACTTTTGGGTAGTATTTCTTCCACACACATTATACTTTAGGCATGAATTAACTGATCCTGTTATGCGTCACTGCCGAACAACACAGCAATATGTGTTCAGCAGCATCTCCTGAGTACAGTGATACCATCCATCCATAGGTTTGCTGGGTTGTTAGGAGGCTAAAAGGTCACGATATAGACTTCTGCATGTCAGTTTTTCAACTTGATATATAGGTATGCGTGGCCTACCTTCAGTTTGGTGTATTTTTGCATCCCCCAGTTAATGTTACCATCATACAAGTATATATTTTTATAAAGTAGACATGTCAGGGTATTGTATATGCTGTGTTTTAACTTCCTTCCCCCAACCATTGTGCTAAGAAAATTTCAGAGAAAGTGCATGATTGTAATTTTTGAATTCTGTTTTTTGATTTTAGCCAGCTGATTATATATTACTGCCAGAAAACTTAACTTTTTAAAGAACAAATGTGCAGGTATCAAATGCACCTTTAGCAGCAATCTCTAAACTAACTGGACATTTGGGGGATGAAAACGGACCAACTAAAAATTTGCAGCTTTAAAAAGACACAAAGTAAAGAAAATGAGGAACAAGTATTATAAAAAAGGTATATTCTATGTGGTAGAGCTTAAAACAAGTTCCAATATACAGTCCAGGTTTTGAATGGCTATTGGGACAGTAAAAGGGGGTGTCTGTCCTTTTCCCTTTTTTGTAAGAGGCTCTGCAACGTTTCTGGGGATTGGCAGTATTTTGAAAATGAAATGTGTAGCCCCAACTCTGGAATCCTCTAGCACTGTTGTTGGAACTTGATCATCTTCATAAATTATTGTTGATATCAGCTTGAGATGAAATTGGAGAAAGGTGGTTCTTCCTGGATTCATTAAAAAAAAAAAAGTAAAAATGAATTGTGCGTTGTTACTTGCATAAGATAGATAGCCACCTTTTTATACCAGGCTTTTGTCTTTCTTAAAGGACCACTATAGTGCCAGGAAAACACTAGTTTTCTTGCCACTATAGTGCCGAGGGTGCCCCCACCCTCATGGCTCTAGGGTGAGGTAGGGCTAAAATCTTACCTTTTTCCAGCGTCAGGCTCCCTCAGCGCTGGGGAATCCCCTCCTTCTGCCATCACCGGCTGAATGCGCATTCAGCCTGTCTCATAGGAAAGCATTCTCAAGAGAAACTGCTATGTTTATAAATGGGTTAATCCAGCCCTCAAAGGCTCTAGTGGCTGTCTCATTGACAGCCGCTAGAGGCGCTTGCGTGATTCTCACTGTGATTTTCACAGTGAGAAGATGCCAGCGTCCATAGGAAAGCATTGTAAATGCTTTCCTATGAGACCGGCTGAATGCGCGCGGAGCTCTTGCCGCGCGTGCGCATTCAGCCGAATGGGAGGAGAGGAGGAGGATAAGAGCTCCCCGCCCAGCGCTGGAGAAAGGTACATTTTAACCCCTTCCTCTCCCCAGAGACGGGCGGGAGGGGGACCCTGAGGGTGGGGGCACCCTCAGGGCACTATAGTGCCAGGAAAAAGAGTATGTTTTCCTGGCACTATAGTGGTCTTTTAAGATCAGATATGGCTCTATCAGCTGATTAGCCAAATGTGCCTGTTGTAATCCCTGATGCAAACAGGTTTGGTCTGTACTCTGCCTCAGACAGTGATGTCTGACATTTCGTCGTGGATGGTGATCATGTTAACATCCTTTGTGTCCTTAAATTTTATTATTAACACTTCAGCTTTGCATTCTCCTTTTTTTTAACCCCCTTAATAACCAAACTTCTGGAATAAAAGGGAATCATGACGGAATATTTCCGTCATGTGTCCTTAAGGGGTTAATTTGGCCTGTATGAGAGGTCTGGGGAAATCTTTTACATTTTTTTTTGTGCACACTACCACAGGCCAGTGTCTGCAAACTACAAAGTGTTTGAAACAAACGGACACTGCTATAGAAATTGTCCACATAAAGGTGGTAATCTTTATTGAACAAGGGGATCAGTAGGTCCCAAACAATTTTCTCACTTGTCCCCAGAGAGTCAGGAAAGCCAGGAGGGTCCAGTTAACAATCTTTCCCCTCATATATGCGAAAGGCAAGTGTATAGCCACTTTCGCAAAGTTTGTAGAATTTTACGCCATTTCTAGGGCAATTTGAGGGGATGTACTGTTTGAATCCTAATCTCCCTTTACATTTCATTAAGGATTCATCAATTGATGTATTTTGTTGGAGAGTATAAACTTCTGAAAATTTGTTTTGAAGATGGTTTAGCAGTGGGCGTATATTATAAAGCCTATCATATTGGGAGTGATCTCTGGGATGAGAGAGGGTATTGTCATTAAAGTGTAAACAGCGGAACAGCAACTCATATCTTGCTCTAGACATGTGTAACGGATCACCTGGCACCCAGACTGTGTATCTCTGTTGAAGGATGCTCCTAGCGATTCCTGAGGACTCCAAGCACTGCAGCAGACACCCCAACCACCGCAGACTCCTCAACCGCTGTAGCTTGACTGGAGTCTCACCATCTTCCTTCCACCCTGGATCAGCTTCTGTCTTCCAGGACCATGTGGGAAAGACCTCTTCCTTCCACCCTGTATGAACCTCCAGGATCCAGGACGTGTGGTGAAGACCTCTCCATCAAGGAGAGCAGGTCAGGAACAAACTCTTAAAAGAGCTATATGATTCAAGACCAGGGGAGCATGCAGAGCATAGCAATCCCCAGTGTGATTAAAACAACTCCATACAATAATGAGACAAGGCTACATTTAGAGGAACCAAGAAGAACTGTCTAAACCTTTATTTCCCTTGGGACCAGCCCATAGGGTCACCACATTGACATTGCTGTGAAAACTCAATAAAATCACAAACAGTCAAACCATAGCAGGCAACACACAGTGACTTATCAGAACACAATGGCAAATTTTTAAAGGGGTGGGGGAGACCATATTTAACAGAAAATATCTCACATGACTGCAGAATTAGCAATATGCAAATCTACCCGAATATGCAAATGAACCAGTCTTGCTATTCAGGTAGTGCATATTGCTGTTGCTACCAACAGAGGGCACTAGACAAGCTCCATAGCCAAACCCACCTAGTTGGTAGCAAACCTCAGCAGTACAGGAGAGCAGGCAATACATTACACAGTACACACACACACACTATAAACAATTACATTACACACACCCTGCACCTATAATGGGTACAGGGTGACTAAAACATAAGAGAAATAAAGCAACCTACATAAATAGTCTGTCTGAAGATAGAATAGGGGCTTTAAAGCCAAATATATCAAAAAGTCATAGTCACAGGGGAGGAGGCTGGCAAGCAGGCCTCTCCAGGAGCAAGTGGCGAAGGGCACTTTGTCACAACATGGTTTGGGAGTACACTGGATTAGAACAGATAGGGTTAATGCTCCAGTAAGAATGAATTGATGGCTTCTTTATAATCCCCATGAGCATATAGTATAGTATAGTAATTTTTTCAGTTCAGGGACATCTGTGGGATGCCAAGCACGTTCCCTGACTGCATAGCTATCTGGATTGGTATTAATAAATTGGGTAGCATATAGATTAGTCTGGGAGCAATCTCCTCCCAGATGGTATCCCCTAAAAATAACTCCATATATTGCATAGGGGAGAAGTCATGCACATTGACATTAATGCCTGTCATTAAAAGGGGGGATGTTGGGCTTAGTAGTAACAGGGGAAGCACAGCTTTTTGCAGCCGGCTCACACACAGATGACTTGTCTCTAGATGTGTCAGAAAACTGACCTGGGTCAAAATCGGACGCAGTGTCAGTAGCGTCAGAGTCTGGTGCCAAGAAGGCATATGCCTCCTCCAAACTGTACATATGCTGCATATTTCACCAACACACTATCTAACTACCTATATAACTGTCTAAACTAACAAATTACTAACACACACACACTTTTACATATTTTTTTTTAAAATCTACCTATCCCTATGCTAAAATGACTAAAACTGACTAAAATGACCTAATACACAGCTTTTAACAAAAAATAACCCTTAAGGGCAAATAAGTACAAATGCACTGCTGTAACAGGGTTTGGCATGGAAGGGGTTAAAAAGGAATTATGGAAGGCTATGGCACTTCTGGCAACAAACTATCACAATCTTTGTCTCTGTCTCTCTCTCTCTCTCTCTCTCTCTCTCTCTCTCTCTCAAAACGCTACAGAGGAGAGAGGGGCAGAGATCACTGTCAAAGTGAGTGTTTGTAACACCCAATTTGACAGCAGCCAATAATGAGTGATCGTGTGTCGCTCAAACATAATAAGTGGCTGTTACTATCTGCCTTACATGCCTGGCAGATAGTAACAGCGGTATATTGGCGGAAGCGATCTCTGATCGCTCCCGCTGCTCGTTTTAAGTTATGACAGTTGAGGATCGATCCTCAAGTGGTTAATAGAACATCATTTGGCTGCTCCAAAAAACCCAAGGACACATGCACTCAGGATCTGGTGGAGATCACATGGGACTGTAGTAGTTACACAGGCAACATTTACATATACAGCAAAGTTGCATGGCAGTGGCTAGCAACACATGTGCAGTTAGCAAGGAACAGAACAGGAAGCAGGTGAGAATACCCATTATGCACAGGACCACCATTTGAAGGTAACGGAGCTTCAGTCTAGTGAGACTTGAGTTTCAAATTTAAAGGGATATAATACTCACCAAAACAACTTTAGCTTAATAAAGCAGTTTTTGTGTATAGATCATGTCTCTCTGCTCAATTCTCTGCCATTTAGGAGTTAAATCAATGTTTCCGTTTATGCAGCCCTAGCCACACCTCCCTGCATGTGAATTGCACACAGCCTGCATGAAAAAAAATGCTTTCATTTTCAATCAGGTATTAACTTGCTTTATAAGTTTTTATCTCCTGCTCTGTAAATTGAACTTTAAAACTTTAACCACACACAGGAAGTTCTGACAGTGTCTAGCAGGCAATTAACAAAAACGGGAGATAAGTTCTACATTAAACAAATTGTGCAATAAAGGACTTTAAAATATCTAGGTTTTCTTTAAGAAGTGTTTAGGATGAAGGATGTGAAAGTCACATGGAGCTGTATAAACAAAGTGATTTAACTTCTATATACGAAAATGTGTTCATTAAGCTAAAGTGGTTTTGGTGCCTATAAGAATATATATGAACTGGCAGCTAGCGGAAATCTTTTTGAAATTCAACGTTTTTAGTCTTAAATTTGAAATTCAAAAATATTCAAAAAGTGAGTATAACAACAAAACATATATAAAAAAATATAAAAGAAACATGATACAGTCAGACCGACAGTAGCAAAGCATATAATACATTGCACAAAAATATAAAATGTATAAAAAAAATAAAAATTAAAAATTCCCAAAGCAATGTCTTTGTCCATCAGAGCCTATTCTGCATATGGATAGAAGAGGCTCAATGGAGTAATACCCCTCCAAAAAAAAAAAGAAAAGAAAAAAGAAAAAAAAAGAAAATGTTCAATAGAAAACACTAGTTTTTAATTCTCTGGTTAGTGATGTTTTCTACATGCAGAATGGACTGAAGTATAAGCACTCTGTAACTTCATGGTGTGCTCCGGTCGGTAAAATGTTAGGATTTTAATACTTTCTATGGTACTTACATCGTATTTATAGTATTTGTATACCTGGTAAGAGGTTTTAGAGAATAATCTTTCAATGATTTGTCTTTATCCATGCTCCTCTCTGGCACATTTATGGACATCACATTCCGATGCCAAAACATTGTTTAATTCTTACAGAACACAAAGTATTTAAAGCATTTAATAAGTCTATCTCAGGCTTACAAGATATACGATACCTTCATAATGGTTTTCCTTCTATGGTCTGTAAAAAAAATAAATTAAAAAAAATACAGAACACATCTGATGATCTGAGAACATTTACTTAATCAAATAGGAATTGAGTCTTCGTATTCCGGCACTGAATAGTGAGAGGGCTGAGTAACTTAAGCAAAACCCTAATAATCTATGTGTCTTCGGATTTAACTTCTAAAATCATTTTAACACCCACTGTTAGTGCGCTGTGTGTTTGGTATGAGTCCCCATTCCATCGCCATGCAGTAGTAGTCAGAAACAAGCATTTGGAGAGGACATAAAAGGGCAAATTGCTGATGTTATGTGGGATTCATAGCATTATGCTTTAAACAAAGATAGTTCTTCTCTTTACAGCAATACACAAATTCCGTGGTTTCATAGGAAGTACAAACATAAAACATTTTTTTGTACATTTAAAAACCAGGCCAGAAATTAATATCTACAACTCTCTGGCCTGAAAATATATCACATTTTTTTTTTTTTGCTCTTATAACAAGGTCAGTGGAAGAGCATTGCTTTCTAGTGGTACAACAATTAACCCTATCCTTAATAGTCCATGGTAGAGTAAAGGGTCCGTAGAATGGTACGGATTAAGCATGGCTAGATACATAGCACCCTTGCGCTATGCCACTAACATACTGTCCCTATGTTAGGCACCACGTCAGTTTCTTTTTTTTTTTTCATGAGAATCTTTACTTTTGGTTTTGTCGTTTGAGAAAAAGTGAACATTTATCAGTATGGTACACTGAAGTAGTACAGGGTTGACATCCACATATGTTACAGTGACAATAATGAGTGCAAATCTGTCGTATCGTAACAGTGGGATATGCAGAAGTTCAAACAAGCAGTGTTAAAGTTATTGGCCTGACATGAACCATAATGAAGTAAGACTAAGTCACAGTTTATGCGTTTCATTTGTATAAGGCATTTGCGAGCAACACTAATCATGGCCATGGGGCTCGTCCAAGGTATTATACGTGAGCATGTCTCTAGTGTGCCAGGGTATGATGTTCTCCTATTTTTCCTGTCCTGTTGGTGGTCTCCTCAAAGGAGTACGTAATCTATGTGCTAAAGTGTCGTGGGGCATAGTGTGCAGTGCCCTTGTGGGGAGTGGCCCTGGAATGGCCATTCCTGTTAGGGCGGTGGCATTTGACGGGAAATAGTTCTGTGTTGTACCATGGGGTTGGCTGGGTCTGTCCCATTGTTCTCCGGGCATCTAGTTTGACATTGCTGGGTTACCGTTTAAAGTAATGACATGCAACTAGGAGTCTGTGAGATGTGGTATTGGGGTTTATGGCTGATGCAGTATTGCGTCTTATGGGCCTCTGGGTTGTCTGGGCAGAATCGTGAAGCAGATCCCACCCACCACCAATGCGTTCCATGTGCATCCAACTTCCCCCTCATCCTTCACCACCCGTCACTCCCATGTCCACTCTCCGGGCCCGTTTTAATAGTTACTGTTAGGTATCTGTGCCCAGCATGGGCAGGGGTTTGTATAGGGGGGATGCCCCACTAGGTGTGAGCACGAGGTGCTGGGGGGCGGGCAGGGAGAAGGGGGGTTAGTGTCCCACCTCGCCTGCCAAGATGAACATTAACCACGGAGCCCAGGTCGGGGTGCATTTTTCCGAACATTCGTGCAGTGCTGTCGTTAGTGTTTCCATGGTATAAATCTTACCAACTCTGTCGACCCATAATGTCCATAATGTCGGAATCAGTGATTTTTCTGCGGTCAGCAGGTGTTTGGGCAAATATTTCTTATAGGTTCCCCTGGGCATGTTAGTGTGGTGTAGGAGCATGGGGAGGGGCTGTAGCAGCAACTCTGTGTCAGTAATTTGCCTGATCTTGGTGTTTACCATCATTCAAAAGGGTGCTATGTCTCAGCATTACCACCAAATGTAGAGGGTTGCATTCCTGCATCTCCAGCACTCATCTGGTATGCCTGTGTTGATGTGGTGTAGGACATCGGGAGTTCTATACCAGTGGGAAAGTAGTTTGAAGCTAGTTTCCTGAAATTTAGAGCTAATGGAACATTTATGGGTAAGTATGAAAACGTTGTCATATTCCTGCTCTGTCAGTGTGATGTACCAGTCTCCCTCTCCCATCTTGCAATGTATTTCGAGGCGAGTTTGTGTCCCCCCCTAGGCGAGCATGGTGTATAATATAGAGATCCCCCTGACCTGTGTTGGCTGGCTGTGCATAAAGTTTCAAATTGCATAAGGTCCCTGTGGAGGAGGTGCTTGCAGAGAAAAGCTGCATAGTATGTCTTAAAGGGACACTATAGTCACCAGAACAACTATAGCTTATTATGGTGTTTGTTCTGATGAGTAGAATCATTACCTTTTTGCTGTAAACACTGTATTTCAGAGAAAATGCAGTGTTTACATTACATCCTAGTGATAACTTCACTGGCCACTCCTCAGATGGCTGTTACAGATCCTTCCTAAGCCTAAAATGCATCCAAACATTCAATATCTCCTGCCTCTGCATGCAGACACTGAACTTTCCTCATAGAGATTCATTGATTCAATTCATCTCTATGAGGAGATGCTGATTGGCCAGGGCTGTGTTTGAATTGTGCTAGCTCTGCCCCCTGATCTTCCTCCTGGTCAGTCTCAGCCAATCCTATGGGGAAGCATTGTGATTGGATCAGGACATCACTTCTGTTAATGTCAGAGGAAGTTCACAGACAGAGACAAAAGCTTCAGACTTGAATGCAAGTAAGATTTTACTATCTTCAGGGAGGCAAAGGGGGCTAGATAGTGGTTTTAACACTATAGGGTCAGGAATACATGTCTGACCCTATAGTGCTCCTTTAAATTGGTGGTAGTGGTATTTATCCATCCCAGTAGGGATGGCTTAAGTAAATATATCTGCCAGTGGTTTAAGTGGGGATCCGACAACACTGGCGTACATACAGCCAGTCTGTTTGTGTAAAATGGTGGAGTTCTGCCGGTATTAGGCCACCGCCGAGGTCCGGGTTATGCGTGATGGGTGTCAGGGGGGTTGTTGAAACCTGAGGGAGCAACACACTTGCAGGGTGGCATCTATCATTGGCTTGCCCGTTCATAAGAAGCTAAATGTTTCCCAGCCAGAGTAATGAGTGTATTTTACCAGCCGCTTGTCCCCGGTGAACTTCTTCCTGGCCCCCACCTGTTCAACACCTAAAACGAGAGGCCCGCTGGATAAGGGAGGTAATGCATCCGTGAATATGAGACTGCGTTCAAGGGGCTACAACAAAGGGAGAGTATGTACCCATCAGCGAACCCCAGTCTCCCCTTCTCTGCAATGGCTGGTGGGCCTCCGGTGTGCATATGGAAAGGGCTGTGTTATTCAAACGGCAAGTGACCACAGGGGTTGGGCCCAGGGGTTTGGAGTCCCCAATATTCTTCTGGACCGATCAGGCCACCACTCATCTGGGTCGGGTTTCTGGCCTAAGCCCCCCCTGGAG
This sequence comes from Pelobates cultripes, assembly GCA_933207985.1. Taxonomy (NCBI): domain Eukaryota; kingdom Metazoa; phylum Chordata; class Amphibia; order Anura; family Pelobatidae; genus Pelobates; species Pelobates cultripes. Next base: position 72,455,983 of record OW240912.1, read on the forward strand.
CCTGGGGTGTATAGGGGGACCCTCCAGGATCCAGTTCAGCACAGCAACTGCTGGGAGGCCCAGGGTCCGCAGGAACATGGTTAGGCTATCTCATGGAATGCCAGGTGTTGTCCTTTCGGGCCTGGAGGCTGAAGGGAAAGCCCCATTAAGAGGAGATTCTTCTATCTTGTAGTAGGCGTGTGAGAGGCCTCAGTGCCTGGCACGCTTCCATGGTTATATTGAAATAAGGCCACTTGAGCTTCTTGGTAGGTGATGGTTTGTGGTCTGGCTGCTTTCATGATGGCCTCCTTGAGATGAAAGGACAACAGGCAGCAGATCACGTCCCGCGGCAGGCCAGCTCTCCTAGGGAGGAGCAATGCCCTGTGTGCTCTCTCTATGTGGAACTCGTCTGGGGCCTCCTCACCCAGGATCTGCTCGAACAGCTGCATTAGGGTGTCTGTGAGGTCTTCTCCTTCGCTCTCGGGTATGCCTCTGACGCGGATGTTATTGCGTCTTCCCCGGTTGTTCAAGTCTTCCACTTGCCTATGCAGGTCCAGGAGAACAGAACCCTGTCGTGATGTGGCTAAGTCAGTGGCTTGTGAGTGCTGAATGGCTTGAATGTTTTCGGCTTCTAGTTCAGTCACCCACTGCTCTAAGGCAGTGAGATCTCTGCGGACCTCCATCATTTCCTCTCTAATTATTGATTGTAGCTCTGTGACCAGAGCCGTTTTGTCTGCCCTAGTGAGAATGTTGGCAGTCGATTGTCGACAGTTCGGCTAATATCTGCGAGAAGGTTTTGACCCGGTATGAGTCCTGCTGCGAGTCTGCGACACTCTCCGCATCAGGAGATCCTGGCGCCATTTTGTCAATGGGCCCCGTGTGTCGGAGGCCGTCCAGAGTGGACAAGAATTCGTCCATGAGGCCTGATGCTCGTCTCGGTGAGGCTCGGCTGGAGGGTCCGGGGGTCGCCTGGCGTTGTGTCTTCCCCGTGATTGTAGGCAGGAAAGCTGTAATACTGGGCTAGAGTCACAGAGCCTCTGTGGTGTGTGACCTAATCCATTAACCGTCAATCCACAACCCTCACCATGTCAGTTTCAAACCCTCAGGTACCTAGCGTTTCTACTGCTAGACTATGTTGCTCCTCCCCTTTTTATGATGTGATAATGTCACACAGACTTCATGACATCATCAACGCTAAATTGCATTATTGTCCATGCCCAATCACGTTTTTGGGGCATGGCTATTAAGTAAATGCCCCAAACCGAATAATACTTGAGTTTATCTCTGCTGTTGTTTCTTTGTGATCACAATAGAGCGACCCTGATTACCTGAAATTTCCTGGTTACCTATTTTAGCTTCTCTGACTACCCTGATCTTTCTACTCTTTAACCCACCTTGGCTTAATGATGCTGTGTTTTCTGGAATCCCTGATCTTGGCTTGTTGTCTTTGACTTTGATATTTCACCTGCAAAAGGTGTTGCTTTAAGCCCAACCACGCGAAGGTGTGGTAATACCAGGGCCGGCCCATCCATAGGCCCCAGTGGAGCCATGGCGCATATCTATATATGGCCGCTGTAAGTGCATTAGAGGGAGCTGTAATCATATTCCGGCTCCTGGCATCAGTAGACCGCCCGCGACGGAGCTGAGCAGAAGGATTATGTGTGTGTGTCTCTGTATGTGTGTGTCTGTATGTATCTTTGTGTCTGTGTATGTATGTGTGTCTGTGTCTCTGTACATAAAAAAAACCAGTGGGACCTCACCACTGGTTTTTGGAGGGGGCTGCTTGACCGCCTCCTGCCTGCTGACTAGGGCCCCTGGGAGATGGTGCCCTTTAAAACCAGCATTGGAGCTTATGGATTTTTATTGGACCATGCTGGCCCTTTAAGAACCGTCTGGGGACATATTGTGACTTTTGGGAACAATGCCCCTTTAAAACTATGTCCCCAGACCTTTAAAATACTTTATGGCTTGTTCCCACTTGGTTCAGTAAATGGGGCTTAATGAACCAAGTACTGTACAGGCAGACCACCTAGAACTGGAAGTGTGCAGGCAATTTACCTCCCAGACTGGGAGCCTTCTGTAGTAAATTGCTGACCACTGGGGGGCCGCCGTTCGTGCAAACAAACACGTGGCGGCAGCCATCTTTTTTTCAACCCTAACCTTCTCCTACACTGATTTTTCAGCCGCAGAGACTAAGTCCCGTTCGGCGATGGTCATTTTTTCAGTGTGAAGGACTTCCGGTCATAAAGGACTTCCGGCTAACTTTTTAACCCCTGGAAGGAATCACCTAAATTTTGGATATGTGTGTAATTAAAGTGTGCTGAGTATTAATATGTCATTTTATGAATATTGAATGTATAGTTTTAAAGTTATAGTACATGTGTAAAAACTGTATTTCTCTGCCTGTGATAATTACATTAACCCATTGTGTTCAGTAATTATATCACAGGCAGGATTTTGTGTGTAATTACTGGCTGAGTCTGAGTGAGCGGAGGGAGTCTACGGGGGTTATGGTGTCGGCTGGAGTGCTTGGAGCCCTCAGGAAAGTACTAGGAGCATCCTTTAACGAAGGGGTGCCAGGTGATCCGTTACAGTATGTGTGTGTATATATGTGTCTGTGTGTATGTGTGTATGTATGTGTCTGTTGGGGGGGTGTGTCTGTCTGTGTCTATGTATGTGTCAGGGGGGGGGCAACGGATCAGAGGAGAGTGGGGAGGGAAGGGAAGGGGAGAGAGGTGAGGGGGGGAGCCCATGGAGCAGTTTTTGCACCGGGGCCCCATGGATTGTATGTATGCCATTGTCTGTACATCTGTATGTTTGTCAGTTTTTGATACAAACACTGACACACATACAGTTGCACAGACACACTGATACACATGCAGATATACAGACACACAACACTGCCACACATGTACATAGACAAACAGATACAATCACTGACACACATCCAGATACAGACACACAGATATAATCACTGACACACATACAGACACACAGATACAAACACTGACACACATGCATATACACAGACACCGTTCCTGTGGAACTCGTTTCCCTCCTCCGTTAGATGCTCACCCAGTCTCCACTCCTTTAAAAAAAATCGTTAAAAACCCACTTCTTCATAAAAGCGTATCAATTAAACTGTTAATAGCTCCTGACTGATTCCTCTTCTGCAACTGTCACTAGTCTAATACTATCCTTACCTTTTTGTGTCATTTAACCCCACTCCCTCTAGCATGTAAGCTCATTGAGCAGGGCCCTCAACCCCTCTGTTCCTGTGTGTCCAACTTGTCTGGTTACAACTACATGTCTGCTCGTCCACCCATTGTAAAGCGCTGCGGAATTTGACGGCGCTCTATAAATATAATAATAATAATATTGGTAGTGTATTGGCTGCAGTCAGGGCCGACCTTAGGCCATTAGGCACCCTGTGCGAAAAGTCTTCACGGCGCTCCCACCTCCCCCCACCAAATTGCCTGTATACAGTCACACACAGGCACAAGCAGACAGTCACACAAACAGTTACAAGCAGACAGACACACTCCGTTACAGGCAGTCTCAAACACACACACACAGTTACAGACAGTCACAGAGCCAAACACACAGTTAAAAGCAGACAGTCACATACAGTTACAGACAGACAGTCACACATACTCCATTACAAGCAGACAGTCATACACACTCTGTTACAGGCATGCAGACACTCATGATGATAGGCATACACACACTCAGTTAAAGGCAGATTGTCACACATACAGGAACAGGCACACACAACAGCACAGCTACAGCGACACACACACAATTGGAGTCACACACACAGGGAGGCAGTCAGACAGTCACACACACACAGGCAGGCACACAGGCAGACAGTCACACACACACACACAGGTAGGCAGACACAGGCAGACAGACACAGACATACAGTCACACACACACGGGCAGGCAGTCATACAGACAGACAGTCTCACACACATACACACACAGGCAGGCAGACACATGAACAGGCAAACAGTAACACACATGCAGGCAGTCACACACACACACAGACTTACCTCTTTCCATTGTGGCTGGAAGGGGTAGTGGATGCAGTTGGTTGTTGGGGAAGCAGGGATGCCTTCCTGCTTCCCCCTTCCTGTGCAGCTTCGGGTAGGTATTATCTACCCGAAGGTGACGCTTGATAAGCCCCGACCCCGTCGCTGCCTCGATTTTGTTTTGTTTTTTATAGACCCAGGTGGAGAATAATTAATCCTCCATCCAGGTACCTGATTTAGCTCCCCTGACACCAGCCATGTGCGAGCTGTGTCGGCTGTCAGGCCGCCCCCTGGACCATGGCGCCCTGTGCGGCCGCACAGCTCGCACACCCCTAAGGCCGGCCCTGGCTGCAGTGCACACACAGACACAAGCAACACCCCCAGAACACACAAAGACACATACTACATCCCCAGTACACACATGCACACACTTCACTTCCAGCACACCCACATAGATATACTACCATTGCAGAAGCATATATGCTTGTTTGTTTGTTTGTTTTTTGGTGGGGAAGGAGCAGCTTTTCATACTTGGATCCAGGCAGCACAATATCTTGGGCCACCCTGGGCAATACACTACAGTTATGCCAACCACCCCATGGAAAAATACCCCTTTCTGTCTCAGATTTTTCCTTTTCGTCTGAAATCAAAAGGTGAATTGTTAGTGTAGGACTCACCTAAGGTTTTGCCTTGACATGACAGGTGAGTTTACACTTGAAGGGCCATTGGAGTGATACTAAAAGTCTCCAGTTATTTCCATGTGCACAGGGATTTAGGATAGTGAGCAAGTAACTTTTTTTCATTTGGTTTTTATTATACTCAAGTATTAGAAGATGCTGAGATCAGTAACTAATCTGGTAGTGTTTCCAGGTAATTATTTTTTATTGTGAAGCTCCCAAAAGTATATCTTTCCATACACCTAATTGTATTAATTCAGCTGTCTAAATTACTTATATAGTGCCAGCATATACAGCAACACTGTATAATAGGAAACAAGGCAAACGTGTATTTCTAACAAAACATATACGACAGTAGGTGAAAAGGGCACTGCCCATAGAGTTTACTATCTAAAAGGATGATGAAATAATAAACAAATGGAAAAAGGTCTTCATAGTTTATTAATTTATCCAAAATAACAGACCATACGAAAATACATTGTTTTACTAGAGTGGTCATTGTTAAAACCTTTAAAACATGAAATGCGTAGAGAAAATATGTGCATACAGGCAGCCGCAAGACAGACGAATACCGTAACAGCAGACAAACAGTGCAATAAATTTTGTTAACTGGAAACAATAGCAGCAAAGCTGTTCAGGAAAAGAGAATCACTTAAGATGTCATTATACAGCCTCTGGTAAATATGAATCACAATCAGCACACTTAAAATAGTTGCCCAGACAGGCTGGTTGTCCAACAATAGCCAGTATACAGCTGGCAGCAGTGCCGGGAATCAGTGCTCATTGTGGGACACTCAGATAACATCTTAGATGTCACTAGAATATGAAATACAGTGATTGTGTCTGAGTAATATTTATTTCCTTCTCTGGAACAGTCATACAGAATTCTGGGAATGCATGCAGTGATATAAGTTTGCTTTAAAACCAGGGTTTGAGAAAATGAGGATAAACAATAAGACAGTAACCGGTTCACGTCATATTAGTCGGACGACTAATATCAGGGTACTATATTATATTTCGTCTATCAGGGATTCACCACCAACATACGGTTTAATATCATATTTCACTATACACACACACTCTGCATTCACCACAATTACACTACATTCACTATACACATTTTGCATTCACTACAATCACACTACATTCACTATCTACATTTTGTATTCACTACAATCACTATACATACTTTGCACTCGCTGCAGACACACTACATTCACTATACAATCACACTACATGCACTATACACACTACATCCACTACAAAAACACACACACTGCATTCACTGTACACAAACTGTGCATCTAATGCATGCATACAGATATTACACAAAATGTACATTCTACATCCACTATACACAGTGCATCCATGACACACATACCACATCCACTACACACATCCTACATCCACTATACACAGTGCATCCATGACACACATACCACATCCACTACATACTGCATCCATGACACACATCCACTATACACACACACACACACACACACACACACACACTTCATCCTTGTGGGCGGACTCGGGGCCAGATATTGAGCTGCGTCAGGGGCCCTAAAATTTCGGATGGCAGCCCTGCATATAACAATTGTACATGGAGGCACAATAATCATGTACAAGTGAGTGTAGTTCTAATCAATACATGAGCACAGTCCAACAAGACCACAAGGGTAGGTATTTTATTTGATTGGAACTTGCATTTTTATTTCTTTAGCAATTTCCATTGGAATCAATGAGGATTCATTTACTACTGGTCACAAAATTGTCTGTAATTACTTATCTCAGTCTTCTTTGCTAGTGACGGGAGATGCCATTGTAGTCATTAACGATGACAATCAACGCTGACAAACTTGTGTTTCCACTGATGGAACATGTGGACACGGATTGCCATGAAAAGAACAAATAGAAGTGATGCATTAGAAGGCAAAGAACATGATAAGCCTAGCATCCGTTTTTTGCTTGAGCACAAAGATGTCACTACTAGCACTCTCCCGGCTGTCATTTTCTTGAAATTATCACTTTTATAAAGTAAGAAATAGGGGATATTTTAAAGTGTTCCTTTAAAATGGACCATTCCTTTCTGCCTATATTTGAAACCATAAATGTCCAAGGATTCCACACAGCACTCTTTGGCTGCCCTTAAAGGGACTCTCCAGTGCCAGGAAAACAAATCAATTTTCCTGGCACTGCAGAAGTCTGCAGTTCCCCCTTCCTCCCCCATTCCATGTTGCTGAAGGGGTTTAAACCCCTTTAGTGACTTACCTGAAACTGCCCACGCTCCTCCCTTGCCGACATCAATGCTTTCCTATGGGGTTTCTGGCGATGCTGGAGGTCCTCAAGCATAGCGTGAGGTTGTCCAGCGTTGTTTAAAACACTTTTTGTCTTTTAGGAACCCAGAAGTCCCTCTAGTGGCTGTCTGATTTAATAATTACACTTGCAGGGTTAAGGGTGATGGGAGTTGGCAACCAAGACCACTCCAATGGGCAGAAGTGGTCTGGGTGCCTGGAGTGTCCCTTTAAGATTAGGTGGGTTGGAGGTTCCAAGTGTTTGTTAAAACCTATTACAAGACTATGGCTATCAAACAGTCTCCAGTGTCTCTGCTTCCTACCCTGCTCTTTGGTTGTTGTTAGTACATCCCCTGATACTGTGCACAAACTGTTATGGGTCCCCCCTTACCTACACCCATACTGGGTTATTTGCTAAAGTGTGAAATTCAGGGAAATCAAAGTGAATTTCAAATTTAAGGTCAAAAAAGCTGAATCAGGAAAATTCTCCAAGTCAACTATGCGATCAGTTCGGCTACTTTGGCCTTCAATTTGATATTCACTTTAAATTCTCCGCATTTATGAATAACCTTGTAAGTTCATATTTATTTAATAAAATGGGTTGGTGCAATACTTTAAAATAACTTGTAAAAGCACTAGATAAGGTTTTAATTAAACCCTTATTATACTGCTTGCTACCCAATAGGTTTTCCATTATTTATTTGGGATAGAGGTGGGCAGCTGAATCTGTTGTCCAAATTTGTTATAACCCAAAGAACAGTAAATATTTAAAGGGATACTATAGACTCACACAGCCTGCATTTTAAATCAAATGTTTATATCTCCTGATCTGTAAATTGAACTTTAATCACACACAGGAAGTTCCTGCAGGGTCCTGAATGCTATGCTAGCAGGAAATAAGACATTCTAAATTAAACATAATTATCAATAAAGAAAGTATAAACGTGAGATGACTCTTTCCAGGAAGTGTTTAGCAAGGCTGTGCAAGTTACCTGCAGGGAGGTGTGTCTAGCACTGCATAAACAAAGTGATTTAACTCCTAAATGGCAGATAATTTTACAGTGAGACAGCAGGGGCATAATGTATAAACCAAAACTGCTTCATTAATCCAATATTGTTTTGGTATCGTGTTCCTTTAAGTTCTGGTTGCAGAAAATAGTTTACATGTAATGTTTTTAGTTAGATACATTGACACAGTAATAACACAGGGCATTGTGATATAGATGGCAACAGTATTGAAATGCACAGGATGAGGCAAGCCTCAGTTACACCCATGATGTTTTGGCCTCCTCCCTTCTCATGTCACAGAGTGCTCTGGTGTTCTGATACATGCGGCACATGAGATGGGTGCATTTAAAATTTACACATACAATATTCCACTGGCCATAGCCCCAAAGCTGTTCTCAAGAAATGGAACAAAAGGAACGCCACATTTCCTGGCTCATAAAAAAGAATAAAAAGCCAAACTGACATCAGAGTGTGCCGATGGCTGAATATCAGCTTGTTGGAAACCCCCCACCCTCGTCACAAGGCTGCCTCTGTTTTTAGCATCTGATTAGCAGCTTCCCTGGCCCTCAGTGACGGAGGTATAAAATTAGAACTAAATGCTGTATCACAGCGTGAGATCCAAAAAACAGGGGGTTATTCACTAACCAGCAAGTTGTGGAAAATCCCAGATTGCCTTGCAAACTTTGGCCATTTATACCAATAATTTTTTTTTAATATTTTTTTTTTTACAAATGTAATATCTTGGCTTACATTTCACTTTACACGTCATTAACCCTCCACAGTTCACGCTTTAAATAAGAACCCACTCCGTGGACATATGGCTGGGTGTTCTATATATAACTCAGACGTAACTCCAGAGTAATGTACATTCCCAACAGATTTCTAGTTACATTTTCATTCTGCACTTTTTAAAACACTAATGGATAATACATGAACAGATAAAATGAAATGAACATTTAAAGATGTATTCACTAAACAGTGAATACCATACTGTGTTCAATGGTCAGAGGATTGTAGCATTATCAGATTTGTGCACATTTTTCTGCCAGATGCATATTTTGGCAAACCCCCTCCACTGACCAGTTCTTTATGCTTGAAGGGGAACTGTCCCAGTATTTTTATTATGTGTACTTATTTCATATATTCAGTAAATTTGTATGTTTGAGGTGTGAAAAATAAATTTAAATGTAGAAATACACATCTCTTTATCTTGCAACTTTATCTAGCCACACAAACTGGATTCCTCACGTTATGCGGCATATTACGACGAGGGAAGGCACATGGTGTTCCAAACCCACACATTACATTAACAGGCCACCACACGCACTGCCTCTTAGTTTGTGTGTGTCACATGTGTACCACATACCAATAAGGAGTGGGTGAGGGGGCAATTTGGGGAAGATTACAACAAAAGAATTGACGAGTATATGGAAACGGGAGTGAATCAGAATAGTAGGACAATACATTTCTAAAACATTATAATAAGGAATGAACTGGAGACTATGGCATTAGTGGGGAAAATGTAATAATATGACATTGGAGGGATGAATCAGGGAAATAAGACAATAGGTGCAAAATAAAGAAATATGAAAACAAAATTGGAAAAGTTGGAGGAATAAGGCAAAGGGGTATAAATTAGGGAAAAGTAGCTAAAGTGATAAGCTGATAAGCTAAAAAAGCTGAAAATTCTAGAAATGGTATAATGGGTCTGCACTAACAGGATTGCAACTTATTGAAAGAATATTTTATAATTGCACACTATTGTCACCTAAATGACTTTAGCTAAATAAAGCAGTTTTAGTGTATAGATCATTCCCCTGCAATTTCACTGCTCAATTCACTGTCATTTAGGAGTTAAATCACTTTGTTTCTGTTTATGCAGCCCTAGCCACACCTCCCCTGGCTATGATTGACAGAGTCTGCATGAAAATAAAAACTGGTTTCACTTTCAAACAGATGTAATTTACCTTAAATAATTGTATCCCAATCTCTAAATTGAACTTTAATCACATACAGGAGGCTCTTGCAGGGTCTAGCAAGCTATTAACATAGTAGGGGATAAGAAAATCTTAATAAAACAGAACTTGCAATAAAGAAAGCCTAAATAGGGCTCTCTTTACAGGAAGTGTTTATGGAAGGCTGTGCAAGTCACATGCAGAGAGGTGTGACTAGGGTTCATAAACAAAGGGATTTAAGTCCTAAATGGCAGAGGATTGAGTAGTGAGGCTGCAGGGGGTTGTTCTATACACCAAAACCGCTTCATTAAGCTAAGGTTGTTCAGGTGACTATAGTGTCCCTTTAAGAATGGCCCCTTGACTTCTTGGCTAGCAGCAGGGAGAAGCAATTCATTTATTCACTTCCGCGCACTCCCTGGTCACTGACTGGATTTACATTCTTTGATTGAAAATGTCATGCACAAATAATTGAACACCAGAACACAGCAACCAATTTTCCTGAATTGGCCTTCTGCCCAATTAATCTAAGGATGTTATATTCACAGCATCTTGCCATGGCAGAGGCTATCCAACTCTCTTAATAGTGGTCCTTGGGAAAGAGTCAGCCTTAACAAATATCTAAATTCAGTATTAAATCAATAACTCTTTCGACTGCTGATAGTAGTACGTGAGCGTTTCCAGTGAAATCACAATCCAAATCACAAATTATTTCTCTTGGTAATGCAGTCGAAGTTAGAAATCATTATCGACTTGAAATGTTACTGAAGTACAGTAACCTCTTAATCCTGATAAAGATATATTATTATCTCCTCTGCCCTTCCATTCAGTGTTAACCCATTTAGTAATGGGTTAATGCTAAACGAGTTCCCCCGCAAGCAGTCTGTAAGGGAGCAAAAGGCAGAGCAATGGGAAGCAGTGATTGGCTAAGAATGTCCGCTAACTCCTTTCTGAATAACACTGCGCATACTGTGTGTGTGAATTGGTATAGCTGGAAGGAATAGTATATTATTTGCCTTAGCCATACCTTCAGTGGGGGTCAGAATCTCTCATTCAGTGTTACTGCTCGAACTTGGTTTAACACTGCATGGAGTGACAGATGACTTCAGGAGCTACAATCAATTCGGTGAGATAATATGGTTGTAGTAACTAGAGTTTTAAAAAGAGGCTTTACTTCAGTCATTTATCGTTAATCACATGATCTAGACATTGACAGCTCAAAATTGGGTGGAGAGTGACAAACAAAATCAATTCATTTTGGACACTTACAGAAACCGCAAAAAGTTACGAAACACTTACCATAACAGTGGTGTCATCTGAGGCACTTGCAATGACATTGTCATTATGGGGACACCAGTCGATATCTAGTACAGGAGCTGTATGCCCGCTGACCATGGGGTGGTTCTTATCAACACGTCCTGTCTGCAAGATTTAAAAAAAACAAAAAAAACCACATTCATTATACAAGGAAAAAGAAGCCAAGCATGCAAATGCTAAAAACACGATTGTGTGTTGTATTACATGGGTTGAAGATAGATATATTCTCCCTTGCAACCTGTAAAAAAAAAAAGTCTCTAAAATGCTTAACCATGTTCAGTTTATTACAAATGTGTAATTGGGTAATAAAACAAATTGCTTAGAGGATATATAACATGGATACAACGACTATAGTAGGTTTTTGTGTATTATTCCTTAGTAGAAAATACACACATTTCATGCATATTAATAGTCCATAGTCACATTGCCTATAAATTAAACATAAGTGATTGAAAGTAGATCTTTATAACAGAACAATTTATATTGAAAATATATACTTATTCCTGCTTTGACCTTGCTGTAAATGCAGTTGATGACTTATGTGATCAGTAATCTCTGTGAATAAGAAGACTAAATATCTATGTATCATACCTCTGCAGAGGCTTAAAGGACCACTATAGGCACCCAGACCACTTCAGCTCAATGAAGTGGTCTGGGTGCCAGGTCCCTCTAGTTTTAACCCTGCAGCTGAAAACATAGTTTACACTGAGGGTTAATCCAGCCTCTAGTGGCTGTCTCACTGACAGCCACTAGAGGCCGCTTCCGCGATTCTCACTGTAAAAAACATCTTTTTTATTTTGTTTGGTTTTAATAAAAAAAAAAATTTTATTTGAAGTAAATGGGTTTTGCCTACGTGTTTATATGCCCTTTATATTCCAAAAGTAAAATTGCAGCTCTACAGCACTGACCAGGTCAGGATGCTATGAAGGCTAGCAGTAAAGAGGGCTGATCTGGGCAGTGTTCTTTTGCTCATCATTTTTCCTCTGAGATTTTTGGGATCTTTTTTATTCAGGGTTTCTTCTTCTTCAGGAATAAGTTTGGCTCCCTTCTTACGTCCAAGCGGCAAGGCATAGTGAGCTCCATATCACTGTCTGTAGGGGATGCTGTCCACCAGGACAATGCAGTTTTTCACAGGTGTCTTGGTATGGACAAGTTCTTTGTTGGAAGCATTGTACACAACATCAATAATTCTGGTTTTGCATGTCAAACACTTAGAACCCCAGGAGAAGTTACCAGCACCCAATTTCGAAACACAATACTTCTTGTTACCACAGCAAACTCTCACAGTATGGATACACCAGGACTGATATTTGTGGTGGAAGCGGGACGACCCAACTCATACTTTCTCTTCTTGTGGTATGGCTTCCTTTTACCGCCTAGTATTGAGGTGCATGTGCCAGTTATCTCTTGATATACCCATTCTCAGACCTCATCTTTTAAAGAGAAATAAGTGGATTTGGATGGGCAATTTAAGTGCTTTTAACTAAGTGGCACAACTATTCTATTTTTTTTTTTTTTAAAGCCTTCACCAGCTACTTTTGTTAAAAAACTAAAAGTCTATAGACTGTAATTAAGGATACCTAAACAGTGTAAATTAAAGGGACACTATAGTCATCAGAACAACTACAGCTTATTGAATTTGTTCTGGTGAGTAGAATCATTACCTTCAGGCTTTTTGCTGTAAACACTGTCTTTTCAGAGAAAATGTAGTGTTTACATTACAGCCTAGTGATAACTTCACTGGCCACTCAGATGGCTGTTACAGATCCTTCCTGGGTCATGGCTGCCTAAAATGCATCCAATCATTGTGTCCCCTCCCTCTACATACAGACACTGAACTTTCCTCAGAGATTCATTGATTCAATTCATCTCTATGAGGAGATGCTGATTGGCCAGGGCTGTGTTTGAATCATGCTGGCTCTGCCCCTGATCTGCCTCTTTGTCAGTCTCAGCCAATCCTATGGGCAAGCATTGTGATTGGATCAGGCTACCACTTCTGATGATATCAGCGGACTGTTTGTTTTTCTGAGGCAGACAGCATGCAGAGCTACAGCTTCAGGCTTGAATACAGTAAGATTTTGCTAGATTTATGGAGGCATGAGGGGCTAGATGGTGGTTTTAACACTATAGGGTCAGGAATACATGTTTGTGTTCCTGATCCTACTGTGATCCTTTAAGTAAATGTAAAGAAAGAATTGATTCCCTTGTTCGTGCATTGAAATAAAGATTCTGAAAATTAGAGTAGAAGCACCATAATATTGTTTACGGCCTACAGTAACTGTGACTTCATTTACAGTCTCACCATGTGAAGATGTGAGACCGAGGAACTATCCAGAGCTCTGGGTGAGAAATGTGGTTTCCAGCCCAGTGAGCAGCAGCAATGGATTGGGGGGGGGGGGAGGAGGGAGGGAGTGAGTCTTGGTATACTTTTTATTTTGCTATACAAAATGAAGTCAATCATGTATACTGAAGGGATAAAATATGTTTTTGCCGGGAACAACTAAGAGCACCTGCTCAACCTTTTATTTGAATTTGTTTGTTTCAATATGTTTTAAAGGGGCAGTAAATGATTACACCAGTACCACCACTTAGACCAAAGTGTTTCCAGAGCTCAATGATCCCCCCTCACCTTCCAGGGAAAAAAATCCTGCAAGATATGTTACATGGATACATACTCCATGAATTGGCGCTGGTTGGCAGAGTTACATATTTGCAATAATTGTATAGTCTTTCTCCTCAGTAATCAATTTAAAAACTCCCAGGCGACAGGTATTCCAGAGGGCACCCGCCCTTGACCCGTGGACATACCTCCTGGGCAGACCAATTGACGAATGGCCCAAATATGACCTAAAACTATTCAACAAAATCACATTGGCGGCCAGACGAGCCCTCGCACAACGATGGTTAAAAATGCAGCCCCCCACCAGGGCAGCGATCCTGGGGAGAATAAAAGATAGTTGCCTAATGGACGACCTCACAGCAAGGGTGCGCAGTACTCAAAAGGCTTTCGAAAGGACGTGGGGACGCTGGAAGGACTGCCCCCTGGCGGAGTAACCGTCCTTGCGCTTGGCGGGGCCGCGGCCCGGGGGGTCCGAGAGGTGGAAGATGCTAGTCTGCTTGGTGCCCTCCCCCCTTCCCGCCGCCCTCTCCCCGCCTCCTTCTTCCCCCCCCCCCGTCCCCTTGGGCTCCCCCCGCCTGCCCGGGCGCCTGGTCCACCCACCCCCCCACCCTCCTTTCTATCTTCACTCTACCTTTCTCTTATCTTCTTACCCGGGTCCTCGCCTTAGACGAGGGCCCGCTTGATACAATATACACATTAAGCACACGCAGGCAATGATAGCACACTGAAGCGAACTATCAGCGCAAACACGCACGAATTCACACGCCAGGCAGGTAGGCGCCAGGGAGTGGAGGGGGGCCCAGTCAGGCCAAAGTGTATTTCAGTTGTATCTAGTACAAAGCAGGAGTTGAACGCGGGCTCCACAATACAGGGGACAATTTGCAGCTGGAACAAGTCAGAAGGGCCGTCACCTGTATCTAACATAGTTGGAGACTCCACAGCATCATTAAGAGATATCTCATCGCCCAACGGTACCCTGAAACCCTCCAATAGCGCTAGGATAGGCACCACCGAATGCCTACAGAAACCCACCTTCACGCTCTGGCCACCTGTAACTGACTCAATATACAATAAAAAAATCGACAGCACAAAAGTGATGTCCAAGCCCCCTAATAAAGAGTCCTGTGCTACAGGCACTTATTGTAGCATCTGATGTCTACCACGCTTATCAACTGTATGCCTATACTGTAATATGTTATGTTATACTTGACCACGGTATATGCTTAAACCGGAACATCTTGCCTTGTTCTATAATACTTTGTCAAATAAAATAAAGAATTTAAAAAAAAAAAAAAAAACTCCCAGGCGACCAACTGCTTTTAAAAGTCACCAACAAACTATAGAACACACGGTCATAAGGATTTATTAAGTAAAACCCCACTTCCAATGTTGAATTAAATGTTTTGGATTTTGCTTAAAGGTTTGTAATTAGGAAGATTTTTTTTTAAATCTATTAAATGTAACATTATTTCTGCATTTAGTGTTTTTTCTATCTTCTTTCTAACAACAGTGACAAAAGTCAGCTTGGAATATCCCTACATAAGACAGAAAAAAAAAAAATCAAAAAAAAAAAATCACAGCAACAGGGACAAAGAGGGTCAAACGAATAACAAGAGGAAAGAGGAAGACAGAGTGTCACTATTGACGGAAAATGTTTCAGGACATGGAGGGGCTTTGTTGGGTGGAGCCGTACGAGCAATAAATTGAACAAAAACAAACAAATCTCCATAGTGTAACCTCTGGAAAAACTGAGCACTCGAATTGTGGTCCTCTGAGGACTTCCTGAGACACTTCTATTGTTTGCTGCATGAGGTCATTCTTATTGGAAGTACTGGATCAGCAGACAACTGCTGCAAACCACATACCTCTCTCTGCAGGGACCCTCGCCATTCCTTCTCTGGAACAGGAGTGAAGGAATGAGAACGATGGGACAGGTCAAGGGCACGGCCCAAGCCCGAGGAGTTAATGTGCGACAACTATTAAAACCAAATACAGCCTTGCATTTGGAAGAGCAGTATATAATCATATTGACTTGCCCTTTCAACCTTTCATCCTATCAGCTGCTTCCAAAACACATTTATTTACCATAACCCCTTCCCTAAGAGGACAGGCCCTTTTGGCACATTAGCATAGCAACCACATTGTAACTTCAGCACTGAACTGCGCAGTTTAAGCGTTAACCCCTTAACAAGAGAAGATTTGACAGGCAGTCGTATACAATGTTAGATGCCAAATATCTTGTCATTAAGGAATCATTATAAATAGTTGTCTCGGTACAAAGCAGGCATGAGATTACTGTAAAATAACACAAAAACTAGAAAACAAAACAAAAAGGCATGACATTACAAATTGACCTTTTTTGGTAGTCAATATATTTAGTATAAATCTACCAAAAAAAATGCTTAGATTATTAATTCCAAACAGAGTAAATAGGATCGATGTATGGGTCACAAAGACTATTTTAATAACTTCATTTAGTACATGTACTTGAAGATATTTGGTCTTCCTATTTTTATTTTCTTGAAAGTTAATAACCCTGCTTCAAAGTGAGTTAACCCACCCCAAAAAGCAATTTAGTAAAAAAAAAAAAAAAAAAATTCCCACTACAGTATAATAGCAAGTAAGAAAACAACCTATAAGACAAGTAGAGAGTATAAATCCTTGGCTCTGTGACGGACGGTAGAACTAACTTCTCAACTGGTAGAAAAAAATAATATCTATAAGTCAGTCCATACCCACCATCTTAGTGGCAGCGATCATTAAAGGAATGCTCCAAGTACCATAACCACTACAGTGTACTGTAGTGGTTATGGATCCAAGAGTGCACTGGTGCCCCCCTAATGTAAGTAGTCAAACCATTTGCTAATGAATCAACAGCTGATGGATCACAGATAAACCCCAGACTAGATTAGATAGGGTTATACATGCTGCCCACTTGTTATAGCTGCACATTTAGTAGACATAGGTTTTAAACCTCCCTATAGTTAGATGGGGGTCATATTGACCACTGAGACATTTTAATGGACTATGGGGCTTCTGGAAAAGGTGAAAGTGTTAACAGCTTTTTGTTTTTTATTTTATTTTTTACTGTGGAGTCTTACTAGCAAGCACTGGTACCCGAATTCAAGTCAAACTCATTCAGTGCCTGGTTTGCAAAGCTTAGATTTCATTAAATATTCAAAACAAAGTCCGGATTTTGCACATAGGTAGTTTCATATGACACCGGATCATTCGGACTGTAGTTAATAGAACGGTTTGTGATGTGCGGACTAGACTAAAATCATACTTCCCAAAGCCCCAGCCGAACTCAATACACTTGTTTGGACGATAAAATGGATTTTACCATGGATGCTTGAAAAATACGGAGACAAAGTAGTCTCTACCTTGTCTAAGTATTTCTTTTGACTGGGTTAGAATTTCAGTGATATTCCAACACAGTCAGTTTGAGTGTTTTTGATATAGGGGTGACAGAGCTGCTTTTAGCATTTATATATTTTTTTAATTCTCTATATATCCATTAAAAAGAAAGGAACAGTTCCAGCCTGGAGTGGCCCCTTTAAAGCTCGATTCTAAATGAGTAATTTGTTGCATAAAATCTTTGTGATAAAATTTCAGGGCCTCAGTGTCAGCTCATTTAGGAATTTTCGTTGTCAAACTGAGTTCAGCATTGCCATTTACTTGCTATATTTAGTACTGAAGAATTTGTTGGTGCTATATAAATAAGCAATAAAAATAACTTATTACTAAAGTAAAGCTACAGGGAGTGGCTATAATTTATTTTATTTATCTAACACAAGTTATCACAATCATTTTACCATTTATAGAGCATAATTTAATGTGACTAAAAAAAAAAAAAAGCTACAAATTTTGTTTCTTTTCAGCCAAGAGGCTAACTTTCCCAGATTTCTTGGGATATGTTAATGTCTCTCGTGAAAGCTTTCCATGGGAGAAAAAAAAAACTGCAAAAGCAAAAATGGTATAAAAGAAAATACCGATTGACTTAAAAAATAAATAAATAAAACATGTTTCATAAAACATATTTTGGGCTGCCTAGACTTACAATAAAACTAGAGTACACAACAATGCTCATGTGTAGATTGTGGGGGCTGGAGAGGACAAATTCTAATCCCCAGGTGCTCAATTACCTTAATTCTGGACCTTCAATATCCAACAAATCTATAGCTATCATATTCCATGTCTAACACATTATCTATAAACTTTTAAGTAATGGGTGAGGGGTATATTTCCCAATTTAGAACCAAATATCCCAGCAAAAATATTCTAAAGGAACACACGAAGTACCATGATCACTGCATCATGCTGTAGTGGTTATGGTGGCAGGAATGTCCTGGCTTTGGTGCTTGGAGTGTTCCTTTAACATGGATGATCTGAGTGTTGATCAATGTCCACAAGTCCTTCATCATGCCAGAGAAACGTAGGCCTTAATAGAAGCACAGAGGCATTCACTTGGTCCAAACATATCTACTTGGCCCACACCTGCATTATGATTGGCTGGATCTTATCTATCAGCTTCTGTACAAGTAAAATAGCATAGTAAGACATCGTCATATTTGCAGACGATACTCACCTGTTCCAGGGCGTCCATGACACCCTGGAGGTCAGTCTGCAGCGGTTATAGTGCCTGAGGTTGGTGCATCCCAGTTTGCATCCACTGAACCTTGATTCACGGAAAGGAAACTGAGTGATTGTTCCAGCATTCCAAGAGGACAGCCGCTGCATGAGGAGACAAGTCAACGGAGGGCCGGAGCCAGGACAATGATGCATCCAAGATAGGGCTGAGTCCCACAGTCAGTCACATTGACCTCAGGTAACCCCTCCTAAAGGTGAGACCAGGTTATGTGATTGAGCCACTCCCTTATAAGCAGAGCACACCTTTCAGTCAGTGCTTGGCTGTTTTGTAGCCTGCCTCAGAACTCCTAGCGTTTGTTTCCCTGTGTTTCCTGTCTTTGCTGGTTTCCTGACTTTGCCTGCTCTATGGATTTTGCGGAGTGCTGTCTGCCCTGACTTCTGGACCACCTGACTCGGATTTCTGCCTGACTCTTCTTGGAAACGTTTGCTAGGATTTTATTTTATTTTTATTAAAGCCCCCATGCCATCACTTGTGTGTAGGTAGTGGGTACCGTGTAGTGAGACACCAAAAAAACCCATTCAACCTCCCTCTTTAAAATAAAACCTGAGACATAATTGTGGTATAAAATAGGCCACAGCTTTATTTACACTTGAACAAATATCGTTAACCATAACTAAGCATATTAACATAATATAATATTTAATTTAACTAGTCCTTGCCAATTCGTCCGATAATCCCTAATCCTCATCGGGCCTGTCCTCCCCCTCGTCCTAACCACCAACGTGGCCTTACCATACCACAATGCCAACCACTAGCCAGCCTTTGGTTCAGTGGGAACGTCCATTTATCCAAACCATGTATCAGAGATTAGGGGAGGGATCAGCCCCAACCTTCTTTCTTCCCCATGTGCTCCTGTTACCTCCCTCTTGGCAAGGACCTTCCCCACTAGCTGCGACAGGAAAAAGGAGTCAACCTCACAAAACATCATCCGAGGGAGGGAGGGAAGCTGTTACCACGCCGGAATTTCTACAATGGCTGAGGTAAGGGGGGGAAATGTTCACCTATATATACACACCACAGCACCCTTCCCCTCCCTTTACCACACCCTTCCTAACACTCCTCCCCAGTTACACCTACACCTTCCCACACAAGCCCCTTATCTGGCCAGCATTTGGCCGCCTCCTCAGGCTCTGACCCGACAGAATCCTATTCTCAACCTCAGGATCTCTGTGGATCGTGCGTGTAAGGGAGAGCTGTTACTGCAGCCGTGTTCCAGGACTGAACACGACCCCAGTAGTTTGTTACAGAAATATTCTGTTAAAGTGTCAATGAAGTGGCCTATGTGCAGTTGCCCTTTAGTTTTAACCCTGCAATCCAAAACATTGCAGATTTCCAGAAATTGCAGTCTTTACATTGCAGGGTTACATTCACCCCTTGTGGCTGTGAAACTGACAGCCACTAGAATCGTCTCCACTGCACTAACCGGTCACAAGATGCAGATGCCCTTATAGAAAAGCTATGGACAAGCTTAGATGTGGATATAGAGCTTTGGATTGTAACATCGCCGCAGAGGTCATGCCTCCTCCTTGAGGCATGAGGAGGAGCGGTAAGCAGGCAGCATCAGGGGTATTTTGGCGCTGGAAAAGGGTAAGCTTTTTTTTTTTTTAACACAATTGGGGGCATCCTTTCTGACTAGAGACAGAATCACAAAAGTGTTAGGAATAACACTTTAGTATTACTTTAATTTTGTTTCAATGGAATCTCTTCCACTATAGGAGTTTGTAACCTATTCTGTGCATAAAAAAATAAATGTATTTGCTTTAGTTGAGGTTTAACAAAGTTCTGCTAATAGTCACAATGAATATGTAGTTGAAAAATGCATAGGCCGACGTGACTGAACGAACATTGACAGTATACAGCTTGAAGGACAAACAACCAGACACTTAGAAATATATTTAGCATACTGATCACAGGCAGAGGTCTTCTCCAGCGAGAAATGTAACTCTATTTAGAGTTATTTAAAAAGGAAAAAAAATGATTCCTTCTTCTCTGTCTCCAGGAGGTTACCTGGGAAACCAGATCAGATGGATGACCATTATATGAAAAGGAAGGTACTATTTTATTATTTTCTGTCTACATATATTGGGTTCTTTCCAAATTCAAACTTAAGTATAGAATTGTATTACTGAATTTTGCAGTGGTGAAAATCCAGCTTTTTTTTTTTATGAAAGAAATCTCCGTAAACTCAGCTTACTGATAATATTTTTTTGTTGAAGCATGGAAAGTAATAAAAATATGTCAAACATACATTTTTGGCTGCTGCAAAAATGTAAGGAGAGTATGTTCTGGTGTGGAAATTGTCTAAAAGGCAACGTCAACTCCTGCGATTTTTAATATTAAGTTAAATATTTTAGAAAATATGTCCTTGAAATGTGTCAAAAATGAAATGTAGAAATCAGCAACTCTTTATCTCGAATCTCATGAAAAATGGTTAAAACACGTTTTCAATGTTTTCTCCAATGATGACATTCCAGAGAAGTGTCAGTTCCTCTTTAAATAATTATCTATTTATTTTGTGTATATGGTTTGATTTTGGTAACTACTAACATTGTTTTCTTAAAAGATAAGACTAATCTTGCATATTTGTTCTATCGCTCACCTTATTTTCTAACACTTTCACAAACTTGCAGTCTGAAATTAAATCTAAATTGGAACAAAAAAAACAAAAACCTGCCAACAGGTATTATAAAGCCTACCCTATCAAACAGGATGACTTGTTATACATTATATACTACTGTTCTTTTACTAGTTCCAGAAAGCAGAGAACTACATAACTTCTGCAAAATTCTACATAAACACAAGTAAGAAAATATTTGTTAAAAGGCGTAGTTTTAACTTTCAGTTTTACATATCTGATATTATATCTGATATTAGTTTCATTTAAAGGACCACTATAGTGCCAGGAAAACATACTCGTTTTCCTGGCACTATAGTGCCCTGAGGGTGCCCCCACCCTCAGGGACCCCCTCCCGCCCGGCTCTGGAAGGGGTAAAGGGGTAAAAACTTACCTTTTTCCAGCGCAGGGCGGAGAGCTCTCCTCCTCCTCTCCGCCTCCGTTACGCCCCGCCGGCTGAATGCGCACGCGCGGCAAGAGCTGCGCGCGCATTAAGCCGGTCTCATAGGAAAGCATTTACAATGCTTTCCTATGGACGCTGGCGTGCTCTCACTGTGAAAATCACAGTGAGAAGCACGCAAGCGCCTCTAGTGGCTGTCAATGAGACAGCCACTAGAGGATTAGGGGGAAGGCTTAACCCATTCATAATTATAGCAGTTTCTCTGAAACTGCTATAATTATGAAAAAATGGGTTAACCCTAGAAGGACCTGGCACCCAGACCACTTCATTAAGCTGAAGTGGTCTGGGTGCCTAGAGTGGTCCTTTAACACACATAGTGAGCAGACACACTAAATAAAAATAAACATATGATCCATTCTAACTCCATCCACCAAAGTTAAAGGTTTTGGGGAATTAAAGGGACACTTTGCACCACAAGCACTACTAATACATTCACTGGTTCTGTGTAAACCGTTTGACACAAACTAAGAATTGAGCCCTGTCCTCTCTCTCTGTTACAAAATGTGTATGTCAGTTTGGATGGCACTGATTGGTTGAGTCGACACTCTCAGCCAACTGATGTCATCTAATTGGAAGTGTAATTTCTACATTATCAATACAGTAAGGAGTTGAACCACAGGCTTGTGGGAGACCCTTGGTATGTGTTTGTCAAGTCTCTTGAAAACCCATGGACTGTAGTGGTAATGGTGCTTAGTGTCCCCTTTAAGGTAAATATTTTGTAAAATAGCAGGGGTTTCACTTTGACTTACTTTGGCTAATGGCAATACCATAAAGGCACCTCCTCCACTGGACTCAACAATTATTGCCAAAAACTTGGGGTTGACAGCACAGAAAGAGCTGTCCCAGGTCACCTTCGATACCCGTATGTCTTCATACATTTGGTCAGCTTTTACCGGCTGGCCGAAAATGTGTCGGAATTTACTTTGGCGTACAACTCTTCTGCTCATAGTGAAAATGTGAAAATCTACAAAGAGAGGAAGAAAAGGAACAATTAGACGGACATTCTACCAGCTATGTATCACTGCAAAAAGAGAAAGACACAAATACTTATATGTTTTGTAGGAATATCTGATTTCAACGGGATGGTGTATTGTTTGCCCTTTTTAAATAAAGTACAATTTGAACTAAAGTTCAGTTAAAAATGTATTTAATGAAAACATATAAAAGGTCTTACATGACAGTAAAGCTTTTCTTTTTGATAATAATAAAAAATTATAACAAAATAAATAAATCCCCTGGATATACACCCTAAGAAAGATGTGTCATCTCCTTGTGTTCCTGAATTGAGAACCTGAACGTCGTTAGTGGATTCTCTGAGGGGGACTTTGCTTAATATGGTTAAAAAATTAAATAAAACATGCCGCATCTGACATCACCTAACCTAAACTCAAACCGATGATTTAAGAAGAAATTAGAAGAGATTAGAATGTGCACTGATGTTGTAACATAGAAGCTGTATCCGTTTATTATCCTGTGAGGAATCTGTGACCTACAAAGTGTGAATTATGAAAAATGTCAGTGTATCTAGTGCTCTCTTCATGTAATGAATTTCCCAAGTAACCTTTGCTCAACCTCAGCTATTTGTCTGATCTAATTAGTGTGTCCATGTTCTTAATATAGTTTAAAGCAGCACGGTTACGCCGTATTTACCTTTTCCCTAATCACTTCCTCTTCACTTCCGCTTTCCTACAGGGACTTTCTTTTACTCCGTTTTCTAATCAAATATATAAGACAAAATAGGGACTACTTTTTCTTATGTAATTTTCCTACGCCTGACACTTCTTGATGGTGGTAGCATCTCCTAGTGTCTAGAAGTGTCAATTCTGCAGGGAATTGGGTTTGTCTATGGAGGATCCCATATGGTCTTGCAGGATCTTCCATAGATATCAATGCTGTACTCTTGTTCATATGGGAGAGTACAGTGGTGACTTCGGCTCCTGCCACTGAAGTCCACAGATGCTGACAGTGCCGCTTTAACTGTAAAAGAGTTGGGGTGAATTTCACCAGTCATGCATAGCGACATGCACACAACCCTATAGCACTTTAGCTTGCTTATGCAATTTGTGTGTGAAGGGGGTGTCCTTTTTATTTTCTTATTTAAGAAAAGTTCAGATTTCAATATTAGTTGGCACATTTATAAATTAACTTTGTTACACCCCCTAGCTGTCAATCAGACAACTGGCCCTGTTATTACCCGATAGTTTAACAAACTGGAGCTAAACTTAAGAGGCAGCAATTGCCCAGAGCATCTGCCTTGCAAATACTTCCCATTGAGCTGCATTGGGAAGTCGGTAATTGGACAGACACAGAAAGTCTGGGCAGGGTTAGAAGGGAAGGGGTTGCATAGGCTACAGACAAGATATTATTATTATTATTATTGCCATTTATATAGCGCCAACGGATTCCGTAGCGCTTTACAATATTTTGAGAGGGGGGTGTAACAATAAATAGGACAATTACAAGAAAACTTACAGGAACAATAGGTTGAAGAGGACCCTGCTCAAACGAGCTTACAGACTATTGGAGGTGGGGTATTTGAAACATTAGGACAATAAATATCAAGTAGGAGTGAAGCAGAGCTGGAGGAGAGAGCAAAGCACTGTCCCATAGGAGAGAGCAGGAGACAGGTATGTAAGGTAGAGATTACTCTGGGAGGCCATAAGCTTTCCTGAAGAGATGGGTTTTAAGGCCCTTCTTAAATGATTGAAGACTAGGGGAGAGTCTGATGGCAGTAGGCAAGCTATTCCATAGGAGAGGAGCCGCCCGCGAGAGGTCCTGCAAGCGCGAGTTGGCCGTACGGGTGCGAGCAGCGGTCAGGAGGTGGTCACGGGCAGAGCGGAGGGTACGTGGAGGGGCATATTTATGGATCAGTGAAGAGATATAAGCGGGGCTAGAACTGTTCAGTGCTTTAAATGTATGGGTTAGCACTTTGAATTGACTCCAATATAATACAGGGAGCCAATGTAAGGACCGGCAGAGGGGTGAGGTGTGAGAGGACCGACTAGAGAGGAAAATCAGTCTAGCTGCAGCATTCATTACAGACTGTAGCGGGGCAATACGGCTTTTGGGAAGACCAATCAGGAGAGGGTTACAGTATCTTTTGCAAGTTGTTTTTAGATATGATTCCAATGAAAAAAAATGCAAAACTAAATGCATGCATGTTTTCATTGTTGGTAAACCGATAAACTAAACTGTTCCATTGGAGTGTTGCTTTAAATTGATCTGATCTATATCTCCATGGTTACTTATCACAATCAGGTTCTTCAAACTAAACAAAGAAACAAATCATACTTATTTCAGTCTTTATTGGCAGATCTGACATTCATTGTCTTAATCCCAAAAATGTATTTGAACTCTAGGATACGCAACTCCATTAGAGCAGTAATTGAGTCAGGCGTTCTGATCAATGGTAGGTGTGAGTCTGAAGGCCCCTTACATATAAAACAACCAACCTTTGCATGTCACCAACAAATTTTCTGCATTTCAACACCGTAAATCATGCTCCGATCAAAAATAAATAAAATATGTTATGGATCCCACAAGGCTTTTTTTTGTTTTCATTATGAGACAAGAAAGTGTTAAAAATCATTGCTGAATACTACTGAATCCCTTCATCTCTTGCCAGACAAAGCAAATAGGGGGAAAAATGATTGCCTAGCTAAAGATACTCAGGAATAAAGTGTACAAGACCAATAAAAAGAATAGTTACATGCATACTATGCCAAATATCTATGGAGTTTGGATGGAGTTCAGCTAACTTTTGTTTTATTTTATATATTTGGGATGATGAATACAATAGCCATTGCTACCACCCAAAAGTAGTGGGAATTTGAGCATAAGGCTAATTTCTGTGTTTTCACAAAGAGTAAACAATTCTCCAAATGTTCTTAAATAACCCCAGGAAAACTGCTGCCAAGGATTTGATGGCATCCCTTAGTTTAGCTAATGTTAGTGTCCACCATAAGGAAAATTATGAATAATGCCTGGCATAATTACTGGAGGAAAATCACTACTGCCATAAAGAACATTTTCATCTATCTCATGTTTTCCCCTAGACCACCTGGATTGCACCAACGACTATTGTTCTGTGTAGAAATATGAGATTAAAGTGGATTATTTTCAGAGAAACATTATGTTTAGCGAAAAAACAAAACACTGCATTTAAAAAAAACACACACACAAAAAAAAAAGAGAAGATATTTTACTTTCGATATGGCCAAGTCAAAGTTTTAACCTTAACAAAAATTAAATGTTCGATTAACTATTAATATTTTTGTCTGTATTGCACGAACATAAGTTATTTGGAGAGGAACGGGCCACAAAAGAAACTTCACATGGTTTGAGATAATGTGCATTAAATGCTACTCTACATAAAAGTTAATGCACATATAAAAGAGTTAACATGTGGGTAAGGGGATCAAAGGTGAAATCAATGTCCAGTCAATGCATGATTTTAAATGATTGTTTTTTTTCCTTCTTTAAATCTTCTTGTGGTTCAACAGAGATGTGTGAAAGGATTAATTTAACAGACTTAATTTAGAGCCTACCACTGGAATTATATGTAAACAATGCAGAAAAGTATAAAATCATTGGGATACTCACAGGTCTATTGCACAGAACAAAAGTTAAAGGGACACTATAGTCACCCAGACCACTTCAGCTCAATGAAGTGGTCTGGGTGCCAGGTCCCTTAGGTTTTAATCCTTCACATGTAAATATAGCTGTTTCAGAGAAACGGCTATGTTTACATTTGAGGTTAAGATTGCACTGTTTTTTATATATAAATTGCATGGTGGATCAGAATGTGTCACGATTATTCAGATGAACTTATTACAATTAAGTTGAGTCTAGTGACAACATTATAGTCGATTTAAGATATGGTGCCCACCAGGAGTATTAGTCCTAGGATTTTGGTTAGGCTAGGTAACTGGCGGGGTATAAAAATAAAGTAAAACAAAAAGTATGCATGCTTCATTATATGAGCGAATCATTAACAGGCTTTCACAAGTCAAGCTTAAGATGAGTTTTACCAACTGACAGTGTGCTGAGTCTCAAATTGTGGTCAGAGTTGAGCTTTACTGAGTGACTGTAAGCTGTGATGTCGAGGAGTGTTGAGTATTGGTGCCACTGGGTACACTACTTCAGAGTGGAGGCAACAATAGGGAGAAGGCGAGAGTGTAGGCACTGTAAACTAGAGCTATAGAGGGTGCCTGGTTAATTGAGGCTTGCATGCAGGTTTAACGAAACAACCCTGATACTGCAGCACTCAGTTTTGGGGGTGAGTTGAGGTTCAAAGGCCCAGTGAAGGTTGTGGGCACAGGCAGGAGGCTTAAAGCTAAGTAGTATTGGGACTCATGTAGGAGTAACTAACTCTAAATAGCATAAGTGAGATCAACTGCGGGCATTTCGGACTGAACCTGCTTCTGTGCACTGCGGTGTGAGCTGTGGATGGGCCATTTCCGACCTCCGTCTCAGTGTAAGACCGCCCTTGCCTCCCTGATGCCGACATTCCGGTCGTTCTTAGAGGGGATCCGAGATGGGGCGTGCTGTTGTGAGCTTTTGATCATGGGTGCCGCTGTGTGGAGCAGGTGAGCTTTTCGGGTTTTGCCTCTCCTCTGTGGTCCTCTGTACCGGACCCGTTTGCCAGAGCCCGCTCTGTTCTCATTAGAGTGCGCTGCTTGAGGACCAGGCTTCCAGGGTCTCAGCCCGCCGCAGTGTGGGTTGCTGTGCCATGGGGGGGTGGGATGGGGACAGAGAGCTGGCATGTCGGCTGGGCTGAGCAGCGGTGCGGGTGGGGTTAGTAGAGCTGTTCGGCTGGCAAGTCGATTCCAGAAGCTCTGGCTCATCTGCTCGAATCTCCTATCAAAGCTTTCCCTCCAGGTCCGTTTGCTTGAGCGCTCTGGGATTAGGAGTTTTTGCTGTGCGGCAGCCATCTTGGCGCCGCCACGTGGCTGTAAGAGGTTCGGATGTAGAGGTCCTCTGTTGCAGAGGTATTGCTTGCCCCAGTGGGGACCGGGATATCCCCCCTGGTCCGAGAGTCACTGTTAAAAATTGTATTCTTTTTATTCAGAGTGGAAAGCGAGTTGTATGCGAACACCTTAAGAACCAGTCATCAGTGCCAGAAATAGAACAGTAGATTAAGCAATGTGCAGGCATTTCTAGAAATAGCTGAAGAACCAGAAGCAAGATGCCACCTCGTCATATTTTCCTGGAGAGCTATAAATTCCACATGCCATCACTACGTACATAAAGAGTAGTTTATAGAATATAAAATGCTGCCTGAGGAAAGCAATAGCATCTATAGCAAATCTTTAATCTACCAAATAGAATATACACCAGTAGGTTTGGAGACCACTTTACACTACTAGTAATTTACTCATAATTTAAGAGTATTTTAATGATTTATATAGCGCCAACATATTCCGCAGCACTTTAGAATTATAGAAAGTTGGAAGTTTTTTGTTTTTTTTAAATCTAAATTTATTTTTTCAATGCCACTTCATTATTTTGGCATGAAATTTCCAATTTCTTTATCCATTCTCCATAATTAATTCTTTATCAAATGAATCCTGAGTTAAAGGCAAATTTAGCATAGAATATTTCTGGTAACATTCCCAATCCTTTGATCTGGGATTGTGGTTTTGATATTCTGGAATGAATCCATCTTGGTGATGACTGGCTACCAATTGGTACCAAATACTTTGTGTCCATTATCTAGGTCCCTGTGAGTAGAGAAATACAGAGATATTGCCAGGATCAGATAAATCCTAAGAATCGGAAAAAGTAGAAAACAGGATAGAGCGTATAAAATGTCCTTAGGATTGACCAGATTTAACACAATTTAGAAATATACAAGGTAAATGTGATACAGACAAATGTCAGGAGAACATAGGTACACGGTATTGCTAAAGCTAGCTGAGGTTAAGATAACAGAGTTTCATGTGGTCAAAGCAAGCTGAAGTCAGAAAATACATAAGGACGCGCTGATAGGGAACCAAAAGAAAACCACAACATGGCAACAAATAGATCTTGGATGAGGTTTATAAAGGTAGCAAAAGAATCCTATTGGCCAACATCATAACTGTGATGCCAGAATGTACGAGTATAGTATCACCCTTACGACGTTGGAACGCCTGCAGCAATTTTGCCCCAAATGAAAGTGGCACCATATTATGGCACAGGGAATCAGCGTTCAGCGTAAAAAAAATTACGCCAAAGCGCGACAAGGTGGCAAGATTTTTCCTGGAGCTGGAAGCTTAGTAAAAGCAGCGTACCACCTTTCCTTGATTATTTCCTTTACTCCAAGATTTCAAAGTGAGTAAAGTCTTTGACACACAGTACATACTCAATCCATATTCT
This sequence comes from Pelobates cultripes, assembly GCA_933207985.1. Taxonomy (NCBI): domain Eukaryota; kingdom Metazoa; phylum Chordata; class Amphibia; order Anura; family Pelobatidae; genus Pelobates; species Pelobates cultripes. The sequence continues at coordinate 72,484,945 of OW240912.1, forward strand.
GTTAAACAATTATTCAAACTCTGGCATTGGTTATAGCCTGGGAAATTTGCCAACATTGTCCGTTTGTAAACATTTTCCACGATAATTAAAACATTACTGTTTGAGCAATTTGAAAGGTGGCCCAGGGTAAACCTAATACTCTAACTGCATTATGGCAAGTTGATGAGAGTATTCAGGTCCTGGTTTGGCAGGAGGTGTCTAAATAACAGTAACGGTTATTGATAAGCTTGATATTTTCTAGATGTAATTTTCTTCATGTTAAAATCATGCAACAGGTTTTATGAACCATTAGTGATATCAAAACGGCCTGTTTTCATGTTCAAGTTTTGCTACGTACAAAACTCAAATTCACCTGTTTAGAATGTCTGAAGTTGCAAAATCTTTGCTCACGTATTATTGTGGGAATTCACAAATACAAAGAGAGATAGAGGGGCGCAGTAATAGTGAAAATAAAATAATATACTTATTAACACTTGGTAATCATTTGGATTCCAATCCATTCTATTATAAATTTAATTACATAGAAAATAAAACTGGGATATAAATTGCATAGGAGTAAAAAAAAAAAAAACAAACAAAAAAAAAAAAAAAACAAGGAAGTGGGACCCATGATATCTGCACTTTGAAAAAGACTCTAATAGTCGAAACGCGTCTGTGCTGCTACTTTTGTTTTTTTACTCCTATGCACTTTATATCCCTGTTTTGTTTTCTATGTTATTAAATTTATAAAATATCCCCACTTTCCTGGCATTATTTTATCTGCTGTATCCTGGCATCAGTGGACATATCCAGAGGAGTGGTGGAGTGGAGACGATAAAAAAGGGATTTCTTCCAGAACCTGCATAGTCAGAGCCTACTATATGTCGCTCTGCAAAGTGTAAGTGGAAAAATTATATTTATTTCTTATAATTTATAGCCAAACAGTATTATGCTATGTACTTACTTTTCACTTAGGTGGAATCCAAATGATGACCAAGTGTTAATAAGTATATTATTTTATTTTCACTATTACTGCGCCCCTCTATCTCTATTTGTAATTGCGTTTTTCTAAGTGTTTTTTAAGTGGTTTTTAAACACTGGGGAGTCGCACTTGTATCTCTGACACCATTTTAACACCTTGTGTGATTTGCACTTTATTGTGTAAAGCTTGTTTTTAATGTTGGGAATGCAGGTGGGCACACAAAAAAGGGCAATAAAGTAAAACAATATTAAAATGATATAAAAGTACTACAGTACTACAACAGAACAGGTTACTCTGACCTGTGCTTAGCAGGAGCAGCAATGATAGAGGAGGGATTAGACAGGTGAGGGCCTTTTATACACTATTACAGTCTGGTTTTCTATTGGTTGATTTTTACTTGTTAAGATCCGTTTGCTGCTGGAGTTTATAAAATTACCATGGGCAATTGGTCAAAGTAAAGTTACTATTCGAACCAACAAAACACACTCCCAAAGTGAATGTTAGGTTTTGGAAACAAATAGCCAAAACTGAAAATGTACCTGACCTGGAAAAATTATTCAAGTTTTAGAAATGCACTTTAAATTCTCATCACAACAGACCGAATAATCTTGTTTGACTTCCTTCCAAATCCTCAATAACGTGACATCACAGCATCATTATGTAGCCTTATCAGTTTCAAGCAAATCATTTATGCTGGTGCTATGCACTATAAAAGAGGTTAACCAAAATGGAAAAGAAAGGAAAAGAAAATGTGAACAAAAGTGTTCACGAACAATGAACTTTGTATTTCTTTTAAAAAGGAAAGTTGCGACACATTAATGGTTATATGGATCTCTGGACCTTCAGAATAAGGAAAATGTATAAATTGGGCAGTTCTAAATAAGACTTATTCATTGCAGGGGTCAGGTCGAGAGGGTGACATAAGTCAGTATCACGGACAAGGAATTTATAGAAGGAGGTTTGCAAAAATCCTTTAGCCATAAGGAAGCAAACTCTTATAGAAATAGTCAAGCGAAATATTTGTATGATTAATTTATTTGCCCTTTTAACCCCTTAAGGACCACACTTCTGAAATAAAAGGGAAACATGACATGTCACACATGTCATGTGTCCTTAAGGGGTTAAACCATATTCAGAGTGTATATTACAGACATTTATTTTAGACATCCCATATAGTTGTGGATTATTTTAATTAATTGGCACCTGAGCTTTTAAGGTCTGCCCTTGGCATGAACAGAATACTACTTCCTTCCCTCTAGTTTAGGGCATGGTCATCATAAATATTGCATCGTATTTGCAAATATCAGTAAAAAATTGTTGATTAGAACGCTAACGTTTTAGATGGAAAAAGTAAATCCCTTTTTTTTTTTTTAATACAAAACAAATAAAAAAAACAACACAATTTCATGCTGGATACATACTATCACTTCTAAAGAAAAACTGACAGAAATTCTTTCCCTTGTGGGTTCCATACATGAAACTTAAAATATATTCAAGATTGCATGATGCAATATTTATGCAGAACGCAGAGGGAAGCTTTGATAGAGCACTACCATTTATTATTAAAACCAAAGTGCTCACAGTATAAACAATATGTACTCACAGAGTACTAATAAAAGTACTCCATTTTCCATTCAATAAACTACACAAATGTGAGTCCCAGGTGTCTATATAAGTGATTGAGTAATATGCATCTTTACCACCCTTACAAATACAATCTGAAACAGCTGTTAGAAAATATATTATAGAAAAATACACAACTCAAAAAAACCTATATGATTGGATTCCAATGGTATTGCTTGGCCTATTGCACCAATCCCATGTTACATAAGTTACCTAGCTCTTGCAACATTTTTGAACTTGGGTAGTGTGGTCAGACCGGTGCACAGAAAAAGAGCACATGTGTGAGCTCCATCAGGCACCTGCTGAATCCAGTGTTAAATAGAGCCATCCCGCAACCCAGAGGTTCATTCCATCCTCCAGTGATCTATCATCTCCCTGTCACCTAGAAGCTCCATTATGTCTGTGTTTAAGCACAATCTGTAGTTGCAGTCTGCATCAACACACAGGGGATGGCTGTCAAGTTTTGCTGTGGGAGGCCAAAAACAGACAAGTGGTCTTTCTTTTTTTTTTTGCACTCAAAATGACCTGCTCAGCATTATTCACAATCTGGCCCCTTATAATTAGATATGCTGGGGCATTTTACAGCCAGATAGAATGGTGGGGACCTTATTGCATGGATTAAACTTTACAAGGATTTCAACAAAAATGATTTTGTTAATAAATTCCTGCCTTTGAGCCATCTTATATAGTGATTGACACAGTGGGAACATTCATCTCACAATTACAACCTTCTCAGCATATATAGCGCTTTCCCTTTTATTTTTTTGTTAATTTGAATTATAGTCAACAAGTTCCCCCCACACTGCATTATATCAAGGCTAGTGGTTTCACCTGCTACTTTGTTATTACGGGCATTTCCCAAGTAGAGTGTGGTACTGGTTTCCTTTTAAATTACCCTAACTAATGGGGATTTGGGACCATGATACCATGTCATATTGTAGTACCGACCCGAGCCACCCTATGGTCCAAGCATCCCAAACTTTACTGGACTGACCTGGACACAGCACTTAGCAAAAGCAGCCAGCATTGATCCAGTCCAACGAAAAGAGCAGAGATATCAGGCCTGAACTGGCCAATGTTTGCAAAATGGTATGGAGTTTACTCTAACCTGTGCATTCTAAACTACCCCTGAATCCATATCTTATAGGCTACCCTTGTCATCACTGTGCAACTCATTCCAACTGGTATGTTTTTTTTTCCATCTGGGGTAATTTGCATTTTTGCTCCTTTTGTTTATCACCCGCTTTCTTTTACTTAAAGGGACACTATAGTCACCCAGACCACTTCAGCTCAATGAAGTGGTCTGGGTGCCAGGTCCCTCAGGTTTTAACCCTTCAGATGCACACATAGCAGTTTCAGAGAAACTTCTATGTTTACATTTGGGGTTTAGCCAGCCTCTAGTGGCTGTCTTCCGGACAGCCACCAGAGGCGCATCTGCGACGCTGGAGGCATATTTCGCCTCCATCGCGCAGAGCATCCATAGGAAAGCATGGAGAAATGCTTTCCTATGGACACTTTGAATGCGCGCGGCACTTGCCGCGCATTCGGCTCTGCTAACATCGGACGGGGGAGGAGAGGTCACCAGCACCGAGGTAGCCCGGCGCTGGATTAAGGTAAGCTGCTGAAGGAGCGAAATATGTTTTAACCCCTTCAGCGCCATAGGAGGACACTATAGTGATCCTTTAATTTGAAATTCAACCCCCCCCCCCGGACACATTTTGGACATAAAGAATCTAAAAACCAAAAAATATATTTATTTTTTTATTTATTTTTTTAAACAAAAAGAGTCAGGCTTTCTGGTTTTATTACATAAAGATCCATCATCAGTTCACAGTTAGCTGGCTAGCTGCAATCTTTGTTTGTGGTCTAGCTTTTACTTCCAACATTCAGTTTGTCTCCAAATCCTGTCATTTTGAGTATAAAAGTATTGTTTGTAGGCCTGTCATTTGCAACAAAAGTATCCCCATTGTTCCACGTAAACCTGTTGTGTATGCTGCTGCCAGAGTTAACTTTTATATCCACCAATTTACACACCTCACCACCAATGTTCACACTAACTTTCTTGCAGCGCTTTACACTGCACTTTTGAAAAGCTTTAACCCCTTAAGGACTGGACTGTTTTTGCGATGTTGTACATTTGCGACCAGGCATATTTTTACACTTTTGTGGTGTTTGTGTTTGGCTGGAATTTTCCGCTCTCTCATTTACTGTTCCCATACAAATTATATATTGTTTTTTTCAGGACAAAAGGGGCTTTCTTTACATACCATTATTTATATAATCTCATGTATTTTAATTTAAAAAAAATAAAAAAATATGATGAAAAATTGAAAAAAATACATGTTTTTTGACTTTTACTTGAAAAATCTTTTACTCATCTACAAAAGCGAATTAAAAAAACTGCTAAATAGATTCAAAATTTTGTCCTGAGTTTAAAAATACCCCGTGTTTACATGCTTTTTTGCTTTTTTTTTGCATGTTATAGGGCTATAGGTACAAGTAGAATATTGCGGTTTCAAAACATAAATTTTTAAATTTATCAATAGTGACATTGTAACACTATTATCTGTCATAAATCTCTGAATAACACCCCACATGTACATATTTTTTTTAAAGTAGACAACCCAGGGTATTCAATATGGGGTATGTCCAGTCTTTTTTAGTAGCCACTTAGTCGAAAACACTGGCCAAAGTAAGCATTCATATTTGTTTGTGTGTGAAAAAAGTAAAAAAACTAAATTGAACGCTAATTTTGGCCAGTGTTTGTGACCAAGTGGTTACTAAAAAAGACTGGACATACCCCATTTGCAATACCTTGGGTTGTCTTCTTTTGCAAATGGTATGCCATCATGGGGGTAATTCTCATTCCTGGGCTACCATACGCTCTCAAAGGCAACGTAACCAACCTGGCCATTTTCAATGTAAAAATATTTGACCCATATATTTGACCTTGTAACTTTCAAAAATACTATAAAACCTGTACATGGGGGGTACTGTTTTACTCGGGAGACATCGCTGAACACAAATATTAGTGTTTAAAAACTGGAAAACGTATCACAACAATTATATCATCAGTAAAAGTGCTGTTTGTGTGTGAAAAATGCAAAAAAAGTCACTTTCACTGACAATATCATTGCTGTGATATGTTTTACTGTTTTGAATCACTAATATTTGTGTTCAGCGAAGTCTCCCGAGTAAAACAGTACCCCCCATGTACAGGTTTTAGGGTGTCGTAGAACGTTACAGGGTAAAATACAGTGCTAGCAAATTCAATTCTCTGGAATTTCGGCCTGGGTTGGCAGGCAGGTCCCTTAAATTGCAATCAATAAAATTACTGAATTATGTAAAACTATTACATAAATACGCACGTAGAATTTAAATATATATGCATATTTATATATTTGAAGTCTACGTGTATATTTATATAATTATTTATGTAATTTTGTATATGGACATATGTATATTTCTTATTATTTTTATTTATTTTTATATACATATATATATATACAAATTCATTCTAAGTGTATTTTGATATAAATATATATATATTAATTTTAAAATACAGTTAGAATAAAATTTCATATAGATATAATTTATTTTTATTTTTTTATTATTTTAAATTTTTTTTATTTAATTTAAATTACTTATTTATATTTTATAATAATCTATATATACAATATATATAGTTATTATATATATTATATATATATATATACGTGTGTAATTTAATTATAAGTGTATTTTTATATTAATATAAGTACATATTAATATAAAAATACACTTAGTATGGCATTATATAGACATATATTATATAGATATATTATATGTCTATATATCATTTATATACACATATATAATTTTTTTATTTTTAATTAACATTAACTTTATTTTTTTTTTGATTTTACACTAGCAGGGAGACTGCCTGTCAGCACAGACAGTCCCCCTGCAGGCAGCACTATGGACACCTATTGTGACCATGTGATCGCTGTGTTAAGCGATCACATGGCCACAGGGGTCCTAAATCAGTGTGGGGAGACTGTCTGGGCTGCAGGCAGTCTCCCCACAACCGGAGCAACACTGATCGCCGCCGGGGGAACGACGGCGATCAGGTAAGTAACTCAGACCGTTAGGACGGTTCAGGACCGTCATCGGTCCTCAAGGCAAAAATGCCGATGACGGTCCTGAACCGTCCTCGGTCACTAAGGGGTTAAATAAAACCAAAACATTCACAAAAACTAATAATTTGCTAATCTGAGAATTCCCAAGATGTCTTTGCAATCATTTTCTGCAACATTGGAGATAATAAAAACAAGTCTCTTTTGTGTAAATACATGACAAACAGTATTTTCACTGTGTTTTTTTTTACCAGTACTGTTCCCACAGGAACGGATGTGTGTACATTTTAAACATTGTAATATTTGGGTTTACTGCTCCATTAAATTGCTTACCCTAACATTGACATCATTACCGTGGCGATCCCGCATGGATACATATCTTTGGACGAGGTTAAATGCTCAATAACACATTATACCCTCCAAATGAGTAGTATACTCCTACAGCTCTGCTCCAGTGTTAATTTTGACGACTAACAATTTTAGCCAGATTTTAGTCAGCTATAATTTTTAAGATTTAGTCGACTAAAACAAAAACAATTCAGACGACTAAATTATGACAAACTAAAATGGCTTTTTAGTCAATAGACTAAGACTAAAACTTAATTGAAATTTGGCACCAAAATTAACACTGGCGGGTAAGACACATGGGGGAGGGAGGAGAGGAAATGAGACACATGGGGGGCTGGGTGATTGAAACACACGAGGGGGCTGGGAGAATGAGACACACGAGGCTGGTAGGGGGAGAATGAGTACACGGTGGGGCTGGGGAGGAATTGAGAAACATGGGCGACTGGGGGAATGAGATACATGGGGGAGATGAGATGTGTAACAGACCGTTTTGCCACAAGAGGTTAAAAACCGTTTAGGCGATATTCCCCTTTTTCAGCTGCACAGACAGCTACTGCAAGCACCAATCTCCCGAACTGCAAACCCACGAATTCACCAACTCCCGAACTGCAACCAAGAGAATACTCAAAACTCCTATACTGCATACCAAGTAGTACTCCAAACTCCCGAATTGGAGACACACGAATAGCTGCTAGCAGACGAACAGGAAAAGACCCCAAGCGGCTTATACTCCTGGCAATCAGTCTCTAACAGCATACAGTAAATCCTCCCCCAATAATGAGACGACACTTCACTTTGAGGGTTAGGCAGGAACTGATTTACTGGGGCTAACTGCCCGGCTTTTATGCAGGTCTCCCACCTGGTGGACACTCCCCTAGGGGACCAAATGGGAGACTGGGACACAAAAGGGTAAAAGGACCAATCACAGACTTACACATTTCAACCATCCCACAATGCATCACAATCCCTCCTCTCCGCCCTGGAGATAATTGGGAAGTAATCCAATTATCTCCAAAGACAGAGGCAAAACTCCATTAACCACATGGCAGAAAACAAACAGTAAAAGACATAAAATTACCTACAGTTACATTCAGTACAAAAAACATATACGTTCTACATATCCCCAGATAGCTCAGATCTGAGCACACATTATTACCGAATGGCGCTCAGATCACATACATACAGTTCAATCGCCATGGAGCCAAAGTCCTTCACATAGTCTTTTCGTTACATGAACAGGCTCCATGGCTTAGCTATCTGGGTGATGCTGTTCATCCAGTTAAACTACAGAATGAACAGTCACTCGGTTCCGCTCTCGAATGGGAAGGGAAGGAGGCTGGCGGCTCAGCGGTGTTCGCGCAATTAAGTGTCCATTTTCAGTTCCATAGTTTAGGCGCTGAACACCGCTGGCCGTTCGGGGGGGTAAAATGGCCGCTGCCACGTGTTCGGCAACCGAACAAAGGCCTCCCAGCGTTCATCAATTAAGCTGCGGTTAACCGCAGCTTCTGGGCGGTCAATTGACGGCACACTCCAGTTCCCAGGTGGTCCATCGTTCGGTAGTTTGTTCGGTAGATTGAATCTACCGAACACCCTGGCAGAAAGGCATGAATAAACCTTTCAGCAGGGAAAATAACAGGTCTGAACTGCAGGGCCATAGTCTAAAGGGAACAGGCGAGCAACCAGGCTTCTCCAGTGTACAGTGGCGAGGTTGGTTTCGCCATAAGATGCACCCCACATATGCCCAGCTTACACTTTGAATTTTCAATTATTCGGGCACCGAATGACAAACGCACATGCATGCCCCAAGCCACAAGATTAGATGCCATTTTTTGCAGTTTGCACATTTGGGAGAGGGGGTGAGTACACCATGTTTATGTTTAAAGGTAAAAATACATGCATGGTTACTTAATGCAATTTCTCCTGTATGAAAGATGTTTTAATCTGAAATGTTGGTACATCGATAAAAGTCCCTTACAAATATATACACACACAATGCAATTACTGGAATGATAACTGTATGTTTTGACCCAATGATATCCCCCGATTATACTCATTATTTGAAATATCATAATTTCCTCTTGGTTTGTGAGTTTGATATCTTGTTTTTTTTTTTTTTTTTTTTAATTCTTTATTTTTGTAGTGCATATCGAGAATTACATATGTGCATGAGGTACCCCGACGGCAATCCTCAAGCACTTATAACAATGGGGTAGTCCGGCATACATGCACAATTTGAAGTTTGAGTCGATAGTGATAAAACAAGAGTAATACAGGCTCATTAGACTGCGCTTAAAATGGCAGGTCCGACAAATAAACTAGGCCTTCAGTGTGAACTAGGTAAAACAGTTGGAGCGGCCGACAAGTAACGCTGGTATGGTAGAGCAGATGGAGTATAACTGCCTATCCATCATAACAGGAGGCTCAGATGTACTTGGAGCTTATTGTAATGCTGAGTAAGGGAGCTGCGCCCACGAGTATTACTAAGTTGACAATAGTGGTATTAATGCCACAAATTGGAGCAGTGGTAGGAGAGAATAGCGAGTGATACTAGGGTATACAAATCCTAGGTAGATTGATAGGGATAAGTTACCAAAATGAGTAAGACAAGCTAATAAAAACATAGTAATAAAATAACAATATTAAACCAAATAATAAGGTGGTAGTCACTTGTGTGCTGCTGGGTCTGTTACAGCCTGGGTTAGAGTCCCTGTCAGACTCAGCTTAATTAAACAGCCAGCTCCTATAGTTGGAGAGTCAGCCGATACCTTGGCTGGGCACCCAGCTTCCACATGTGCACTGTCCACAGGCGTGAGCCATGCTGCGTTTCAGGATAGAGGCATTCTCCATACCCCAGGCTAGTTCCAGGGCCTGCACTGTGTTGGATATCTTGTTTTATGTGATTGTTTTATGCGATATGCAGGAAAATTTGTTTAATTTTCATATTGCATATTTTGGGATTTCTGTGCCAATTGTAAAATTATTTAAAAAATAAAAATAAAAAATAAATTCTATGCACAATTAGGAAAAGTAGGTACCCTTTGGGAAAAAATGTGCTAGCACACTAAGCACTGAATGTAAAAGAGGAATAAAGATTTTCATTAAAAAAAAGACAGTTCAAAACAATTAAAAACAATTTAAAATATGCTTCAAAGAACATGAACAGATTTTCTTTTTTATAGCTTAGGGATTTCTCTATTCAGGTAATAGATCACATTTAAGTGTAAAATATAAATGAGGACAAGTCCTCTTTTGTTCTGGACCTTTCTGTATATCTTTGAACAGCTAATATTAGAACAATTACAACAAATGAAAACAATTCTGCTTTTGTCATTTGGCTAACACTTGTCAAAAGAAGACAAGACAAAAAAACAAAAAACAAGAAGAATATAAGCTATAGAGAGAATTTAAAATAAATATAGGGCAACTCTCTTCCCTGATGGCATTCATCCAATATTTCTTGAGAAATGTATCACAGTCAAGGTTCTACTTATAATTTTAAGGTCTCTAAGCCTCATTCTCTACCCAAAATGTTGGAAGAAATCCAAGTTTGTAGCGTCACTAGACAAAATGGGAATTATAGGCCGGTCCGGTTGATGTCCACTAAAAGACATAACACAGGTTGGTATCTAAGCACACATTGTTCAAAACACAATTATTAAAACCCAAGCAGTTGAAGTTAATGCAGTGCATGCAATGCTAGAAATGGCAGAGTGGAAATTTAAATGAAAGATTGCAGGTTACAAGCTGAAAATTCACAAACAGTTATTGGCTTTCTTCTATTTCTATTGCCTCCATTGGAGGCTTAAATGTGAAAGAGTAAACCATATAAGAATTACGCCTTGTTGAAACTTTTTCTTTTATATACAATACAAACAAAAAAATATGACTGTTTTGGGTGGTCTTACTTCAAAATGAAGACTTTCATTATTAAAATTTCCAATCTTATATCCATAGCTTTCACGATCCAGTATGGATCAATGACAATTGCCTAAAACCAGATGGTGCGAAAAGTGGTCAACTCTTATTTTGCTATACAAAAACAAATCCTTGGTTTCTGATGGACATAGACAAATTGTTAGTCTATTTGAATGACCCTCCCTCAACTATATTACAAAATTTCAACTTATTGCATATCTAATTTCTACTTTTAGACAACCACCACTTTAGACAATTCTACTTTTCTTCACATTTCCTGGATTGGTAGATAGGTGGTGTACACTACTTCTTACTTCCTTTGACAACAGCTTTGTTTCTCTCTTGCTTATAGAAAATAATTGACACTGTTTAATGATCTTTTGTTTATGATGCGATGGTTACAAGAATAAATTCAAAAATGAAAATTCAGATTTTCTGTTATATGAAATACATCACTCCCTCATCTTGTGTAATTTTACCCTTTTAGAACGTAAACCTGATTGAGGAGGGCCGTCAGCATCATCGATTTGTCCAACTTGTCTTGTTGCATTTGCTTGTTAGTCCACATATTGCACAGAGCGGTGGAATATATGGGCACTTTATACATAATAATAAAAGACCCCAGCATACGATTTGGGTTCCAAATCAGCACATAATTAGAAAGACTGTTTATGCTAGGTATATTCTCCTCAATCTCTTTAACTACAGTTCCTAAAAATCTAGCACCCCTGAACCTCATTAAATATGCCTATAAAATAAGGGCAAAAACAGAGTGTAAGAAATACATGATGAGGACTGACGAAAGTTTAATAAAGTAAAGTAAATGGAAAGGATCTTAAAAACAAAAATTCTTGTTCAAAGGGAAGATTGCCATAAAATAAACTGATTAGGTGGTAGTATTATATATGTAATGTTTAAATCATTAGTTAGACCTCAGGTCTAATGCAGAGTACACCTTTCAGAAAAGACCATTATGAAATTGAAGAAAAAAAAAAAAGGGCATTGATTTGACCTTGCAGTATTAAGTGCTGGGTAGCTCCTGTCCAAAATGGATTTATTTATTATGGGTAGGAACTGCCTAAGAAGTGATCTAATTAACTTCTGCAAGAATATTCAATGACACTAGAAGGACTTCTTAAGTGGGCTGTTTATCAAAAGGACAGAAAATACAGTTAGAAATTGCAAAATGGCACGGTTATTTTAAAAACCTTTGTATGAATTACTAACAAGAAGAGGGGTGCTGAGATGCATTTTCCAGACAGGTTTATGGAAGGTGTTTGCATTATCCCTTTGGGTGTAGGCACGTTGGGCAACTTAAAGTAACACTCAACACACCATAACCACTGCAGCACGCTGTAGTGGGTGTGATACCAGGAGTGCCCTGGCACTCCTTAAAAAAAGGTAACCCAAACCATTTGCTAACAATTTAACAACTTATCTTGGTACAGCTAACAAGTCGCTGGTCTCCTCCTACATTGAGAGTCAGAAGCTTCAGCTGATCACTCGCAGCCAATGTGCTAAACCTTGCACTCAGACAGAGGGCTTCCAGCTCTCATGGAGGAGGTGACCGGCACCCAGCAGACACCAAATAAGTTCCAGAACCATTAGGAAACAGTATGAATGAAGGGGGGTCACAACAGAGCCTTCCTTGCACCATAACCACTCGAGTAGTGCTTCTGTCGCTATTCATCAATGCTTGTAAGGCAGATCAGACTGACCGTAGACACAGAGCATCAGCAGACACGCAGAGAAATACATTGATAGTCACACTATCAATCCTTTCAAAAGCAAAAAGAATTAGTTACAGTGAGTGATTGCCAGATACTGGGGCAGGCAGCATGCTTCTCAAACAAGGGGCATGTATTCCTTCCAAATTCTCCATGCTAAATGCATCCTGGTTCTTTTTTATTATTATTATTTTATTTAAAGCACAATTTTAGAACAGTTAGTCACTACTGAATGAGACTAAACTTCCAAAGAGTAGATCGAACTGGAACATTTGATAAAATCCAACATCCACAGTTCAACTGACAATTTATTGAAGATGTGGTCATTGTGGTTACAGTCTCATATACTTCCCTTCATAATTCTAAACTCCCCATGCTTTAGCTCACTTTCTTTCATACTCCCACCATGTTTGCCTATCTTCTACCTTTACCTTCCAACACTATTCTACTATACTGTGTTTCACTAAATCATTCTAGGTTTACTGATATTTATATTATTATGGATTGTACCATTGCACACTCAAATTCTCAATCTTTTAGCATAATAATTCCAGTCTGAAAGCTTCTTTTCAATATATGATGATATGGTCTGTTACATTCTCCTTGTTCAAAGAAGTTTCATTTTCCTATTCAATGAAGACTTTGAAGAGAAAACCCAACCAAACACTGGAGCTTTTGAAATGATTATCTGAAATTTAAAATGTTCAGTCTCCTACCAGGTAGACAAATATACACCAGATATCAAAACATATCTAATTTTACTGGAGATATAAAAGTGAAGAAGAGGTAAATGCATAATCAAAACAGCATGATGTACTGTTATAATGTGGTCTCCAATTTTATGGCAGACCGAGATGTGAGGTTGCAGGTTGAACCCTCCCCTGTAGCACATAACCACAAAGGATTGGTCTATATTCTGGTGCTTGGAGTGTCCCTTTAATTGGAAATTTATCTTGAGTGGAGTGTTTTTAAAGAAAAGAAAAAAAAAAAAACACATTTACATTTTACATCATGTTCTTCTGGCATAGCCAGAACATATCACACAAATGAATGTAACTCCCATGGCACTAAATACAATAGGCACTATATAAGTGCATGGGGTCAGAACACATTATTTGCATTTATGGAGAATTTAGGAATTCTTAAGTTACCTATACCAAGAAATGCCACATGTTTATACTTCCTTCCAGTGTACTCCTCAACCCAGTAATGTACCACTTTAGACACCGCAGACAACACGAGTCTACAATTTACTGCAAAAGGGATTAAAGCAATATCTGAATCTAAACTATGCCATTACAGAAACATTTCCCCAGCCTTCATCCTGTGTGGCCTTTGTATGTAAAAATCAGTATCTGGCTCCAAGTACAAACAAGATATATTTGCAGAGAAAGAGATGAAAGACTAATTAAACAACGACTGGTTGAAAAATTAATGAGAGGCATGGTGAAACTGTGCAAGATAAATGATATAAATGAAAGGCAAATGGACTGAAACTTGATAGTCTAGCTATATGAACACTGGACATTTCAAATGATATCTGCCCAAATCAAGTACAACTTTCCACATTAGTGTCGATTATCCAAGATTTGTATGTTTAGAATACAGGTTCAGTTGGTTGGTTTTTTTGGAGATGTACATGCACAAAGTGAATTCCAAATGTGAAACTAAAATAGCCGAATTGAAAACTTGGAGAATATATCCAGTTCTGCCATGATATAAATATCTGGTCCATAAACCTAGAGGTCAGTACATTGCATGGTTTGGGGACGAGGTATGAAGAAGAATAATGTGGTTATCTACCGCACTTGAAACCTTCAAATTACGATATTCGAATATCTCTACCTCTATGTAGATCTCTACAGCATTATTTGATGATCAGTGGTTATCTGTGCCTCCATCCATGATTATTTGAGGCATGTGTGGTTAACAGTAGTAGATACATATTATTATGAACAGAATTGTTGATTTGTGTTTTTTTATTTATTTTTTTCTTGTCCTGTATGTTTGTTACTATAGAATTTAGTGAAATGATAAAACTATTTTATAACTACCACCCAATACCACCTTCGGACTGACCGGATCATGCTTGGAGAGATATGTACCTAACTCCCCTCTACCCTCCCTCTTTTTTTCGCTTCTTCTGTTTTGTCGCCTTCTTTCTTCTGCTTTCCTCGCATCTCTGTTCTCTCTGAGGATCCTTTCCCTCCTTTTTGCACCAACATTTTGCCATAAGAACGTAAACATTTTACAGCAGTTTCTAACATCAACCGGCCTTTGATAATTTATTCTTAATCTTATATAAGAGCTATACAGCCCTAAACTTACAAAACGCCAAGTAAACTTTGAATGGAAAAACAAAACAAAACAAAAAAAAAACCACAACAACAACAACAACTAATATATAAAATCAAAAGTACATGATATTCTGGGGCACAGTGTTAATTTAGGAGTAAATGTCTCAATATTTATCCCTATGCACCCAGAATAACATGTTTTGCCTTGGTAAATCTCCTCCTCTTTTTTGTTAATTCTCTATTTGACATGCGAAAATGGTCACATAACATTTTACTTTCAAGTTGCAATAACAGTAAGGCAAGAAAGTACATGTCACATGAATACACGTGATCTTGTGAGACACCAAGATCTCTAGCGCCTTTGGTCTTTTAAATGAAATTTGGAGTTTGAGTATTTTAAACTATTAAATTCTTGTTTATTTGTATTTACATAGTTTTATACTACCCAGAGACATTGGACTTAAAGGAAGACTATAGAGTCAGGAACACTAACATGTATTCCTGAACCTGTAGTGTTAAAAACACCATATAGCCTCCCTAAATATAGTAATATTGTCTTTATTCCAGTCTGCTGGTACTGGCTTTGCCCCTGATCTGCCTCCTTGGCCGACAATTTTAGAAGTAGTGATCTCAGCCACTACAATGCTTTCCCAAAGGAAAGCATTGGATTGGCTGAGATTGTCAAGGAAGCAGATAAGGGGCTGAGCAAACAGAAGCCAAACACAGCCCTGGACAATTAGCACCTCCTCATAGAGATACATTGAATCAATGCATCTATATGCGGAAAGTTCAGCGTCTGCATGCAGAGGGTGGAGACACTGAATGTCAGATCTGCATTGTGTGTAGCACTGCCCCAGGAAGCACCTATATTAGCCATCTGAGTGGGCGGCCAGTGGAGGTATCCCTACGCTTCTCTGAAAAGACAGTGTTTACTGCAAAAAGCCTGCAGAGACTGACTTTACTCACCAGAACAAATACAATAAGCTGTAGTTGTTCTGGTGGGAATTTGTGACTGGTGTGCAGATGTTTAGACTATCCACCGACTTCAGGTGGAAAGGATTTTAAATCACTTTTTTTCCCCACCATAACTTTCTTGGTTTGTGCTCCGCAAGTAACGCCAAGCCTCAATAGCAAGCCAGTAACCAACCTCATGCTGTCCATTAGTGGTTCATGCTGCCATTAGTGGTTCACTGGCTTTGCATATCTTCCTGAGCTTAAATTTGAGATTTCTGTTGGAAAAGCAAGTCTTATGGCTTGACTGGTGTGCAGATCTTTGTTTAGCAATATATTGACGATAGATAGATTGATTGATAATAGATAAATAGACAGACTCAGTAAAAGCCTGGAATAATAAGCCTTGAGACATTTCACACTGCATCACAGAGATAGAGTACAGCAATAAAGCGGATATAAAGTGTTATAGTTCAGAATACACTGTGCTCAAAGAAATAGCTGATCATGCATTCTAAGTGAATGGAAAACGTGCTATGAGCTACTATATTATATATTGTATTTCTGGTAAATAACAATTAGTTTAAGAGTAGATTCTGACTATGAAGAAAGAATGCTAGAACAGTGAGAATTTTTCCTTTGATGTCTTCATTCTTAAATAATTTGAGCATCAATGTAATTCTGGTATAAATTTTCAGATTGTTTAGTCAATGTGAAACCATCAATACAGTAAAGTGTATTTTAATACAATATTGTCCTGAGGAAATATGATCTTGCAAAAAAAGGATCTTGAGAACTCCCATTAGAAATTACATAAATACATAAATCAGATTTCCAATTGTATTGTTGTGAAATACATACAAGTGTCTATGTCCCAGCATTAAAAAGAACAGACAATATCCTGTTGAATATTTTAATCTGCAATGCATTTTTTTTGTTAACAAAAAGTGATTACATTTGTAGCTGCCTCCTCAGATGCTTCATTAATACTTCTATACCATCATTGTCATTTGTATCCACCATGGATTGACTGGCAGAAGACGGGGCTAACAGACCCCTCATTAGTCACATCCGATCACTGCCATCCAGGCTTGACAGAACTGACAGTGATTGCTGGCGAGAGGGGAAGTGCACCTAGCATGGCTGGGGGCAACACAGCAAGTTGCGGATTCAGAAGATGTCCTGCCCCTTCAACCCCCACCAGGTCTCTGCCCTGACTAGTCATCCGCAGCCGTCTGCGCGAGAAATACATACCAAAGGTCTCTATTGATCCGTGTGTTTGTCTCCCTGCCCTAGTAAGTCTGCTATTTTGGCTTCTGCCATATGAATTTCTTCCACTTTCTGTAGCCATTGGTGGTAGTGATTGCTTCCAGTGCGCTAGTATCAATGATTTGGCTGCGTTGAGTAAATGCCTCAAAATATTTTTTTTTTATTTAGAGAGCGAAAGGTCCGTGTAATGTAGAATGACATTCATAATGGTAAAGCTTGATACTTCTCCCAGGATCTTCTATACCACCAGTTTAATCTCGTCCCAATAAGGCTTTATCTTATTGCAGTCCCACCATATGTGGTGTATAGATCCTTTTTCACCTTATCTCCCACTATGAGGTGTTAATAGAGGGTAGATACTGTACAATCTGCCTCCGGTGTCTGCAAGCAGAGGTCTTCATACCAGGTCAAGCCCCGATGGATCTTGTGTCTGTGCGGTAGGTTATGGTAGAAGTGCTTTAGTTGAGCATAGTGGAACTGGAGCATCAATGTGGGCACTCCTTCTGTAATGAAGTTCCGTAAATCCCTCACACCTGATCTGCTTAGCACTCTTTGTAGGGGGATAAACCCCTCCTGATTAATCATGGGCCAAACCATTGGTGGGAGTCCATCTCTCAGGTCTGGATTGTGGGTTATAGGTATCAGGCTACCCAGTTTTGGGGATATGAAGGTCTCCTTCCTTAGAGTGGTCCATATCTTTAGCGTTTGTGTTATAGGGGGGTCCTCCCCTAAAGTGATTGTAGTGTCTGATTCTCTATGCCAAACCAATGCATGTAGGGCATTATCGGTGGCAGTCCTGCTCAGTGTTACCCACAGCTTTTGGGGAGAAGCAGTATGTAATTCCTGGAGCCTCTGGAGAGTCGTTGCATGATAGTATTTGCGAATGTCAGTTAGCGCCAGCCCACCTCAATCTCTCAGAAGACTAAGTTTAGTGTGGCATATTCTAGCCCTATCACCCATCCAAATAAATTTGAGGATTGCCACTCTCAGTGTTGTGAAGATGTGCGGTATAGTACAGGGTATGGTGTGGAACACGTATAAGATCCTTGGTAGGACATTCATTTTCCCTGCTATAGACCCTGCCAGGACATGTGATTATAATTCCATATCCTGAGATCCTCCAGGTTAGTGTTTAGAAGAGGGGTGTAGTTGTGGCTGTAAGTGTCCTTCGTTGTGCGTGGGACCCACAGCCCCAGATATCTCATGTGATCCGTACACCAATGAAAGGGAAATCGTTGCTGTAGTTGGGCACAATTCGCCGCTGGAGTAGTTACGTTAAGTATCTCACATTTAGCAAGATTTAATTTGAGGGCGGATAATCGCCCGTATTTTGAAATTCTTCCATTAACAATGTTAAAGATGCGAGCGGATCTTCAATAAAAACAACAAGTCGTCCGCATATTCGGCTACCTTATGTTCTTGAGTTTTATATCGAAATCCTACAATAGATGGTGTTTTCCTGATTCGGTCGAGGAGGCACAAGAAACTTCGCCACCCAGAAAGCTCCGGCATGCCCGATATTAGACTCTCGTTTGAGAGACCTGAAGAACGAATACCACCCAAGATAGCGCCTGAGGCACCAATCGAGGCTGAGACCTCAGAAGAGTCACAAACAGACACAGACTCCACTGCCTCGCCGGGCTCAGGAGGTGACTACAGAGAGAGAGCGTCAGAATCAGATTAAGATTCCTCGCCTTCCACAAAAGGGGACATCAAGAGATTGCTGCAGGAGCTGAGGATGGTGTGGAAAGCTGACTTGCAGGAGAGACAGACTGAAATAGGGGTAATCCACAAAAAGCTTGCTGAGGTTGAAACCAGAGAGAAAGCCAGAGACAACCAGTCACTGGAGATCAAGTATCAAGTAGAAGAGCTCAGTCGCCAAGTTGTGAAACTCAAGAGAGCAGATGCCGTGTTGGAATCCAGGCACAGAAAAAGAAACATCCACCTGAAGGGGTATCCCTGAAAAGGTTGGATGTGAGGAGTTGCTGCCCTTCAGACTGATTGCCTCAATGGGCATAAAGAGGCAAACTGACCCTGCATTGGTGATGTTGGCGTTCTGGGTTAGCAAGGCGGCTGCAGCCCCAGAGGTGCCATTATAATCACTAGGGATATTGCAACAAACTCTGCAATTCTGGCTTGATCCAGAGCTTGGGAACTGTGCATTTTGAGGTTTAGTGGTAACTTTATACAGAGATCTCCCATTTGCGGTGCTACTGGAGAAAAGGCAACTAGCCCCAGTTGCCAAATGACAGAGTATGCAGTCAGATACCAATGGGGGGTGGAAGGCTCACTCATTGTTCATAGAGAAGAAGGTCAACTGATCCTAACCTCTGCTGATAACCAAGATACTTTTTTACGGAAACTGGACTTACCGTAGAGGGAATTTTGCAGACCAAGACTAAACAGAGTGGGATTTATGTCCGTCGGTTTCAGTTCAAGAAATAAACCACAACCATGGCAATACCCAGTAAACCCTATACATCTAGGGTGGCTACTATAGCTCCACATAGCTGTGGACACAACGGCCTGTAATATTGTTCAGAAAGCAATAGAATAGAACACACTTTCTAACACAGTTCCTAATGCTAGGATTAGACTCCAAACACCTCAGATGGGCTTAATAATTATCACTAGCCTACACCTAGTTCAGTTCGTACTGGCTGCACCATAGTAAATGTATATATTGTGTTTTTTCAGTTTTTCTGCTATTTCCTTTATGACGCTATGATTGATCCACATGTGCCCTTTTATTGTTACACTTTACTCATATTCTGATAAAGATGATATTTGGTGAACAAACTCCAATAAACTTCAAAATTTTAAAAAATAAAAATAATTTATTTTAAAAATTTCCTTTAAATTCTTGGCAATTCTCAATTTAGTGAACAAGCCTGGCCTGAATGTGTCATTGGTTCTGTAAAAAGCAGACCTGGCCTTCTTGCCATCTGTTTGTAATTTCCCACGACAGTCCTAAGACTGCCACCTCTGTCCCCCCTTTCAATGTTGCATAATACAAGCAGTCTATTCACAGCTCCTATCTAGTAATGACATGTGTGATGGACATTAGCCAAGTGTGTGGGGTGTACGAAGGGTTTGTCATGGTTTTATTTATTTATTATTACTAATATTGTTATGCATAGTACAAACCCACGGCAATCATTTGCTTTCACTGTTACTTTCTGGCATGGCAGCGGATAACCCGAAATCAAACTTATGTCTAAGAAGCCTTAGTTGCCCATAATTCTGGTCTTTGCTTATATATTACTGATCTGTCACATACCAAAGTTCAGCACAAGTGAAGGGTGGATCCCAAGTTCAAATACATACAGTTTAAAGGGCAGTCTAAGCACCATAACCACTAGACTAATGGTTATGGTGCCAGAGGTCTCCTAGAAGTGTCCCATGGTAAGAAATCAAACCGTTTTGGTTTTTTTAAGTTTTATACCTACTTATGTCTCCCAGGTTCCTTCTCTGCTTATAGTCTTCTGCCATATTGCTATAGCAAATGGTGCCATTCCACTTTAGCAATATATATTGTTATTTTTTTGGACTACAGTGAGCTATAGTGGTTATGGTTCTTAGAGTGCTCCCCTAAGTAAGCTCCAATGGAAATCAGATGACAAGGGGGGCAGGTTAATTAATAGGATTCTACAGTGTTGGGAATAGAAAGTTATATTCATAACACTATAATGCTCTCTGGTGCCTCCCCCCCTTGTGTCCCCCACCCCCAGTACATAAAGGGTAAAAACAAAAAACAACAACAACAACAACAACGTTATTTACTTACCTGATTCCGGCACCAGTCTCACACGGTTGATGTGTCAACGCTCCGCCTCTTCCGATGTAATCCAACAAGGGGGGGGGACTTAATGTGCATGCGCCGTGAGCACAGCAAGCACGTTAAGCCCTCCCTTTCCAATGGGGATTTTACTGACACTGGATGTCCTCACACTCTGTCCAGCGTCAGTTAAGCGACCCAGTGTCTGGTAAACTCCCAGAAGCGGCTCTAGTGGCTAAGCTGTCTTAGCACTGCAATGTAAACATTGCTGTTTGTCAAAAATTGCAATGTTTACATTGAAGGACTAAATGGGACAGGGACACTGCACCCAGACCACTTCAATGAGATGAAGTGGTCTGGGTGCCTATAGTGTGCATCTAAGGGCAGGTACATACGCCAACATATAGAGTACTTTTTCCCCCCTGATTCTAGGATTCATACATGTAGTAGCTTCAGCTGCTACTTAATTAACACTGTCCAGCCATATTTAGCCTGCTTAGATTTTCTCACTAGCCTGCTGATCACAGAGAGAGTGTGAAACTGAGCCTAAATGGTAAGAAAAACTTTGTGCTGTTTAATTATTATTTTGTGACTGGGAACCAGCTTAGTTGGCCAGTACTGATAGAAAGGAAATACTAACTAGTCTCCTATAAGGAGAAGGTTTTTATTTCCTTTTGGTTTGATTTATGTCTTAAGGTGAAAGAGTACCCTCAATGTTAAAAAAAAAATATATATGATGTTGGTTGTCTTGGAAAAAGCAGCAGGAATGGCTGTTCCTACAGTGGCCTTATTACTATCTGCAAAAGAAATATACATATACGCACATATCAGTCTGCTAACATGTGATGCACGCACCATCCCAAAATGCCTGATGTACAATCACACACTAAGCTTTGCAATATGTCACATGCGACAGGCATTTCCTTAGCACTCAAGTTAAAATGGGAACAAACTGTTAGCAATAATATAGATGAAGATAATCAGCTATAAACAAATTAAATATATATTGGGCTTTAGGTGCATGCCATACTCTAACCACTTGCATAGGAAAGAAGAAAAAAAAACAACACGTGGTGATGCAGTGACCTCCCACAACTCATAGCATGAACTGGTACTTATAGCATTAGGAGTACAAAACTATGAGTACAAACACCTGTTTACATTTGCTTGTAACCTTATGCACATGTGCAGAGTACCATAAGCGCATTAGAACTGTCCCTTAGGAAAGCATTACAGCAGTGCTTTGCTATAGGGAATGAAGACATCATACATCCTCATGCAAAGTGTGAGGACGTCCGTTTCACGGAGTTAAACTCTGTTAGAGACCAGAATTGCCTCTAGTGGCTGACTAGGTTGCCTTAACCGAGCAATTTAAACATTGCAGTTTCTCTGAAACTCCTGTGGTTTTTTTGTTTTTTTTTAAATTACAGGGGCACTTCACCCAGACAGCTTCAATGTGATTAAGTGGTCTGGGTGTCTATAGTGTCCCTTTAATCTGTGTGATGTAGAGTCTCATTTGCGGTGTTTGCCAACACATGTAGCTGCACTGGTCAATCTAGGATGCCATGCTTCATGGTGGGGAATTATTCTCTGGTACGCATTTGTTTTTGTTTTTTTGTATAGAATGAAGCTATACCTACCTGAATATGAACTGGTTCATTTTAATTTTAAATAACTATAGTTTTATATTTAGTAGCACAGTTTTTAGATTAAAGTGTTACTCCAAGTACCATAACCACTTGGAGTAACACTTTGATTTGAAGTGGCCATGGTGCCTGGAGTCTGTATGTACCAAGGTTAAACCCTTAGGGGTGTCTCAGCCAAGACTCACCCAGAGTTCCAGCCTCATGTCGATTAAACGGTTAACAGATTTCTTTCCCTGCACCCTCATTCCTCTCAGTCCAACAATCATAAACATTTTTAAAAACACCCGCTAAGCCCCCAGTGAATATTATTATACGCCACCCTTACCATCTGTGTCACTATACCCCACTCCCTCTAGCATGTAAGCTCTTTGAGCAGGGCTCTCAACCCGGTGTACAGTACTGTGGAATTTGTAAGCACTTTATAAAAAATAATCAATTCTATGCAACATTTATTGCTTGTAAAAAAGTCAGCTGAGTGCCCAACAAATGAATGGTGACTGGATCGTCATCCGGCTTCTGCATCACCCAGAAAGTCAGATGCCTTGAAGCTGCAGAGAGTCAGGTAAAAGGGCAATCTATTGCCAAATACCAGGGGGAATGGTCCTGGGTACTCCTGGCACCATAGTTACTTCAACAGGCTGTAGTGATACTTGCAGTAGCCCTTTCAGGGTTCATTAAAGAAGCGACAGTCAGAGTCATGATCTAGGAACATTTAAAAATATATTTTCAGGACTATCTTAAAAGGAACACTACAGTGTTGTAATATCTTTTAGGAACCCCAGCCCCCCTCTGTGGTGATTAAACTTACATTTTCTGTTGGTTCTGGGGCAGCTAGCACCGCCTCCATGGCTGAAATCATTCATCTTTATGATCTCAGCCAATCACACGCTTTTTCATAGAAAAGAATAAGAAGGCTCTTGCACACGTGGGGTAGAGCGCTGTGCCAATTAGTATCTCCTAATAAAGACGCATTGAAATTAGGAGCATTTAGCATCTCTGTGCAGAGCGTGGAGATGCTGAATGTAGGTGCGGCAAACTGTGCAACACTGGACTAGGAAGCACCTATAGTGGCCATCTGAGTGACAGCCATTATATGTATTACCAAAGTGCTAACACTACAGGAACAGGCTATAGACAAAAGAAACCACTACATTAAGCTCTAGTGTCCCTTTACATTATATTGCGCCATTTATACAATAAATATGCTCTTCTCATTGTCTACACATTTCTAGTTATAAAGGTTTAATGGGGCCGTAATCAAAAAGAAGTTCTATTATATCCCACACTGTAGCAAGATTATTTACTGGAAGTAACCACTTACAATCACAGCTCCCCTTAATCAGCGATCCACCCGCCCTGTTTAAATGCCTCTGCTCGACAGTACCATATAATATCCAAAATAACATAACTCCGAGTATGTGTAGCTTTCAGGAAAACATTAGCTAGTATTTATGGCAGAAATTTTAATTATATAGTGTATCTGATAATTTAATGGTATTTACTGTGCACACATACATACTTGCTAAAGATGACAATTTTGTTGGGAGAGAAAAATATTGTTACATAGTCTGCTCAAGGACAATAGGACATAAGATGCGAGGGGGGAAAAAAACAATAAAACAATTCTAAAAACTTTATTACGGGTTTTCACTAAACTGTGAATTTCAGGAACTGACAATGAAACTGCAAATTTTAGGGCAAATTGGAAATATTCTCCAACACAGCTCCTCCCCCCTCCTTAACCATTTAGTGAATAAATAACCTTCAACAGTGTATAGCTATGGGTTATTTACTAAACTGTGAACTGAGGTGATTTTTTTTTTACTATAATCACAAAAACTAAAATTAGGCTATAATATCAGCTGTGGGGGAAGGAGGGGGAGATTCCAGTCCTGTTATACCCCCCTGCTTGCTTATTCTGCCATTCATTTTGGCAATGTGTTTTCTCATTCCCCACAATTCGCAGTTTAGTAATAAGCCCCCTAAGGATCCTATTCCATAGATTTGAGATAAATGAAAAATGCCAAGGAAAGTGTCAGAAGCCGGTTTGGAGAAATTAACTGACGTTTAGAGGCAGCGGTAGCTATAGAAGGAGACACGAGGCGTACTGCAGTGAGAGAGAGAGAGAGAGGTCACTTTCCAAATATAGAAATATCTGAGCATTCACTAGCAGGTCCTGTGACCAGAGAGGCAGAAAATGACAATAAATTATAGCTGATTCATTCTACAAACGACATCAGAGAGGTGACCAAAATAACTTTTGCAATAAAATGGTTAGATATTTCCAGGCTCCTCTTAAGTCACTGCGTGTAGGGGCCACTCACTGTCCTAAAGATGGCATGTGATGGGACTGAAAAGGCTGGTGCACAATCCTGTAGCTCGTTAAAATCAAGGCAGGCTTACCTGGGTCTGCACAGGAAGCTGGTGGCTATAAGGACAGGTGGGATAGAATTCTGAGATAAAGCCCCGTTCTGATAGACTGGTTTGACAAACTGCAGGTTGTTGGAAGGTGTCCTCTCCTCTGGTGAGCAGGGCTCTCAGTGCACAGTTAGCAAACAGTCCTCTCTCTGCCCAGGGCTTGGGATGACTGAGGTAGCTCCAAGCTCTGAGTCGGAAATTGACTAAAGGGTCTAGCTGTGTGTGTTGCAGGAGGCTGCAGCCAGGAGACTCTTGCTGCAGTAACAGCTGCTGCCATCAACATTCACACAAAATAACTCAACACCCGACAGCTGAAAAGACAGAATGGGGATGGAGTGAGGAAGGGAAACGTTCAAGAGACACAGGGAGGAGTAGTGCTTCTTCCTCTATGACTGGATACATTGTCTCTCTCTTTTAATCATTTCTATATAAGAATGAAAAATGCCCCCAGATAAAACAGCATACAATTACCCAGTGTGAAACCTCACACAGCACCAGTAGTCATGTGTTCTGATTCATGTAACCACTGGTCATGTGAGACTTTACTACACACTTACAAACTTTTTTGCTAAGGAAAAAAAGATAGATATATATACATACACATATATCCTATTTATTTGTACTCACAAGCCATCTTTTAGATTGTAAGCTTGTTTGGGCTAGGCCCTCTTCACCTGCAGTTTCCATATGTTAAACATGTTCTGTTAGAATGGTGTGTCTTATTTTATCCATTATACAGTGCTGCAGAATATATTGGCTCTATATAAATAATTGTAAATTCTGCACAAATGACTATGTTGGAGATACAAAGGGGAAATGGCGGTCGACCTGGAGATTTGTGGTATTGCTGCTTATTTGGAGTGTTAATGCTAAAAGGTAGACTTTTTTATTATGGGTTTTTAAAAAAAATTATTCTTGTTGGGTAGCACTGCACGTGAACTTAGCCAACATCAAACAACACACACATAACGGTTGGCCATAGCAGATGGTGAAGTTGGCGCCAGACTCCACTCATGGAATATGACTGTACCCCTCTCTCATTTTCAACCACGATTACTATTAGGGTTATTCATTATAGTGAATTTCAAACATAACGTCAAACTAGCTGAAATGGAAACTTTCTCTAAGTCAGTCATTCTGTCACTTTGGCTGCTCTGGCCTTCATTTTGAAATTCACTTTGAATTCTCACTTTGGTAAATAATCCTGTATGTATTTCTCTGTGCAACTTAACCTCGAGATCTACTGGACTCATATGAAATGTCAAAATGGCTGTCCAAAATAATCTTTGTTTAATTTGTTTGACCCTTTAAGTGTCAGAGGAGACGAGCACATTGCAAATCAATGTGAGTGGCACATTTCTGGCACTGGGAGTGTTTTATGCCTTACTCAGTATGCAGGAAGTTGGAGTTACAATATAGACAGCCCCTAGAAGTGGAGTTAATCCTGCAAGGTAATTATTGCATTTTATCAAAAACTGCAATAATTACAAGTGAAGGGTTAAGGGGCCTGGGACTCTGGAGCTGAAGTGGTCTGGGTGCCAATATTGTCCCTTTAAGTATTTTGTTTTTTATTCTGACAGTCATGGTTTAATACACTTGTGAAAAAAAATGAATTAAAAAAACTTGAATGAGTAGTAAAAGAAAACCATGGAAGGAGTGAACTCAAAACCTTTACATCATAAGCAAACCTCCAGCTTAGATGCCTTACAGGAGATTAGATGGCACAACTCAATCACCTCTAGTAGCAGACGGAGACACTCAGAATGCACATTTTCCCCAAACTATCTATGACCAAATGCCCTCAACCACTTATCCAGACAGCCATTATTCATTATCAATGAGTATGTCTGGGAGGGAAGAAGTGGGGAACATATTATAGCACTGGATCATATATAAATACCCCTTTTAATAGGAATCTGCATTTTAATCCTTTCTCACAGGGAAACTGTATTTTATTATGTTACCCTATGAATGAGCCATCACTGACGATGCAGCTTAATCTATAAGGAAGAAGGAATGACCCTTATGCAAGAGCAAAACCGCAACAAATTATTTTGTTGCTTTACATTTCTGAGCCTTTAGCGGTTTCCCCACTACAGCCCCTTGACATAAAGTATGATTAGAGAGCCAAGGCTGGAGTGCCTTTTAGACATGAAGGACAATGAAACCGCTTGTCAAAGCTGCAGCCACTGAGCGGCCTTCTCCAGCCCCAACGTCTTCAAAGGGCCGTCAGGGCTCTGCCGAGCGGTATCCAGTCTGCTTAGATAAGTTTAAAGGGTTTTGAATGTTTGAGTTGCCAGAAAATTGACACAGGCTGAATATGGATGTTGTAAGGTGTCCATTGACTTCAATTGCCTTGATTGATTGTTTGGAATGTTAAAAATCGGTGCAGTTGCTGTCTGAACACAAGGATCTACGGAAGGATTTGTCTTTTAAAGGAAAAATTGCATAATTAATTTTTTATCACAGAAAATACAAAACTTAATATAGCCTTGCTGTGTATTTTCTAATGAATACTGCAAAATATTGCCTGGGATTTTCTGACTTATACTTGCAGTGTAGGGATGGCCATCCCTCTTTGGTCAGAAGTACCACTTCACATGCACAATTTGAAATGAAAATAGTGAAACCATCCCAGAGTTTATTTTCAGATGTTGGGCTCCTGCATATGATGCAAGAATTAATGAATTCACACTTCCTATTTACCTGCATTGTTATTGGTTGAATCGCTAGTGCTTCCAGCCATTGAGGACTTCAATATGGCTGTGGCCAGACCAAGTGTATGCAGTGAGATGCCTGAAAAAAGGTATTTACTTATATATGTATTACAAACAGAGGCTGTAATCTGTGAAACTGTATTAAAAAATAAATTATAGTTCACTATTTTTTTTAAATCATTTATTCTAGTTTACTATTTTTTTAAAAAATCATTTATTGTAGTTTACTATTTAAAAAAAAAAAAAAAATTATTCTAGTTCCTATCTAAATACTATAAAAAGCCATTAAGCCTATACTGCACAATGTCTATGTGCTTTGCATTTTGAGACTTTTATTGTCTCATGCATGTGTATTATGATTTTAACAGTTTTATGACATTGTATATGAATATATATAACTATACAGAATCGATTGCACTCGCAAAACTCTAAATTAGCTTCAAAGTCCACAAAATTATTTAAAAGGTTTACACATTCAGGTAGGTTCTTTATTTGACGAATTATAGCCCTGGCTGGAATTTGTCAAATAAAGAACCTACTTTTAATGAAAACCTTGGAGTGCCGGTATTTTTGTAGATATTTATATATTTTATGAGAATGAGGAGACATAGCTTCATTAATGTTGAAGGCGACATCTAGGCTGAAAATAGAAGAGACAAAAGCAAATTATTTTTTTTTATTTTTTTTATCTGAGCACTATCCCAAATCCCTATGCACAGTTAAATAACTGGAGGCTTTTAGTACCACTCCAATGGCCATTAAAGTATAAGGTCACCTGCCCCAGCAAGGCAAATGCTTAGAAGTGATCTAAACAAACCATTAACCTTCGCTTTCAGCTAAAAGGCTAAATCTCTAATGTGACAGAAAGGGGTATTGACAATTGTTATGAAGTGGCAGCAGTGTTGGGAACCATTAATGATAGGGTTTAAAGGGACCTCCCCCCCTGAAAAAAATAAATAAAACCAAAATCCCTGTTGTAGATATGCTCAAAACGAAAAGTGATCTGTGCTCAGGGCCGTTTGAAGGAATTTGGAGGCCCCAAGCAAAATGGACATGGAGGGCCCCCCCAACGCCCCTCACACGCACGCAAAACCTACAGGAACCACAGCCAGTGGCGTACTTACCAGGGTCACAGGGGTCGTGGCTGCGACCGGGCCCGGCCCACCAGGGGGCCCGGCCACCCTGCGACCCAGTATGTACTCAGTATGGCCAGCCTCTTCTCTACCTCAGGGCCCCCCGAGGCTGGCCCTGCTGGCACCCAACGGCCGATGATGTCATCTTCCAGTTCAGGTATCAGTACGCGGCGCGTGAGGGAGCTGAACAGGAAGCACTCAGGGGAGAGGGCTCCCTCGCGCGCCCGCCAGCCTGCCCGCCGTGTGACCCCACTGGACCCCAGGGAATCCCCTCAGCACTCCCACAGGTAAGGAGGCTGGGGGGATTACATTTAAAAAAAAAAAAAGTGTTTGTGTGTGTGTGTTAGAGTGTGAGAGTGTGTGTGTCTGTTAGTTTGTGTGTTAGTTTGTGTGCGTCTGTTAGTGAGTGTGTGTTTTGTGAGTGAGTGTCTGTCTGTCTGTCAGTGAGTGTGTATGTATGTCCATCACTGAGTGTGTGTCTGAGATAGCCACTAGAGGCTGGATTAACCCTCAGTGAAACATAGCATTTTCTCTGAAACTGCTATGTTTTCAGCTGCAGGGTTAAAACTAGAGGGACCTGGCACCCAGACCACTTCATTGAGCTGATGTGATCTGGGTGTCTGTAGTGGTCCTTTAAGTGTATGTGTATCTGCATGCACTGGCGTACATACCGCGGTTGCAGGGTGCCCATGTGTTGCGGCCCCAGCCCGCACAGGGGGGGACCCACGGATCATTTTTCGCACCAGGGCCCCATGGGTTGTGTGTACGCCACTGACCACAACATAGCCATACAGTTTAAGTTCACCCACACATTACATAAATAAAAAAGGCTTACTTTGCAAATACTGCTGTTGCATAAAATTTGAAAATTTTCAACAATTGAAAATTCCCTGTGTTCTCCTCATCTCCCCTTCTCCTCAACCCCCCATGTGTTCTTCTTAGTCCTCCCCCCAATGTGTTCTTTTAAGTCCTCCCCCCTCCCTGTGTTCCTCTTACTCCTCCCCCCTCCCTGTGTTCTTCTTACTCCTTCCCCCCTCCCTGTTCTTCTTACTGCCCCCATGTTCGTCTTACTCCTCCCCTCTCCCTATGTTCTTCTTACTACTCTGGAGTGATTGGCCCGGTCACAGCTGCAATCCCTGTATGTACGCCACTGTACACACACATACACAGAGAGAAACATTCAAACCTACAAAATATTTTAATCACCCTCCTGTTTCCTACCTTTTTAGATGCAGGAGGGTAATTTCCCTGGGGTCCAGTGGTGGCTCAGCCTAATGGAAGTCAGTTCCCACTCTGACTCCCTCCTCCCGCGCGGCTCCTGTTGTAAGCTGGTGGAGTGACGGGGCAGTCACTTCCTCCCAGCTGTGATGTCATCAAAGGGGGCCTGGTTGTGCTGTTAAAGAGCCACAGCGCTGACCGGGCCCCCTGGAAATCCATAGCCGTTGGGTGGCCCTAACAGCATGGGCCACCCGATGGGCCCCTTAACGTGTGGCCCCGGCAGTTTTACTGTGCGGGCCGGGGCCGCAACACATGGAGACGTGCACCTGGTCGCAGGGCGGCCGTGCCCCCCTGGAGTGATGGGCCCGGTCACAGCTGCGACCTCTGCAACCCCTGCGACCGTGGTATGTACGCCACTGTTTCAAGACTATATCTCTAACTGGTTCTTATCTCTAAATGTGCTAAAAATAATCTTACATTGGTAAAGTAAAATTTGAACTAAACCGCATTATGTCCTCAAGAGGCTGCTGCAACGAAGTCCCACATGTCCCTGTGTAAATTCGGCAGTACCATTCCTTACAATATTCTCAGAATAAGCAGAACAATTTTGAATACTTTTTAACCATCTTGGATTGGTTCTGAGATGTGCTGCTTTTTTTGATGCCAGAGAATAAGCACATTGTGATTGCATCATTAGGCTCACTCCATGCAAAATTAATTCAGTGGCCAGTTTTTACCTCTCACTGCATCACATATTTGTACCTAGCAGAAATGCAGTATCACAAGGGTTACAAATATTTTGTCTATGTAAAAAGCATTCATCATAGCCAAATCCTCCATTTCCCCTTTGCGTAGAGCCTCTCATTGCACAGCGTAACCACTCAATATGTGCACATGACAGACGAACACTAGGACAGATTGTGAGGTAGTGACACTTTTAATCACTTTGTCATCTCGGGCTAAAGTAGTAGGCTTTCACTGCTTGGGAATATTATTTTTCTTAAACCACTTAAAAACAGCTTGACAAAATTGGCTGCACCCATAGCTGTCTTCAACTGTAACCACTTAATTATGTTTTAATGGTTATGGATATTGAAGTGTCCCTTTAATACAGGGTCAATGAGAATCCCAATGATTATACCATGCATTTAAAACAAATGTTCTGGATAATGTCTTGATACAATAGCACTATGTGCCATTTTCACATCTCCCCCTCTAGTGAGCATTGTCAATTACTACAAGATGCAGGTATTCATTGTACTTGACTAAAGGGTTTATGCATGATGGGAGAAATATAATCCATGGCTAACAGCTGCACAAAATGGTTAGTCTTGGAGTACTTTACAAGTACTGCATGTTTTGCTTGAAGCTTCTAAAAGTGTCTGTCACTTTTTTGTGTGTGTATTTACTGGTGCATTGTCTCCTTGGGCCTCTGCTTTTCTATTTTGCTAACTAATGATTAATTGAAAAGTTATATATAAAGAAAAGTAGGGACTACTTTTCCTTATGTAGAACCTGTAGGTTGACAAGGCGTGGAACTTTAGTCAAGCATATCATCCTTTTTGTCAACTTTGTCATTGGCTGCCAACTCTTTATTTATTTTTAATGGAGCCTAATGTGCTCCTAAAAGTACACGATTATTGAGAGTTGGGGATACATGTTGGGCTTGAATTATATTTAGAGCTAGAATTAGTTTAAAAATTTTGATTTATGCTAGATTTAATCCTAACCGTGCCTCAAATTATAACCATAAATATAATAACAAGAATTGCCGTAGCATACTCCCTAACTGGCAGTATTACCAGTATTCTTCAGTCACTAATAGGATTATTCACTAAAGTGTGAATTGTATGTATTCAAAGTGAAGTCCAAAAATTGAAATTAAACATGGCTTACTTTAATAATATGACATTTCTTTTAGTGAGTAACCCTGTGTTTGTGCACAATTCAGAAGAGATTGGGTAACACATTTCTAAAAGTGATTTTACATTATGCCTTAACAGCCTGTCATATACATATTTAGTTACTCCAATGGCCATGAGATGGTATGCCACCTGCCACGTCAAGGCAAACCTCTTAGGTGGCTCCTACACTAACCATTCGCCTTGCTTCCTTGAGTTTCTGGCAAAGATATCTCTAATGAGACAGAGGGGTATTTTTTATATCCATCCCTACATAATTCTTAACTCTTAATAGGAAACACATAGGATGGGCGGCAGCATTGCAACATAGCTGTGTAATCAACGTATTCCTGTAACATTTTGTGATGGTTTCATGTATTGTTACATTTCCCCCTTTATAATGTAAAGCACTACAGAATATGTTGGTGCTACCTTTGTACAGTGCTATGGAATCTGATGGCGCTATATAGATAATAAAATAATAATAAAAATATAAATGTTGATAATAATAATGTAACAAATCAACTTAATTCAATTAATGAAGTAGCTATGCAAGTAAAGCCTTATTTCTGAAACAGGAGCTCCATCTGCTGTCAAATTTGTGAATCCTTGCATTCATTCACTGTTGCCTAGTTGTGAGTAAATGCAACTAAAATGTGTTCTGGTGAAAGAAAACAATAAACACAATTGTTTAATTTAACAGTGAATTGTGGTAAATTAAACAGTGACAGTGGTTTTAACTTTGTCTTAAACATATTTTATTTTTTTTGCCTTAGAATTTCAATAAATCTTCATAAAAACCTAACAAGTGGCAATGCTGATTTAAACCCGCAGCGGGTTTTTTAACTGCATATTTGTATTGTACAAAAGTGTTTTATTTTTGCAAAGGTCCCTGAGGAAGTTCTATGCTTAGAATGAAACGTGCAGGACCGCTGCCATTTTTTATGAATAAACCATTTATACATTTTGATTCCTGTTCCATTCCGGTTTCTGTGTCTAAGGAGTGAGGTGGATTTTACACCAACCCTCCCTAGGGGACTAAGGGTGGCATCTTGAAGGCGCTTTGATTTGCTGCATCTTTTGAGTGCTTCCAGTAGTGTGTTTTTATACATGCCTAATACTTTATCACACTATGTCTTGTTAATTGTCTTTTAGGTCACTACAGCTGTATCTTTTTTTTTTTTTTTTTTTTTACACACACTTATCTACCCAATTGCTCTGTGGGAGTTGCAGCATATCTGGGGTAGAGGGAGGAAACATGCAGCCTGTGAAATTCCACACAAAAATGATATGTGAAAAAAACAGATTAAATGTAGCCTCTAGACTTGGCATAGGCTGGTGATTAAGAATGTGAATAAACTCACTTTTTAAACCAGTGGTAAGGGGGAGGGGCAGTGGCCTAAACTGTTGTTTTAGAACGCTAGTGTCAACAATACACATAAAACAATTCTACTTGTTGACAAATTTTAAAAACAGACTGTCACCTTCAAAAAAGTATCAATTGTAAAACATAATTTTGTAACTGTCAGAAATAGTATCAAATGGTGTTTTGATACTTGGACATTCAGTAGCATTTATCCACCATCCAGGAACTTGTTATAAAACGCAATGTGACAGAAATAAATAAGCACATAGAGAACCCAGGGAAAATAAGAACAACCACGTGCTAATAAACCAAATATTAAACGTAAATACCACAAACAAGCTCACCCATATTCTCTCTATTTTGCACCTATATGCAAACTAGTGAATAAAGTTAAAATGACTAAAGGTCCCTAGACAAAAAAAAAAATCTTGCTGCAGAAAATTATTCTCCATAACCTTGTAGGTGAATTTTAGAAGAGTAATTTCCGCAGCAAGATTTTTCAGGGGGAGGAAGGAGCGTGCCGCTTTAAAGGGATCCTATAGTGCCAAGAAAACAAATTCGTTTTCCTGGCACTATAGGCTCCTGGAGTGCCGCTCTCTCTCGCGCCGCCCCCTCCCGTGGGGCTAAAGTGGTTAAAACCCCTTCAGCCACTTTCTTGAATCCAGCGCCGATTGCCTGAATCCGGCGCGTGGTCAGGCTTTCCTATGAAAAAATCTGATGCTGGAGGTCCGTGAGGACGTCCAGCGTCGGATAACGGACCAAAAGTCAGTTTGGATTACGAAAGCGCTCTAGTGGCTGTCTGTTAGACAGCCACAGTGGGCAGGCTTAGAGCTGCAATGTAAACACTGCCGTTCTCTGGAACTGTAATGTTTTATTTTACATTGCAGCACTAAGTGCAAAAGGGTCACAGCACCCAGAGCCCCTCAATGAGCTGAAGTGGTCTGGGAGCCTATGGATAGCTGATCAGAGAATCCTTCCAGTCTGGCTTTTTTCACATTAATTCAGAAATTCACTTTGAGTTCTCACTGCAGTGAATAACCCTGTGAGTATTTTTACATGTTATGTTGCACACTGCACTAGGGGTGTCTGGGAGCCCAGGTAGCTGTCAGTCCATGCTGCTGTAGGACTGTAACTGCTATGGAGCTCTGTCAGACTCACATTCAGTCACATTGGAGCTGGTGGGCGGAGTCTGCCTCTGGCTATCTCTGACACGCTCAGACACAGGCCACGCCCACCTGCGGCGAGTTAGCGGGTCACGTGGTTACCTGTGCGCTCTCTTTTTTGGGGGGGGGTTGTTGTTGTCCCGCCCCCTTTCCCTTTGCTCTATCCAATCAGCGCCCACAGCGGCTCACTGAGCACTTCCTGCGCCAGGACCGGAAGCTGACAGTGCCGGTTACAGACTAGGAGCCTGCCACACATTGACCGGGGTTCACATCACACGGAGCCGCCATGAGCACGGGTGAGGGGGAAGGAGGGGGTCGTACTGTGATTAATAAAGCGGGGAGAACCCCCCACATCATACACAGCCAGTGTCTGCTACTGCTGAGTCATGGGCGGGGCCTCTGCCTGGGGGCGGGGCTTCTGGACCTGTGCAGCTGACCTCTGGCTGAGCATCATGTGAATGGCAGTCCTCAGAATCTGAGCTTCCAGGGGCTGGCTGTCCATCTCTGATATTTATTATCTATCACTGCTGTGACCTAGGACTGGCTAATATAGCTCATCATTAAAATGCCATCTCTCACCAATAACATGGATTTGTTTTGATGTTCTAGAATGTTTATAATACAGGGATGGACTAGAAGATAGAAACCCAGCCCTTGCATGATAGGAGTTCAAATTCTGTAAAATCAATGGGATTCTGCCCTTTGACCATTCATTCCTTTGTTACAAACTTGCAAAGTGATGACATTTGGCTAGTAGCCAGTTTCTAGCATGAGACTAGTGGCTACAGTGACAAAAGTGGCTTACTCTTTGCAGTTTATTTCCTTCAGACGTTTCATAACAAATTAAAATGTAACCAGACTGGTTTATAAATCGGTGACTGTGCACATTGAGATCCTGGAGTTTGATCTTCACAGAGATACAGCTTCTGTCTAAACAGGGACACCACATGCTATGACTTATGCACATTTTAATACCTTCATGGGTGATGATATTTCCAGACTGTCATGGTAGTAAATAATCTGCCTAATTTGATCTTCAATAAGTAAATGCAACCTGCGTCCACCATCCAGAAGGTGATTAGCACAAATGGAAATATTCTAAAGATATATCAGCCTCTTTTCTACCAAATATTAAAGTAATCTTCCATCCCTGTGCCCAAAACAAGTGCATCCTCTAGGATATTATGTTATTAGATGTTGAAGGCTCTACTTACTGAGCTATCAGGGCTCTCTGTTTGGGCATTGCAGAGGCTAAGGACACATTTGTTCTTCTTTCATTGCCCATCAAATATGTATATGTGTCAACATTATTTACCAGAATTACTGCGCCCAATGTCCAAATTGAGATCTATCTTTGTAATGTTCCAATAGAAACTGTGCTAGTATATATATATGTATGTATATAAATAAAACAATATAGTGTAATAAAATGTTATTTTTATATACTGGCACAAGTTTATTGGAACCCTACAAAGATAGTAACAGCATTCCACTAGAATGCACTTTTTAGATGATTATATTTTTAGATGTGGAACATTGGAGGGAAAGCCATACAAGTGTTAAAGCTGCTGTTCAGAATTGTTATATATTATAAAAAACTGTGTGTAACTATTTTTGTGTTTTGTTGTTTTTGTCCTGCAAGTTATTCACAATAGTAATTTTTGAATGTATGTTATTCAAGATCTTTTAAAACTCTTAAGTTTTTTTTTGTTTTTTTTTTTATCTGAAAATATAATATACTTCTTTTCCTAGGTTTAAGCTTAGAGAAGACTGCCTCTTTCAGGAAAAAGCTTAAGTCTGAACCACGATTCCAACTAGCCCAGAATGTGGCAACCTGTGCAGATCCATTGGAAGTCTGTCTGCAGAGGCAGACTGTGCAGGACAGCGTGCATGTTTTCCAGCACACAATCCCTGCTGAAGGCAAGCCAATCACCAACCAGAAAAACACAGGTATTTCCTATAGTAGAATATAGTTATTGCACTGTCTTGTTTTGTGTATTATTGAGTAGATCACTAGACCTATTACTGTAATTGTTACAATATACCTGACATGCAAAAGGACGTGACCTTTTATTTATACACTGTAATGGCCGAATTGCCAGCAAGCATTCATTGACAAATCTATTTTTTGTCATGTGTATCAATGCAGTGGTCAAAAGTGTCAGATCTCCACCCCTCCCCCCACCTCCCCTGCCTTCCCCTTCACTATGGATTGGTTAGAAGTAACAGTGTCTTACAAGTCAGCAACGAGAGGGACTAGCCTGCTCTATTGTGAATTGACTCAGATACCTTGGTGATGTAACTGAGACACGAGAGGACAAAGATACAGGGGAAAACGTGAGGACTATGTTTAATGGGATGGAAGTGCAGTATTGAGTTGTGAGACAGAGTGATGGAGAGGGGTTGCACTGTGATAAAAGGGCTGAAATACTGATTGCAAACTGAAGAAAAAGGTATAGATTAGTGAATCTAGAGACATGGGATTGGGGTAAGAAACTGTTGTAGCAAACCATGTGCTAATATTATTGTTTTAGTGTTTAAATTTCTGTTTTTTTTATTGGTTTACAGGAAGGTGCTGGATATTTTCCTGTCTGAATGTTATACGACTTCCTTTTATGAAAAAATTCAACATTGAGGAATTTGAGTTCAGCCAGTCTTACCTGTTTTTCTGGGACAAGGTATATATTTGTGGAGACTGATACATATTTCTCAGTTTGTCTGGTTTATGTAGATTATATTTTCATCTTTTTTATTTTTTTTTGTAAATTCTTTATTTGTCGCTCAGGTGAGTACAATATACATACATACACCAAAACAGTGCACATGGGCATAGAAATAAGATGAACAATTTGAATAACGATACAAATAATGAGCATTGGTATCTTTCGGTTACGTAACATTTGCAAATGTCATAACAGCAATCATTGAGATGCAGGTAGGTTGAACAGCTGTAGGTGAGTGTGCATTTCTGAAGCTGAAGCCATAGCAATAATGACAAGCTAGTTAGTTAGAAACGAGCGGCTACATTCTACCCAACTTTAAAATTCTGCTGTAGATTTAAGCTTACTGGTCTGACGGAAAAGATGGGGTAATAGGTGTATTACTAAGAATATTTGACACGTGGAGCAGGGGAGCAATTGCGTCAATGAGTAATGATAGTTGGCACATAGGTTATGTAACCTAGTATAGGGAATGATTTGCTGTATTAATTCTATTGTAATGGAATCCATAATTCGGGTTCCAGTTCCTCACATGTTGCTGTTGCGACAGTGATTCCCTTAATCCTAGCGCTAGCCAGGAATCTCTTAGAGAAAGCTGCCTCGGGGGAGGATTGCGTAAAAAACGTTGGCTTGACTGGTTCTGTGCGTTCGTGTATCCCCCTGATCAGTTGTACGTTATGCCTGCGTCTAGTCGCCCCAGTCTGTCATGGGACAGGTGTTAGTTCCCATCTTCCCAGCAGGTAATTGTGTCTTGTTTTGAGAACTAGTTCTCTGCTTGTCTGGTCCCGTTCCATCTCTCTCAGTCAGCTGTTATATAAGTCGGTGACTCGTATCTATGGGAGCTGCTTCGTGTCGTGGCTATATATCGTTTAGCGACTCGTTCGGGCCCTCCCGACTCTGGCCTCCTCGGGGGCAGGTCAAGCCGCATCCGCCCAAACCCTCAGAAAAGAAAAAGAAGTTACATGGAGTTGATTAGATGCAGAGGGGAAAAGGAAAGGAGGGGAGGAGGGGGGGGAGGGGTCAGGTGTGGGGGGGGGGGAGAGACAAGAAGGACAGCACGTGTCGGGGTGCGCCGGGTCCTCTCAGACCCCTGGTGTTATGGTGTGTGCTGCGCCTCCCTAGTTCCGGGACGTGAGAGGTATAGATACCATGGGGTCCAGATATCGACGTGCTTGGTGCTTCTTCCTATTAGTTCTGCGTACCACGCCTCGGCAGTGTGTATTTCCTCAACTCTCTGTAGCCACTCCGTAACGGTCGGTGGTTGGGTCTGTTTCCATTTGACTGGTATAGCTGCTTTCGCTGCGTTAAGCAGGTGCCGTAATATCGATCTCTTGTATTGGGCTATCGAGCCTTCTGTGTAATGCAGTAGGGCCATTTCTATGCTAAAGTCCGGCAGATCTCCTAGAATTATCATCATTTCCCTTTGTATGTCCTCCCAATATGGCTTGATTAGCGCGCAATCCCACCAGATGTGCCGTAGAGAGCCTGTTTGGGATTCACACCTCCAACATGTATCTGAGGTTCCTCTGAAAATTCTGTGCAGTAAAGATGGGGTCCTATACCAGTGAGAGATTAGTTTAAAGTTAACCTCTTGATATCTGGTGCTTATGGAGCTCTTGTGCTGCAGGATTAATATCTGTTCCCATTGTGCCTCAGTGTACGTCCTAGCTGTCAGCTCTTCCCATTGCCTCTTAAACGCATTTTTCCGTGTGAGGTCTCCTGTTATCAATTGTTGGTAGATGAGCGATACCCTACCATCCGCGCCAGTGTTGGCCACGCAGATGTTTTCAAACCAAGTCTGTTCTCTGTGAATCGCTACCCTGTTGGGGAGGTTGAAGTAGAAATGCCGCAATTGTGTGTACCGAAATCTGTGCATCAGCGTCTGTTGTGTCATCGTATTCCATTCTCGCAGGTTTCGCAGTCCGGTATTGCTCAGGACCTCGGACATAGGGATATACTCTCCTTCTCCCTCAATCGGCCAAGCAGATCGGTGTAGCCCCCCGCCTATCGCAGTATTGTGTGTTATCGGAATCAATGGGCTTGGTTGTGGGGAGAGGTGTTGGTTCCGTCTCAAAGATGACCATGTCTTCAGTGTTTGTACAATGGGTGATGAGTTGCCTAGTTTTGATGCTGCATCTGCCGAGCTGTGCCATGTATACATGTGAAGGGCTTTGTTTGTGCTTTCTCTATCTAGTGCAGCCCACAATTTGTTTTCAGACGCTACATGCCAGTCCCTAATCCGTTGTAAGACCGCGGCCTGGAAGTATTTGCGTATATCGGGTAACGCTAGTCCGCCCCAGTTCTTTGGTAGGCATAGCTTGTCGTAGCTGAGTCTTGCTCTCTCTCCTTTCCAGACATATTTTATTACTGCCGATTTAAGAATTGCGAAAAATTCTGATGGTATGTGCCAGGGAATGGTGTTAAAGTAGTAAAGCAGCCGTGGTAGGATATTCATTTTAATCACCGCTATGCGTCCTTGCCAGGATATATGGTCATAATTCCAGTTTTTTAGGTCGAGCAGGATTGTTCGTAGGAGGGGTACGTAGTTCCTGGTATATAGCTCTTTCGGATTGTTGGGTATCCAGATTCCCAGGTATCGCATCTGTTCTGAGCACCAGTGAAAGGGATACTCGCGTGCGATCCGCTCTCGCACTGCCGTTGGGGTCTGTATGTTCAGCAGTTCGCATTTAGTTTGATTAAGCTTCAGACCTGATACCTGGCCATATATGTCGAATTCCTGCATCAAGATCGGCATGGAGTCGACCGGGTTGTCCACGAAGAAAAGCATATCATCTGCATATGCTGCTACCTTGTGCTCCTGGTCTCCATGTTTAAACCCTCGAATCTCTGGGGTTTGCCGTATCCTGTCCAAAAATGGTTCCAATGAGAGGGCAAATAGAAGCGGCGACAATGGGCAGCCCTGTCTGGTTCCGTTGTGGATGGGAAAGGTGTCTGTGAGCGCACCATTCACCCTCACTCTGGCACTAGGGTCAGCATAAAGCGCAGCTA
This sequence comes from Pelobates cultripes, assembly GCA_933207985.1. NCBI lineage: Eukaryota > Metazoa > Chordata > Amphibia > Anura > Pelobatidae > Pelobates > Pelobates cultripes. The sequence continues at coordinate 72,525,220 of OW240912.1, forward strand.
TCCAGGCTATCATTCCTCTCCCCAGGCCGACCTTATGCAGTGTTGCCATCATAAAGCTCCAAGTCACCCGGTCAAATGCCTTTTCAGCGTCCGTGGAGAGCATCAGTAGTTCCGTCTTCTCTTTAAGCGCCAATGCCTGTATTGAGAACGCTCTGAGTGTGCAGTCTCTGGCTTCCCTGCCTGGTATAAAACCTGTTTGATCAGGATGTATTAGGCGCGGCACGTACGCCTGCAACCTTGTGGCGATGACCTTGGTGAAGAGTTTCACATCCGCGTTAAGGAGCGAGATCGGTCGGTAGCTACTGCAGTTTTCGGGGTTCTTGCCTGGTTTGGGTATCACAGTGATTGTGGCTGCTAGAGTTTCTTGGTGGAATTTATCGCCCTGTTGGAATATTTTCATAATCTTCACTTTTTGAAAATTGTACTACATTCTTTCACCCCAGTAAACACATTAGAAATGCTTACTTGGGTGAGTAGTGTTACAGTAGAGTCTGTCTGCTTCAAACGGTCTCCCCCCTTATCAGAAATAGACTATTATGCCATTCCTGTAATATGTCATTTATCTCAAGAAGTAGTTCCACTTATAACTTCACATAAGTGAAACTGCTGTTTTAATTGATTTCCGCCGTATTGCCCGTAGCCTGACATACTTTGAACTGGGCTATATGCATCTCTCAGCAGAACAACTCGCCATAGCTCAGCGCTTTCTCCTTAATGGAATGGGAAGGGAGAAAGCTCAGCCCGTGTTATGTTTATAATGAGGCTTAAAGTGAAGCTTTATTTTGCACAGGCATAAAAGGAATTTAAAAATAGTGTATTAACTTTTAGTTGGCTCTTGGTTTATGCAAAATCAAAGATGTGACACTTCCAGTTTAATATTTCATCTCGTAGCTCTTTCAGTGCTATATGCTGGGAGACCATTCTTTTTCATATTTTTTCTTTCCTAATATATTAGAAAATTGTTTTTTTTGCAACCCTCTAGCCAAGCCCTCAATTATAATTTATAGAATATCCAAACAAGTCATTCTCTGCTAAAAAGGCCACACTGTGATATCCCTGAATAAGATTTTCAAATGATTTTATATTTTTGATAACATTTTTGAAATTACTTTAATATTTTGGAGAAAAAAGTTTTAATATTTTGATTATATAATCAAACTATTAGTTTTTTTAAAAAATATTAAATCATTTCAAAAATTGTATCCAAAAGTCTAAAATCATATTAAATTGTGGCCTTTTTTAGCAGCGAATGACCTATTTGGATGGGATAATTTTTGGGAGGGTGGCTTGCAGGATGACTGTATATTGGCAGCGAGCAATACCTAGCAAGACTTTCCTCAGCTTTCCTATGGTGCTATCTTTGAAACACAGGTACATGTTCTTTTATATTGAGTTATTTCCTGACCTATAGAGCATTCTGTTAGATACTTTTCCTGAACATGAGAGAAAATATATATTGTACTGAGAAATATTATGTTTTTCTCCTAGGTGGAGCGTTGTCATTATTTCCTTAATGCCTACATCGAAACTGCACTGCTGAAGGAGCCTGTTGATGGGAGGCTTATGCAGTTTTTGCTGTCAAATCCAACCAATGACGGAGGGCAGTGGGATATGCTGGTTAACCTTATTGGTAATAAGTTAAATGCATGTAGGCTTTTATATAGTGACCTGTTTGTGTAGATGAAAAGAAGTATCTGCTCACTCACTTTGGTGTTTTCCCAAGTGGTATTGTTGCAAATCACATCTAATCTCTAGCCGACAAATCAGTTCTAAAAGAAAAAAAAAAGGATATATATATATATATATATATATCTCTATCATCAATGTATAAACCCACTCTAATAAATTTGATGGTATATTTTATTTATATAGTGTGTTCTTTCTTTTTATTTTTTTTATAATTAATTTTTTATTTTACAGTGCTTCAGTATTTTTTTTTTATACATATCTATTATTGTCCATGTGATCCTGGGTTTCTGGTTAGTAACCTTTTTAAGGGCACTCTGCTAATGTATGTATATCTGGTTTTAGCTTTATTGTATATGTTTGGTGTGAGGGTCTAACACAAAGGTGTGTAGCTGCCTAATTATATGTTTTTAGATTTAAAATATTTACTGTACTTTACAGGTGGTGTGGAGTTGTTTACACATTTTTATTCCACCAACTATTTTTAGCAATTTTATATAGCATCGTTATTTGTTCTCTATATTTACCAAGAGGAACATAAAGTCTTAGGACTTGTTGACACCATTTCTACATTATTATTGATCATATATTATTTTATGCTCAAGTTGACTTTTTGACAAGTTTTTTTTGTTTGTTGTATTTTTAAAATGTCATATAGTGAAATTGCCTTACTTTTTCTCTTTTCTCTAGAAAAATATGGTCTTGTCCCAAAGAAATGCTTTCCTGAATCTCACACTTCAGAGGCCTCAAGAAGAATGAATGACATTCTGAACCACAAGGTGATGTTGTGATGACATAAATGCAAACATTTTTGGACTTGTGCTATGCTTTAAAGCCACGTGATTGGTTCAGCACCCCAGCAGGTTTCTCACAGCAGCCTTGTAGGATCATCAAGCTTCATAATCTGTGTCTAGTCAAATGATTCTCATAGAGAAACATTGTGGACATACAAAGTATGCACAGCAGTTGCCTTTGAGTGTACTGACAATCAGTCTGCTTACTTGGTATCATGTGACAAGTGTTATGTAGTGGTTATGGTGCTCAGTGTCCCAATAATATTGTGTCTTAAAGGGTATCACCAACAGCATTAAAACTATATTTTTTTGTGCTGTGCACTGCTTTGTTTATAAAATATGCCCCAAAAATATTTTTATTTTCTATCTAGTGTGACTTATTATATTAATTTTTATTTATGTCCAGTCCCATATAATCATGGGGGGACTTTGAATTCTATGGTTTTACATATCAGGACATAATAACAATTTGAAGATCTTAGCATCCTCAGATGAACAACAACACATGACCTGACATATTACACCATATCATGATATAGCTAACAAAAATCATGCCAAAATGGAGAAGCCATGCATGATAAACTAGCTACACCTTATGATTCAAAAGCTTGTAGAAACAACTTTAGGAGCAATAACATGTGGTAATCGTTTTCTGTACTTTATCCGTCTCTCACATTGTTGAGAAGGAATGTTGGCCCACTCTTCTTTGCATCATTGCTTTCATTAATACGGGTTTGCTGGCATTTCTTTATGTACAGCTCTCTTGGGGTCCTGCCACATATCCGTTGGGTTGAGGTCTGGACTTTGACTGGGCCTCTACAACACTTTTTTGCTTTTTCAACCATTCTGTGGTAGATCTGCTAGATTTTGCAAGGATTGTCAGTTTGTGATTTAGAATTAAGATTTGTTCCGAAGGCATGCCAATTTATTTCTTGGTTGTTGGTAAATGTGAATTTATGTACCCTTGCAAGTTATAAACTTCAATTCAGGAACATTTTGGTAGAACTTGTCCGCTTTGCAAATTCTGTGAGCTTTGGAGTGGTTAGACTTTTATTTTTTGGGGGGGAGGAGTGGATTTATTCTTGTGGGGATTGTGCTAGCCCCTGTTTGCACTCAATGTTTGCTCAACTGGATCAATGCAGTTCCTTCAAATTTCGTTGGTATCCCAGTGTGCCGGGGACATTGCATAGAATTCTGTATGTAAAAAGGAATTAACTTTGTTTTTCCTTTGCAGATGAGGGAGTATTGTTTACGTCTGAGAAACATGGTAGCCAGTGGCAGTACAAAGGAGGAACTTTCAGCAGCTGTTGACACAATGATTGAGGAGGTAGGTCATCTCTAAATCAAAACTTTGTCAGAACTACTTGTAATTCATGTCATAGGCGCCCAGTGGCATTAGGCATCAACAATTGGCATAAATTACATTTTTGAAATGTGCTTATTTATTCTCATTATATTGTGGTATCTCTAAATGTGGTAAGTTACAGAATGTGTACACTCAAATATGTGTGCCTTTTTTATGCCTAAGGTGGGGATAGGCAACCTTCGTAACTCCAGATGTTGTGGACTACAATTCTCATAATGCTTTTAGCCATAATGCAGGCAAGGCATCAGAGAACATGTTGTCCTCCATATCTGGAGTGATGACAAAGGTTTCATACACCTGGCCAAAGTGGTGTATGTATGTAATATTTGTTTTATTTTACAGAGTTTTTTTTTGTTTCAGCTGTATGTTTTTATATATGCATATATAGTCCTCATTAAACTAATGCCTAGGGTGGCACCAACAGTGGTGGATTGGAAGGCAGCTTCTCCTTTGAGTTAGGGATGCCCATCAGTGCTAAATCCAATCTTCAATGCAGGCAGCATTGTGCTTTGAGTTGGCTCACAGAAACAAATACATTCCTGAAGGTTGTAGTGGGGGATTTATGCTCTGGAGGCGGTGTAGTGCTCTGTGCATGTTGGCTAGAAAGAGACCGATGTGCTGTAGGAGGAGTATAGTGCTATAGATATGTTGACTTGAATATGGGTAAGTTTGAGTAAGGGGAGGGGTGTAACTAGAAATCCTAGGCCCTGAGGGCAAAAATTAACAAAGCCCCTTTTCCCCTTTAAAAAGCAAGGTGTAAATAAAACTAGAAGCTTATAGTGTGTTTAACCATAAAGGCCTCCAATCAACCCTCACCCCCAAAATTTGGAGGCCTTTATGGTCAAACACACTACAGTCTTACTGACAAATATATATCTAAGGTGTCCTGCTCTCTAACAGTATGTAAGGTCTGCATGGAATGGGCCTGAATATCTTGTAATCTAACTCAAATTAGAATTTCTGTTTAGAATGTTTACTTAAATAATTTAGGTTAATTTATTATAAACAGAAATACTAACTTGAGTTAGATTGCTAGAACATGGGACAGGCCAACAGCTTCTTGTTGATCAAATTAAACTATTGCCACTTACTGTATGCATTCATGATCGCTGTATATTATGTGACAATATACTTTTTTGAATGTAATTGGATGATAAAGCCTAACTCCATTGTTGTTCTCTATATCTAGTTAGATAGGTCTTGTTCGGACTTCTTAACTGTTCTTCTTCTTTGTATCTAAACCAAAAAAACATCTTTCAATAAATATTGTAAAGAAAACAAGACCACGATGTACATGTTTGAATGATGATTTCCTCCAAACAAGTCTGGTTGGGGTTGAGCTATTTGTGGAGATGTGAGATCTTTCTGCCAATTTAGTTGGCTTAGTTTGTTGGGTGTCTTCTAATAGAGCTGCAGAAACCGGATGCCACAGCCATCATTATTCTTTGGTGTTAGCCGTCCACCCTTGGCCAATAACTACAACTATGTGCAATGAAAGTTGTACAGAATTGACATTGGCTATCCCAGAACTCTAGTTTTGGGCTGGCTGCTGATACCCCAGTGATTCTGCCAGAGGTGGAGTTGCCCTTCCAGTGGCAGAGTGGTTAAACTCTGTATTTGCAGCATTGCAAAGCAAAACACTGCACATACAGAACCCAGGCATCATGACCTCTTCAAATCACTGAAGAGATCATGGTGCTTGGCGAAACCCTTTATTTAAATTTTTACACCAGTTATCAATTTGAAGTGAGGTGTCTGCTTACCCCCTTAAGGACCAAACTTCTGGAATAAAAAGGAATCATGACATGTTACACATGTCATGTCTCCTTAAGGGGTTAAAGACTTACTCCAAACACAATGATCACTTCAGTGATTTGAAGTGGTCATGGTGCTTGGAGTCTGTATGCACAATGTTTTGCTTTGAAACACTGCATATTTGGAGTTTAATCCCTTTTCTGCCGAGGGTGTAACTTCACCTCCAGAAGCATCATTAGGTTGTCATCAGAAATGCATTAACTGTCTGAGCGTGGTCAGCTGACACTCTCAGCCAATGAATGTCAATGGCCGAGGATTCTATAGATCTGCAGAAACCAGAGGTTTTTTACTGGACTGCCAGGGAGCATTGGATCCCAGCAGGGATCTAGGTAAGGGGACAGATGATTGCTAAGTGTAACCCTTTAACTAAGGCAGTTTTCTGCTCAGGTTTTTTTTTTTTTTTTCTCAACATCACAATTTACATCACTTACCTAAAACTGAAAGTCTCTTAGACTGGACTATCTTGCAGGACAGTTGTAAGTGTCGGGTTCAGTGGTATGTTGAAGTCCTACACTTTTATTTTATGAATGATTTTGCATTTATCTGTATTTTTCCTTGAATGTCTTATAATTTTGTTGTACCTGACTCGCACTTGTATTTTCTTGTTTTTATTGAATTATTATTAATGTAACAGTCTTTGTGGTCTGCTAAGAGAAGGCAGTCCTTGTATAATGTGTAATTAAAATAAAAATAAAACCTTGTTTATTTATATATTTGTTATCCTATGCTACTAGCCAGGCCTTTAAAAGTTACTGGCCAGTGCAAGCCATACCATTCACCACAGGTGAATTTCTACTCTCCATGGCTATTTTACTTGCCGATGGCTAGTTGGAAATTTGAGCACTCTATAAATGTTTGTTCCCATCGTATCGTGTCAGACTAGTAACCAATGTGCTTCCAAACTCTGACAAGCAGAGGGCAGTACAGGAATAGGTATTTGCTATACTTATTTAATGCAGAAAAGCCACTGAGTTTTTATTAAAGTAGAAGTTCTATGATACATAGCTAAACTAAGGTTAAATTCGAATTGTCTGATCTGATATAAGACATTTTCATGATGTGTTTTTGGATACAAAAAAAGGCTAGTTTGAAAGAGAGGATTGTGTGTTCCTTGTATAGTAACAGTGTAAACATGTTAGATCAGTGGCTCCCCTACCAGTCCAGGATTTAGGGATTACCCAGTTGTCTAAACAGAGGTGCCCAAAAGGTAGATCCCCAGATGTTTTAAAACGGCAACTTCCTTGATGTTTTGTCATTCTAAAAGTATGCAACGCCTCATGGGAGTTGTAGTTCTACAACATCTGGGAATCTACCTTTTGAGGACCTCAGACACAATTGGGTAATCCCTGAATCCTAAATGGCACGCATGCCTTGAGGACTGGTTTTGGGAATCACTGTCAGGTCATGAGCATTTATTTTCATATCCAATTATATTATTCTAAAAAGATTATAAAGATTTCCAATCCCATCAGAAGCTGATTTTACAAACTTAAAATAACTCTCTGGTCATTAAATTAACAACTTCTTTGCAATTACACATTTCTAGTATTGGTGTATGATGTCACATTTAAATCAGGAGACAATCATTCAGGTACAAAGAGCAGTCCAATAATATTGATCTTATTTTATTGTAATCTATTCCTTGAAAGGAATGTATTATTTATTTATTTTGTGCAGAGTTGTTCATGGCTTGTAATAGATAATCATTGACTTATAATAATAATAATTCTCTGTAACAATTTGTTTGGCCAATCATGGCAAGAGCTGTGCTGATGGTCTCCAATGCTCCTCCATTAGAACCAGCAGCCTGGAGGAAATGACAATCTTTGTTAACCTTCATAATCAGGAAGAAAAATAGACTTCTGGGGTGTTCCCGAGATGTTTTTATTTATTTCAATAATATTATTTGGGAATAGATCTTTTTGTTCATCACATTAATAGTTCTACTTTTATCAGCCTCAGAGGCACAAAAGACTGCGGTGAAAATAACCTGAAATTAAAGATATAATGGAGGGAGTAGATTTTAGTAGAGGATGGTTGGTGCAAATACAGCCAGTAAAAGTTGTTGGCACCGCTGTAATAACAAAATGACCTACTGTCTACCCTTTACAATAGCTGTTGGAAAGAAGTTTTTATTTTTTTTAATAGTAGAATGTTTGGCACAGTACTGAGGATCAATCTGTAGATATCACCATGGTGAAAAATAGTGATGAGGACAGAGGAAATGTATTCTTAGTTACTGGAAAGTTGCTACGGACTGGGAAGGACTTCTTTTTTCCAATTGTGACTTTGACTTCACCACTTGACCAGGATTATGTTCCTATATATCAGGACATGCTTGGCATGTGATTGGTCCATAGGGGTTAATAAACATTTTAATCATGGGTACCACATTTCAGTTGTAAACAATGTGATCTAAATTGGGTTTATGCTGCTCATAATTTTGATGTTTCTGACTGTGACAAAACCCTGCATGGAACGTTATCTTGAGTACCAGATTTGGTCCCAAGAGCTTTATAAACTTTGTATTGCATCAAATATTTCTTGGGAGTTCATCGGAAGGGAAAAAAATATTTAATCACTTGGAAAATATCTAACCAGTACATTGTAAGCTAGTTTCAAAGTTCTGATCAGTAACTTTTCCCCCATGTATTTAAACACGTTTATCTACCACCATTCTTCTGATACATAGTCATGGTGACCAGAAACTTAATGGGACCAATACATTTCCAAGACACAAAAATAGTTACTTGATTTAATTGTCCCTGGCTCTCTCTCAAATGTCCCCATCACTATCCCTATTCTGTCATGGCTACACAGGAGTGGCTTCCTAATGTAGAATAAGTGGTATAAAGGCCATTATTCGCTACTAATTCTTCTTGATCGTTCTGCTGCTTTTCTTCCTCACCCTTTGCTTTACCATTCTATCCAAGCTCATTCCTGGTTCTCTTCCTACCTATCTAGTCTCCCCTTTAGTGTCTTACTCTGGCTCCTCCCATACTGTACCTCTCTTGGAGTTCCTCAACGCTGTGTACTGTACTTAATATCTTCATGTACACTGCCTTACCTGATCACTGTTTAGAAGAAATAGTAGATATATTCTATTTTTTGCTGCATGTTGTCATTGGGAGTTTATCTAAGGAGAGTTTGCAAAAGCTGCAGTTCTTATAACTGCAGCCTCTGCAATCCCTCTTCTTCGTCAGTAGTGACTTTCCGTAACCTGTAGCCTCTAAACCTGTCCATGTGCACCTGTGTGTACTGCATCAGTGTTCAGCGAGTCTGATGTGAGTCTGTGAGGAGGAATTTGGGAGAAGGTAGGTGCACTCAAGAAGAGGAGATGCAAACCTCCACAGGGAGCTATTTCATTATAAAAGTGCATTTCCCCCCTCTCCCCCCATAGAAATCTATACTTTTATAAAGTGGAATTTTAAATAGATAGTCATCACCCATAAAGTACTTAAACAAGCTAAAGTCCTTTATGGGAGTGGGTGGTCCTTTGTAAACTATAGTTCCTGGCTTTGACAAGAAGAAAAATGCCAGAAGCCTAATAAATGCATTACCCATCTCACCACTCTAGTAGTAAACTGAACAGATCCCATAAAGAAAATGAAATAAAAGATTGTTTTGGCTTCATCTGCAGTATTACCCCACTGCCTATGGAATTGTCAGGTACGGTTTTCTCCTATATCGTTAAACATGTCATTCTTACAGGCTTTCCCGAGGATATATCGTGAAAGTGAGCAGAGATCTGTCCACGCTAATGTAAAGAATGTACATAGCATACAACCTGCTTATTTTTACAACACCTGGCCTCTCTCTGCTTGGCAACCAGGAAGAATTGTCAAGTGAAAAACCTGTGCTCATCTGCTGGGTAGGCTAGGCTTTTGGGTTAAACTGGGGCATTCTCTCTTCACCAGGGTCACACAGTCTGTAGCTTTATTTACACTCTTGTGATCCTGCCTAGTAATCATCTGCTGCTTATTCACACATCACGTGACCATGATAGTTGTGACCAACTTGCATGAACTGGGGTGATTTGTAATAAAACATTATTATTTTTTTTTTATATATATATATATATATATATATATATATATATATATATATATATATATATATATATATATATATATATATATATATAAAATAAGGATTTAGAATGTACAGAAAATCTGTTTGTATAAGACACATGATGAATGCTTGAAGAAACTTACTATTTTTGGGAGCAGAACCTAGCAGTGCACCAGCAAAGACGCCATTTTCCTCAGCCCCAAACTTCACGATAATTATCTTGCTTATCAATGTTAATTGTTTTATACATGACTGATGAAACTCTGTTATTACATATTCCACATCATGACTTGTGTCACCTGACAAACAAGAAGCTATATTTTTACTAACTGTTTCCATTTAAACATAACGTATTTGTACACATTCCCACTCTATCCCATACCTTGAAGCAACCCAAGGATCACTGTTAGTACTTTGGGGGTATTTTTCTATTCTTTTAATGCACAATTGCAATAACACATTAATAAACTGAAAAGATTACATTTTTAGGTGGATGCAAAAAGTACCCATGCATTTCCCTGCAGCTCTGTATTGTCTGTTTGGATTTATCATCCGATCCACATTTTTCATTGTTTTCAGTAGATTTGCTATATGTAATAGTCTTCCAAATAGCATAGGTGTATAATAATAATAATAAAAAAATTTACATCTGGGATATGATCGTTTCAACCTCTCAGGGTCTTTCTCAAGATCAATGAAAGGTGTTACAGTGCAAAAATTTATATAGATAATAAGTGACTTACCGATGAGGTGAGGACAGCTCTCAGCACCGAGTGGAACCCAGAAGTGCATGGAGAGGTCATGTGATGTACAAACATATGCGTAATTACGTGACCAGGCAAGTGTCAGTGGTAGTTAGGTGACTTGTGTATACAAATGGAACAGCAATCATGAACTACATGCAGGGACAGAATAGTCTGCAATAAACAATAAATACAACTAGGGCCCAGCGCAATCAGAGTGTGCAAAGTAAAGGTGGTATATGAGTGAGTTGTGTGTGCATAAAAATAAATAAGTGATGTAAACAAAGTGTAATCATAAGTGAACACAAATCGTAAGTGTGTCTAAAACACTGTGACAGTGCTGGGGAGATATATATATATATATATATATTAAAATCCAAACAGGTTATGGTGGGGAAAAATTGTGATTGAAAACCCCTTCCACCTGAAGTATGTGGATAGTTAATACAATGCTAAACAAAAATCTGCACACCAGTCAAGCCATAAGACTTGCTTTTCCCACAGAAATCCCAAATCAGCAGTGATGTAACAACCGCAAAGGATTCTGGGTGGGCATATGCAAATTAGTTATATATATTATACAACATAAGTTATTATGCACACATACAATTAATGTGTGCATAATAAAATAAACATTTAAATAAACTTAGAGCCAAATGGATACACAAAATGTACACAAACCATATACATTTATATGTGTGTGTGTGTGTGTGTGTGTATATTTATTTATTTATTTATTTATTTATTTATTACATATGAATACCAAAGACTAAATGTTTTAACCAGATCCAAATGGATAGATATAAACTCAAGGAATCCTTTTTATAAATAAACCAAAAAAATATCCGAACTGGCAACAGACTAAATTTATCAGCCAGGCGAAGGATAAAAACAAAGGAAAAAGTATAAGTGTTCAAACAATATGATGAGAGTACTCTAGGAATAAACATAACCTATTTTATACCATACAAATGTCTGGACATAAGCCTCAAAAATAGATAAGAGAAAACTATGAAAAAAGAAATACTAAGCAAAAAACACTAGGTAAGAAAAACATTGCAGCCATACATCAGACATAGAGTAAATCAAATTTTCATTAAGTCCTTTGAGGGCCACCGTGTCCAAGCGCTGGATGCAATTCGCTTACATTGTAGTAGGATTTTAGACATATCCCCTCCACGAGATAGTGGGGGGAACCTGGTAAATGGCCCTGAGTCTAAGGTTAGGCAAACGATGTTCGCCACATGTTTGTCAGTTCGTTGATCTCCAAAAACTGTGATAATCCCTGAACAGTGCCCCCTAATGCGGCCCCTAAGTGTAAGGTTGGTATTACCCACTTACGAAAGTCCACAAGGATCATATAAATGATGTTGTCGTGGTCCATGTAATGTACTGTTGTATAGGGATCAGTTTCCACTGTGTGGATGTGCAAATGAGGACCCACTCATCATGATCTGTGCTACAATGTAATTACAGGACCCTCCATTGTGACTTGCTAAAAGAACTAAACTGTCTGTCACTGGAATCCAGCCCACCCTTCATCTTTCCAGCCTTGTGTTTAAGAGCTTTTCTGGTAAGCTCCCATCCTACCTGAGCAGAATGCTCTTCCTGGCTGTTCTCACCTCCTATAATTTAGTCTGCCTCAATACAAAAAGAAAGCGGCCCGATCCTCCTTTTCTTACAGAGCACTGCAGTTATGGAACGACCTCCCGCACACTTTTAAATCTTCCCCAAGCCTAAAGTCCTTTAAGAGATCCCTCTCTACATATCTCAAAACATAATGCACCTGTCATGGTTGATTATATATTTCCTATCTCTTCTATGTTAAATTTTGTTTAGTGTATTTATATTGTTTTTGTATTTTATTGTACCCTATTGTATAAATGCAATGTTTTGTGGACCCAGGATATACTTGAAAATGAGAGAAATCTCAATGTATCTTTCCTGGTAAAATATTTGATAAATAAATATGACTACACATGATGCAGCCACTGCACTTGAAACATCCTTTCTTGACCACGATGGGCATTTTTTTTGTAACAATGGACTGGATCACTTCGTACTAGCTGGACTTGGAGATTTTTGTTTCTTTTGTAGTTTACAATGGGATATTCCAAAAACACTGGTGGTACATTTTTATCCAAACTTAAAATGTCCCAATGTTTATGAATAGATTGTCTAATCTTCATTGTTCCAGTGTGAAAAGCCATTGGTAGAAACATCTTTTTCAGCTGGATATTATTTGTCTCTGTCTTTTGGTTCTCCTGGGACCACAGTTCTGTAGTTTGGTTTTGGTCATCGCCAGGATTTGAGGATCTTCGAGCAAGGAACCTATTCCACATATCTTGTACTTGTGATTCTCGAGTGATAGTTTCACTATTGTACCTCAAAACCCTCAAACTGTGATATAGGCAAAGAGGTGTTCTGGATTAAGACTGGAGGCCAAAAGAAAGGTGTTATGGTCTGTTTGCTTCCGGTGCAATCTATACCTCAATTCGCCTTGGGTCTCAAAGAGTCACATACAAAATTGTATAGATGACTGATGCCAAACAAGTTTCAAATTAACAGGAAGTGGGGACTGATTGACTTTGTCTACCATCTGACCCAATTCTACAGCAGTCCCACACAAGATGAGGAAGATGTCATCCACGAATCATAGTTGTTCCAATGTCTTCACTTTGTACTTGATGTATTTTTGTTAATCCAATACATAAAGGCATTCACATATGAGGGTGCCATCACCCTCCTCTACTGCTTGTTTTAGATAGAAGTTGTTTTCAAACAGAAATTCTATGAGAGAGTCATTCGGGGGACCTATGTCTGAAGTAGAGGAGCATAAAATCTCCTTAAGAGCCTAAAGTGATTAGTAGTGTTTCCTCATCATCCAGGGTTATTGTACAAATATGTTTAAGAAAATCCAGAGTGTCTTTCAAGCATGTGGGTAGGGATATCACCCAGTCTTTGATGACAAAAATTGACATATTTGGCAAATGGTTCAATTAGACCCTCTCTTGCTGACACAATCTGTCTTCCTGGGAGATTGTTCATGTCTGTATGTATTTTAGGGAGTGTGTACAGGACCAGGTGTTTCAGATTTGGTACGTGCAAAAATGTTGCAATCTTATCATCCACATGCCCCAGGTCAATGTGCACCTGTTTCTAAAAAACCCCCATAGATTTTAGAGGTATTATCTTCATCCTTCAGCATCTGACGCTAATTCACCTGAGCTTTGGTGGTTTCAGTGCCGCCGAGTCAACCGAAAACTTGATATTTATAGTCCTGACTGACTTTGTCAAGTCTTTCTTTTTTTGTCTTTCAAAACGTTCTAGGTCGGGGGGGAGGGGCCTAATCAGCATGGCGACTGGATGTGTTTCTAGGGAGCGCCCTGAGACACACTGTACAAAATCGAAATTCGGTACCAATACAGCAACTATTTCTAAGCCTGACACTTACTCTTCGTATTACGACGTGACAGAAAGATCAGGGACCGTGCCCGGCAGTCCTTTCGAGCACTTTAGTGGCCAAAGCAAAATGAGGACTAGCAGGCGCTTTGGAGGGGAGAGGCGGCCACTCTCCCGGACAGGCGCAGGCATAGCCCCAAGCGTGATATTGATGCCCTGCTGCCCCCCCCCCCTTTTGGACCAGTGGGGGTGATCCCGGTCCCCACCCTGGCGGCTGCCAACACTTAGCATGGACTTGTGGCGTTGCACTATACGCCGAAGATATCGCCAGAGATGTATGTATAATGGCGGGTGCCACGGGACACCTGGAGTCACATGAAGAGACATCCACTCTTCACCACCACCTGGAAGCACTCTTTGCTGCTTTCTGGAAAAAGCTGGAGAGTAAGTTGACCCTACCTGCACCGCAGCCCTGAGTGGCTCCCTCCAAACTGATTAGACACACCCCATATCATCTGGCTACTGCCATCAAGGTCCCAACGCGACAGAGACGGTGAAGGCCGCATCGGCGACACCTCAGAAAAGCAGCTGCGAATACGGCGGAATGCCGACGAACCTGCTAGCACTGCACCCTCAGAAGACATGTGGGAGGTGAATCAAGAAAGGGGGGAAGCAAATGCAGAACCGGAACCCGCAGCTGACTCCATTGGCTCCGAGGAAGGAGGCCCATACGATGTGGGACTATGAGTTCCCTGTACTGGGGATCGGCTGACCGCCATGTTTGAGCTGCAGGTTATGCTCCTTTCCACTGTTTACTACATGGTCCCTCTTGCCCAGTAACAGATCTACACTATTTCCCTTTCTCTTCCTTGCCCATACCATATGTTTATATCTATATTATATACAGGTTGTTAAGGATGTCTCCAATATGTCCCAGAACAGTCTGGGGTGGTATACTAAGCGGTTGCCCTATTCCACCCATGTCTTCTCTACAGTTTTATTTCAAAGCAGATATCAATTGAATCTAGACATGTGTAACTAGCCTGTTCTATTACATAATATTAATTGTGCAGAAATTTTTAAGCCACATACTCATTGCATACTATATGCTCTCCTTGCTTGCTGTTGTGGCACTGTAAGACTGTCTGTATTTGCCTCTATGCACAACAAAAAATAAAGCATTTAAAAAAACAACAAAAAAAACTTATCAGTTCATTCTGATATTTATTAATGCCATCTTTATTAATTGTATTGTGAATGCATTAGATGCTTCAAATTCTTGAAAAGAAAAAAGTTCCTTGTTGACTTCCTCCACTACCATGACCATCCAGTCTAAACATTTATTTGCAATATTCATCCAGCGCGTGCAAAACTTTGAGTTTTGACGTCCTAATGTGGGTGCATTTTTCACCCTAAAATCTCTTGGAATTTTCTTAGCTCTATAGTAGTCAGAGATGAATACTCCATGAAGATACAAATCTGTTATCAGTTTTTTTCAACTTTAGTAGATCGTTATATAAATCTTTAGCAGTATTAGTGTGACAAAAGTCCTTTGGGGTCTGTGGCCCTAGGACAGTCAGGGTTTGTTCCTCTGAGATGGAGAGCTATTCAGCTGTTTCATCCAGAGCACCAGATCTAGACAAAAACATCCTCCATGGTACACTGATCTGAAGTTATCGCACAGCTAACTGGGTTTTTGAGATAATGTTCTATTTTGTAACTCTTACTGTATTAACAACAGAGAGGTGGGGGGAGGGAGAAGTAAGTTTTGGAAAATCTGCATAACGATTGCCATAAAGATTGTAGATCCAACAAACATATTTTCCATTCTACCCTATGCTTGCTTTTACCTTGTAACTGACCGTTCTCTATTGTTGATATTTATGTCTACATATACCAAAACAAAAAATTAAAGATTGTCAAAAAAAAAACAACCTCAATGGTAGTCCATAGAAAAACAGTTCACGTTGTTGCCAATAAGGCTCACTCTAGGGGTGCACAAGTAGGTTTAACACTCCACCTAATATTGGATATATGTAAAGAAGCTCGGCACTCCACTTAAAAAAATTCTATAAATTCTGTCTGGGTGCCACGCGCATTAAATCTATAAAAAACGGCAAAATAGCAACGGGTGCACTCCTAAAATTATATAAATTTTTGTAAGGGGAGTGCAGAATATTGTAGATATTAGTCCAATTTTTTTATTTTTTATTATTAGACTAACAGAATTCTGGAATGAGAATCTTTTAGGGGAACCTCCCTTTCTCCAGTCTAAAGCATTACCCAAAGACCAGTTAATGGTCTTTACAATGCAGAATAATATCATGTATTAATCCAAATTTCACATACAGGTCAATGTTTCAATCCTCACTTGGTTTCCAGACCATGTATACACCGAACAATAACGTTTAAATAACCCAAAAAAAGGAAAGCAAAGCATTGTGAATAGACATCACACCCCACGAGCTCGAAAAAGGTGTCCGTGTCCAAAATTCACCAAATGCTGAGCAATAGAGTGCAAACATAAAGTGAATACTCTGTGATAGAATACTTAAGGTACACCCATCTAGAAAGTGTTAGATTACAAAGGTATCAAAAATGAACAGAAACCCATAAAAGAGGGCTACAGCATATGTGAACATTAATTTAAAATATCAGTGATACTAGGGTGGCGGAGCCAAGCAGTCCAGAAGTGTTCAGAGCAAGCTCCCATGCCTATCACACCCAGCCACAAACACCCACAAGCAGCAAACCGGTAACCGGGAGAGGCTGCCGCATCGAACGATACCTCTCTTGAGCCACTGCACACTCGCCCGTACACGCCGAGGCTTGCGGCCTACGAGACTCAACCACGGAGAGACGGCTGCTCTCCAGGCGAATTAACAAGTCTGGGACCCCGGTGACATCCTTCCCTCCCCCTCACCCCCCAGGACCAGCGGGGGTCATCCCTGTCCATAAATAGCAGCCTCACTCACCCTTCTGTCAACGGGCTGCTGACATCGCGTGAGACCGAGAAGCAACCCCATCGCTCAGAGGACTACAACGCCCCGCTCTACTCCAGCCTTGGACAATGCACGTAAGCTAGCTACTATTATAGCCATATGGGCATGGAGACCCACACGCAGCCTATACGCAGCCCCAGCGGCTATGCAGATCGGAAGTCGGCTGACCTCGAACTACTCTGCGGACAGAAGCCAAAATTTCACCCGAGCACGGGAGATCACTTCTGCAATACGGCATGGACTTTCAGTCTCTTAAAATTATGTTGACCTGTTGTCCCCTTTTGATATAATTTTGACTAATCACACACTCAAGGTTAGATTTCAAGCAACTTCATATTAACATGCAAGTGTGTTTAGGTACTGACGGCCAGGCTTAACCTGTTTTATAGCGACATTACCCTGTACATAAATCCCCACGTTTGGCCAGCCGGTCTGTCCCACCAAACACACGTGCCCCAGCCTAGACAGGTCGAACTAGACAGCTCCTGCTCACTGTATCCCTTACCTTAACATGACTAATCACACTAAGTACCTATCTCTTATCAGTAAGAGGATATGCCATATTTGACAATTACTCTACCATTGCTACTTTTATTTTTCACCAGTGTAATTGCAAATATATACCATAAAATGGAAACAGGACCGATCTTGCTAAATCTCATATTAATATAAAACTGTGCAAGTATCAACATGTACCCCACTGTTACAATTGTTCCTGAAAAAGGATGTGGATTGCCGTTCGGGTGCCACATGTGAGTTATGTTACATATTTGCACTGCAAAAATAAAGAATTAATAAAATATCAGTGATACTGAAACTTTCCATCTGTATGGTTTGTATTAATAAAATGTTTTTTCTGCACTGTAAAGACCAGTGAATGCGCCCCTATTTGATAGATGGAATATTGTATATACATAATCTGTGGTACACGCACTCTCAAAGAAAACCTGTTTCTTAGGCAAAATGGAAACAGCTGCCCTCTTTGATGGATATAAGGGTGGGAACATACCACTGTAATGCAAGGAATTTATTCCTCCATAATAAGTTAAGTAGTTATGACACTTGGAGTGCCAATATAATAGTCTGTGGATTCCTAATAATATGTGGGCTATATGCACTGTGCCACCCAATTATATATGTTTAGTCTCTGCACATGTTTTCATATACTAGAGGAAAGACTTTAGGTATGCTAAATGATTAGGGCGTAATTTAGACACACTCCCAAGATCCCAATCTGCTGCCTGTAGCTGAAAGAAACAGCAGTTTGTTGTCTAGTAAGTTCATCCTCTGCCCATGTGCCCTTAATAACACAATATTTATTGACTGTAATCTCAGAACGCCAGCATCCTGTTCTGCAGAGCTTCAAGCTAGTCACATGCACCCTGCAATATCTGGATTTACATTCCCCGTTACTCTGTTTACAAAAACAGTAGGGCATTAACTTCCCCTTTAGATCTCTGATAGCCCATCAAGGGGCTTTCACACGCATTTATAATTACATTATTTTAATTTTGTTAAAAATATTTGCTGCTTATTCGGTTTTACGTGTGCATTGTACCGTGCAGGATTACAGAATTGGCACAAAGATTATACTTTAACAGGAACAGCCTGAGTCTTTTTGAAAGATTGGAATCTTCTCCGTTGGTTACTGTCTTGCAAAACGATATCAGAATACACCAAATTACCTTAAGTGGTAAAGAAAATCAGAAGATTTATGATAGAACATAAGGTGTATTGTCAATCCCTGCCAGCCCCTGTTACACAAGGTGATATTATGTTAGTTTCCCCATTGCTTAATTATAAAATGCAATCTGAAGGCACTTCCCTTCGTAGTCTGCAGACACCTGTAAGCACATGATTAAACGTCTAAATTTAAAATACAAGTGAAATCACAATCAAGCATATATAAAGCTTATTATGTAAATATTTAGAACAGTTACTTACTCTTTAATGGCAGTAGCCTAGTAAGGCTCCTTTGGATTTTTATTTTATTTTGTGGTTTTTGTGGATGTTTAGAATCCCAATTTGAATGCGGAGACTGGGAGAGAGATGAGGTTTTGGCGTTGTTCCTGGAAATATTGTACTTTTTATTGGATTTTGAACCACAATCTCATGCAGTTGTTTGGTGATATAACTTGGTGTTGAGACATTAACACACAGGGAGATGAACCCAGGATAAGTGGATATTTATGAAACCTAACACACAAAGTATGCCATCTTTGATATCTCCAAAACTATTAAAGCAAATTCTGAGAAGCAAAAATCTAAATCTCAGACGTACCAGAACCAGTTTAAAAAAAAAAAAAAAAAGCCTGCTTACTCAGACAGGGATGTATGTTCTAAAACATTAAAGATATAAACTGCTCCAAATGTGTATATTGATGGCTGTTTTAATTCATTCCATTTCATTACCAGGTGTACAGAGTGGTTAGTGTCTGCTTAGGAAGTCCTCCAGACACATTCACTTGGGAGTTTCGAGACAAGGAGAAGATCTTTCACAAGATTGGACCAGTGACCCCGCAGGAATTCTACAGGGAGCATGTTAAACCTATTTACAACATGGAAGACAAGGCGAGTTGGTTCCACTAGCCTCACTAACAGTACTTTTAATTTGCAATATGCCTGGCAATATGGGTGAAATATAGATTTTTTTTAAAAATTTTTAAAAAACCTATTATTGAATGTTTCCTAATTAACGAACCACAAGAATTATGAATCTATGTATTATTGATCCATATATTGTGACTTATGTTGAGTTAGAGAATCCTAGCTTTTGCCTTATTTTTTTTTTTTATTGTGTTGCAATACATGTGGCATTGTTAGAACTAATATGGCTTGTTGTCACTTTAAAGAACATCCATTTCCATCTGTACATTGTTCAAGCCAAGTACTCAAACAATATCCTGTAATTCCTGGTATGCTTGTTATATTATTGTGGAGAGATGCCTACATGTTAGATGTATATATCTTTTAATATCATTTGCTGATGATTTCAAAGTTTAACTTATTCAAACAATATGTGATGGGTGGGTTCAGCTGAAGCATCCAGGGTTGAAATTTCTAGGAATCAACTGCTGTAGACATGGTTATCTCTTTCCCACGCAATATCTTTATTGTTGTTTTCGATAGTGATTAAGAGAGAAAAAAAACTTCAGTTTGCAGTTTCAAAAAGTTGTCTGTTTAATATCAGTGTGTGAATGCAATCAAATATGTGTCTCGGGAGGATCAGCCAACTGTTTATGCATTATAGAACCAGCGCAACAAAATAACAAAGTAAATTTAATGTTAAAAAATTGGTGGTGGGGGCACAACATTGAAAGAACGTTCTAGATAGTCACAGGCCAATATTAAAACCTTAAATGGGCACTAAAGTCACCAGTTTGTGTAAACATAGTTTTTTCAGAGAAAATGCAGTGTTTACATTACAGCCTAGGGATACTTCATCTGGCCACTCTTCAGATGGCTACTAGAGGTGCTTCCTGGAGCAGTGCTGCCATTTAGTGTCTCCACCCTCTGCGTGCATCCACTGAACTTTCCTCATAGAGATGCACTGATTCTTTACATAATATAGAAATAGAAGCAACTCTCTGTAACAAACTCCCCAGATTTTCTACATGTTACAGGTACAAGATGAGGTCTGCCTACCTTTAACATTTGTCATGTGACACTGATAAGAGCTGCAGTCATATGCAGCAAAATTTGTCTCTTTCTCAGTCTTCCTGCCTACCTGGTCCTAGATTTCCCCAGCATGCATCGCCACTTAAGGTAGAAACTACATTATACAGTAAAGGCTTTCTCCCTATCTACTCTGTGCCTTGTTTTATGATATGGATGAGAGTACAGATCTAGATCAATACGTTTTCTCATTATTTTGCCACCTTCCTGCACTTGTCATGCTACAGTTTGTTACAGGATGAATCCACACCAATCTGCCTGCCACACGTGTCACATGATGTACTGTATGCAACATGTCTCCTTTTAATTGCATGTTAAATATATTTTGATTTTTGCTTCCCTAAATGTTTTCTAGTTTACAGTTTAAAACACCATTAAGCTGGTAAATATTTTGTTGCTCCTATAACAGGATTAAAAATCGAAATGCAATTTAAGACGTAATCCATTGATTCCCGCACATTTGTATCTATACAGATAGCATCCCTTCTTATAACTGACATTTGATAAAAATGTAGAGCTTAAAAGAGAGAAGAAACTTCCTTACATCTATCCATCCAGTTCCCCTTTCCGGTTTCAGTAAATGTAATCAGTCTTCCTGCTTACCAGATTAAAACAATATCCCACCCACCCAGTCACTTCCCATTCAGCTGTTTGTTCAACAGTCTATCTTGTAAGTCCATCGCTCTGACCCATGAAAAGTCCTGCAGGTTTGTCACGGAACATGCTCTATACATTTTGATGTCTCTCAATTTCAACTTAAATGGTGTGGCATTGTTGCAAAGGAAACAGAACTAAATGTATGTAGTACTGCATTGAAAATCTACATATTGGCATTCCTTTCTGCATTCCATTCCTTTCTCCAAAATTTTAATGGTGTTTGCAAATGTATTTATTTTTTTAGTAGAGTAAACCTGCTTTGGCAAGGTTAAAGGTAGTTTTATTTAAAGCCTACCTGTCTGATAATTTTTTGATTTTTACACACAGTTCACACCGAATGCAACATGAAAACAAGTGTTAAAGGCACACTACCTGCTTTAAATCTAGTTTACAAACAACTTCTTAAAATAAAAACCCAAATAAACTGAGGTGCCCCAAGTGCCCCTCTAGAGAAGCCTCCACTGCAGTATTACTTCTCAATGTATTTGAGGCAGAGCAGTTCATTACAAAATGAGATGGTCTATTTTTCGACATGGTCAGTTCTAGTAAAGCCTTTCACTTAGACATGTGCAATTTGTTTTGTTCCGAATGTACATTCGTACAAGTTTCATGCCATTCGGATGCTTACGAATGTCCGAAGTGTTGAAGTTCGGAAGCTCCAAAGTGCAGAAGTGATTCGGATTTCTGAAAAATGGCAAAACAAGAGAAAGGGAGGGAAAATTACGTGAGTGACGACTGGAATCTTGACCAATAAGCTAATTCCTTTTCTGCAGTGTAATGCTTGCTTGCCCAATTAGGTTTCACTATTCCCTGTCCAATGAAATGAGATAGAAATGTGCAATTCATTTCGTTCTGAATGTACATTCATATGAATTTCATGCCATTCGGATGCTTACGAATATCCGAAGCTCCGGAGTGACTACGTTTGGCAGTGCCAAACTGAACCGAATGCTATTGGTCCGAATTGCCGAAGCAGACAATTTTTTTTTACTTACCTGAATTTGAGAACCAAACCCAATTTTTTTTTTTTACTCATGCACATCCCTAAATGGGTAAGTTATGTCGTAATAAAAAATTACGAATTGTGTTCAAGATTTGCTATATTGTAACTATGTTGTAATGTTTCCTGAAATATCCTACTTAATTAATGTACTGTCTGTGGACATGTACAATGATATTGGTAAAAGACCCCGTTTATAAGGACACCTAAAAAAATCTTAATTAAATAACTGCCAGCCTGGAAGAGAAGGTCTTTGAATATTGCTTGAAAATGGAAAACCTCTTTATAAATAAAAAAATATATATTTTACGTCAACAATGCCTTGGTCCTGTACACTAAAAGTTCCTACTACCCACCTGGGTTTGTTTTATGAGCATCATGGTCGGTATAGCTTAAAGCACCTTTGACTGACTAGAATCCTGAAAAAGGTTTTCAGACATGGTGTGAATATAGCCCTATAGCAATGGCTTCTCATCTTTGAATATTCACAAAAGAGAAACTTGTCCCAAATTGTAAACAAAGCCAGATCTCACAATCTCAGTTGCTGGTATGTCTAATGCAAAATGCATTGAAAGTCTCCTGACCTCTTGAACCAGGTCCATGTTAATGACTAGTCCAACCTGGACCGTTCAGGAAAACATGGGACTGCTTGGTAAATGGTATATCCCAACCGGCTGACTTGGCAAATTGAAATGTTCTGTCAACTTTTAGCTGAACAAAGCTTAAAGGGACCCTCCACTTCCTAAATTTACAAAATCACTGTTTAGTAGATATAGACACATAGAAACATAGAATGTGACAGCAGATAAGAACCATTCGGCCCATCTAGTCTGCCCAATAATATACCCCAAATGAAAACTTTCATGCATTTAATTATGCAGTTTTTCATTGGGGTTATATTTAAAAACATTTTGCAGAAGCTGCAGATCTATTGTATACAGAGCCTTTAGAAGCCCTCCCCTTCTTCCCCATCCAGTCTTTCTGTGGCTGTCCAATCACAGATTTTTCAAAGGTGGTTCAATGAAAATTCTTTGCAAAGTAGGTACTTTCCGCATTAATCTCCACTGAACTTAAATATAATGCAGTAACCGGACCAGTTGCCTCCTCGAAAGCCAGTGTTGGGGAGTGTAATAATTTCTAAAAGTTCCAATTTATATTGACATCTGCCTAAAATTTAAAAAATAGAACACACTCTTCACACCTAAATCATCTCCGCACGCTAAAGTGCTTTAGGGGTTTGGAGTATCCTTTTAAGCAAGTATGAACCACTTAAGCATATCCAGTGAAGCTGATCATGACTTCAACATTGACAAAAATACCCTGAACAGAAAAGTGTTTTGCTAAGTGGGGAAAAAAAAGTCAATTTTCTAGCGCTTTGTTTCTTTTCATGTTTTGTTTTTGGAGTTTTCTTTTTTTTTATCCAAAGCAGGGGTATACATAATAAAGGTGCAGACCTCAGCATGTAAATGTTATATACAGTTCTGTACTCAGGGTTGCTGAGGCTGATTATAACAGTTAATTATTTCCTTGCAGGTTTGCCTTGTGAATGATCCCAGACCACAGAATGCCTTTGGAAAATTGTACACTGTGCAATACCTGGGAAATATGGTGGAAGGACGGAAAACCACATACAATAACCAGCCTATTGAAACTCTAAAAAAGATGGCTGCTTTGTCAATTAAAGATGGAGAGGTAAGTCCTACCCCAAAACCATCAAAGCTTGCAGCATGGGGAAATACATTTGTAGAGTCAAGTCTATTTAGGAGTCAGTCTGTCACGTGTTACAGATATTCCATACATTGTGCTGGTGGAACTGCTAGAAAATGTATCTATTAAGAGAACTGCATTTGAAGCTGGCTTATTGGTCTGTAGGATGCACATCCAACTACATGTATGTCACAGGTCTGAAATGGATTTCCTCTGTCTCTGTCCACCTGTTGAGTGTAATTATAGTTACAATTTGACAGTTTGTAGATTAAAACGGCACTATAAACCCTCCCTCCTCCTCCATTTAAAAATGAGTATTCCTTAAAGATAGTATTTCTACTCTGCCTGATTTACTTAGACTCGTGTCAATCCCTGAAGCTGTCATCAGTGACTGCTGTGGGAATTGGCTGTGTCTGCAGAGGGTCTCGCGCAATCCCCCGTAGACCTCAATGCTGTACTCTCGCTCATGCACAAAAGTACAGCAGTGATGTCAGCGCTGAAAAGGACCCTGCCAGATCAAGATGGCTGAGCCCTCGAGGGACAGTTTCAAGTAATTATACTCACTTTTACCTACCCCCACCTTGGCCACTGGACCACCAGCATCAATGTCACCGTTAGGGGACTTTGCAAATTTGCCAGGGTCCCCAAGCGGTGACAGTGCCGCTTTAAAATGTTCATATATTGTGAAAATAGTAATTCAGTCTCTTGAGTGATTCCTTTTTACTGCTTTAAAAGGATAAAACCCACATGCACAAGCAGATAGACAGACTCCTCTAACAGCTTCAGTTTTGTTGGAAATATATATTTATATATTTTGATGACTAGCGTGTAATTTTTGTAATCATTTGAGGAGGAATCCTGATGAACTCTGTCAGTGTTTATGGCTATGTTGCTTAGATTGTCCTGGCACCATCGCCCGTTTTGTTTTTTTATTTTGTTTTTTTGCGTGCATAAGGTTTACAGACATGCAGGTAATGCCACAATAGCAGGTACCGACAACTTGTATCTAACATATATATGGCATAGGTTGAATCAGCACAATTTTTAAATTAAAACATTCAGGCTTAGCGAAAGGCAAAACTGTTGGTTTGACATCAAGTTGGAAGACAGTAATATAAGCCAACAATAGGATTAAATCTGCAGCGTTTATACTAGCATATTAATGAGGCAGCGGCATGGAAACTTGCACTTTAGCATCCAAAAACAGGCTTAGACTTTTCGGTATGTCACATAGTTAAGAAAGTATGTTGCAAGAGCAATGATGCATGCGTGTGTGCAAGTTTAAATGAGTAGGCTTGAAGTATGTATATTTGCGATATGTATACCTTCGTGGGCCCCGTGCGAGCATGCATATCTGCCTTTAATGTAGGAACAGGTAGGTATTATCCCACTGTGTTTTGTCAGGGTGGGAGTGAAGGACATGGGGGTATAGGTTATGGCTCGGTAAGGTAGGGGAGGCAAGCGTTATGTAAGGGAGCACATGCATAACACCATTGCCTGTTTTAATGGTAAACCATTTAGAAAGAGTTAAGCATAAACCGGAGCTTTTTTTGCCACCAACTTGGATAACATTGATTGGTTAAGAGTGTTAAAGGCTTGATAGCCAATAACTTTAGCCAATGAGTGCAGTCCAAGTTGGATGGGGGAACAATGCCAAGTCACTCTAGGTAACACAGCCTTTTCAGTGAGGTGTTGTGGTTACATTGCCTAGTGTGCCCTTTAAAAGACACTCTTCAAACATAAAATGAATGAATCATTCAATAAATGACAGCATGTCTTCGTGGAGCAGCCAGAGCTAGATAAACAGGATATTCTATGCGGGCGTAAGTTATTTAGAAACCAGATTGTAATGAAAGCAGTGTCTAATGCCTAGTCCTTATGGGGTTAAGCATATGTCAATTTCTCCATATAGTTGAGTTTAGAACCTTCATCAATTGCACTTATTTTGTGCATCATATGCAGTTGATATGACCGAGAATGGTGTATAATACTGAGCTTATAAACCAAACAAACCCAAGTTGTGTATTTTCTATGTCACTTGCCTGCATGATCCAACAGTGTATGCGAAGGCATTTTTCTTCATGACAAATTTCACTTTAAGGATCTAAACTGTATAATCTCTACTAATCCCCTTGTGTTTAGCATTCTGGTTAAATATTGTCATTCCCCATGCTTGTTGTAATCTGGTGATAACAAATGGTTTTGCTTTTGTAATCATTACATCATTATTTCCGCTTGTGACTGTGTAAGTAAGCAAGCAGACCAGAGATCGAAATAAAGAAACAAATCTGTGATCAATACGCCTAGTGAAGGGATTTAAACTATGCCTTGCATTTGCCATCATGTTGCTCAATGTCGATATCCAACGTGACTCAATTCATAGTATCAATAGATTATTTTCATTACTTTGTTTACCTTTAACATCCTTAAGCGGCACTGTAAACCCCCCTACAAAATGAGTATTTCATATCGAAGTATAAAAATTAAATACTCACATTGAAATTTCAACCCAGTCGAAGGGACTACTTTTGTCTTAGTATTTTTCCTGTGCTTTACAATAAGGCAGAGCTACCTTTTGTTAAGTCCCCAGCAGTCACTAGTAGAAAATGGGGGCGGGGGGGAGGCTTAGTCTGTGGAGTATCACAAAGGACTCTCCATAGTTCTCGGTGTTGTACACTCACACAAATGCGAGAGTACAAAACTAATGTGGGCACCTGGCAGCTGAAGAGGACAAGCAGGAAGAGCATGCTGGTGGCGCAAGGGACAAGTTCAGGTAAGTATGACCCACCTTTCCGTGCACCCCGTGGAAACCAGACAACCCAACAGCTGAGTCACTGCCTGGAATCTTGGCAATTTATGCAAAGTACCCAGATAGAGCCGCTTTAAAGAGAAACTCTAAGCACAATGACGCTTATAGCCTGCTGTACAGTTTATGGTTTAAGGAGAACCATCCCAGGCTTCAAGTCAAACTGTTTTTGAATGGTTGGACACTTAACTTGGTGCCCACAGTACTTCTGCTCCTCTTAAAAGTGAAAGTTCTCATTCTGCTTTAGCTGTATCAGTTTTATGTAACTTTTTATTTCATGCATTCATTGTCAGTTGACACTGTCAGACCGTGAATGAAATGTAATAATTCTGAATGAGAATGTTTGTTTACTTTAATTATATTGACGAGACTAGAACCACTGTGGACAGGTAAGCATCAGACTATTCAAAAAAAAATTTTGAACACAGTGTTTGCCTCTCTGTTTGCTTACTCTCTGATGATTTTTGTAGACAACTCTACACACCTGAAAACCATAACAGGACACTTACAGTGAAATACAGTGTAAAGTTTATGGGGCAAAAAGGCTCTTTGTCTGTCTTCATCCTTGCACTATTGCTCATTAGTACAATGATTTGACTTCATACAGAGAAAGGGCTCTTATAGTTGCTGTGATAAATTTTAATTTGAGTCATTCTTACTTTCTCCTCCATCATCTGTATCCATCCAGCTTGCTTATGTGTGTTCCTGCATGTCGTTTCTGTCTCTGAGCAAGCCCAAACATCCACTCCTCACATTTACGTTTGGCAGCTCAGGAGAATGCTGTACTCAGCCCGTTCACAAAACTGTGTGTGACTGTCACATTACACGGTCTGCTTTCATGGTCAGCGTATTCAGCCGTTTCACTAATCCAATATGATAACTGCATACATTGTATAGGCTGCATATATAACATTCTTCTATTCACATCTTATAATACATTACGAATTAGAGATTCTTCCAGCCTGGAGTGTCAGTGGAATTATTACTATTGTTCCTTGTGCTCTTCTCTAGGAGACAAAACAAACTTTGTTTTTAGATTGTTCTCATAATGTGTGCTGATCATCTGACAATAAAATTCATATCTCATTAAACTGTCTGTGATTTCATACATGTGCACGTTTCTGGAATGCTTAATAACAATTTTTTTCCCAATCTTGTAGGCGGTGTGGTTTGGCTGTGATGTTGGTAAACATTTCCATGGAAAGCTAGGCATCAACGATATGAATATGTAAGTAGGGGTAATTGAAAGAGTTTGTTTTGTTAGCATGTGATATGATAGACCTTAACATATATACATTTATTTTTACAATTGTATAATGCTCTTCGTAAAGACCCTTGACAAACATTAGTGATAATATGCAAGCCAACAATGAGAATAATAAAGAATAAATCATGAAAAGCATTTGTGAATTTCTTTACTCCACTCCCCTTATAATTTATGTTAATTTGAGCAGGGGACGTCTGCACCTTCTGTTACTGCACGTCCAACTTGTCTTGTTGCAACTACTTGTTTGCTAGTCCACTTGTTGTACAGCGCTGCAGAATTTGTTAGTGCTTTATAAATAATAATAATTGTTGGGTTTGCAGGAGATTAGAAATTATTGAGAGATAAGGCCGGTTGAATGTTACAAATACGTCTGAAGCTGATAAATTTGTTTTTATCCAGTACTAGAGGATTTAGCAAGAGATAGTGCTAAATTGGGAAAAGGAGGTAATTTCTCGTACATTAGAATTTACGGGCTTAATTTTTTTTTTTTTGCCCTTTTTCAGTTTTGACCATGAACTGGTGTTCGGCTTATCTGTCAAGAACATGAACAAAGCAGAGAGGCTCATTTTTGGCGATTCGCTAATGACCCACGCCATGGCGCTCACTGCAGTCACAGAGAAGGTAAAACTGAGATTTTGTACAAATGTATTAATATTTTTAACACTGTTGCCTGCTACCCCAAAGTAAAATGTAGTATTCTAAACTCCACTAATTAGTGTATGACCTAAAAATTACTCAATTCATGTCACTTACTTTCAGCTGCTTGTATTCAAAAACACGTTGTTTATAATCTAGAACCCAGATTTATTTACACACATTTAGATTAATGAATTTGACTGTAAGGTCTAAGGTAATCCGTAAATAGTTCACAAAC
Organism: Pelobates cultripes; assembly: GCA_933207985.1. Lineage (NCBI taxonomy): Eukaryota > Metazoa > Chordata > Amphibia > Anura > Pelobatidae > Pelobates > Pelobates cultripes. Next base: position 72,554,085 of record OW240912.1, read on the forward strand.
TATATTGAAGCCCAATGTATCTTCTTTTGGATATTTACTGCCTCTAAACTACCACTCTTGCATCGGTAATTATATTCAACAGTTTGTTTACCATAGGTTTCTCTGTCATGCGAATCTTATTCTTTTGTTACAGGTTTCTAAATGTACTTCTTTTTAAAACCTGTCGGTAAAAAAAAAGTAATAATTTTGCCCCTCTAAGTAAAGCTTGAGGAACAATAGAAAATTTGCAAACTTGACCCAATAAGCCCTGTAAAAAAAACATGTGTCCATCTATACCATAAAGGATCACTATAGAGTCAGGAACACAAACATGTATTCTGACCCTATAGGGTTAAAACCACCATCTAGCCCCCCTGGGTCCCTCATGCCTCCATAAATATAGCAAAATCTTACTGTATTCAAGCCTGAAGCTGTAACTCTGCATGCTGTTTGCCCAAAAAAAAAACAGTCTGCTGACATCATCAGAAGTGGTAGTCTGATCCAATCACAATGCTTCCCCATAGGATTGGTTGAGACTGACAAGGAGACAGATCAGGGGCAGAGCCAGCATGATTCAAACACAGCCCTGGCCAATCAGCATCTCCTCATAGAGATGAATTGAATCAATGTATCACTATGAGGAAAGTTCAGTGTCTGCATGCAGAGGGAGGAGATACTGAATGTCTGGATGCATTTTAAGCAGCCATGACCCAGGAAGGATCTCTAACAGCCATCCGAGGAGTGACCAGTGAAGTTATCACTAGGCTGTAATGTAAACACTGCAGTTTCTCTGAAAAGACAATGTTTACAGCAAAAAGCCTGAAGGTGATGATTCTACTCACCAGAACAAATTCAATAAGCTGTAGTTGTTCTGGTGACTATAGTGTCCCTTCAATATACTGCATACAGAACAAAGATATTAGTCTTTTATTTTATAGACCTTCTCCTCACTCACCACTCAAGATGGCACTGAACATCTCTTGCATGAAAGTGGGTCTGAAGCCACTTTTTTTGTCTCATAGTCCCCCTTCGATGGTATTGCATTGTTTTTTTTTCAAAGGCCATTCACAATTTTTCCAATTTCTCTAGAGCACCAGTTCAGATTTCTTTCTGTAGTCTTTTGTCCCTGTATTACTTAGTTTGTTCAACTTCTTTTATTCTTATTATAATTCTGCCAAAAATAAATGGGGGTGAGGGGGTGTGTAACATTTGAATTTTCAATCACATTTATCATTTTAAATGATATTACTGCTCACCCTGCTTTTCGACTAATGTTTTTTGTCTGTACCTAAATTCAAAGCTGAATTTCTATTAAATTTAAAAATTTAAATGAAAAATATAAATGCTTATATTTAAAAAAAAAAAAGAGTGCTATGCCTTCTTTTCCTTTTTATGTGAAGTGTCTCTGCAATTTTGTGTATGTACATTTGATGCGTTTTGTTGCAGCAGTAGCTGTAGCCACTTCTGTGCTTCTCTTGCGCCTGGTAGACCGGGAAAGTACCAAACACAAATGGCAAAGGAACAGTCCCATAGACAGACACTGTATCTCACTGAAAAGAAAATAATTCTCTCTACACAAATTCAGTTTTAACCCTTTCACCCCTCGAGAGGCTCCAAGAAATAGCTTCACATAGGGTGGATTCAGCATATAACATCACTAGTAAAAGGAGTGCTATACTTTTAAACTCTGTTTTGAATTGGTCCAGACAATACAGAATAAAAAGCTTATTTGTCTCTTGAACCTGACTTAGTTTTTTTTTCTTTGTCTTTGTTGCTCTTACTAATCCCAGTCCTGCGACCCTCAATATCTTTCTTTCTTTTTATTTTTAATTCTAAGCAGCTCAACTGCTCCAGCTGCCACCTCGGTAACTCCCTCCAGAGAGCCTTGTCTGGCACGCAGGCCCCTATTTACTCAACAATCTGTGAGCAACAAGAAATTATCCCTAAAATCGTTTTACGAAATACTGACCTAATGATTGTTTTGTACTGCCAAGGTCTTGGGAGTTTGGTTCATTAAATTCAAATAATGTTCTCTGACCTCCTGGTTTGGATTTTTATCCCCATGATAATTTCAGAATTTGTGGGTTTTTTTTGCTGAGGTTCTTATCTGGATTAAATGAGGGAAAAATGTAACAATGAAAAGCTTGGAATTTGCGTTGTCCCATTAGGGTCAGTGACGGCCTTGAAACCCACAGCTGTATTTGAGCGTTATTGAAATCTTGCCTGTTCTGTTGGTGTAGGATTAACTTGTAATTCTGCCTTTTTAGCTTGGAACATTGCCTAATAACATCAAAGGCAGTTAATTAGCAGCTGCAAAAACTTAAAGGGGACAATTTATCCTGTAACATGTTCTTCCTGTCTTGGGGTCCTGTGTGGGTCAATTTTCTAAGTACAGGCAGTTAGTGCCTTCTAAAAGTTACTGTGCAAACTATGAAATTCCTTGGAGTTCAGTAGCACATAGAGTCTACATTGTATTTGTCTAATTTACATGTTAAAATGTAAATTAAAATATCTACTTAAATTCTTCTGGCATCGCATATCACACATATTACAGACTAATGACGTCTTGAGTGGAAGTATTGATAAATATTACAAGCTATTAACAGAGCAGGAGATAAGAAATTCTAAATTAGACAGTAATTTCAATAAAGTGTAAATATTAGATCTCACTTACAGGAAGTGTTTATGAAGGCTGTGAAAGTCACATGCAGAGAGGTGTGACATACACAATGTGATTTAACTCCTAAATGGCAGAGAAATGAGCAGTGAGACTCCAGGGGCATGATCTATACATCAAAACTGCTTCATTAAGCTAAAGTTTTTTGGTGACTATAGTGTTCCTTTCATGATTTAATTAATAAATACTTTTGTCCCGATAAATCTGTATGTCCTTATCTGGCAGTTGTGTTTGCCCTTCACCCCTCTACCCAAGAATCCTATATATCCTGATATGAAATATAGCAGACTTCTCAACTCTCCCGGACGTTCCGGGAGTCTCCCATATTTTAATAGCGGCTCCCGGACGCCTGGGAGTTCTATATAATATCCCGGTAACCGACTTTTTTTTTTATTTTTTATTTTTTTTAAACTCTCTTACTATAAAAAAAACATTACCAGGATATTGCGCTGCGGCAGCTCCATAAGGAAACCGCACGCACTATCTAATGAGGGTGCTCCTCCCCCTCGTGTTCTGCATGGGAGCGTCGGGGGTCACATGACGAACCGGTGCTCAGTCGAACAGCGCACTGCCAGAGAAAGGACACCCAACAGGTACCGGACTTCAAAAAGCCCCCTCCACTGCTATGACGGGTAAAACAGCAGGGAGGGGGGCTCGAATCTTTGTATGCAGAGTGGGTGTTGTGGGAGGTTGATGATTACTGCTTGTGCAGGAGGGAGGCTCATGGGAAGTAAGGAAGGGGGGGGAGAATTGGGAGAACATATGAGGTTCTGGGAGATATTGGGGAAAGATATATGAGTGGCTGGGAGATATTGGGGAAAGATATGATTGGCTGGGAGAATCGGGGGAACCTATAAGGGGCTGGGAGAACTGGCGGGAAATATGAGGGGCTGGAGATATTAGGGAAAGATATGAGGGGATTGGAGATGTTGGGGAAGATATGAGGGAGTGGGAGATATTGGGGAAGGTATGGGGGTAGGGAGATATTGGGGAAGGTATGGGGGGTGGGAGATATTGGGGGAAGGTATGAGGAGGTGGGAGATATTGGGGGAAGTTATGAGGGGGTGGGAGATTTTGGGGGAAGGTATGAGGGGCTGGGAGATATTGGTGCCCTTATCCCTCCCTCTACAGCATCTATCACCTCACTTTCTGCTCTTATCCCTTACTACAGCCCATATTCCCTGACTACAGTCCGTACCCCACACTTCAGGCACTATACCCCAATTACAGCCCCTTCCCCGCAATTGCAACGAGCCACTTCAGTCCGCAAGTCCCTTACTGCATATCTTATCCTGCACTACATTTCCTCACCCCGCTTCCAAATTACAGCCCATACCCTCCACTACAGCTTCTGTGCCCCACTACATCCCGTATCACCCACTACACCCCAGTACCAGTGCCCCTCCCGAGATTGCGAGGAGGAGGGGAAGACAGTAGCTAAAAAGGAGTTTGCATTTAGGGATGTCTGAATATAGAATGATTTATTTAGTTTTGAAATGCAGGATATACTGAATAACAATTATCAATATAAACATTATTGATAATAGGTTATAGATCTAAGACAGAGGACTGACTGAAAAAAGGAACTCTATTTCTTTTAGAAAAAGTAAAATTGCAAATTACTTCAATGTGTGGCTTTGTGTTCCTTTGAATCAGCAGCAGAAACTGGGATGTGCGAAAGGTTGAGCTTTGTGGATTTAAATATTTTTTATTTATTTTTTTAAAGTGTTACTACTGCTATGTAACCCACTTTACTACATAAATTTATTTCTCATGGAATTCTTACATTTGATCTCTTTATTGCCTGCTTATCACAATAAGAACTGAGTGATTTCTGTCACAAGTGTGAGACACAATCGCTAGAAGTGTATTCACTGTAACTTCAGAGAATGCCCTTAGTTGATATGCCGGAGAGCAGGAGAACCGTTTGTTGGAGGGTTCTTCTGCTTTCCTCTGTTATTCAATTCTTGGCATACACGGCTACGAAGTGGGGTAACTAACTTTCAAAATAGATTGGTAGCACAATGTATAGATATCTGCTGTGTTTGTTTTATGCTTTTTATTAGAGCATTTATTAGTGTACTCATATCTGGTACAGTTTATAAATTTTGCTGTACAGATGGTCTTCACACATAACACGTTATTCTGAAGATCTTGAAAGTAACATTTATTCAGTATTGTAAACTTTTTTTAATTTTTATTTTTACTTGTGAAATATCTTTCATTTTATACTTTATTCATTTGCAGGGTGATCAAGAAGGAGAGTATGAGAAATGGCGAGTGGAAAATTCCTGGGGAGATGATCGTGGTAATAAAGGTAGGATGAGAGAGTGCTTTTAAAATGTCAGATTCAACCATTGGGTTTACGGCAACCAAAAAATATAAACCTCATACAAATCTACAAATTTTAAGGGGATCCGTCAAGGATTCCATATGTACATAATATTTCCATGTTGTGACCGTGCAAAACTAGTCTTGCATGTTGTTCCCCATGTGATTCTACATACTACCCAGTTGAAATCTTGTTTTTGATATGGAGGTGTTCAGTGGGACAAACGGTCCATTTTGCAGCGTGGACCAGCTCATTATCCCACTGCTAGCTATGTGCTAGTGTATGTATCACTGTGCATAGGAACAACTACATGCCAGCCAGTGTTGTGTAGTGTGTGGGTATGCCAGCTGTTTAAATCTGCCTCATAAAGAATAACAATGATCTGAAATATGTTCTGATGTCCTTGTATTTGCTTTTAATCTTTGCCTGTAATGTTCTATTTCTCTCTTTTATGAAAAGCATTGATCATTTCTTTCCTGACCTCTATGAAACAGTTTGAACCAAAACTCTTTTTTCTTCCATTAAATACATGAACCATCTTATTGCTCTCATTGGTTAGACTGTAGCTTGATATGGTACTTTACCCTAAGTCCGTTAGTAGAACACGCTTTAATGATACTTTACAGATTGCAGGTCCCTTGTTGGCAACTTGTGTATATTCTTGGTGTGATGCTGAAATGCCATGATTTGATTAAACAAGGGATGTATGTTTCCTTTTACAAGACCTATTAGACTCCCGTTACACAGTTCACAAGGGTTTGCCTTCTTGTGGATTATCTAAGTGTAAATATAGGATGGGTATCTTTATCGTTTAATATAGCATGAATTGAGGCTGATGTTAATCTACTGTCCTATGTAAGTTTATATAGCTATGTAACATGATGCGTTTGACATTTAAGCTGGTTAGTGCTTTTGACTGCAGCATATGTGGAGCTGGGGGGATATTTTCATTTACAGAGAAGCTCTTGCTGTGCTTTGCTAGTGCAGATGCTTGCTATTCGGAGAGGTAGAATGTGCAGGGCAGTGTGGGAATTGAAATTGTAAGATCTCTTGTTCTGATTTTTATTCTTAGGATACATTTCAATCATCACCAAGTTCCCCCCAAAATCTCAGCATTCACAAGCTCTCCCTTTAATTGCCGGTTGTTATTAGATTCTGTCTAGTGTAGACCTTGGCAAAGCTCCAGGAAGATTAGGGTCACAAGGCTTCAGAGCTAATGATTCATTTTTTTTTCTTTTAAGCATACATACATAAAAAAAAAAAAAATAGTATTACTTTTTACTTTTTTAGTGTGCTCTATGGTTTTGCCAGATCCTGTATTTTAAAACATGTGCTCATGGTTAGATGGTCCTGCCAAGAAGAGTTTGTTTTTACCTACACATGTATAATTTAACCTTTTAAGTGCCAGAAAAATACAGAACACTGCCACCTCTCCTCTATTCTGGTGGTGCAGAGATTAGTTTTACATATTTATATGGACATCACTGCGGCGTGGGATCTGCGTGTTAGTGGGATTCTGCTAGTTGGAATATGCACCAATTATTAGCAGGGCCCCAAACAGCTGCCCACAATAGATTGTTTACTGCAGCAGCAATGTATTCCCCAGTGCAGGGGAGAGCCCTTTTGACACTGGGAAAATCTAGAATCTAATGACGTTATTATTCAGAATTTTATTTTACTCTTTTTTTTTTTTTTTTTTTATTATTATTACAATTGAATGTCCATAACCTAATTTGCCAATTGAATAATGGGTTTTAAAGCTAAAGCAGCAATGTTCATAATTTGGTTACTGACCAAGAAAAAAAATGCAGAAAGACACATTTTTATAGAAATGGCCTCTCTTTAAGGTAAATCATGTTTTTGATTTTTCCTGCTAAAAGTTTATTGCCAAATAAAATTTTGTAATTTCAACATATACATAGTATATATTAATATATGTTAATGTTTAGTTATTCCAAATATTAATATTTTTCTTTTTCCACCTGGAAATAGAAGGTTATCAGCTCACATAAATATTATTCAAATAGCCTATATATTATTACATAGGCTATTCAACAACAACCTTCAACAAAAATGATAAAAACCAAGAGGAAGAGCTATTTTAAGAAAAGGGAAACTGAAATGTTTATTTTTAATGTGGTTAATTCATCCACAAAATGTGCGGAAGAAAAAGGAAATTGCAACAGTGAGCGCTATGGCTCGGTCACAGGACCAGGATACAAGGGCCCTCTTGAGTCGAGATTAGCGGTCACTTGATGGGTGGCTTGAAAGTAGAGTAAAGGGCAAATGTTTATATATTTAAAAAAAAATTAAATCCCAACCTTCCCATTGACTTCTGTTAGTTATGAAACTGGTATTACATGAATTCGTACATCAGCATTACTACACATGGGGAGCCAGTTTGTACACCGGGATTTCCATATGCCCCTCTTCTGTTTTTAACTTTATTTTTCTAGACGGAATGGAATTCCTTCACTACATAAACAACTGGAGGGCTGGGTTTTATGGGGTAGTTTTAGGCTCCATTGAAAAGAATGAGCGCCCTAGTGAGCTAAGTCACTTCATGATTGTCGCATTGTCCTCTTCCTGGTGTGTGCAGAGATCTCTGCAAACACTGGAAATCCAGCAAATGTAGAAACGGACGATCAAAGCAACACATGCCTCGTGCAATTTATTTGTCTATTTGCTCTTAAACCCCATCCATTCTACACTTCCCTCTCAACCTGCAGTGTTTACCTTTAGTCTCCAGTAATATCACTGTGCATGAAGTAAGCAGTACACTGCTTTCTGTAATAGAAGGCTGTATCTTGAGCTGTAACACCCAGAAACTCCTGCTGGCACTATAAAGCATAACTTATGGGATTTAGCTCAGCAATGCCATAGACATTTAAGTGAGTGTTATGATTGGCTTAATCACCTTATTTGGCAAAAATTACATCATAAACTGCAACCAATGCAGGAACATTAAAGATAAGAATTTGTAATTGTTTTTAGTGTATTATCTATACATTATATAGATAATATACATATATACATTGTATAGATGTTCCTTCAAATGTATATTTTTATTTGAAAATATTTTTTTATTTTATATATATATACACACATATTAAATGTTATTTTAAAATAGCATATTTTATTTAATTTTTTATGTATTTGCAATAGTCTCTTTTTTTTTTTCTCGTATGACTGTCTTTTTTTTTATTAGTATTTTTTAATGAGGGGAAAATTGTGACCATAGAGTGTGAGTTATGGAAGAACCTTGGGCAAGAGAGGAAGCATTTACATAGGCAATACACCTTTTCTTTTACATCATGTATGCTGTATTTAGTTTCGAGTAACTGGTCTGTTGGCAGTGTAAGTGCAGTTTTCGGTGTGCTGTTTACTTCACCAGGGCTTCCAACCCAGGAGAAACACACATTGTTATGAAAATAATAAAGTTCACCAGGAATTTTGGGTGGTATTCCAAAAGGAAACGGAGAGGGCAAGAAAGCACGCAGTACAATGGTAGGCATTTTGCCTATCTCAGGAATATATCTCTTTTGATTATGAATGACATGAAGAAAAAAAATGTGTTTTCTTTCTCTGTAATTGGAGAGACATGTTGCGTTAAATCATTCTGACTTTGGTCTCGTTGGAAATTGAAGTTTTGCTTTGTTCCCTTGAAGATCCAGACTGCACATTTTGTGGCAATTCTACAACACACACTATGTAAATTATTATCCCTAGTGTGAGACTTAAAAGGCGCAGATGTCTTCCTGGCATATATAGCATGTCCGCCTGTTTATTGCTGTTAAGCATGTGGTTTATAGCTTCGAGTCCAAAGCTATGCATGCATTGATAGTGTATATATAAAATAATATTATTATAACATGATAAGTCTTCCTACAAAAAAAGCCAATAACTTAAAAGAACTGTGATTGTAAAAAAAAAAAAACAAAGCTCCATCTAACTTTATGCTTTTTGTGTTTTCTCCAGGGTACCTCCTGATGACAGATGAGTGGTTCTCTGAATATGTCTATGAGGTAGTGGTGGACAAGAAGCACATTCCTGAAGAAGTGTTGGAGATTCTGAAGCAGGAACCTATTGTCCTACCAGCCTGGGACCCAATGGGGGCTTTAGCTTAGTGAACAAATGACACCATTCTTTCCTACTGCCCCTCCACCTTTTAGACTAAATTGTCCTCTTCCTGTCACATTGAAGCTCTGGAATAATACAGAATGCCTGCATGTTTTTACACAAGAAAACAATGGGATGGTCAGATGGACACACCAATACCTCTCCTCGTCAGAACTACAACTCGGAGAGGGTCCTCCTACTTTTTTTTTCATATATTATTATTATTATTAAATGTTTTCCTTGTCTTTTTCAAAAAAGAGATAATGTATTCTGTTAATTGTTCTTACTTTGCCCTGCTTGCTTTTTTGGCATATGAACTGTAGTAGTTATCTGTTTATCATTTGTTCCTTTTCTTCCTATTGTTCTGGAGAGTTTAAATGACCAGTGGACACTGGGGCATGTTCAAATTCCTGGAGCAAAATTATCTTTGTAGTTTGTATTTTTTTTTTACCTTCAATAGTTAACTACCAAGTCTACAACTGCCACAGGTTTGGTCCATGATACTCAACTAGCCAAAAAAAATAGATAATGTAACATTGAAGTTGCAACTCAAGAAAGCAGTAGTGCAGGAGATTACTGACACATGGTCTTCACTCCAAAAGGTTTATTTTAAAGGCCAAAAGAACCACTGTGGGTAAGGAATACATTCAAAAGCAGGGCTCAAAATTTCCACCTACCACTAGCTACTAGCGAAAAGAGACTGACTCCTGGTGGATATACTATGACTTGCAGTGGCCAGTAACTTTTAAGACCTAGCTAGAAGCATAGTTATTCAAATAATCCCTGTTATGTATATCATCGCTAAAATATGAAAAATCAAAGTGCGGTACTAATCTACCCTTTAGTCAAACATGCCAGCTATGTTTTCCTACTTAAATAATCATGTGAGAGAATAGGTGACTCCTTGAACAGATTATATGTCATTACAATTTATCTGCAAGTTCACCTGGATATATTGCATATTGGAACTATTGTACTGCTGCTAGCTTATAATTTTATGTCTTAGATTCTTTTTGCTGTGCTGATTCAGTGTTTCATTGTACATTTCTGGATCGCACTTTTATTCTTCCATGATCCATTGCACCTCTTTTGCTGAAGTGCATAGGTTCCCCTCTCTTACTGGTATAATCAGGGCATTTTATAGACTTACAATGGAATCATGTGTTTTTACATGCCTCTTATGAATTATTTTAGTGTTAAAGTGCCCTTCGTATTAGACTTTTTCTTTGCACCTTATTTTAGAAGGTCAGAGACCTCACGTGAGCATTAAAAGAACACTATACTCACCAAAACAACTTTAGCTTAATGAGGCAGTATTGGTGTATAGATCAGGCCCCCGCAATTTCACTGCTCAATTCAATGCTATTTATGAGTTAAATCACTTTTGTTTCTGTTTATGCAGCCATAGCCACACCTCCCTTGGCTGCGACTGACACAGCCTGCATGAAAAAAAAGTAAATTAGATGTAACTTACATTAAAAGTTATCTCCTGTAAATTGTACTTTAATTACATACAGGTACTCCTGCAGGATTTAGCAAGCTATTAACAGAGCTGAAGATAAGAAATCCTAAATTAAACAGAATTTGCAATAAAGGAAGTATAAACATTAGAGGACTCTTTACAGAAAGTGTGTAGTAAGGCTGGATAAGTCACAGGGAGGCTTGACTAGGGCTGCATAAATAAAGTGTTTTAACTCCTAAATGGCAGAGAATGGAGCAGTGAGACTGCAGTTACATTATCTGTACATCAAAACAGCTTTATTAAGCTAATGTGACTATGACTATAGTGTCCTTTTAATGAAGGTCGAATGAAACAAAGTTAACCTTTAGTATTTTTTTTTTTTTTTTATTCCAAAATGATCTGCTCCACATCTGAGATTAAAATGTATGAAGTGATAATTAGATGAAAACATACCGACCAAAAATCCTTTTTCTAATTTGGTGCTCTACTTCAGTGCCTATGCTTCCAAAGATCACAGCATTATATCATTGTTAATTGTTCTTTTGGCTGAGCAAGACTATTATGGCCCATGCAAGTGAGCGTTCACAGTGCTTGCACATCGACAACCCAGCATGGTTGGCGGACCTGTATCTCTGCCCGTAAATAGCATTATTGGAACCCTTCCAGTCTCTAGGTCTGCCAGCTCCTGCTCCAGTTTTATAATGTTGAGAGAAATTTAAAAATTTTAATGAATTGGAGAACCCTGTGAAATTACAGTAGAATTGTAATATCCAAGCCACTCCAAGCATCCATCGCTTATTATTATAATTTTTTATGATTTCTATCTAAATGGTGCTTTTGAGATTTTTAATAAAAAAAATCATTCATTCACAATGGATTATTTGTGTTTTTTTATATTGTACTGGTATATGAATGACATTTTCTTGAATAAATAAAATGTTTGATTGGTGGGAGTTGAGCTCCAATAATGTATTGAGCAATTTTCCCTTCTTGTTGAAGAGCCTTCCTATCAACTACCAAACAGTTACCATGCCATGATAAAACACAATTTGTCAAAATGTATTAAATTGTACAACAGTAAAAGTTTATCATTACCTGCGGTGATAAACAGGCTTTCTTCAGCTTCCTTGAAAAAAAAAAAAAAAGAGAAGACATTGCTAAGTACTTACACCTTGTGTAGTCGGTCCCCCCTTTCAGCTATAACAGCTTCCACTCTTCTAGAAAGGCTGATGTTGGTCGAGAAGGCATGGCTTGCAATCTCCATCCCAGTTCATCCCAAAGGTGTTCGATAGGGTTAAGGTCAGGGTTTTGTGCGGGTTAGTAAAGTTCTTCCACACCAAACTCGTAAAACCATATCTTCATGGACCTTGCTTTGTGCACTAGGGCACAGTCATGCTGGAATAAAAAAAGGGCCTTCCCCAAACTGTTCTTCCAAAATTGGAGACATTGTACAACATGTCTTGGTATGTTTAAACTGTTAGACGTCCCTTTACTGGAAGTAAGGGGCCTAAGCCAACTCCTGTAAAACAGCCCCAATACCATTATTCCTCCTCCACTTTAGTTTACACTTGGCACAATGCTATCAGACAGGTAATGTTATTCTGGCATCCGCCAAACCCAGCTTCTCCATCAGACTGCCAAACAGAAGTGTTATTCATCACACCAAGCTTCCATGACGCTGTCGTCGCACAATTATTCTGCTGTCAATAATGCTATGTTGGCGACTTTTACATGCCTCAGCACTCTGTGATCCGGCTACGAGTGTCTGCTGTTTCTGAAAGCTTCCACTTTCCAAATGATACCAGACTATAGTGTATATATGCAAAAATCATTTCATTAAGATAAAGGTGTTTTGTTCCTTAGTGTCCTTTTACATGAGCTCATCGGTAACACAACTCATAATGTTAAAAAAGAATAGACTTTGGGAAATTAGATCAGTGTGAAAGACTATTGCCAGGGTCTGACGCAGTGATGTCGGACATCTGTATGGAGCTACCATAGCAATGACAGTGCGTGAGGTGTCATCAAAACCGTGTTTCATATGCCTGGTCCTGATAACGTTCTTAAATAGTCAATGAGGAGGTAACATTTCCAGAAGGTGGCATTCTGTGTAAGCTGCTTAATCAATAGAGTAAAAAAATGTAATGTATCATTGATCAATAGAATCAGGTAAACCTATGACCCTACTAGCCAAGACATGGCGTAAACGACAAGTGTGTATATACGAGGGTAGCAGTCTGAAATCATGTAGCAGGGCATTATACAGAAACGCAGAACTTGGAACGGGATACTGGCTTCGCAAGTGTCGCTTGCATGCTGAGGCACGGCTGTAGCTATTGTATACTGACCCAAACCCTGCCCCACTGGAACCCCTGATGGTTCCCAGGATATAAATGAAGATTAACTAACTAAATACTGCTCCCCACACAGCCTAAACACAAACACTGTTAAACTGTCATAAGGTTACTATAAATTTGCTTTACTACTCGCATAAACTGTTTATGGAATTTTACACTGTTACCGAATCTAAATGGTGCTACATCGCTGTTCAACTACTCTGATTTGTTACGAGCCTTAGTATATTGTTATTGCAAACCTATGCAACTTGTAAGATTACAAAACAAAAAAAAGATTGTCAAAAAAAAAAGAATCCGGTAAACCCGGAAGCTGAGTAGACTTTGCTATAGCTCCCTTGTAAATTGCAGAAGAAGAGGCCACACCATTTAACTAAATGTAGAGAAAATTGAGGGGAGGAGGGCAGAGATGGAGAGCTCTTCTTTTGTTCTCTATGCAATGAGTTTTAGCTTCTGTGCCATGTAGCTAAAAAACATCTTGGGATCCCTTCTCCGTTACAATGTGCATGAGTTGCAGAGATTCTAAAAAGACTAAATTCCCATTGACTTCAACAGTGATGAGAAGATACATTTGAAGGGACACTCCAGGATGAGGAGATACATTTATAGGGACACTACAGGATGAGGAGATACATTTAAAGGGACACTCCAGGATGAGGAGATACATTTAAAGGGACACTCCAGGATGAAAGAAACTGTATTACGAATTACAAGAAAATGTCAAAACGAATGTGTCACGAAACGAAACACAATCTATAACCGTGTCCTAATTGTTTTTTTGCTCCTGTTTACCTTTCCATAGAAATGAGAGGAAGAGCCACTGTTTGTGAATATGATGTGTGTTTAAATGTGCATTACTCAACTTTTCATCTCCACTGGAGAAACCTACAGAAGCAGAGTGCAGGCATGCTCTGTCTTCCTATGACTGGAGTCCAACAACAGTTGGTGGGTCTTGGTTGAATACTTACAAGTTTATTCACTAAACTCCAGATTTTAGATCAATAAATCCAAATGGCAAAACCCAAGTTTAAGCAGACAAATATCTCCAAACCAGTTATTTTAGCCTCAATTGTTACATTCAGATTTAATTTGCTAAAGGTTTGAGTTTAGTGAATAACCTTGTTAAAGCAAGCAAAATCCATGTTTAAGTCACATAGTGAACACCGTTGGGATATTGTCCCTGGTATTTATCTATCTCCATCAGAGCAACAATAGCTGCAGCATTTGGGGTAGTCATTCCCTTTGTGCATGGACATTACTGTCTGAGAACACTACAGCTAATAACAGCAAAACTAATTAATTTAATTTTACTTTGCCTTATGAATTGACTTTTAACTTTGCTTCATTGCATATCATCACCTGGTAAAGACAAAAAATTCTCCCAGCAGAATCCTGGACATTCCACCCCATCTCGCTCTGTCCAGCAGCTGATGTAAATCAGATTATACCATGATGGAGGAGGTGGGAAATGCGCAGGACTTTTTCCCCCAGAAAAAAATTATCCAAATACATCTCCAAATCACCATTATTTTTTCCAACTATTTTAATTTTATTTTTTAAAACTCTCAGCAACTAATAGTTTGCTGACTAAACTCCTAAATCTCCATACTTCATTAAAACCAGTTTATTGCCTCTGCTATGTCCCATTTTAGGTGTCTGCCATTCAGATCAGCAAAATGATGTTCATTGAAGATACTAAAAGTCAAACAATCTACCTTACCTTTTTACAAACGTCTTCCTAGATTTACATTGATGACAGTGAGATGATGAATTGCAATTTTTTTCCCAAAAGTCATCTCTTCAAGCCCTACAAAAATTGCCGCCTGTATAATTCTGAATATCGCGCTATGTGTTTTAAAGTTCCAATTAAGATATATTTACAAATGGTAAAATACATGTAGTAAATTTGATTGCCATAAAATGTGATGACGGGTTGTTTTTAAAAGTTAAATATATTTTGTTATGCTGAGTAAAAGATTGAGTTGCAGAGAGACTTTAAATGAATTGTGCCCCTCAGGCCATTAAATTAATTAAACCCAGATGTGTGTATTGCTTGTGCAAAATGGAATGTCCCTGTGAAATAGTTTGATCAACGCATTTATTGTACAGGGCTATAGGCATGGATTCTATGCTATGCATTTAAGGTCTGAATGCGGCAAAATCATTTGGTTCTTTATAGGGGAATTCAGACTGCAAAATCTGGACATTGTTCGCAATATTTGAATGCCCGGATTGTGCTGAGCAGGCTCTTAATGAGCCAGAATTTGATCTGGATTCCGACAGACTGGAAGCTTCAGAATTGCTGAATTCTGCACCCAGCTGATTACATATTCTTATTCTTAAAGCAATGCTATAGTGCTAGAAATACAAACTCTTCCCCATGGTATATGAAAGCCTGTGGGTGTCAATACTACCAATACCCCCATATTAGCATCTAGGCTGTCTGAGTGGAGAAACCAGTGCTATTCCTAGATAAGGCTGCTTGGTCGCGCAGGGTGCTGCCAAATGATGTCATCGTCTATGAGGTCGACATCAGACGACCCATACACCTGGACCACCTACACGTTGGGTCGGAACTGCGGCTTCCATTGTCATCTTACACTTACTGGTCTGCCCCATTCCCAATGCTGCACGGCTTAATGGTAATATTAACCGTAGATGTGGCCATACCTTTCAAACCTGCCCAATGGGAGTTTTTAGGTGGGGGGCAGTATGCGCAATAATGGCTCCACCCTTTACATCTGGGGTTTATCTGCCATGGCCTATCTGGAACAGTGTCAGCGAAGACCCAAGGTCGTAGGTTTTATATTGGAGTGGCGTTTCTTAGATAAATGGCCTGACAGGGCTATGAGCATTATCTGTCTAAGTTTGACCCATTTAGAGCTAGCATGCAGGAGTCACCTTGCATGACTAAGGTGTTTGCCTGACTTCTCGGTTAAGACCTGTCTGAATTGGGTGGCCCTTCTGGTAGCGATGCTACCACCAGCATAGCTCTTAACATCATCAAAGCACTAAAGCCTCTCCTCCACAATGAGCCTAGTGTCCATGGAAAGGACCTTATTAGTATAAAGGAAGTGCCATGCTCCAAATGGGGGCATGTCAATTACACAGTGAGCAGCCAGCATCTACTCAAAAACTAGCAACTGGGCAGCTATGGGTAGGGGCAAGGGGGGACTTCAATATATTTCTCCCATTTTTTTAAATAGATTCACTGTTTGCTGGACACAGGTGGGGGCTCTCTATACCCCTTGTTAAAAGACCACTATAGTGTCAGGAAAACATACTTGTTTTCCTGGCACTATAGTGCCCTGAGGGTGCCCCCAACCTCAGGGTCCCCCTCTCGCCGGGCTCTAGGGTGTGGAAGGGGTTAAACTTATCTCTTTCTCCAGCGCCGGGCGGGGAACTCTCCTCCTCCTCCTCCTCGCTGAATTCGCATGCGCAGCAGGAGCCGCGCCCATTCAGCCAGTCCATAGGAAAGCATTCACAATGCTTTCCTATGGACGCTGGCGTCTTCTCACTGTGAAAATCACAATGAGAAGAGCGGAAGCGCCTCTAGCACCTGTCAATGAGACAGCCACTAGAGGCTGGATTAACCCTATTATAAACATCGTTTCTCTGAAACTGCTATGTTAATAGAAAAAAGGATTAAACCTAGCTAGACTTGGCACCCTGACCACTTCATTAAGCTGAAGTGGTCTGGGTGCCTATAGTGGTCCTTTAATGACTTTATGCTCCTGACACAATGCCCATGTGGGGACTCGCAATAGCTCCCCCGCAGACTTTAACAGACCTTAAGTAATTACAGTGAGCAGCCCCTGACAGGTGGGGGCATAAGAGAAGTTTAAAACCTTATACCAATATTTCGGTCTTATTGATAATTTGCGAATGTCCATCCTGCTGGATGCATTTTGTCCCAGGTTTGTTTATAAATATCCTTTGTATAAGGTTAAGATGCAGAAAACACTGATTTTGAATCAGATACCAAATGCATCTGGCTGATTTCTGACCGGAATTGGCCTTTGTAAATATGAGAATTACCATTCCATTCACAATTCAACTGTTTTAACTAGATTTTGTCCATCTGGATAAAATCTGGTCTTTAATAAATAACCCTAACATACCCTATTTACTAAGATATATTGGCTACTCAAAATTTCAGGTGTTATTAGCAATACATTCCTAATGCATTTTTGTTCAAGGCTCCTGGTAGACTTTACAACCCAGTATATATATGTATATATATAAGAGCAGTATTCATCATGAATTGAAATTTGGATTTGATGAGAGGTGATTGCAATATTAATTGATTGCATATTGTTTTACGAAAACTGGGGAAATGAAAGTAATATTTTATAGAGGGATAAACGTGGCAGAATTTGAAGACTGACTGGATGGGAAGTAAAACTAAGATTAAAATAAGAAAATGGCACCAAAGCATCAATACCGTACTGTCGGGTTAGTGTTTGTAAGAAAAGGAAGAAGAAAGGTTCTTATCTGCAAAGATTTAGTTCAGAGTTTATTGTCTTCTAGATCAGAGGACAATAACTCTTACAGATCAGAGTTCATTGTCTTTGGGATCTTTCAAAATAGCTTGTTTTAGGAAAAAAGTCATATTCATCATGGACAGCTTAGTGTGTATCTGAAATTATTTACTTAATTCTTCGGCAAGAAAAAAACTTTTTATCTGCATCAGACACTTTTAGCTGGTTGGACAAGACTGAAATTTCCTCACAAGCCTGATTTCTAATCCGTGTTGTTAAAGGGACACAATAGGCACCAAAACAACTTTAGCTTAATGAAGCAGTATTCGTGTATAGAGCATGCCCCTGCAATCTCACCGTCCAATTCCCTTTTTGTGATTATGATTATTATCTGATTATTTTGTAATTTACACTAAAATATCAATGGAAAACCATTATCCGAAGCAGCTCATCTGCAGAAGGCTGAGATTAATGAGAGTCCTAGTTGGACAACAGCTGGGAAGTCACTAGCTGGCCACCATGAATCCAATGCATCAACTAATCATTTTCAGAGCTGCGTGGCCCTTCAAGTTTCTATATTATCACTAAGCATGGTGTACATACTAAGTGAACACAAAATAAACCATTAATGCAAATAGCACCCTCCAGTATTTGGTATAATAAATATTTTTCGAGTTGTGTTTATTTTCAGAGACATTATTTCCATTCTTCTAGAATAACCTTCAAACATCTAGAATTGATGGTAGAATATATTCCATATTGTGCTGACTTTACTTTAACCCTTATTTTTCTGTGTTTGTAGAAAAAAATCCCATAGCATTAACCGGTTTATTCACTCAAAACCAAATTGTTATCACTTTAAATAGTAAATTTAGGTAAAAGACCTTGATTTGGTATTTCACCCAAAATTTAGCAATTTGGTTTTCAATTCACTACAATTTGGTGTTTAGTAAGTAAACATTGTTAATATGAAAGTTTACGTTAAAAATGTTCTTCTTTATTTTGAGAAATAGTTTTTATTGTTAGCATTTCGTAAACAATATTTGTTCCAGTAAGACTGGGCTTTCAGGGTGTCACAATAATGTTTTTAATGCGCCTGTCCATAGTGTTCTAATGTGGACTGGTTAACATATAGACTGGTTAACATATAGACTGGTTAACATATAGACTGGTTAACATGTCTGATGTGAGGATGGGTTATGTGCGGTTCATGGGGACCGCCCAAATTTTAACAATCGGTAGACTTGTGACACCATAACCACTACAGTGCGCTGTAGTTGTTATGGTACTCAGAGTGCCAATTTAACACCACATTCTTACAAATATGCTACAAAGAAGCTCACATTTATTACTGCATCTTGAAGCAGCACAATATATCAAAAGTAAAACCTAGACGTGTCCATGGAGAGATCACTGTATCACCCTATAACACTATTATGTGCCTGTTAGTCATCATGTGTCAGTACTGTGAGAGGGTCTTTCGAAAAATTGAGAAAATGAGAACTTCATTAAAAAAAAAAAAAACATACAATGTATGACAGGCAAGCTTTGAGTTCAAGGAGCCCCGGTCATGAGCTTAGTTTGTTTCGGAAACTTTGACCTGTTTATATAAACCTTCATTCATCAA
Source organism: Pelobates cultripes (assembly GCA_933207985.1). Classification (NCBI taxonomy): domain Eukaryota; kingdom Metazoa; phylum Chordata; class Amphibia; order Anura; family Pelobatidae; genus Pelobates; species Pelobates cultripes. The sequence goes on from OW240912.1 coordinate 72,573,116, forward strand.
TTTTAATCCCTAAAATCTTTACAACTAAAATAGTGCAGCTTTATTATTGAGTAAATATACTGCTGGACAGCTTTTGTGGTTTATAACTTAATCACAGCAGCCTGCCTCCCCCTCCTGCATCCAAGCAGGTTCATATAAATAGAACGGTACATACAGGGAGCTATTCACTTAAAAGAACACTCAGGGAACCATAACAACTTCATGGAAATAAAGTTGTTCTGGTTACAGGATGTCACTGGCACTTCCTTACCTTTCGGGGTTAAACGGTTTAACCTCAATGTCTGCTCTGCAGCACCATTTTCCGCTGTCCTTACCCACATCCACTTTCAGAAATTCTTTTGAATTTACTGGTTGTTTTAGAGCGTAAGCTGAACACTCTAAGCCAGATAACAGCACCCCTGCCCGGCAATCTGAGAGATACTGTAGGAGAATTTCTGAAAAAGGCAGAGCAGATCATGGGGTTAAACCATTTGTGAGTAATATAACCTCCTAGGTTAAGGTAAAAAAGCACATCCTAGATTTAGTGCTCATGTGGGGATGTAATGGATGACATTGCTACTTTGACCTGTACGATAGTCTGTATCACATGATGGACAACTTATCAATATACCTGCAGATATCATGGCATATTCCACAAGTTTATCCACAAACTCCTTACAATTTCTGTACACCACTGTCCCTTGTCAAGCCTTGGAAATGTCATACGATAGACTCAATAAACTCTGACAAACTCTCTATGGGGCCTCGCATTCAAAACCAATGTATACAGAAAGTCATGTTTCTGAGAAGCAGAACAAAGTGTAATTAAAAAAAATAAGAAATGAATAGTTACATAGCAAGTTCAAAAAGTTATTTCAAGGATATATACAGGAAAAGAAATACCCAAAATAACTTCATTGCCATTTTCTTTAGAAATTAGTCTGAAATGTGAAGATAGTTTTCTTTTGAGCTCCAAATGCATTTGCAATTTTGTTTGAGCAATTTTATCTAAGCTAAAGATTGCAAAATTAATATCTCCCAGATTTACTTTGCCAATTGCCATTACATGATTTAAAGGGACACTATAGTCACCAAAACAACTGTAGCTTAATGAATCTGTTTTGGTGTATAGATCATGACTCTGCAGTCTCACTGTTAAATTCTCTGCCATTTAGTAGTTTAATCACTTTGTTTATGCAGCCCTAGTCACACCTCCCTGCATGTGACTTACACAGTTTTCCTAAGCACTTCCTGTAAAGAGTTGTCTAATGTTTATACTTCCTTTATTGCAAATTCTGTTCTAGAATTTCATATCTCTTGCTCTGTTAATAGTTTGCTAGAGCCTGCATTAATGTGTGTGATTAAAGTTCTATTTACAGAGCAGGCGGCAAAAACCCTTAAAGTAAGTTACATCTGATTGAAACCATTTTGTTTTCATGCAGGCTGTGTCAATCATAGCCACGGGAGGTGTAGCTAGGCCTGCATAAACAGAAACAAAAGTGATTTAACTCCTAAATGGCAGTGAATTGAGAAGTAAAACTTCAGAGGCGTGATCTTTACACAAAAAACACTTTATAAAGCTAAAGTTTTTTTTAGTGACTATAGTATCCCTTTAACCAAAACAAACAACCTATGTAGGATTCATTATCTAGTAAGTTCTGCTCTCACGGTTGTTAGATTGGATGTATTAAAAAGGGCTATAAAATATTAATACATGCGATAATATTCCAAAATGTAAAAAAATGGGACATCCTTTATCTATGAAGGAAGGAATGAAAGAATATGTTATTGTAATTGAAGTATAATTTCACTTACATTTTACATCTGATACTACCGGAGGATTGATAAAACAAATTTTGAAAAATAAATGACAATATATCAACAGTCAACGTGTACTCCTGCATAAAGACAGGGGCAAGATGCAGGGCTGCTAGATAGGTTTCATGTCCATCAGTCTGAGAAAGCAAACGCTTCTCCCGACCAGTCATCTCAACTAGGCCACAATACAGACAAATTTCCACGGAGTTACTGTAGCACTCCAGGCTGAAATGGTCACAAGGTTTGACTACTGGGTACCCAGTTGAAAGGCAACATTTTCCAAAATAATTTAATTGAGGAGATTTTCAAGGAAATTGTTGTCTTGCAGAGCTCCAGTAGCATGTTTCCACTTAAACCTCGTCCTATTCCAACTAAAATCCTAATTTCATTGTTCTTTTGCTTTAAAATGTGAGACTTGACTGTTTGCTTTGATAGTTATTATAAATTATATCCTTATACCAATAAGCGGGATTTAACAATGTGCTATCCTTTTGTTTAATCCACATTTTATATTTCTTTGTTAAAACATCAATCTTCCTTAAAAGAGTCAAAATGTTACCTTTGTTTCCCCGAGTTATTTCTGGTTGGATACTATTACCACGACAACTTCTGTTATGTTAAACAGAAACTATAGCTAAAATACATTTATCCTATAACTATCATCCATTAAATGTGAAAGTTTCCACACCTAGACTTTACAAAAGATATTGGAAATTGCATGTGGTGTTTTTTTCAGATTGTAAAATCATTTGGGCAGGGCCATCTTCACCTTCTGTTCCTGTATGTCAAGCATGTCAAACTTGCGGCCCACAATGGATATATTTGTGGCCCACGTGCCCTGGGGTCACTTTGTGTTGTGGCTGAGACCAGCCGCAAGACAGGAAAGATATTTCCTGTCTGATTCTTGTCTTCCCTCCTATGTCCGATTGCGTGCTTCTGCAGGCCAGCCACTCTTCCTTCCCTCATGCTCGCAATGCCAGAGGAGCATCTGGGCTGCTTGAGCAGAGAAGAGCAGGGCTGGAACTGGAGGGACCTTCCTGTGTAGTGTATTAAATTGGGGAGGGGGGATTTTATTAATTTGTGGGAGGGAGGGACAGTACAGTGTATTAAATTGGTGTGGGGGCAGTGTATTAATTTAAGGGAAGGAGGCAGTATATTAATATGGGAAGGGAGCAGTAAATTAAATTGGGGAGGGGTGCAGTGTATTAATTTGGAGGAGGGAGGTTGTGCAGTGTAATAGAGTGGTGGGAGGGGGGCAGTGTGTTAAATTGGGGAGTGGGCAGTGTATTAATTTGGAGGAGGGAGGTTGTGCAGTGTAATAGAGTGGTGGGAGGGGGGCAGTGTGTTAAATTGGGGAGTGGGCAGTGTATTAATTTGGAGGAGGGTGGTTGTGCAGTGTAATAGAGTGGTAGGAGGGGGGCAGTGTGTTAAATTGGGGGTGGGCAGTGTATTATTTGGGGAAGGGAGGAGGGCAGTGTATTCAGTTAGAGTGGATGGAGGAGGGGCAGTGTATAAGATTGGGTGGAGGGAACAGTGTGTTAAATTGGGGGGAGGGCAGTGTATTGGATTTGGGGGAAATGTATTAGATTTGTGGGCAGTGTATTAGAATTTGGGAGAGGGCAACGTATTGAATTTGGGTCCAATGCATTGGATTTGTGGGCAGTGTATAAGAATGGGAGGAGGGGGCAGTGTATTAGATTGGGTCTGCATGGAGGTGCTGAATGCTCCCCATGGAGATGCTGATTGGGCGCACTGCTTTTTGCCACACATGCACAATAGCCTCCCAATGCTTTTGCATTGGCTGAGATCATTACGTTTGATGATCTCAGCTAAAATGAAGAACACACTCATAGGACTTTAAAATCAACAAGATAACGTCATTTGTTTTTTACAGCTGTGCAACAGCATACATTCACCATTTCAGTCCCATTACCAAACGTTTCTTAATATGTCCAGGTAGTTGGACTGAAACTTTGGTTATATGCAAATACATATTTCATTAAAATAAATTTTCTCTTTTGTTTACTTTAAAGCACTATGAGTGTGAGGACGTCCAGTGTCAATTAGGCAATGTTTTTTATACTGTACTTTTCGAAATAAACCCAAGTTTCTATGAAAACTGGAGTTTTCCAATTTTTTTACAGCCCACATAAACTTAAACCTTGTTTATTTGGCCCATATTAGCCTTTGAGTTTGACATGCTTGCTGTATGTCAAACATGTTATTTTAGAAGGAATAGTTTGTCTTGTTTTACCTATAAAACGCATTGAATTGTCTGAGATCGTCAAAACCCCAAACTACTGGATGCTTTCTCAACAATGTTGAGGATCTTAAGAAAGCGTCCATTAGTGACATGAATGTGTTTAGTTTCCAGTTTTGTTTCAGTTTTCAGTCATCTCCCTCAGAACTTTGGCTAACTCCTGAAAATACAACTGGAAGCCTGTTTTGGTTCCTGAAAAGCCCCAGATCTATTGTTGACATTTAACTGGTAGCACCTAGTCCCCAGTAGTACTGAGAGAGAAATACTCCAGTTACATTAATTTGACAGAGCTTAGGCTTTAACTTGTGGGTTGACTGAGCATCATGGGAATAGTGCATCATTTCATTTTTATAAACCTCTTAGGTGTCCCTCTATCTTCCTCTATAGTTATCCATTCATATCCCCCCACCACACTGTCTCTCCCAAGCTCCCAGTAAATTCTCTCACAGCCCAGTTAGCTCCTACAACCCACCTAACAGTTATATATTTTTCTTCCACCCCCCTCCCACTACTTTAGTTATCTCTGATTAGCCCTCCCACACATGTTATGTCTCCCTAGTCCTTCCCCTAGCTATTTCTCTGTATCTCCCCAAGTTATGTTTATCTTCTACCATAGTTATTGTAATGTCATTGATTGGTAAGTGCCGCATAAATTGACATCATGGGGGTCACCACGGGCCGAGGGGTTAGACATGGGGCCTGAAACCATGCATTTGCTTGGTCCCATTCACCATTCCAGTGGGAAAAAAGGTGAGGTGGGAGCAACCAGTAAGATGCCTGGGGCCCTCTGGGATCTTATTCCCTCTCAGCCTTAGTTCTCTGAGTGGGGAGTGCTGTCACGGAAGGGGCAGGGACAAGGTATAACCCAAAATTCCTGCCTTTCGCTATAGTGCACATAGTGCTAAAGCTGAGAAGAAATCCGCAGCGATGTCTCTTGGGCAAGCTACAACTCCTGTGGGCAGCCAGAGAGATAGAGGTGGGCAGCCGACTGGCCACATCCTCCTTCCAGGTTGATTGTGGACATCTTTTTTTAAAACAAATTCTTAATTTTTCATGCGAGCAAGGCAAAGACATACAACAGTAATGACATGTTATGAATAATATAACATAGGTAATGCAAGGCATCATGGATTTACAGTTCGCATCTTTTGTGGGTTAAATGGGCTGAGAAGTTATAACGAGGGATGTGGGTTGAACTTGGGAGAGTGTGGACCACTCATCTGTGTGTGTTAACAGCGCCACCATCTGTGAACTTGTGGCCATGGAGATATAGAGGACTGAATGTGGTGACTATGTGTCGTAGGTGTTCCTTGACCTTTGGGATTAGTGGCGAGTATGTTCTTTGTCATGAGAATTTTGTGAGTCTAGTCTGTATAGAGTCCTATTTTAGCTGTGCCATTGGAAGGTCGTGTGCAATTGCCAGTCCTCTGGTTAGTAGAGGGTACTTCGGTTGGCATGGCAAATATCACTTTGGTTTCTGACGTGATGTGTGCTAGAGAATGATGCCTACATTAAACTGGACAAGGAAATGTTGTGTGGTGTAGTCTGTTTGTAGGTTACTAGTGGTGGAGGTCTAGTCGAGGAGGAGCGTTAGTGGGTCGCAAAGCCTAGATTAGCCATCTTAGGGATGATGTCGCTATTTGGTTGTGTGTGGATCATGAGGGATGCGCTCCTATGATAGTAAAACCCCATATCCATGGGGCGATAAGGAATGGGGTGATGTTATGGCACCGGAGCATTAAAGCTTGTTGTAGGGAAGCTTGTGCGTTGCAATGCAATATTTAGCAAGTAAATCATATTAAAATCAGCAAGAAACAAAGAAAGCATAAGATACAATTAACTTAAACAACTGAGTTGGTGAATAGGGTGTCACAGCAGACCGCAGCGGTCAACTTGAAGAACAGCTGGTGTTGGTGAGAGTTGGCTCAGGTCGTGGCTCCTCCCGGGTCTGGTGCGAGCTGTGGTGCTTGTGGTCTGTGGTTGTGGGTTAGTTGTTGGCATTGAGTTCTCATGTTGTTGGGGGAGTCCCAATGCTGCCAGCAAGTCTGGACCTCTCTTGGATCAGTGGCTTTATAGTGTTGATCTTCTTTTGTCATCCATATTGCCCCAGGTGTTGCCCATCTGTAAGCAATTCTGGCAGCTTGTAGCAGTTTAGTAATTGATCGCATATTCTTGCGCCACAGTAGCGTAGCCCTGCTTAAGTCCTGAAAAAAATATTGTTAGCACGATTCAAATTCAAAGGGTGTTTTTCCCTTTAAAGCAGCAAGCAGTCCCAGTTTGTCTGTCATCGTTTGGCACCGCAAGATAAGGTCCCTTGGGGCTGTGTTGGGGGCTTATGGTGATTTATAGATCCTGTCTCGTTGGTCAGTACTGCCACCACTAGGCGTCTGATAAAGTGAGATAGTTCTTTTAGTGGTATGGACTCCCCGACCCCTCTTATCATGACGTTCTTGCGTCTGCCCCGGTCATCAAGTATGTTGATTTGCCTGTCCATGGTTGCCTGAGTGGCTTGCGGTAGTCTTACATTGTTCCCCAAGGTGTTTAGGTCCTGTCTTAGGTTTTTTACCTCTTCTTCGGTAGCTTGGGTGCGTGTGGTCACCGCTTGCACTTTGGTGATTAGTACAGCCAGGTCTGCTTCCCAAAATTTGCCTGAGGCTGTAGGCCTGTTAACATGGCCTGTATGTCGTTTTTTGAAGCTGTTGTACAGTCCTGTGTGCCCTGTGGGAGCTCTTGAGGTCTGGGACTCGGTAAGGGGCTGCCTTGTGGGTCCCCCTCCTCTGATAGCTGTGGGGAGGCCTCTCGGGAGTCAGGGCCCGCATGTGGCCTACAGGGGTGAGTGCGGGCGATTTTTGCGATGTGCCTAGTAGTGTCTCCTCCAGACTGAAGATGCTCAACGGCCAGAGCTCTCCAGCAAAGTCTCTCTGCTGTCTGCCCACATGGCAGGCCTTACTGCCTCGGCGTCTGGTTTTTGTGTCTGGGGGCTAAAAGAATGGCATCTGCCAGATCTGCGAGATGCTTTGCAGGCGATGGCGTGTTGGGTTGCTGGGTATTTTGCGAGATGCTCCTGATAATTGGCTGCTTAAGGTACAATTTATCAGAGCTCAGATTGTGGACATATTTGAATTTCACATTCTGTCTCTCATTGCCAGTGTGGTGGCACCCCATCTCTATGTGCGTTCTGTGCAGTCATGCAGGTCACAGGACCACGAGTCCAGCAATAAAATCAGGGAAAGTGAAAGAAAGAAAAAAAATATGAAATAAATGGGTGATATGAATGCAAAGGGTGAATGGACATTGCAGAACAGCAAGCAAAAGAAAACAGAAATTGTAATGTGAGAAGGGGTACGTTGGCAATAAGGGGGTAAAATGTATAGGGTGTTCTATAGCTGGTGAGTGGAGGGAGAGATACATTTTTGCAATGAGCCCAGACATAAAATCAAGAAGAGGGTGATGTAAGTTTAATGGGAAGGGGAGACCAGGGATTAGGAGATCAATTATTATACGGGCAGCGGAGATTACAGGACACATTTGAAAAGGAAGGTATAATTAAAGCTATGAGATACTGAGTTCATACTCCCTAGCTATCATATTAGGAGGCACAGACAATGAAATGAGTTTGCCCAAATCTGGCTGCATTTTAATAGGAGGGTTACATGGAACTAATTGATTTATGAACTACACAACAATAAAAGTGTAGGAAGGATGGATGAGAAGGAAAGAACGAGAGGTCTGTGATAACAAACAGACTTCTAGCTCATCAGAATTGAAATTCTGAACAATCACTGGATTTGGCAACAATACTATATATCTGGGTGGGTTTCAACATCTCATAATCAAGAATAGTCTAATACATAGCTGGGATTAAAACTGCCATTGGGCAGTGCCTGTACATGAAATGAAAGGTTACGCAGAGAGCGAACAGCACTTGATCAAATAAACAAGTATACTATAAAATTATCTCTAGGTATTCCATTGCCATGGGAAAGTCCTTTACAAATTGCTTTTATTACAGGCAAATTTGTGAGTGATGTCATCAGGGGATTTGTTTTTAATTCCTAAGCATTCCTGTTTATAACTGTTTATCTGATATATCTATATGAATAGAAAAAAAAAAAAACACAACATATTGCTAAAACCTTGGCCATTTTCTGAAAGTGGCAAACAGGGTGCAATGGAAGAGTTAAACAGACTGCATGTTAACTATTGACCCATCTAATGTAATGCCATCGACCGCCTCTAGAGGGAGCATGAGGGTTGTATCTTTCAGTGAAAGTCAAGTTTACTTGAGTGAAAGTGACGCAAAGATGTCTTAAAGAGCCTTTGGCAGCAGAATTATCTGCAAATCAGACCATGTGAGAGGGGTTTGGTGTACAAAAGCTGCTCTGGATACAGATCCCTGCACTTTAACAGCTGGAATCCCACCGGGCAGGTGATGAGAGACTGAGGAATTCCCATTCTAGAAATCTCTGATACCTTCAAGGTATTGCCTACTCCAAACTAAACAGGTAACGTCCTATTCCAGTTCTGTATAGACACAGATATTGTAGCAGGGTGTGCTGTGTATGTGATGTTACATTGTGAACTTTTTATATGTTTATTTCATTTATTTATTCCATTATTACTGTTTATGTCAGTGGGCTATTCCACTCTGTGATTAGAAACTGAATTTAGAAAATCCCCATTCCTCTGGCCAACACTTTGTGGATTACTCTGTCTTCTTCTTTGGGCAATGTAAGCACTTTGTGGCTATTAAGTCCAGTATAATTTGGTTTGTGGTCTTGATCCTGCAAAGCTGGGCTTCTTTTCTCAGCTCCAAACTCTGAAAACCAAAAGTAACAAGCAAACCACTGTCATTCTTTGACACATCATAGTACAAAGGGCATAGAATTAGAAGGTTACATAAAGCACAGTTACATGTAGTCTAACAAGTCCATCTCATTCAATGCACAGGCTGAGCTCAAAAATTAACTCTGGTTACTATTTTACATCCCAGATTTTACACCTACAAAGTTTGTACCTTACTGATTATTTTTTGATTTGTGTCAATATAATTATTTACATGATCTATATAAAAATAGCAGATTTGTAAACTAAATAAACATATAGCACAGCGCTAAGGTAGTGAAATAATGGTAAGGGGGATTTATCGAATCGAAAACATGCTATTCTGGGGTAAAGTGTTAAATAAATGCCAATCAGCAAGGAAACCAATAGACTGTCTCACAACATTTAGCATTTTGCACCCAGAATAATCGCTGCTTCGCATTGATAAATCCTCCCCAACTTGTGCTAAAGTATTAGGAAATATACTTGAACTGTTTAATAAGAAAGTGATATTTCATACAGTGTGATATCCACTTGTATTTTTTATTCTATGCGCTTGCAAAAGTGTTCTTTAAAAAAGCTCATGATATATAGAATTATTTTAATTTTTTTTTTTTTTATTCTTTATTTTGTATTGTGCAAAAGATCACAAACTGGCTTGCACGGCCACAACAGCATGAACAAGCCCTATAACCATCATACATTAGGAAACAGTAACATGGAAAGTGGAAAGTGAAGGAAATTGCACTTTTTTTTTTTTTTTAAAGACAATAAAAAGGCAGTTGAGCATGAACATGAGTGTGGGCGGTGATGTTGATTATCAGAAGTGGTATAGCATCACAATTTTATTTTTATTTTATGAATTTATTTTTATTTTATTTTTAAATTTTTTAAAATTTTAAAAACATTTATTTTTTGTTCTGTGTTTTTGATTTTCGTGTGCTATTTACCATGGGGTTACTGTCTATACACTTGTAACTAAGATCAGAGAGAATGTGAATGCAGCTTTAACTGTAGTAATGGATCAAACTCTGTGATGTAAATTGCATGACTGTAAACTATTACATACCCAGAGACTGATATCCATTTGAACACTGATCATGACCAGTTAGGTAATACTTACTTCTCTGTGTAATGTTTATGTAGCCGTGCTACGTGAAATGTGATAGTGCTGGTGTGTGCATCATATTACACAATAAGTCAGACAGTTTTGTATGAGTCATCCATTAAATCTCTTGAGCATTCTGCTTAGTAATAAATGGACATGTCCTGATGTAGTAGGTGATATTTTACAATTAGTCCAAGGGTTAGTAGTGATATGATTAATAGATTGGAAAGTTTAATATAAACAGCCGGCTCGGTTTGCCTCACATCTGGCTGAATTGTGACTGAGCAGATGAACTGTACAACATCTGCACATCTGAACGTGTCTCAATAGCTCTGCGATTTTTAAAACTCATGTATTTAAGAGCTTTGGATATTTTGTTTTGTTAAAAATGTTAATCTCATATCATACTGATTTAAAAAAAATAAAAATTTAATGTTTCATTTTTTTTACTTGGATAAAACATTTTCTTAGATACGTAACACTCGTTTCCATTATTTTATCAATTTTTTAAGTTGTATTGAAAACAAAAATAATCCCACAAGTGTAGATTGTTTTATGTAGACTGAATTAAACCAGTAGATATTTTGGTGCTTGAGAAATTGAATTGTTCACGTGATGGTGTGCAAAAGGTCAAATGTTTGACCATTTGCAAGACGGGAATTAATTAGATTGTCACATTAATTCTCTACTAAAATATTTAGATGTGTTAATAAAATAGTGCATTGGGTTGACCTAAACATTAAATTTATTATATTGCAATCAAAGTAGCTGAATTGGAAACATTCTCCTCTTTTGCTGGACTCCTAATGTAGTTATTTTGGTACAAAATGGGTCGAAGTCACTTTTCACTTCTGCAGTATCATTAGTCTTGTAGGACATATGCTACACAAACTTCATTTTCATTGCTGGAGGAGTCTTGAAAATCCTCTAATATAGAGTCATTATTATTACATTGTCATATTTTATTTCACATTTAGAGAATTCATAATTCAAGTCCATTAAGGCATTATTTAATTTAAACATACATCAATTAGTTCAGAAAAATAAAGCAACAATTGGCATTGAAAGTAATGAAAAGACAGACATAGAGACAGACAGACAGAGAGACAGACAAACAGACTAAACGCTAGACATCTGCTTAACAGACCGCCGTTTTGATCTTGCAAATACTAGCCAGAGTGTATATTGGATATAATAAGATAACATTTATTTGCATCTCTTATCTTTCTTTCATAATTTATATAATTTGGTAGTCATTGAGAAACAATAAGTAATAAAACAAGCAAGCAGATTGATATTTCAACTTCAATTTTAAAAAAAAAGGCATAGTTATTCACTAAATAGTGAATTATTGTAAATTGAAAGTGAAATCACAGTATGTCTCAAATTGAAAGGCAAACTGCAAAAATTCTCCAGGGTAGCTTGGCTACTTTGGACTAAATCTGAAATTTACTTTGAACTGAACAGTATGAAAAATAGGTCTAGATAAAACATCCATTAGTTGAAACTTCAAGAAAGCAGGTATACAGAGTCCATCGCACATTGCCTAATCTTCTGGCAGTCCAGATGTTGCCGACTATGTGACATGGAGGATGTAGTTCACTTCAATTGGAGTGCAAAAAGTTAGAATATATCATAAGGGAGGCAACCAGACTCATATATAGACCAGGAACTATCAAGAAAATGTATTCTAGGATCAATTTATTATTACAGGGTAAATGGTTAGACATTAATAACCTTGTGTTGCAAACAGGCAGAACTTGAAAGATCAGTAGTCCACCGATTCGAGTTATGTGGATATTGAAGATGCCCTACTAAGCATTTTTTTAATCTTCTACAGAATCTGAGGACCAAGAAATATGTGGCATATTTAGCCATCATAATATGGTTCACCAAATATACTGTACTTTGACATGTATGTAACATGTTAAATGGTTGTGTCGTCTTCAAAATTACAGTCCTTTAGAAATGCTTTGGGATAAAGGTGTCCTAGGATTTTTGTGCAGGTAAGATTAGTAGCTCTAGATCAAACGCTTGTATGGTATGTGCAACCAACATGGACACATTGTGTCTTTTTATAGCTGTTGTTGAACATGTATGGCAGCATTTGGGTAGTCATGGAAAGCAAGATCTGTTAACCAGTAAAGTCCTCAAAGAGTCCCTGAGTGAGACATATTTCAATTGCAAGTTCAGTAGTATTACTATGTTTGGTGTCTAAAACATTCACAATTTCACTTGAATCATGATTCAACTTGAGCCTGTGCCTACAGAGTATTCTGCTACATTTTGGAGATTCACTTACTTGTTTTCCATTGTGACATTGAGGTGTGACAAATCGTCAGGTAGTACAAGCTGTATCACACAATGAAAAGGCCAATGAAGTTCTAGATTTCATTTTATTTTAGAGAGAATAAGGTTACTTACTACATGATTAATCATCATGCCTAACTTCCCTTATAACCCAAGAAACCCAGTTCCAAAAATAAGAACAGACACCTAAGAGGGTGGTCAGACATGGTCACAGCTTTTACATAGACATGAATAGCCAGTGTGAACATTAAACACAGTATATCCAACCCAAAGCTGTGACAGTAACCATAAAGACAAAAAACAAGGACAACCACAAGAAGAACATGTAAATTAATTCAGAAGCCACTTGGTTTTTTTAAATAGATATGATGTAAGAGATATTGTGATATATATATATATATATATATATATATATATATATATATGTGTTATTTATTATATATAACAACACAAGACATACTTTTTCTATGTATATTTGTATGATAGTATTATTGTTTTAAGAACTAGATTTGCATTTGCTTGTTTGTCTCTTTTTTTGGTTTAATAAATATATACAAAGAAGAAAAAAAAAAAAAAAAAGGACAGTATGGGGAAGTAACGGAGGGTAGGCAACAAATGGGTCCTTCTTCTACAAAACGTTGGGAGCCAAAAGTCAAAGCTCTTTCCAACAACTTATAGTCCCATAACCCAAAATATTTACAGTTAGGACCCTTCATAAGCAGCCCTATGGCTAGGTCTGTAGAAGACATGTGAGGCAAACTTACCTGTATCCCTTGGGCAAACTTACCTATTTCTGCTTGTACACTACAGTATATCATTCAGAAATAATTTCACATTACATGTGTTGACATCCAGACTGATACAGGCTGATGACTACGATCCAACACTAAGTGCTATGTAAATGCAAAATTGTAGGCTTGCTCGAGGAAGACATTGTATGATAATGTTGTAGAACCACTGGGAAATGAAAATGTAGCCCTGGCAAGTATAAATTTGCCCCTGGTGTGTATGATATGGCTTGCAATGGCAGTGACTTTTAACCGGTGGCTTGTAGCATAAGACTTCAATGTTTTTAGTCATGTTCTAGATGCAAGAGGATTAAAGAATTGTATAGCAGGTAAGATTGAGAAAACCTCTCCAAACACCATGGCGTTTCCTTATATTTTAACTATGATTTTGATCATCTCGATTAAAGGAAAACAACCATAAATCTTCATTACTCTTGGATTCATTTCTATAAAAAACTAATTACAGATACAAAAAGCATAAACAAGTTCAATCACCAAAATTCAATCTAAATCTTTCTTATGGGTATCCATAGCATCACGATCTAACAGATTACCCGTTCCTGTAGAATCCTAGATGGTCCACCTAGATGGTGGACCTTCTTTCTTTTTGCGTATTTGAATTCTCAATTTAATCTGTTTGCTCAGTATACAGCGCTGAGGAATACGCAGTTGCATTGTAAGATAGTAATACCTGTCGGACTCACGTATATTTCAAGATGAAAAGGATAGAGTATATATACACACTAAAGAAAAAATTAAATAATGCATGAAAAACGAGTTATATTTCAAGATGAAACTAAAATATGCACTGCTGTACCTAATTCAAGTTCAGACTGATTCACACAAATCACTAGAAGACATTGATTACAAATGGACAAACACAGGTTTCAGCAGACACAATGCATTGTATTTCCTGTATCTAAGAGTACCTGTAAACATTTTAATAATCAATACGGAACCATCTTCAGCTAAGTCCATATGTGAGGATTCTACAGGAACAGGTAATCTGTTAGATCGTGATGCTGTGGATACCTATAAGAAAGATTTAGATTGAATTTTGACGATTGAACTTGTTTATGCTTTTTGTATCTGTAATTAGTTTATTACAGAAATGAATCTAAGAGTAATGCAGAGATTTATGGTTGTTTTCTTTTAATCGAGATGATCAAAATCATAGTTAAAATAGAAGGAAACGCCATGGTGTTTGGAGAGGTTTTCTCAATCTTACCTGCTATACAATTCTTTAATCCTCTTGTATTCTAAAAGTAGCCTCATTAGGACAAGAAAGGATTAAAAACAAAGTGATTTTTACAACTTTTTGACCATGATAAAAGGAGCTTTATTCTATAGACTGGGAGTCCTGAAGAAAGAATTTAACAGGGAATTGCACAGAATTAAGACCAAAGTAGACAGATTGTAAAAAAATGGACTGGGCATTATTTTGGCAATTTACTTATGATGGTATCGTTAATGTCAGAGGCGCTGGGCATTTGATTAGGGGAGCTAAAATCTGAACATCTCCAGACACATGATTTATAGACGGCATTATTTATTCCAGAGATGTTGGGCATTCTTCTGGCTTTTAACTTGATGGTCTGCGGCACTATATATGCCAGATGGAGTGGGCAACCCTCTGGCACTGTACCTAATGGGGTGTTGGAGATATTACTAGTGACAGAGGTTTGGTGTATTCCTTTAGCATGTTATCTATTTTGAAATGTCACATTCAATGGGGACTTTGGTATATTATTATTATTATTATTTTTTTTTATTTATATAGCACCAACAAATTCCGTAGCGCTGTACAATGGGTGGACTAACAGACACATAATTGAGATCAGACCACTGGAGGTACAGGAACAGAGGGGGTTGAGGGCCCTGTTTGATGAGATAACATGCTAGAGGGAGTGGGGTATGGTGACACAAAGGGTTAAAGTAGGGGAATTAAATAGTTTGTTAGAGAAGGGTTTATTGAGTGCTTGTTAGGTCATTTTTGACAGTTGCAGGAACGGAGTCATGGGGTGGGGGATGAGAAACCTGCTGACAGTTTAATTGATACGCTTTAATGAAGAAGTGAGTGGAGACTGGGTGAAAGTCTGATTGAGGAGGGAAGGGAGTTCCACAGAATAGGTGCAGCCCTGGAGAAGTCTTGAAGGCGAGCATCTGAGGTGGGGATCCGGGCAGAGGATAGGCGTAGGTCTTGGGCTGAGCGCAGGGGTCTCGACGGGACATACTTGTTTATGAGGGAGGATAAGTATGTTGGAGCAGCATTATGTAGGGACTTGTAAGCAAGCGCCAGAATTTTGAATTGGGTCTTATATATATGTATTATTTTTTTGGTGTCAATAGAAGAAACCCCCGAAGATTTAATGGGATGCTAGTATATGTAACCCCTTCTGTCCCCCACATTATGTGTTTCTTTTTGGGTCCAATATGTTATTGGGCAGGGACATGCCATCCATTTCATCTTGTTGTTGATGATCATTAAGGGGTTGCATTTTCTTATGCAACGAGTTACGCTTTTTACAGACATTCAATGTATAGATTTAATGTTAGCAAAATATTTCCAAACATACTGTAATTAGGTACAGGTTTTTCAGTACACAAAACCTCGGGAATCCCCCCTTAAAGTCAATATGTCTATATACACATAGAAGCTATAATTAGGTACAGGACAACGTTATGACACTTGTATACAAACTAGAATGATAAAAATGAGCATGATTGGACTTAAATTAAACAACCACACAGATTACATTAGGCTGTGGTACAATGGTTTACACACTCTCTGATTTGACCTAGTTTGTACACTAATCATTATGTTTTATTTTATGAAATTCACCATATGGAAGGCTAAATACAAACTACACCAAGATGATTGCTAGGAGGGCTATGCTTATGGGCTTCTCTTCCTAGTAGCATTATCAGAAGGTTAGCTGCCTGGATTTGTTTTGTAATATGATGGACAAACAGTAAAATTACAAAAATGTGCATTGTTAGAAAAAGTAGAAGGAGGACTTAATCTCTTTGGTGTTATGACACAGCTTTTGTGAGCCTTTAGAAAGTAGGGTCCCTTCGTTCTTTACCATTGCAATAACATGAAAGGTTCGCCATTTGTGTAAATGTATAATTTACTGTCTTATCCCGGCTTCCCTAAACTCCAGCCCTCCAGATGTTGCTGAACTACAACTCCCATGATTTCATGAATGAAATAAATAGGCTGAGAATCATGGGAGTTATAGTTCAGCAATATCTGGAGGGCTGGAGTTTGGGGAGCCTGGTCTTATCCATGTAACCGTAGATAATTTCCCTTCTATGATCACTGCTTTCTTTATAACGTTAACATAATCTACCAAATTCTACAAGGAGAATCCATACAATAAACAAACTAGCCATGAATTGTCCTGTGTTGGTCACTGTAAGGTTTAATATGAGATTACAAAGCATCATTTTACAGGAAATTAAAACATATTTGTTGCCCCAATACTTTTTATAATTTTTTTTTTTTTAATTTCAAGACCAATGTTTCAATGCTACTAATTTCTGTTAGTCACATGAAGCAGCCATATTCACTTGTGCAGGAACACAGAATTCTTAAACTGGCACATCTTATACTGCCATTCATCTTTCATATTCATATTGACTAAAAGTCAATGTATTAGGAAAGGGTAGACCATGGTTAATGATCTGGTAAAGTAAGGGATTAGGAATTAGGGATAGTTTTTGAAATTAGTATAGGTAAAGAGGCATGTGTGTATAATATATGACTGTATGTGTGTGTGTGAGCATGGATGTAATATTAGTGTGTGAATGCATGTATATCCCTTTTTGATTGGTGTTGGTGTGACTTCATATGTGTGTCTATTATTGTGTTTTATACATAGATATGTAGGTACTATATGGAGGTCTTACATATAAAACACATTCATATATGTTTGAAAAGTAATTGTCAAACATGTTTTCATACAGTACATCTCTGTTTAGTGTACAATGGTTGAACTGGAACATGGTAAAGTAATTAATTTGGGGGATATTATATAGAGTGCTCCGATATAAAAAGTGATGGTGGGGGCTGGGGAAACAAATATGACACAGACATGGCAAAACCACCTAAAAGTGTTTTGTTCAAATTAAAAATGGTAAAACAAACAGAGAACGAATACGTTTAAAAGCACATGGAGACTCACGGTTAAGTTTGCCTGTAGCCACTGACAGTGAAGTGAAGGCAGCTGTCTCTCATATATTACATGGGAGTGTACCCTGGACTTATTTGTAACCTCCACAATGATGCACGCACCTTACCCGAGAGGAGGCAACATATTCAGCCATCCTCACCACTCTCCTCCATTCCTTAGGCTCAGGTTTAGTTGTCCAATTAGTAAATACGTCTCAATGCCTTCTTCATTTACATTTGTTATTTTTTTTTTTTTTTAGTTAAAAGGTAGCAATCACTTCTATTGTAATTACACAATTGCGTATAACATTTTTAAAAATCGCCTATACCTTTCTATTAAATATATCTAATATCATTACAATCCAGTTGTAATTGCAAACATTGCAAATAAGGAGAAACAGACACATTGCTTAATCCGTCCTCTTCTTTAGAATGTTTCCTCTATGTTGACTGACAGATGTAAAGGTCAGAGCTTATAACAATGATTGACATGGAATTAAAGGGACACTATAGTCACCAAAAGAACTTTAGCTTAATGAAGCAGTTTTGGTCATGCTTATGTAGTCTCAATGATCAATTATCTGTCATGTAGGAGTTAAATCACTTTGTTTATGCAGCCCTGGTCACACCTCCCTCCATGTGACTTACACAGTCTTCCTAACAGGGCCGGACTGGCCCACCGGGATACCGGGAAATTTCTCGGTGGGCCGCGGCACCTGGGGGGCTGCATGTAGAGAGTGAGCCCTGCTCCCTATATTTTAATAATATCGCGGCCCCCGGCCGCATGTCGGTGATTACTCACCTTGCGGCCAGCGGCCCCATCTCCTGCGCTGACAGCTGGCAGTATCAGTGAGTGTGCCGGGCGGCCGCCTAAGCAATCCAGCGGCACACTCACTGATACTGACAGCAGCATAGCTGTCAGCACTGGAGGACTGAGGGAGGGGGCGGAGCTAACTACCATGCTCCCTTGCGGTTCCCATAATTCCCAGCATGGACATATCATAAAGTAGGGATTACTCTACAGGGAGTGCAGAATTATTAGGCAAGTTGTATTTTTGAGGATTAATTTTATTATTGAACAACAACCATGTTCTCAATGAACCCAAAAAACTCATTAATATCAAAGCTGAATATTTTTGGAAGTAGTTTTTAGTTTGTTTTTAGTTATAGCTATGTTAGGGGGATATCTGTGTGTGCAGGTGACTATTACTGTGCATAATTATTAGGCAACTTAACAAAAAACAAATATATACCCATTTCAATTATTTATTATTACCAGTGAAACCAATATAACATCTCAACATTCACAAATATACATTTCTGACATTCAAAAACAAAACAAAAACAAATCAGTGACCAATATAGCCACCTTTCTTTGCAAGGACACTCAAAAGCCTGCCATCCATGGATTCTGTCAGTGTTTTGATCTGTTCACCATCAACATTGCGTGCAGCAGCAACCACAGCCTCCCAGACACTGTTCAGAGAGGTGTACTGTTTTCCCTCCTTGTAAATCTCACATTTGATGATGGACCACAGGTTCTCAATGGGGTTCAGATCAGGTGAACAAGGAGGCCATGTCATTAGATTTTCTTCTTTTATACCCTTTCTTGCCAGCCACGCTGTGGAGTACTTGGACGCGTGTGATGGAGCATTGTCCTGCATGAAAATCATGTTTTTCTTGAAGGATGCAGACTTCTTCCTGTACCACTGCTTGAAGAAGGTGTCTTCCAGGAACTGGCAGTAGGACTGGGAGTTGAGCTTGACTCCATCCTCAACCCGAAAAGGCCCCACAAGCTCATCTTTGATGATACCAGCCCAAACCAGTACTCCACCTCCACCTTGCTGGCGTCTGAGTCGGACTGGAGCTCTCTGCCCTTTACCAATCCAGCCACGGGCCCATCCATCTGGCCCATCAAGACTCACTCTCATTTCATCAGTCCATTAAACCTTAGAAAAATCAGTCTTGAGATATTTCTTGGCCCAGTCTTGACGTTTCAGCTTGTGTGTCCTGTTCAGTGGTGGTCGTCTTTCAGCCTTTCTTACCTTGGCCATGTCTCTGAGTATTGCACACCTTGTGCTTTTGGGCACTCCAGTGATGTTGCAGCTCTGAAATATGGCCAAACTGGTGGCAAGTGGCATCGTGGCAGCTGCACGCTTGACTTTTCTCAGTTCATGGGCAGTTATTTTGCGCCTTGGTTTTTCCACACGCTTCTTGCGACCCTGTTGACTATTTTGAATGAAACGCTTGATTGTTCGATGATCACGCTTCAGAAGCTTTGCAATTTTAAGAGTGCTGCATCCCTCTGCAAGATATCTCACTATTTTTGACTTTTCTGAGCCTGTCAAGTCCTTCTTTTGACCCATTTTGCCAAAGGAAAGGAAGTTGCCTAATAATTATGCACACCTGATATAGGGTGTTGATGTCATTAGACCACACCCCTTCTCATTACAGAGATGCACATCACCTAATATGCTTAATTGGTAGTAGGCTTTCGAGCCTATACAGCTTGGAGTAAGACAACATGCATAAAGAGGATGATGTGGTCAAAATACTCATTTGCCTAATAATTCTGCACTCCCTGTATGATGTGTAGATGCTGGGAAATATGGGAACCGCAAGGGAGCATGGTAGTTAGCTCCGCCCCCTCCCTCAGTCCTACTGTGACAAGGTCAGCAGGCACACAGAAAAATAGGGGTAATAGAAACACGGGGGGGGGGACAAATAGAGGGGTACTAGAAACACAGGGGAAAGGGGGGGACAAATAGAGGGGTAATAGAAACACCGAGGAAGGGGGGACACAGAGACTGAGGGGTAATAGAAAGACACAGGGGATGGGGGACAAAGAGACAGGTGGGGTAATAGAGAGACACAGGGGAAGGGGGGACACAGACAGATGAGGTAATAGAGAGACACCAGGGAAGGGGGGGACAAAGAGACAGAGGGGTAATAGAGACACAGGGGAAGGGGGACAAAGTGACAGAGGGCTAAGAGAGAGACACAGGGAGAATATGGGGAAAAGAGACACAGGGAGGAGATGGGGAAGAGAGACACACAGAAGGTTTGTTGGGGGGAACAAAGAGACATACAGAAGGGAAGGGGAACAAATGACACAAGATTTGTGGGAGGCAGCGCTTGGCTGAGGGAAAAGAGACAGAGAGTGGCTGGGAGAAGAGAAAGAGGCACACAGAGTCTGGAGTTAGAAAGAGACACACAGAGTCTGGAGTTAGAAAGAGACACAGATGAGATTTGGAAGGGGAGAAAGAGACAAAGGGGCTGGGGCTAAGACATACACAAAAGGGGCTGGGGGAAAGAGAAATACAGAGGCTGGAGAAGGGTAAAAAGAAACACACAGGGACTGGGATGAAGTAAAAGATACACAAGGGTCGCTGTAAGAGAAAAAAAGGAGACAATTGGAGACAAGGTACACCAAACGAGGTAAACGTAATAGACGTAATTGATGTGATCCTGACAGTAATACACACACACATATATATGCATGTATATTGATGTGTGTATTAGTAACATATATCATTATGCCAATAATATTTACACATATAGTAATATACATTTATATATGCATAATACACACATAATTGTCATTAATATATATATATATGTAATGAGCACGTATTGGCCTAGTCCTGCTGCATACGCCAGCACAATAACATATTCAAAGTGAAGAGCGCACCCATAGGACTTCAAAATAAACAAAACAACTTCATTGTTTTTCAGTTATGCAACCGCAGATATTCAGCATTTCAGTACCATTACTAAAATGTCCTTAATAGGCCAAAGTAGTTGTACTGAAACATTGATTACATGCAAATGTACGTCTGCTTAAATTAAAGGCACTCTTTTGTTTATTTTGAAGCCCTATATGCGTTCTTTCGTTTTAGTAATAGTTTTCAATTTTAAGTTATTTTTTCACCCTCTATATCAGCACACTATGCTGGCGCGACGCATTATTGGGCTGGTATAGAATTTTTTTCCAGGGCTACTTTTAGTTCCCAGTCCGGCCTGCTTCCTAAACACTTCCTGTAAATAGTCCTCTAATGTTTACACTTCCTTTATTGCAAATTCTGCTTAACTGAGAATTTCTTATCTCCTGCTCTGTTATTAGCTTGCTAGACCCTGCAGGAGTCTCCTATATATAATTAAAGTTCAATTTACAGAGCAGGATATAAAAGCTGTAAGTGAGTAAGTTACACCTGACTTAAAAATGACACCATTTTATTTTCATGCAGGCTGTGTCAGTCACAGCCAGGATTGCATGAGCAGACTGCTTCATTAAGCTTAAGTTATTTTGGTGACTATAATGCCCCTTTAAGATGGAGGCACTCAGTTGCAGGATAAAGAGGTGTTGATTTCTACATTTATACACAACTCACAAGTACGTATTTGTAAAATATAGAGAGTTCCAAATGTAATATTAAATATCACGGACAGTAAGTATCTCTTTAAATAACGCTTGAGCATGCATTATGTTGATTTCCAATGCTATCATATGCTGTTTCCCTCATTTTTCCAAGGATTTGCTTACAGAACCATTATATGATTGCCTCATTCTGGTGATATCCTTTATCCTCTGTTAGTTTTCAGTTTTATGCATATAGTTATATGAAGTGACATATAGAAGTTATTTTTAAACAAGCCCCTTAATGTGACTTCTGTTTTAGATCTCAACATGGCAAATTCAATTTCATCTTCATAATTTGGTTAGGCGCAGGATCAAGGCAACGTTTCCCCTGGGGATTGAGAAACAACACTATGAGGAACCTTCAATAAAAAAAGGCCCAAAGACAGACAGAAGGAAAGATAGACAGACAGACAGACAGACAGATAGATAGATAGATAGATAGATAGATAGATATGCAATTCTGAAGATTAAAAAACATATTTCAAATTTAATTCAATCAATTAATGTGACATTCTTTAAACCTTTTTCTTTAAAATGTTGTGATTGTACGTTATGTGTACTGGTGATGTTTTACTCTAACACCCAAAAAAATTTAATTTCTGGAAAAAAGTATGTACGTTTCTAATAAGACTTTTATTATTTTATCTACAGTTGTAGGATGAAAATAAATATAAACTAAAATAATTACAAAACAATAATAGCTTGGAGCACTCCAAGTGCCCAGAATTAAACACAGACATATAATTTATTGTAACTTTCAACATAATTGCTTTTGAGAAATTGTATAGTTATTAAATTTGATTATCTGGGCATGCTTTTTTTTTAGTGCACGTATCCTGCACGATGTAATTTAACTATTGCCAAAGTTGAAAATCATTTTCTTAAACAGTTCAGTTGCGTCATCACATTTTTATTTGTTCATTTGTGAAGTTAAGAACTTGTTGTGGTTCATTAACATGTTAAGTGATTATTTTGCTGATATTACAGTTATTATTGCTGCTTTGCTCTGGTAACATTTCAAAATATAGAATGTCTGGATTGAGACTGTCAGTCCCTCCATTGTTATGTCTTCAGGACAGACTTACAATATTTGTAGCTCTACAGCAGTTGGTGGAAGCATTTTATTGGCTCTCTACGGGCTGTGAACTGTAATGCGCAGTGCAGGAGTCAGAGCCTATTGGGCCTGGTGCTGAAGAATATGATGGCCCTAATTACAGAATCTTATAGTCGGGAAACACTAAAACTGCCATACATCCAGAGTGTCTTGTATCTGGTGAACGCAATGCTGGAGAGATACTTGCGGGATACATTTTAAGTTTACACATATCCTATATACCCTATGTCAGTCATCTTTCATGATGCTTAATGGCAGTAAGAGCATTTTTGGAGATGTAGTTTACAACATCTGGAGTTCCGAAGGTTGCCTACACATGCCCTATGTCAATGTTGACTTTTCATCTCTCTATCCTAGTCTACACCACAAGCCTCACAGCTTTAATCTCCTTTCTCTCTCACTAGTCACAAGCTTTCAATCCACTCTCCTCAGCACTCACTTGTTCCACTCATCTCCTTCTCTTCTTTCTAGCAGGCAGACACCTAATCCTGGTATATATAGTGTAGGCAGATAAAAAGGTGAACATGCCTCACTATCACACGATGGGACAGAAGCAGCATGAAGTCACCTTAACATTATCTATTTTATACTGGACAGTTCTCATAAGTTTGTCCCTCTGCATCCCTCCAAAGTTCCCATATTCAGTTCCCTCTGCATAACATTATAGAGCTAGAGCAAAAAAAAATAATTCTCACAGAACACTTCAAAAGAACTTGTAGGAAATGTGAGTTCTGTTCAACCCCGCCTATTTTCCACAGATAGTAATCTAGAACATAGATATATTCGTTATTTAGATTATAATTTCTTTATCAGGGCCGCAATTTCTTCTGTATGATGGACAGTTTTCTTAAAGTTTAGCACATTTATCAGTTAAAAGTTAAATTGATTGGGATGGGGCCTGAGTATCACGACGCATCTAGCTAGTGTTCCTACTCTTGATATCACTATCGACGCATTATCCAACTCACAGCACTCTAATCTAGCATTGAAACAAACCTGCATGCTGTCTAATACACACTTGGTGCTCTGGTTTGGTACTTGATCGTGCCTGCCATCAGATTTACAGTGGGGCCCAGTGAACGCGCTTGGCGGGAGAGGCGGCCGCTTTCCCTGGTCCACGTAGCATCGGCCCCAGCGGAATTCCTTTACAGTCCCGTTATCCCGGTTTATCCCAGCCCACACAGGACTGTTCTGCCTACATCTATTCCTTTTCTGACAGCTGCTCCTACCTGCTCCTGCTTATGGGCATAAAAGCAAAGATGGCGGACGCATCCAATGCAGACATTTACAGCTCCATCTGGCATGATTGAGCCCTCCCTCAGTAAGCTGGAAGAATTATTTGAGTGGTTCTGGGCAGTTTTGAAGGCTCACACAGAAGCAACATGACACTTACCTCTGGCAGGAGATCAGAGTAATGTGCAGCAAGTAGTGGGTAGGCCCCTTCCGGGTACAGCACTTGTTTAAGTGCCTGCAATTCCTTTTGTTAGCCCACCAGGGCTGAAAGCCACACAGGGTTTGGCCCCGACACAGTGCCCACACCAGCGGAGGATCAACAGCCATTGGCGGCACACGACCATCAGGGCCTTCAGCTTGGAGTCTGAGAGCCTCCATGGCCTACACACCAGCTTGGGGCAGAGGGGAAGCCCCACTTCAATTCTGTTTTGAAGCTGATCTTGGCTATTCTCCTGCAAATCCCAGATGCCTCTAAATATTGGGAATCGGATGACTGGAGACTCATGCTGCATAAAAGCATACCGCTTAAGATCTCATTTCTCATGCTTTTAGTGGACACCATCTTACCCAGTGTTATATTTGCTTTTGACCTGTTGTCTGTTGCCTTTATTTTTTCTCATAATGGTTGGAGCCCTCACTTGAAAAGGTGCTCAGTCCCAATGGTTATCCTAACATGTGTACAATCCAGGTCTGAAGCTACTCTTATAACTTACAATAATAATATGTTTAGTCCTTACTACTTGTTATGTTTCCTCAGTTGTGCACGTAGTAGACTACACACATCTCTACCTATTTCTAACCAGATCTTCCTTTTGTAGCTTGATACAGCTTTAGACATGTTAACTTTGCCTGTTTCTCCTAATACCAAAATTGTGCAGTTTAGAGGAAAGCCATGCAACTGTTTCTGCTATATACTCAGTTATGTCTGTGTCATTGCAGTTGAGGTGCTGTTGATTGACTGTCATTTTCATATACAGCAAAAATAAAGATTTGTTTTTTTAAATTTAAATTCCTTACCATATGCATTACCCACCTGGAAAAGGCATACAAAATGCTATTTCGGTGGTATCTCACCCCTCAATGTTTAGCCTCCATGCAGAGAATCCCCTCCAAGCTTTGCTGGAAACAATGCAGTGAAGGTGGTACTTTCCTCCACTGCTGGTGGATTTGCCCTAAAATTCCACCCCTCTGGAAAAGTAACAGTGCACTGCTATCCATAATTTTAAACAAACCATTCCCCATGGAACCCTGGGTCCGGCTCTTATCAAATCCCATTGACCTTGTCACAAGAAGCAAAAAAAAATTAGCCATCAATATCTCTATAGCCACTCATAGAGTGATAGCCAAAGTTTGGGCAACTTATAAATCCCCTTCCTTTTAAAAAATTGGCAAGAAAATTCAAGATAGTATCGCAATGGATAGATTGACTGCCTAAGCCCAAGACACCCTAAGACCATTTTGGGTAGATGTTGCAAATCCTAGCCCCATTTTCTGCCTCTGTGTTACTGCTCTGTGTTCCTCCCAACGTTTGAAAAGGACAAAGAGGTGTATGGATGGGGGTGGGGTTATTCTGAGAAATTTTAGGTGAATTTTTGGTAAAATATAAATTAGAACAAAAAGAATGTATCTTAATTACACAGGCTGAGTGATTACTAAACACATTTATTGTAGTTTAAAGACACATTCATGTGAATATTAACGCTGTACAACTCTGTTATATAATGAGACACACCAACAATAGGGAGCTCCTAGAAAAGAGGGATATTAAACTAGAAAAAAGACACAGAGGGATTTAGATTCAAAATAGGGACACTTGGGAGGTATGGTTCACGCGCTTTCATTGGCATCCATTAAAAGTTATCTCTATCCCTAATTCAGAACATCAGCACGAGAGGGGCACTGCCAGTTATTTGGTGGTGCAGCAGGACAACTGTTGTATACAGCTCTGAAAAATATTACTGTGAGTTTTGTTGCTGTGTAGTTCTACGTTACATCCATGAACAATGCACATTACTTTGAGTTTTATTGCTTTGTAGCTCTGTGATACACTCATATAGACTGTCCATAATTGTGGGTTTTATTGCTTTGGAATCATGTGAGTTTTTATGCTGTGGAGCTCTGTGATACACTGATACACAGAGCACATTATGTTGAGGTTTCATGTTATGGAGCTCTGTAATACACTCATACAAACTGTACATCACTGTAAGTTTTTATGCTGTGGAGCTCTGTGATACACTGATACACAGAGCACATTATGTTGAGGTTTCATGCTATGGAGCTCTGTGATGCACTGAAACACAGTACATTGTAATGCAGGCACTCCTCACTTACCAACTGGGTTCTTTTCTTACGACTATGTCGTAAAACGAATTGGTCGGTAAGTGAGGATGCACTACAGAGCATGCGCACTAGTGCAGGTGTTATTTCCCAGGACATAAACAAGGGCAGCAGAGCTACGAATTCCTCAAATCTATGTTCGGGGAACGTTCCCCGAACATAGATTAGATGGGTTCCCTGCTCTGGTGCGTTTTTCTATATTTGGTGACATTTCCCCGAACATAGATTAGAGGGATTCTCTGCTCTGGTGCACTTGTCTATGTTCGGGGAAATTTACCCGAACGTAGACATATGCACCAGAGCAGGAAATCCCTCTAATTTATGTTAGGGGAAAATTCCCGAACATAAACCAGCTCTCAAAAGTGGGGAATCCCTTGAATCCCCGCGCTAGAGAGCTGGTCGTAAGTTCAAGCCGTCCTAAAACAGGTAGGTCCTAAAGTGAGGACCACCTGTATATTACTGTGACACCTTCATACAAACCATGCATTAGTGTGAGCCTTATTAACATGGATCTCTGACAATGAAAATAGGTGAGAGGTATTTTAAAGTAAAATGATAACTCCATACTCCAAGGGACTGGCCACGTGTAGGGTACCCTTCTCTTTAAGCAAATGCATCATAACTGGGCAGGAACATTTCTCCTATAATCTTTACCCCAGTTAGTCTAGTGAATTTCCTGGTCACAATGTTATCAGATACCACAGCACTGTGTATTTGGATATCAATGTAATTTTTTTTTATAGAATTAATCTAATCCTTTCCTTACATGACTGCTAGCTACATCAGAGATTTAAAAAAAAGAATAATTAGATGCAGTGTGTCTTTCTACTTACTGTACAAGGATCAATTTATATGCTACGTTCCAACACTGTGAGGCTGAACAAAATATTAATATAATAATAATAACAATAAACTGTGAATAACAATGCTGATGTTAATGAAATATAAAGGATACACTTTCTCAGTAACAGCATGCATAGCACCGTCATTTTTCTATGACTTTTCATATAACATACCGGTTTCACTTCCTACTGATATCTATGTTACCTTCTGTATAATTGCAGGTTTAGCCTATATCAAGGTTTCTTTACTCTCTTTGATAGGATAGTAAATGACATTGTGACCTGTTCTTCAACTGCAATAATATCTCAGTGACCCAATACATTAGTTAGATTGCCTATGCAATGGTGACAGCATGGAACAGGGAGCTAAATAATTTTGTAATTTTTAGACGTGCCATCATAAAACATAAAAGAGGTGTCTAAGAAAATATAAGATACATGTCAAGAGTTTTGTTTTAGGTTATAATATGTAATGCTTATCAGTAAAATGCAGACACCAGCATAAATACTTATATGTAAAGTCACTGAAACAGCATAGAGTAGGCATATTAGACATTACTCCGATCAGCAAAATAAAGTAAAACAGACAAAACAAAAGAGAACTAACAAGGGCAACGTAAGGATGTCCTTCAGCATTTTGTGCAAGGTTACCACCAGAGTCAGCCACCCCTGGCACTCCTGTTTGAGCGAGAGTAGGCATGTAGAGGAGGGAGTAGTGATTTATTCAGAGGAAGCCAAATTAATGACTCAAATTAATTATTCAAACATGTTTTTCTGACCCCCTCCTCCCACGCTGTAATCAAGGACAAGGTCTGGAATTCCTCGTTTTGCTTCCTTTAAAAGGTGTCTCAAAAAAAGTTGTTTTTAGTATCTCAAAATTGGCATTTTGATATGGTACAGCATAATAGCAGCAGAGAAAATAGTATGATCCTTTTCAGAAATCTCCCTTATCCCCACTAGAACTGTGTCAGAAAGGAGTATGTGGATTCTAGGACCTTGGAAGCAATGTGACAGCTAATATTTGAGCTAATATTGGACACCTTTTGTTTAATTTCCTGGTCAGAGATCCAGTCCAGATCTGATTCCTATTTCCTATTAAAGTAAGGTCTTCCCGTAGAGATTTTAACTGTTCTATTAAATTGACCTCAATTACCAAGAGTGGTCTTCCCTTAATTACACAATATAACCTTACAATATACAATATATACTTCATCTTTGTCAACCATTTCTTCAAGGTATGACTTCTCATATCCATTATATCCATATCCATCTTATCAGCTTTGGCTGGTTGTCTTTTATTTACCGAGCTTCTCTTCACCTCTGTAAATACCACGTGAAGAGCTCACCTCCTCCCACCCTCCAATTAACTACAACTATGGCTGGTGAAGGGGGATGTGGGTTTGACATCAGCAGCATCTACAGAGGCCACAACCTGTGTAGTCTTGGTCAGTCGCCATAATATCATTGTAGCATACCTCATTACTTCTGATCGCATAATGCTGAACATACAACTTCTTAATCAGGTCACGTGGAGTCCCATATACCTGGAGGCAAAGTGATAATCTCTCTGACTATATGCCTGGAGGCAAAGTGATAATCTCTCTGACCATATACCTGGAGGCACACAGCTAGCTTTTCTGTCCTTGCTCCCACAATATTGTAATGTTTTAAGGTAGGATTCCAAAATGAATGTCAAGAATGCATCAAATTACTGCAAAGACTGTGATAATAGGGACTTAATCAGGATCTATTTTTGATGACCCTGTAAAAGTCTGGTTTGGAAAAATTATATAAGGAGGATATTCAATGTAATGTGTGGGTCCCCAGATTCCTTTTGTGTTTTGGTCACCCTGTGCCCATTATTGGTGCAGGGTATGTTAAATGTATTGCTTTCCCTTTTTGTTTCCCCAGCAGGGCATTGTCCCAGGGACACTGCCAGCACAGTTTAAACTTACTGTCCCATCCCTCCTCAATGTCCTATAAGCCCTTGCTATTGTCTGATCCCACCCTTCCTTGGACTGTAGTGCTCTATGTACCCTATTGTATGTAAATGAGGCTGTTGGGGGTTTAAATGTGTGATCTATGTCTATTAAAGTTAGTTGTTGTTTTAACCTTCACGAACTGTCGTCTGGTGTTTGGTCCAGGATGGAAAAGGCCCTCAGTGATCCCAGTCAAGCCTCGGCGACTGGATCTGAAGTGCTCCAGGGTCCCTGATAGCGAGGAAGACCTTGGCGGAGGTACTCGGTTGGAGTATGGAGCTACGTCCGTTCCCATAACCCTGCCCCCACAGGAAGTATGGCTAGGGCAGAGATTGCACACTTCCTTCTAGCCATACCAATTCATACAAGCAATGGATGCCCTGATCAGCTGATTGTAGTCTTTGATTTTCTCAGCCAATCACAACAATTCCATTGCTGCTCAGGTTAATACTTCCTCATTAGCCCAAGCAGCATGGAGAAGATGGCGGTGCGGACTCACGGTTAGCTTTAAAAAATTTAAAAAGTTTCATGCTGAATGGAAGGATGGTGAGAAGGAATTACAGACACTATAACCACTTCAATGAGATGAAGCAGTTATAAAAATAAAGATGTATTCTACCAGCATGCACTGGGAAGTTGTGTCTTGCTGTGACCTGGGGCAGAATTCTATGACCAGACACAGGTTTATCTCTGGTAATTAAATAGCAATTCTTCAAGACGATTGTTATTTATATGTCAGAGATCAAGCTACGTTTGGTAATGGAATCCAGCCTCTGGATATGAACGAGCTCATTTCATTTTGAAGATGTGTGTTTATTAGTAATAGTAACACTAGCACTAGCACACAGTTATATAGTGTGCATGATGTACCTGTTATTCTAAAGATACGTTGTGTTTTCACATCCTAATCTAGCATGTTAAGTGATGTCACATCATGCATTAAAAACACTGAAACATGATTTGGCTGACAAGGTGCAATGTAATGCGCCTAATAACAACGTAGCATGAAATATAAATGTATCGGCCTGTTTAATTAGACGCTATACGTCTGGGCAACAGCATTGTAGCTGTTACTGTTTATTCGTCTCTGTTCCATTACTGGTATACGAGAAAAGGGGACAGGGTAATAGGAAGACAGATATAGTATGGGTACTTGGGAGACAGATATAGGGTGGGTACTGGGTAGACAGATACAGTGTGGGTACTAGGGAGACAGTAACAGTGTGGGTACTGGGGAGACAGATACAGTGTGGGTACTGGGGAGACAGTTACAGTGTTGGTACTGGAGAGACAGATATAAGGTGGGTACTAGGTAGACAGATACAGTGTGGGTACTGGGGAGAGGTACAGTGTGGGTACTGGGGAGACAGATACAGTGTGGGTACTGGGGAGACAGATATAGGGTGGGTACTGGAGAGACATACAGTGTGGGTACTGGGGAGACAGATACAGTGTGGGTACTGGGGAGATAGATACAGTGTGAGTACTGGGGAGACAGGTACAGTGGGAGTACTGAGGAGACAGATAAAGGGTGGGTACTGGGGAGACAGATACAGTGTGGGTACTGGGGAGACAGATATAGGGTGGGTACTGGAGAGACATACAGTGTGGGTACTAGGGAGACAGATACAGTGTGAGTACTGGGGAGACAGGTACAGTGTCAGTACTGAGGAGACAGATAAAGGGTGGGTACTGGGGAGACAGATACAGTGTTGGTACTGAGAGACAGATACAGTGTGAGTACTAGGGAAACAGATATAGGGTGGGTACTGGGGAGAGGTACAGTGTGGGTATTGGGGAGACATACAGTGTGGGTACTGGAGAGACAGATACAGTGTGGGTACTGTGGAGACATATACAGTGTGAGTACTGAGGAGACAGATATAGGGTGGGTATTGGGGAGACAGATACAGTGTGGGTCCTGGAGAGACAGATACAGTGTGGGTACTGGGGAGACAGATACAGTGTGAGTACTGAGGAGACAGATACAGTGTGAGTACTGAGGAGACAGATATAGGGTGGGTACTGGGGAGACAGATACAGTGTGGGTACTGGAGAGACAGATACAGTGTGAGTACTGGAGAGACAGATACAGTGTGGGTACTGGGGAGACAGATACAGTGTTGGTACTGAGAGACAGATACAGTGTGAGTACTAGGGAAACAGATATAGGGTGGGTACTGGGGAGAGGTACAGTGTGGGTATTGGGGAGACATACAGTGTGGGTACTGGAGAGACAGATACAGTGTGGGTACTGTGGAGACATATAAAGTGTGAGTACTGAGGAGACAGATATAGGGTGGGTATTAGGGAGACAGATACAGTGTGGGTCCTGGAGAGACAGATACAGTGTGGGTACTGGGGAGACAGATACAGTGTGAGTACTGAGGAGACAGATACAGTGTGAGTACTGAGGAGACAGATATAGGGTGGGTACTGGGGAGACAGATACAGGGTGGGTACTGGAGAGACAGATACAGTGTGAGTACTGGAGAGACAGATACAGTGTGGGTACTGGGGAGACAGATACAGTGTGAGTACTGAGGAGACAGATATAGGGTGGGTACTGGGGAGACAGATACAGTGTGGGTACTGACGAGAGATACAGTGTGGGTACTGAGAGACAGATACAGTGTGCGTACTGGGGAGACAGATACAGTGTGAGTACTGAGGAGACAGATATAGGGTGGGTACTGGGGAGACAGATACAGTGTGGGTACTGAAGAGAGATACAGTGTGGGTACTGAGAGACAGATACCGTGTGGGTACTATTATTGAGGGAGAAGCATTACAGCTGCTGCAATGTTTGTATATCACTTCATTTATAACAAGTTATGTGCAGGGAGGCAGGAATCCTCTACACACTTTGTAAAGAGCAGTTATGGTGATTGGAGTGTCCCTTTAATTAACAGGTACAGGAAATGTTATTTTGCCTTCATTGTTGGCAATATTTGTCATATGTTAATTAATTAATAAAGCTAAAATTGTAATCTTTCTTTAAAATTTTTTAGTTCAATAGTTTGACCATTGTTCTCATCCTTTTTCTACCACCTTCTACATACTGTCCCATGCATGGCTATTCATTCATACATTCCCGTTAGTATACTTGTTATTTCACCAGTTATGGGAGTGAAAAGCTGATCATTGATTTGATAGTACCGTTTCATTCCCTCCGTCACAGTAGCAATTACGCTGTATGTCTTATTCATGTCCTGTGTGTTAGGGGAAATATTGCATCTCACCATTCTGGAGACCTCCATATGCCACAATCCTTTAATCTCACAGTTTATAATGTCTCCATAAACCATCATTGCCATTACTCTGCAAGTTGCACTGCTGCAGAGGAATTTTATTTGGAACATTTATTCACCTAAGTAATGACTTACTCTAAGGGCTCGTAATATTTACACTGGCCCTTTGGACAATCTCCAAACTATAAATGATGTCTTTGAACCTGTTTGTTGGCAAGATCAATTATTGGCAACTGTAAAAGTTCTACACTGCACATTCTATATGTAGAAATAGTCTGAAGTTTATTGTAAGTGAACTTACAAAAAGATAAGTGTTGCCAAGTTGTTGGCTAATTTGTTTAGAAACACCTGTTGCTTCCAAACTGTGATTGAAAATGAGGTTTCCGTCTGCTTAGATGGCATTGAGAATGGGCAACACACCAGAGGAGAATGCAGATTAATTGCCGGGCACTGTATGTTCGTTTGATCTGACGTCTCATGTCAAAGACCATTAAACATCGCAGCCACTGATAAAAGCAGTAATGCATTAAGACACAGAAAACACACGCAGACACAGTATGCGTAGGAGTTGCACAACAAACACAAAAAATTCTCGATGGGTAATGTCTACAGAAGAAACACTGATTTAACCTGACAGGTATTTGATTCAGTACAATACACACAGTACAAAAAGCCTCTAGAAGTTTAATGGGACAGTAAATATTATCATACAAAACATGATATGGAGAAAAAAGGGATCTCCCCATTACGCCTCATTGGATTAGCAACTCAACACGAATTTGTGTTTAGAATTCATATCTGCAGAATGTCATTATAGACATGTACCGGATAGAGTCTGTTTCCATTGCTTTAGGGTCTGTTTGCTTTAAATTGACTCTCTTTTTTTTTCTCTTTTACTATATTTGAACGGGTGAAACCATGTCTTGGGAGACCCACTTTAGTAGGAAACACCACTTATCTTAGATTACAGAATATGAGTGCCTTTTTTTGGATGCCCTGTGCTTGCATATGATGTTAGGGTTTGTGAACTCACATTAGCTCTTTATCATTTGTGCAGTTTTTCG
The DNA here is from genome assembly GCA_933207985.1 of Pelobates cultripes. Lineage (NCBI taxonomy): Eukaryota > Metazoa > Chordata > Amphibia > Anura > Pelobatidae > Pelobates > Pelobates cultripes. Next base: position 72,606,620 of record OW240912.1, read on the forward strand.
TCAGTAACGATGCACTTCTGGTAAAATAAATTACTTAAAGATTGTTGCTCCCATTTAATAAGGTTAAATCGGGAGATAAAGCAATATTTACTTTTATTTACGCTTTAAAAAAATTAAACTCACAGAGGCTAGAATAATTTGATCTTTTATTCTAAGCAATAATGAAAAATTATTAGTTTCACTTTAATTTGATTTTTGTCAGATGTGGTGAAACTCCCCCTCTCCAGTTCAGTGAGTCATTCTTTATTATAATCTGTACTTCACAATAAAAGCTGGGATATCTCATGTAGCCTGATTTTGCCATACACTGCTGTAGAGTATTACTTAGTGGTCCAAATGTCTACCTGACATGATAGGATCCCAAGTGGAGAAGCCTGTGTTTGTTAGCTGTATTGCTAAGGAGTGACTTTATTGATGTTATCATATATATATATATATATATATATATATATATATATATATATATATATATCTTTCCTTTTAAAACTAATAAAATAACCATTGTTTAATCCAGTCGTGTCACTTGAAACAAGAAATTATAGTTACATAAAAATATATTGAAACACTTTGATGATTTAAACAATGACATAATGTACAAATATGTATAAAATACATTTATAGAGAACATTATAATCTGTGCCGTTTTCTGGCCTGCTCGTCTGCTACTACAAGGTGTAATTCCTTGCGCTGTCCAATATCCAATCCCTGGATAGATTTATAAAGAAACCTGCAGTAACATCTGGAGCAAGCATTTCTCAAATAGAACAATTGCTATACGGTCTTACACACATAGACATGCACAAGGGGTGTAACTTGTATGTCCAGGACAAATTGTACTCCTTGTCTCAGATTATGTCCCTCTCAGGTGTTAAATGTACTTTTGGACAAACTCAGTGGGCGATAAAGTTAAAGAAATGTGACAAATCTGTGTATGCACCTAGTTAGCTCTAGAGTAAAAATTATGGATTGCGTTCCTTAATTTTGAAGTTGGTATTTTAAAGCAAATTTTACATGACAGTTTGACAACAAATTATTAATAATAGTAATAATAAAAAATATATGATTTAATCGTGGTATCTATTTTAAAATGTTATATATTTTACAGTCCAATAAAACAAATATTGAAAATCACATGAAATATGTTGTGCACATTGTGCATTACATTGGCTTATAGATGGATATTCCACATGTAGTGCATTGCATACCCCAACATATCAATATGCACTATATAGAAAAATATATATATATTTTTAATTAGTAATCTATATTAATAAAAATTGCATGTATTTTAATATTATTTTGTACTTTTAATATAACATTGTACCCTATTGTAACAATGCAATGTTTGTGGACCCAGGACATAATTGAAAACAAGTGAAATCATAATGTATTCTTCCTGGTAAAATATTTTATAAATAAAGGAATGTCACAACTTGACTTTTTGTAGGAGATAGTTCAATAATCGAGGTACCATCTTAAACAACTCAGTCACAAATAAATGCCTTAGAGCAGGCATGGGCAACCTTCGGCACTCCAGATGTTTTGGACTACACCCCCCATGATGCTTTGCCAGCATTATGGGTGTAAGAGCATTATGGGGGATGTAGTCCACAACATCTGAAGTGCCAAAGGTTGCCTATCGCTGCCTTAGAGGCATGCATTAAACGCAGCAACACGCAGATAACTTGGTCTCAGCTGTGGTTGGCTGGCTTATATTGTCCACATTGTATGTGGTCTAACTAGAATAACATTGTATAGTTTGAACCCTGACTTTGGAACATGTGGTTTTTTATATCATCATTTGAATACGGGAAGAAAGTAATTAATCTGATATGGATGATTTAGAAATTAAATATTAGTCATAAACCGCAGGAGCCAATAAGTACAGCCTGTACAAGATGAATGGAGAAAAAGGTAGCACATTTTCCAAACTTTTAATGAATAACAGAGAGTTCTAACAAAAAAATAGAAAAAAAATTACTTTCAGTATATTTTCTTATACTCTTTTTGTGTGTGTTTGCATGTTTGCAGAACTGGATGAACTGGATTCAGAAAATTATTCACCTTAGATTCACTGACTTCAGACAAAGGATATCCGCGAAGTGCAAATGGGCCTCCGTCACAACTCTACATAACTAAACGGAAGGATGGAACGGAAACCAGCCTGCAATGAGAGCCCATCCTTGGGCTCTGAAAAGGAGCCCTTGACTTGTAGGACCCGTTCAGAATGCAAAAAGGACGGACAGTTGCTGAGGAACTGCAAGCCTTCGTTACGTCTATCTGAAGAGCTAAATAAAGTTCATCCTAGTCCGGGGGAAAGAGCCGAGCTTGGGCCATTGCCCAACAAATACTTAGCAGTTCAGAGTCCCGAAGCCCCCTGCAATGGTACCCGAAATGGTGTGGATGAAAGTTCAACCCAAACACTCACTGTCATCCCATCATGCAGAGCCGAGGTGCAGCATTTGCAAGCAGAGGTATGGGAGAGAGAAACTTGGAGTAAAAAAATAGACTTCCTTCTTTCGGTTATTGGCTATGCAGTGGACCTGGGAAACGTTTGGAGGTTTCCTTACATCTGTTACCAAAATGGAGGAGGTCAGTACACGTAACCCTTTGTGTTTTCTTTTTATAACCATATCTCTGCAGATTGCAGTGAACTATGCTTCCAAGAGCATTTTGTTCTAGATAATTGAGAAGAGATTTGCTGATTTGTCTATTCTTTGTAGAATGGGAATTTGCTCTTCCACAGCCCGGTGCTAAACATGTTTAATGGGTTGCAGGGTGGGCCAGTAAAAACCTGGCTTAGCACACTGTGAGTTGTAGCAACTGATGTGCCAGATGTTGTATGGCAGCAGGTAAGTAATTCAAGTTTTAAGAGCACAGTGAATCTACACCTCTGACTTTCTACAATGTTTCCCTGGCTTATACTATAGTGATCTAGTTTTGTACTATTGTACAAGCATGAGCGTAACACAATTGCTGCTAACAAAAAAGCTTGATGTACGGACATTTTTACAACATATGGCTCCGAGGTTGACATACCAAAATGCTCCCCCTATATCCACATGTGTCCCTCTCACCATATCATCTGTAAGTGCGTAATCATTATACATAAACATAGCTACAGTCAAACTAGTAACAGTGTTGGTGTCAGTGTCTATCTCTATCCTCGTAAATGTATCTCCCTATACCTTGTGGATTCTTTCCTATCTCTTGCAAATGCCATTCCCTAGTACATAGAGTGTTGCACCCTGAAAATTGAATTAGTATAAAACAACATCAGTATTCAACAGATACATGGGGTGGATGGGTGCAGATAAAAAGTTGGAAAAGTAAGGGGGATGAAATGTTGACATTACAGGATGGAAGGTAACCTGTCCAGCTTTGGGTGGAAATCATAACTGTCCCCATTGCTCCCAGCCTGTCATCGCTGTTCAGTGTTAAATAGGTCATTACAGAAGTTCACTTGCTCAGCAACAGGCAAGGAGCAACGTTCTTAATAGATAGTTTGAAACAAGGGATTACCAAAGATCCCCTCTAAGTGCTGGCCTTTAGTACTGCAGTCTGCTAATTTGTTTTAGTAGCCTAACCTAAATAAGTCTAACCTAATTCATTTTAGCATGCATACAACTAATGGAAAAATACACCACAAAGTGAAAGAATTAAAATACATTGTGAATAAAAAAAAAAAATATGCATGATAAAAACATTTTTTTTTAAAACATGATTTTACTATTTAATACATCATTTTAAAAATCATCTGGCAATTATATTCTATGGTTGTTATTTCAAGATTAAAGGGGTACTGTAGTGCCAGCGATACAAAGCTGTATTCCAGTTACTAAAGCTTACCCTGCTTCCCCGCTCCCTAACACCCCCACCCTCCCAGTCAGAGAATAAAGGGTTAAAAAGCGTCTTTACCTAGCTGATCCCAGCGCCGATGTCCCTGGGCACTGGGTCGCGGCTCCCCCTCCAACGTCCCTTGATGAGCGGTCACTAATGCACATGCACGGCCAGTGCCACACGCGCAGTAGGCCTTCCCATAGGAATGCTTTTCTATGGGGAAATAGCTGACGCCCGATGTCATGAGGATGTCACGTGTCAGATACCGGACCAAAGGTCCATTTGGATCCAGTATCGCCTCCACTGGAGGCAGACTTAGTTTCTCTGGAACTGCACTGTTCAACATTGCAGCACTAAGTGCAATAGGGACAATGCACCCAGACCACTTCAATGAGCTGAAGTGGTATGGGTGCCTATAGTGTCCCTTTAATTTTAATTTATTTTCTAGTACAAAAAAAGTGGGGTTTATTCACTAAACAGTAAACAAAATAAAAATTACAAATGTAGGCTAAAATAACCAAACTGTGATTATAGCTGTAAATATTTTTTCATTCATAGTTTATTGAGCATATATTAAATGTTTCTCACTTGAACGACATATATATCATTTACTTACGTCAGTCATAATCAATATGCACAATAAATACTATACATGGAAAAGACTTAGCTAGACTAATAGACCTAAAAAAGACAGAAAATCTAAGCAGAAAGGAGGAAAGAGAAAAAACTGAGGGCAAATGGGGTAGAGGGAGAGGTGACAGGTTAAGTTAGAGATTTTTTTTCCAAATTAAATATTTTGGCTAAATTTTGCAGTTCAATTTTTTATTCACTGCAATTCAGTGTTCGGATAATAAGCCCCATTGTTAGTCATTTGCATTATTACAACCAGCTGAGACTTGTATTTATACTATTTATATCAACGTGCCTACCTATGTCTGTGTATTATTAATAATTGACAGAATTTGTATTGTTTTCTGGAAGCCATAATGTGATTAAACACAGTTATGGTATTTAAACATCATATAAAAATACTATGATATCATAGTTTTTTCAGACTTAAAGGGACACTCCACAGAGTCCACACACCGGCTAAAGCATTTAGCTTGCTGATTTGATTTAGGTGTGAAGAGAGTGTCCTCTTTTTTTCATTTTATAAACAGTGTAGATTTCATAGAAATTTGAACTTTTATAAATTAACCTTGTTAAATCCCCCTGGTCTTCAAGCAGACAACCATGTCTGTTACTTCCTGGTTGTTTAGCTCAGGTTAGGGTCGGGCTGGACCAGGGAAAGGGGGCAATTGCCCCCAAGCAGTCCTAAATTGGAGCCATACCAGTAGCATTACCGGTATATTTTGTGGCTGGCAGCCAGTCAGCCACCTCTGTGGGGAGGGCGAGGGAGTGCAGTGCCTGTGCACTGTATTTGTGCACTTCATGTCTGTCTGCCTCTTATGCTCCCCATGTGTCTCAGGACGTCAGAGGTTGAGTTATGTGACCCGCAACCTCTGACTCTACCAAACATGCGTAGAGTGCGAGAGGCAGCCTCAACTAGACATAAGGGAGGTCCTGAGGATGCCATCTGGTTCCTGGGTTAAGTGCAGAAGATGCCATCTGAATCCTGGGGTAATTGCAGGGAATACCAGGCATCTTGGTGCAGTGCAAGTGCTGGGCATGCAATCAGGGTGCCTGTGCAAGTTGCTGGGGCAGAGAGATGACACAGGCACAGAGAGGGTGGGGGCAGAGATATGGTACAGAGAGGGTGCTGACTGAAAAATGGCACTGGAAGATTGTTTGGGGACACAGATAGCACTGGCAAACTTTTTTGATGCACATATGGCTCATTGACATGATATACAGGGTTTATGTATTTAATGCATTTTTCCCTTACTAGAAAATCCTTCAGAACTCCTTTTAATAAATGCTTGCCTTGTTGGGGAGATCTCCCTTATTGATTAGTGATGTCCAAGTACCAAGTGTGCAGGGCAATTGCTCCCGGGCTGCTTTCTAACCACTTTTCACATCTAAATGCCCAAGTGCATAGCACTTTAATTCTTTCTATTCAATTTTCACGTATGTTTACCAACACATCTATTTAGTTTGTGTACTTTTGTCTATCGGTGGTGGGTTGGTAAAATTACGCTTCAGGCCACAAGTAGCCAGGCTTTTCCTGGCTCTGGTGAAAACATTATATTTTGTGCTGCTTAGTCTTATAAAGTGAGCACCTATTCAACCTCTTATACAGTGGATATTATGTTCTAAAGAATTCTCTGAAATTCTCACGAGTAGCTCTGTTAACAGAAGTGTTTTTTTTATATACTTCCTTATAATGAGTCAAAATTTGTTTGGGAAATTTATCTTTTTATTCCTAATTGATCATTCATTTGATTTGGTTTATAGTAATATTACAGGATCTACTTCAATTGTGCTAATACGATGAATACATTTGAGCAATAATTAAATGTTTTTTTGTCAATAAAGTAAAAATATCCAGTCATATATTCACCTATACAAGGTTTCTCCATAAACTGAATTATGAAAAGGTATTTTTGTACTATGTATGACAGGGTCTCACATTCTATTGTTACTATTACAGATCCATATCTGTGTATCTCTATATATATGTGAATTGATTTTGTGTGTAGACATCTTTAGTTATATATATACAAAGCTATGTTCTGATATCATTTGCTCAGTTGAGTTTATGTATCATTCTCAGACATTTAGAGCACAGTATGTTAAACTACATGGCAGAGAATCACATGGGCCATACCATTAACTAGATGAACTACACCTTTTCTGAAGTCTGTCTTTATCTGTCTATTACCATAGTTAACACAATATACTAATACGTTACATAGTGAAACACGACACCGAACTAAGAGTTAGGGTGTCTGGATTTAACATTTATTTTAAGCTAGACCAATCAATTTTCTTAAAAATTCAATCGTAGGGACACATACCCCAACATGTCAATACACACTATACAGAGCACAATAAAAAATTTTTTAGCAATGCATAATTGCATCTAGCTTGTGTGGATGTCTGCAGTGTACCATAAAGTTTTTTTTTTTTTAGTTATCTCTGTCCTCAGGAGTCTAACATTAACCATTGGTAAAATGGAATGGTAATTCCTTCTTGTGCTTAACCACCTTGTTATTTTCAGGAGCCTTTCTTATCCCATATGTGATCATGGCAGTCTTTGGTGGGATTCCTCTATTTTATATGGAACTGGCTTTGGGTCAGTACCACAGGAGTGGCTGTATATCTATATGGAGGAAAATCTGCCCCTTATTTAAAGGTAAGAAAGATGAACACTGTCAACTGGGGAAACCGAAACAGCCCAAATGTTTCAATTATTGTAACTCTAATCTCGTGTCTTAAAATATGAGGATAATTGTCTATACAAATATAAAAATAGCCCATACCCTCTAATGTGATGTTATGGGGTGTTTTGAGAGATTTCCAAACCTTGCCATATGCACCCTTACATTACAAATTTTAGGAATGTCCCTGCTTCTGTCCCTATATTAATGAAACTTGGTTTGGGGACCTCTGTGGTAGTGTGATCTTATAATTAATATCTACTTTCTCCAGGAATCGGCTATGCTATCTGCATAATAGCCTTCTATGTAGCATCTTACTACAACACCATCATAGCCTGGGCACTCTACTACCTCATGTTCTCCTTCCGGGGTGAACTACCCTGGACAAGCTGCCATAACGAATGGAACACTGAAAACTGCACAAATTACTTTCACAACAGCAGCGTCACGTGGTTCAACAACTCCATCTCCCCAGCAGAGGAGTTTTACACGTAAGTGCATGTAAGTGTGGTGAGGAATAATGGGCCCTTAAGGGAGATGGGACAGGAGAAGAATTGAATTTGACATTGAGAAAGGAAAAATATATAAGACAACCAAATATAATTACAGTTGACGTGGTAAATATTGGCAACGGAGATGTATACACTTTGTATTCATAGTAAAATGATAATGACAACAGTTACTTCTTAAAATCAAAAAAAGTCTCAAAAATGTTTCTTGATGGAGATCCAGTATTTGTGCAGTCTTGCCTTGTGCCAACATTTTATAATTTCCAGTATAAGTTCATTTTACATCCATTTTATAAAAGTAAAAATGTTCCCCTTCAAAACCTTCTCTGCTAATTGTTTACAATGGGTTGAATTCTTACCTGCATGGATAAGTAGCATATCTTAGCGTTTTTGATAACCCAGTATTGTATTCCACATTTTGGATTTGAGCAGTTGTTATTGAACAAGTTGTTGAGGTTGTTTGACACTGCTTCATCCACCATGCTCATGTGAGGTCATTTAGAGGACCAGGGCGCATTAGGTGTGATGCTGAGAACAGATTTTTAAAATGTTTAAAGTTGGAAAAGTAAAAAAAAAAAAAACCAACAATCAGCTCAATGAATAATTGACAACAGAACCCAGTACAAATCACGAGGGTTGGGTCTCGGAACAAAATGATGATTGCGTATAGACTCTGACATAAATTCCATACCAGTACATTTAAATCTGTGATCTAAATCCTCTTTACTAAATCTTTTTCTCCATTAAGTACAAAATGAAGACTCTGAATAACACCATGTTTTACAAATGATTTCCTTCAAAGTCCATCATGGTTACTCTACGATGTCAAAAGTAATTTCAGAAAGTATTGGTCCTAAGCCTTATTACCTCATCTAATTATTCCATTGTTTTAGCAGAAACCTAAAGCCTAAGTTTCACGTCTTGTAAGGTAGATTAGCTCAGAGGGTTATAGTGAAGGCTATTTCTCCTGTTTTTCAGCCGGCTAGTGCTGCAGATTCATAAGTCAAAAGGTCTACAGGAACTTGGTGGAATCAGCTGGCAATTGACTCTTTGCCTGCTTTTCATCTTCACTGTTGTTTATTTCAGCATATGGAAAGGAGTTAAGACATCTGGAAAGGTCAGTGAAAAAAAAAGACAAGGTATTAAATATATTTCATAGAGCAGGGTTTCCTCACTCGGGACTTAAAGCATATCTACTGTCCAGAATTTAGGAATTTCCCAAATCTATTCCAATGGAGATAATGACAAACCTGGAGAGCCTGGAGAACTGTTGTTCCTTGAAGAATAGGTTGGGTACCACACAAGCACAGCACACATGTTGACAGAAACAAGGAAAGAGAGTGGAAAATAGGGTGGAAGACAAAAGAGAGATTAATTGAGAACAAAATATGTGCAGAAGATTTACAATTCACTTGAGCTCCTTGCCCATTTGACTCTTCGGCATAACCTTGTGGAGCATCGCCAACAATTGCTTAGCTTTTATTTTAAATGTAATTTTCTAAATCCTATTTTGATACATCTAATTAATGTTGCTTAGAACATATGCTTTAGAGGCCAACATAAACCAACAAATCTAGGACAAGGAACTACCAATGAGCACCATTCAGCAGATTGAGATGAGCACCAAATGTATCTCCAAGTTATTTCCCATGCCCTCCAACTTACTGTGGTCATGTTCCTTCAATACCAGCGCTCCTATAGAAAAACCTATCTTGTCATGTTATCTGTGAATAAAACAAAACAGCGTAGAATATATTGTATGTTCCTTAAAATGAATCAATATATCTATCCATTATGATGCAAAATGTTCACACACCACCTCTTTTGAGGTTTCACTATCTAACATTTTCCCTGTGCCAGGTGGTGTGGGTTACGGCTACTTTTCCTTACATTGTACTCACCCTTCTCTTAATTCGAGGGGCCACACTCCCCGGTGCCTGGAGGGGGGTAATTTTCTACCTGCAACCAAAATGGGACAAGCTTCTAACCACTCAGGTAAGAAAACAAAACAAAATTAACTATGTTGATTTTAGAAAATTTCTTTTGTTTAAAATTAAATAACAAATATAATTTATGGAAAAATGTGAATGTAGATCTATATATATAGAAACAAACGTGTATTTGAATTCTGTTTTTAAAGGTTTAGAAATATAAACTCCCCCCCATCCTCCAGTAAAAAATAAAGAAAAACCCAACAATTGTCTATTCCTAACAAATAATGAACTTTTTATTTTTTCAATAAATCAATTTTTTTTAAATAAACAAAACTTCCCCAGTGATATTAACTTGTTTGTACTGTTCCTAGCCATTTATTTTAATTCTGTTCGTATGTTTGTCTCTATACATTATAAAAGATGCTCGATTCGAAAGTAGATCAGAATATATATATGGCAGGGCTTCTAGGTATTACATAGCATGAGCTATAGGTACAGCTGCTGTATGTCACACAGAGTGCACAAAAATGTCACTCCTATTAATGTGATCAGTGAAAGGAGGAACGCTGCCTAAGGAACATTTTTTATGCACATCTCTTTTTCTTTTAAATGCAGCACTAAATTCACAATATTTTTTATCATACAATATGCGTACAATAAATACTTAAAAAAAAAAGACGCTATATGTCTTCAAAGGGAATGGTCACTTCTGTGGACCATTGAGAGTCGCCTATAACGTGTCTTGACCATTTTTAATAGGTTGCTTTGTTTTATTACATGTTAAATATTTAGCAACTGAGATTACAATCCAGTTTAATCCTGGCACAGCCAGGGAGGAGGAAAAACATAAAGACAGCGCTTATAACAGTGAATGACAGGAAACCAAGATGGAGACACTCAGTTCCAGGATACAGCAGTTAAATACAGCAGTGTGGATTATACATTTAATTTTAGACACTTATTAGTAACATATAAGGGATACAGTAACATAATAGTAAAACTCTTGGTAAGTATTACCTCTCCATTCCTGATGTTGTGCCGTGCTATGCACATTAAATTCTCTGGACCTTCTGACTGGGTTGTCAGGCAGGTCCCCCAGTAAATGAATCATAAAATAACATAATTATACATGAATAATACATAAGTACACTTAGAATGAAATATATATGTATATATAATTTAATTCTAAGTGTATTTATATTTTATTTATATATAATTATATTATTTTATGAATTATAAATTGGGGGATGTGAAAATCCAGGCAAATAGTCCAGACAATTACATTTGCAAGCCCTATATTTGACCCTGTAACTTATGAAATCCCCATAAAACGTGTACATAGGGAGTACTGTTGTACTAGTGAACACAAATATGAGTGTTTTAGAGCAGTAAAACATATAACGATAAGGATATATTTTGTAAAATGGCAGTTTGTGTGTGAAAAATGCAAAAAAAAAATAATATGAACACTAACTTTGGCCAGCATTTGTGACTTAGTGGTTTCCAAAAAAAGACTGGTCATACCCCATTTTGAATACCCTATATCAAGCATGTCAAACTTGCGGCCCAAAATGAATAACTTCGCGGCCCACCTGCCCTGGGACTGCTTTGTGCTGCGACTGATTCTTGTTGTCCCTCCCATGGCCGATCGTGTGTTCCCACGGCCGCAAGAGCACAGAGTGGCTGACTGTCTGCAGAGCAGGCCAGGCACTCCCCCTTCCTGCTCGCAGTGCCAGAGGAGCGCCTGGCCTGCTTGAGCAGAGAAGAGCAGAGCTGGAACTGGAGGACGGGCGGATCATCTTCAGGTAGGGGAAGAGGCTTGGGGGACCTTCCTGTGTAGTGTGTTACATTTTGGAGGAAGGGCAGTGTATTAAATTTGGGGTGAGAAGGGGGCAGTGTTTTAAATTGGGGGAGGGAGGGGAAAGTTAATTTATTTGGGGGAGGGAAGGTGCAGTGTATTAATTTGGGGTAGGGAGAGGGCCAGTGTATTAAACTAGGAAGGGGGTGGGGGAGCAGTGTATTTATTTGATGAAGGAAGGGGGCAGTGTATTAAATTGGGGGAGGGAATGGGCAGTGTGTTAAATTGGGGAAGGGAGTGGGCAGTGTGTTAAATTGGGGGGAGGGCAGTGTATTAATTTGGGGGATGAAGAGGGGCAGTGAATTAATTTGGGGAGGGAGGGGAGCAGTGTATTAGAGTGATGAAAGAGGGGGCAGTGTATTAGAGTAGTGGGAGGGGGCAGTGTGTTAAATTGGGGGGGAGGACAGAGTATTAAATTGGGGGGAAGGAGGGAAGTGTATTAAGTTAGAGTGGAGGGAGGGGATGCAGTGTATTAGATTAAGGGGCAGTGTATTAGATTGGGTGGAGGGGGCAGTGTATTGGATTTGTGGGCAGTGTATTAGAATGGAAAAGGGGCAGTGTTAGATTGGGTCTGCATAGAGGCGCTGAATGCTACCCATGGAGATGCTGACTGGCCGCGCAGCTTTTTGCCTCACATGCACAATAGCCCATGGGAAAGCATTGGATTGGCTGAGATCATCAAGTTTGAGCTCAGCCACAGTACAGAATACACTCATAGGACTTTAAAGTCAACAAGATAATAACTTTTTTTTTAATTTTTTTACAGCTGTGCAACAGCATATATTCACCATTTCAGTCCTATTAGCAAACTTTTCTTAATGTCAAGGTAGTTGGACTAAAACATTGGCTATATGCAAATGCACGTCTCCTTAAAATAAACTTGCTCTTTTGTTTACTTTGAAGCCTTACGAGCATGAAGACATCCAGTGTCAGTTAGGCAACTTTTTTTATACTGTACTTTTCAAAACAAACCTAGGTTTTTATGAAAACTGACCTTTTTGCTTTTTATGTGCCCCACATAAACTTAAACCTTGTTTATTTGGCCCGTGTTAGCCTTTAACATTTTGATGTGCTTGCCCTATGTTGTCTACTTTTGCAAATGGTATGACATGATGGAGTAATTGTCATTCCTGGGCTGCCTTACTGTCTCGAAAGCAACATCGGCAACATAGGCCCAACAAACCAATCTGGTAAACTTCAATGTGTATAAACTGAAAAGGTGACAGCCCTATATTTGAACCTGTAACTTTCCAAAACCCCATAAAACCTGTACAAGGGGCTACTGTTGTACTTGTGAGACATTGGCGAACACAAATATGTGTATTATGACATTCATAGTTAAAATACTATGCAGAACTTGAAAAATAACACATTTCTTAATTATGTTTCATATATAAATATGAAAAGGTAAATTATGGTTGAACAGACATAGAGCTCAAATTCTAGATTTTGTTTTGGTTCAAAACTTATATAATTGTCTCCGTCCTATAGTGGTTATAGTTTTAAGATTGAAAGTAGAGGATTGAAAATTTTAGTATGCCAGCCCTATAATTAATTATGTAGTATAGCGCAGACATAGATAGATAGATAATTAAATGTTAAACAAAAATCTGCACATCAGTCAAGCCATAAGACTCGCTTTTCCCACAGAAATCACAAATTTGCAAAGGATTTTGGGTTGGCATATGCAAATGAGTTTAACAAAGAATCACATTTTTGCCTCATTCCATTATGAACATGGATTCCTTTGAGTCTGTGTTTGCGGTATACAACAGCTTTGAAACACAACTTAGGAAAAGATGCAAAGCCAGTGAACCACTCATGGACAGCTTTTTCATTGTTAATGCAAATCATCAGCATGAGGTTGGTTACTGGTTTGCTTATTGAGGCTTGGAAGTGCTTGAAAACCAAAAAGGTTATGGTGGGGAAAAAATTGTGATTGAAAACCCCTTCCACCTGATGTTATTAACGGGGTGGGCATATGGTCGGTTAACCCTCTTCCTTCCGCTCAGGAACCACTTAGCACAGCAAGAGACCCATTTCCCCCCAGTAACTGAACGAGACAGAGCTCTGTGAGTACAACACTGACAATGCTTTATTGGTACAGACTTCATTTATTCACAGACCCCTATAGGGGGTCTCCTTTCTATTCAGTACAAGTCCCCAGCTTGAGGGGGGTGGTTTACAGATCACCATCTCCCGCTCTGGGTAATACCAACAGCACAACAGTTACAAACAGTAAGATACATTACATACATTGGGGAACTTAGGGGGCTCCTCATCCTGGGAAGGAAATGGGGCACACACAGGGAACATATATCTCTGGATAGGCCCATGTCCCAGCTAGGATCCCTGCAAATAGTGGGGCTATCGGATGTACAGAGCCCAAGAAATCATTGTGTAAAGTCTGGGCTTGGGGCTCTGTACATTCCCGAAACAAGTTCCATGGAAATGCTTTGTTTAAGCCGAATTCAAACTTCGTGCCTAAACCAAGTGGCAGCCAATCAGGAAAAGGGCGTGAAACCAAATTGCGCCAATCAATTCTTGGGCGGGGAGGTGTTTCACTGGCTAATCAGGAGAAAGAGCGCAAAACCAGTTTGAATGGCAGCCCTTCTCCCATTGGCCGCCACGGACTTCCAGGCGGCCAGCAGGGATCTGAAGCCGAGAAGCCGCCTCACAGCTCCAGGCATTCTGCTGTGGCTCTCTCAGGTGGATATCTGCATGTAGGTAGCACCGGAGAGCGCGCTCTTTGGGCAGCTATGAGCCTGGACCCATAGCTCCTGGATAGGGAGTCTCCTGGATCTCCTCCGGACAGTGAATATGTCTCCTTTAGGAGCAGGTAGGGCGATTCACCGCCAGCATAGCCAGTCCCATCAAAATGTCCCCACCAACCTCAGGACCCCCACAACAGTACATTTCCCGACCGGTCTTCATCCGTGAGACCCTCGTGTGAACACCTGGCAAGGAAAGCGTTCTTCTGTATGAATTGGCGGCCACCCAGGGGGGCACTCATGAATTACTTCCCTTGTGGTTTCGCACTTATGTTACTGGTGTGAACATTCCAATTGATTGGTGTGAACACTCTAATGGGGCACCGGGCTGGTCCCCATTCGGGAGACGAATGGGTTCCGTTCACATGAACGCTCCCGAACGGGGAAACAAGGTACAGCACACGAAACACACGGGGAAATAAAGGGAAATATATATATATAGAGAGAGATCTTGAGATTAAAATGCATAGGTGAAAACGTTGATCCATTTGGTGTTTGTAACGATCACCATTAAAACCACATTCACAAAGATCTGTGAGTGGTCCCTATTTTTTGTGACGTGTTTAATGCGGTTAGCACCAAGTCAAGTATCTATTTTTGGAACTACTTTAGGAAGAGTGGCTTGTTATTGTGAATATACGTATATTTATTTATTTAAAGTGAATTTGTCACCACAGTTACAATGATATTTATGCACCAACATTCCGCAGGTTTACTTGAACATATAGCAGGTCTCGAGGCACAACATATGTGATCTATCATAGTGATAAATCATATATGGAGCTGTATATTGCCCCTCGCTCCAGATCCACCATTATGAATGATTCGTGGGTGTTACAGTGCTATAACACCCACCCTCCGTGCTGCTCCCCGTCTGCTGTGACGGGCCCTTCTTGGGGACATTTCCCCAAGCAGAGCGATCCACCATTCTGATGCCATGCACATCGTTGTCAGTGCATCCTATACTGATACATACAAGTAAAGGTTGCAGGAGTAGTAACACAGCAACAGGGAGAGTTCTCTTGATCATTGATGTAGGAATAAAAAAATTCTGGGAGGAGGCTTTCATAGCAATCCAGGCCACAAGTAGGGAGCAAACAGTTTTTTATTTGTAAAATGATTTGTTATCACCTGGGAGTATATAAATCTAACCAACTTGTATTTGTTTTTCTTAAGCAATGAGACATGATTTTTCTGGTATTGATTTGTACCCCCCAATCCCCGGGGTTTCTACACCCATGCTTTTTGCCCTTATTTCACTGGCACACAGGTCTAATGCCGAGGATTTGAGAAGAGGTAGAAGAACCATATTTTTAAAGAGGTTTAAATTAAAATGTATACTTGTGCTAGCACAATATATAGATGGAATTTCATGCTTTTTACAATCAGCCTAAATGTTGTGTATTACGACTTGTACACTTCAATACACATATAATAAAATTACGTGCATATACATGTATACGTGCATTTTACTACAAATTACGTGAAGTAAGTGAAACTATTTTTGTAGTTAAAATTTTTATATTTTTAAGGTCACACAACTTCACTGTTCCATTGGCACACACAAGCTCTTTGACACACACACACACACACACACTCACTCTCTTACTCACGTGAAGTAAGTGAAACTATTTTTTTATTTAAAATGTTTTATATTTTTAAGGACACACAACTTCACTGTCCTATAAGCACACTTTCATTGGCACACACAAGCTCTTTCTCACACACACACCCACTTTATACTGACACACACACACACACACACAAATTCACCCACTGACCCCCACACATACAATGCATTACCTAACTAGGTCACCACTGAGACATTTCTGTAGTTGGCTGTTCCTCTGTATGCTCCATTTGTTCTTGCCTGACTGCTGATATATGATTTTAGGACACCTGATAGTCTGTAGATTGGGAAGGCTCGTCCATAGGGGCAACGCCAAACCAGTTTTTATGTGTGGAAAAAATGTATTTGCAGTAGTTAGAAACACTAAGATTCTTTTTTTGTGCAGGGGAGAGTGGTATGCCAAACAAATATGGGGAAAAAAATAATTCTGTAATAGTTTTCAATTCTGCAGGGCCCCTCCACCCTCATTGGTAGCTGTTTGGAGAAGTTTACTTGAGAGCTTCTAGACATGTTAAAAAGGGGCTGGTTTGAAATCTGCCCTATTTCAGCAGGTTTTGCACATGCCTAGTGTCCTTTAGGGAAGGAATTTCCAGAATTTCCATTGAGTTACCATTTGGGCAGCAGAGCAGAGTCAGCTGCCCATGAGTGGTGGCATGCTATTGCCCTCTCTATTCAGGGGCCATAATTTTCTCATAGCACCAGGGATGGGATTACAGTGCCCTTAAGAGAAAGAAGCAAGATGCTATTTTGCAAATAGCACAGGGAGATTATTGCACCAGTGAAATTTTCGTTCCGTACTAATGATTTCGTACTAAATAAAAATGTAATTTGTCAATCCTGAATTCCGTCAACAAACCATTCTTTAAAAAAAAAAAAAATCAGCACTGCCCATTCGCAAAACAAAAAAAAAAGCAAAGAGGGAGCCGGCACCGTTACCAGCTCCCTCCTTGTAATAAATAACTATTCCTACCCTTCCCCCCACATTAAAACCTAGTGACCTCCATATTAATAAAAGGGAAGTTAAATCCTCCTGCATACCCCTACTCGTGTATGCCCCTACTCGTGTATCGCCTGAGTAGCCCTAGCTACCTGTAGAAAAATAGCAGAAGTATGGTCCACCCCTCTGATACCGACCCATTCTCAAATCCATAACAAAAAATATGACAGCATCGACATGGTAAAACTAACGGCTTAAGTATATGACACACCAAACTCATTCCATAAAATCTGGGATCCATGGCTGGAGGGCGACACTGCTCTCCCATGGTAGGCTCACACTACCCTCATGCGCCTACAACACCCACGATCACTGTGAACCGAACCAGTAACACGGATGCCAACCACCCACCTTCCCCACCCTACCTTCTTCCCCTTACCTTCCCACCAGGTTCTGGGGGGGTCTCCGGGCTAGCGGCGCCTCCCCCCCCTCTTTTCTCGCTCCCCCCCCCCGATACAGGTGAACCCTCATTGGGGTTCCCCCCTAAAGTCAACCGACAAATTCACCTAAGGAACACTTTCCTTATAAACAATACCACTAGCTGGCATTACCATCCTGAACTAAACTGGTACCTGACTCCTCTTAGGTCCAACGCCCTGGCCAGGCCTACCGCCTATAAAGGAGTTATGACGGGTGGACCTTGCTCTCTCACCACCCGAGAGACTCTCACTGAACACCACATCACACAATAATGAAAACTGTATCTAATGTGCCATGTTAACAAACAATTAGATTGATGTTATGACTGCGTTTAGATTTCATTGCTTTTCCTTTCTTTAAGACTATCTTATAAAAAATCATAAATGAAGAATCTTTAAAAAAACATTATTTGGAATTTTCCCATGCTGTGTAATTTGACTCATAACACTGTGATTGGTTGCTTTTCAAATTGAAAGCAGGTCCCCCCTATTATTTATTTATTTAGGGTCCCCACCTGCCGCTCATGGATGGAGACCAAAGGGGACATTAGGTCCCCCCTTTAATTAATTAGGGTCCCCACCAGCCACTCAAGTCCCCCTTTTAATTAATTAGGCCCCCCGTTTATATTAATATCCCCCTCCATTTGTGTTATTTGTGTTCCCCACCATGGGGGAACAGGGGGTCCTGTGCCAGGTCCCCCCTTATTGAACTAGTCACTGGGCAGCAATAGCCATTGGCTGCTCGCTGTTAAGGCGACATGCCCCTACTCGCGGGTCTAAATAGCTACTTTTTCATATTGCAACATTGTTATAGTTTTTACTATAACTTTTGGTTACATGTACTCTTACCGTAGCGCTCTATCACTTCTATGTAAAATACAGATTTTTATATTCGGTTCTAATGACATGCCCCTACACGGGGGACCTGGCACAGGTAGGGGCATGCAGCAAGATTTAACCTGGGCCAGGTCCTCCCTTATTGCACAAGTGACTGGGCAGCAATACTTCTCTGAATTCTGGTATCCATGAATTTTGGCTTTCCCTCATCGTTGTGTCTGATTCTGTGTTCCTGACCTCTGCAAGTATTTTGACTATTCTTGGATACGTTAAGTCCGGCCATTCTAAGGTCCGGTTATACGTTATTCTTAGTCCTAGGTGTGACACAGGTCTGCGTGCTGGATCAACTTGTAATCCTGACATTACGACATGGCCATACATCCTAAAGAATTGTGTCAGCTTGCGAGAGAAAGCTAGAGGAGAATGATCACTGTATGGATCAATTTGCCCAGGCTTTTAGCACGCTCCTTACTAGGACGGCTCATTTACAATCTGAGGCTTCTCTGATTATGTCACCGTTGCCTAATGTACCTCCACCTGGAGTATATAAGGCACCTATGATCTCCTTATCTCCTCCCCCGCATTTTTCTGGTAATATCCAGAAATGTAGGGGATTTCTCAGTCAGATTGAGTACCACTTTGAGGCCTCACCTCAGTGGTGTATCCTGGTTTTGTGCTGCCCTAGGCAGGACAAAACTCAGACGCCCCCCTGCCCCCGCGCCACCCCCACCCAACCCTTCCCTCCCGCCCCACCTTCTAAATACACACACACAGTCAGACACAAACACACACACAGTCAGACACAAACACACACACACACACAGTCAGACACACACACACACACACAGTCAGACACAAACACACACACAGTCAGACACAAACACACACAGTCAGACACACACACACACACACACAGTCAGACACAAACACACACACAGTCAGACACACACACACAGTCAGACACACACATAGTCAGACACAAACACACACACAGTCAGACACACACACACAGTCAGACACACACACACAGCCAGACACACACACACACACACACAGTCAGACACAAACACACACACACAGTCAGACACACACACACACACAGTCAGACACAAACACACACACAGTCAGACACACACACACACACACAGTCAGACACAAACACACACACACAGTCAGACACACACACACAGTCAGACACAAACACACACACAGTCAGACACACACACACAGTCAGACACAAACACACAAACAGTCAGACACACACACACAATCACTCACATTAACACTTTTTTTTTTATTTAACTCCCAAAGGTAAGGAGGCTGGGGGGGGGTTCTCTTTCACCCTGGGGGTCCAGTGGCTGCCGGTCGGGCTGATGGGCTGGTTGCTGGGCGGGCGGCTGGCGAGGGAGAACTTCCTTTGAGCGGTCTGCTCAGCTCCCTCGCGCGCCGCAGAGTGAGGCTGGGAACCGGAATATGACGTCATCAACCCGGCTCCCAGCCTCTGCGGCGCGCGAGGTAGCTGAGCAGACCGCTCAGAGGAAGTGCTCCCTCGCCAGCCGCCCGCCCAGCCCAGCATGTCTGTTAGCCGCAAGGCTAACAAGGCATTTGCCCTGGGCATTTGGGGGCGGCGTTTTTTGCCGCCCCCTGAAAAATGCCGCCCAAGGCAAATGCCTTGTTTGCCTCGCGGCTAATATGTTCCTGCCTCACCTGGTTCATTTCCTTAAGATAGAGCTAAGATTGGGTATCTGATGAACCAACTTAAAGGTAATGCCTTAACTTGGGCTAATCCATCATGGGAAAGTAATAGGAGTATCGCTCAGTGTTACCAGGAATTCCTTACAGAATTCAAACTGACGTTTGAACCATTAGGCAGAGAGGAAGATGCCAAAATGGCTCAAAAAAAGTCCTGGAAAGGGCTAGAGGGCTGCAAAAGGAAGTAAAATGGGGGTAAGAGTAGGAGAAGTGCCCTGCAAACAAATGTGGATAGGGAAATAACCTAAAATAACATAAAATACATACAAATTTAAAATAATAATCTTGAACTAGGAGGAGGAGGTGGATGTGGAGTAGGAGGTTCAGGAGGTGGTGACCATGGCGGTGTAGGTGGAGGAGGTAGCCAACACTGTATTTTTTTTTTTTAATTCGGGTAGCCCCCAAAATATTGGGACATATAAAAAAGAAAACAAAGAATAAGTGCACTTGAGTATAACAATGGCTGGGTGAGGCCGGTATAAATGTCTATTCTGCACAAGGTACAGACAAGTCTGGTGGGATCTATGCCCGGTTAATTTTAATAAACTTTAGCTTGTCCACGTTGGCTGTGGACAGGCGGCTGCACTTGTCTGTCATAAAGCCTCCTGCCGTGCTAAACACACGTTCAGACAATACACTGGCTGCAGGGCAGGCCAGCACCTCCAAGGCATAAAGTGCAAGCCCAGGCCATGTGCCCAGTTTGGAGACCCAGAAGTTGAATGGGGCAGACCCATCAGTCAGTACGTGTAGGCGTGTGCACACGTACTGTTTCCCCATGTTGCTGAAATGCTGCCTCCTGCTAAGACGTTCCATATCAGCTGGTGGTGCTGGTTGTTGCGGCATGATGACAAAGC
Organism: Pelobates cultripes; assembly: GCA_933207985.1. Taxonomy (NCBI): domain Eukaryota; kingdom Metazoa; phylum Chordata; class Amphibia; order Anura; family Pelobatidae; genus Pelobates; species Pelobates cultripes. The sequence continues at coordinate 72,627,341 of OW240912.1, forward strand.
TTTTCCAAATTTCGGCCATGCTAACCCTGCCTTCTGAGGTGCTGGCGGCGACCTCTTCCTCCTCCTCTGCCTTCTCCTTGTGCTTCCACTGAGCCCCCGGTGTCAGTTGGGAATGCCCTCAGCAGCGTGTCTACCAGTCATCGGCACTGGCCATGTTGGTGGAGTACTTGAAACAGCGCAACATGGCACACAGGCATGGAGGCCCACTCATTGGTGGTGAAGTGGTGCTGTTCCGCAGAGCGACTGACCCGTGCATGCTGCAGCTGAAACTCCACTATCGCCTGCTACTTCTCGCACAGTTTCTCCAGCATGTGCAAGGTGGGCACGTCGCATATAAGGCCGTGAGTGGGAAGGCCAAAGTTACGCTGCAGTGCAGACAGGCGAGCAGCAGCAGGGTGAGAATGCCGAAAGCGCGCACAGATGGCCCGCACTTTATGCAGCAGCCATGATATATCTGGGTAGTTTTTCAGGAATTTCTGCACCACCAAATTCAGCACATGAGCCAGGCAAGGGATGTGCGTCAAACTGGCTAGACCCAGAGCTGCTACGAGATTTCGCCCATTATCGCACACCACCAGGCCGGGCTTGAGGCTCAGTGGCAACAACCACTCATTGGTCTGTTGTTCCATGCCCGTCCACAGCTCCTGTGCGGTGTAGGGTTTTCCCCCCCAAACATATAAGTTTTAAAAAAGCCTGCTGTCGTTTCCCCCCTGGCTGTGCTGAAGTTGGTGGTGAAGGTGTTACGCTGACCAGATGAGGAGGTGGTAGAGGAGGAGGAAGCAGAGTAGGAGGAGGCAACAGGAGGCACAGCATGCAAACCACTCGTGTCTTGTTGTCAGCACATTGTCTGAAGAACTGCCACGCTAGGGAACTCCTTGGAGCTGGCTTTGGTGTGCTCGCACCCTGGGTGTGGTGGGCAGTAGCAGGCATACTGTCTATGCACTCCGCTTTTGCACCCTGCTCCCTCTTATGCTGTGCTGGTGCCTCTGTGCGATCACCGCCTCTTCCTCCAAACTGCGCACGTCACTCGCATAACCTTGATTCTATGTGGGGTCTCGGACCTCATCATCCTCCACATAATCTTCCACCCACTCCTCAACCCTGCCCTCCTTGCCGGTCTGCACACTGCAGAAGGCCACAGCAGTTGGCTCCTGTGTTTCATCATCATCAGAGATGTGCTGCGGTGGTCCTCGCCTGTCCACATCCTGAAACTTAAGTGGTTGTGCATCAGTGCACTCAATCTCTTCGACTTCTGGGGCAGGGCTAGGTGGATGGCCCACGGAAACCCTGCCAGCAGAGTAATCAAAAAGCATAAGAGACTGCTGCATGACTTGTGGCTCAGACGGCTTGGCTGATTTGCAAGGGGATGAGGTGAAAGACAGATGGCCATGGGCTGCAGGTGCCAACTCTGAGCTTTCAGCAGGGGACCGGGTGGGAGAAAATGTGAAGGAACTGGAGGCACTGTCAGACATCCAATCTACTATCGCCTGTACTTGTTCTGGCCTCACCATTCGTAGAGCGGCATTCGGGCCTACCAAATAACGATGAAGGTTCTGTCACCTACTCGCACCTGAGGAAGGTGTTTCACTTGTGCGTGTAGCTGGTACAGATCGACCACGTCCTCTCCCTGCAACAGGAGCTCCACCAACATCAGCAGCACCACGACCAGGGCCACGTCCCTTATTTGACGCTCTCCTCATTCTTTGCGTTAACCCACCAATGGTTTATGTCAGGTGACAATGTAACCGCCAATAGTCAACAATTAAGTTCACTAACAGTAAGGCAGTGTCGGTGTCCTAAAGAGAAAAATTTTCTCGAGGTCACACAACAGTGTGACAGGCGTAATTAATACAGTTACTTCACTGTCTCAAAAAAATGTGAATTTGTCAAACAACAATGTAACAGTAGTATTTAAGGGTTTTATTGGACTGCAAGAAATGCACCGCAGGCTGCAAATGTACTATTTAGCACAAAAAAAATTTGAATTTTTCAAAGTGCGATGTAACCACAGTATTTGACAGTTCTATTTGACTCTCAGATATGAAGTGCACGTCCCAAATTTACTATTTAGCACCAAAAAAAAATATGAATTTTTCAAAGTGCGATGTAACCACAGTATTTGACGGTTCTACTTGACTCTCAGATATAAAGTGCACGCCCCAAATTAACTTTTTAGCACCAAAAATGTTTACATTTTTCAAAGTGCGATGTAACCACAGTATTTGACGTTTCTGTTTCACTCTTAGATATGAAGATCACGCCCCACATTTACTTTTTAGCACCAAAAAAATGTGAATTAGTCAAACTGCGATGTAACCACAGTATTTGACGGTTCTATTTGACTCTCAGATATGAAGTGCACGCCCCAAATTAACTTTTTAGCATCAAAGAAATGTGAATTTTTCAAAGTGCGATGTAACCACAGTATTTGATGGTTCTATTTGACTCTCAGATATGAAGTGCACGCCCCAAATTTACTTTTTAGCACCAAAAAAAATGGGAATTGTAACCACAGTATTTACAAATGCCTAGATGTTGCCCACTGAGCTACCAGAACAGGAATAAAGTAATGTGCCTGGCACGCATGCAGTTGCAAGTGCACTGTACTTGCAAAAATGGCCGCCAATGCCCACCTAACAAACAGACTGATTGCTTATTTCTCTGTGGCACTGGGCTCAGGGCAGGGTACAAAAATGTAGTATATCACCCACAAAAATAATCGCTGTAGTTTGCAGATTCAACACCAGAATTCTTTCCTAATCTGTCCCTCACAGCTGCAGCATCCTCTCTCTACACTAATAAGAGCTCATGTGACGTGTGGCGCTACGTGACTTCAGCTTATATAGAGGCTGGGTCACATGCTGCACTGGCCAATCACAGCCATGCCATTAGTAGGCATGGCTGTGATGGCTTCTAAGGGCACACGAGTCAAACGCTTGTTGATTGGCTGCCCTGCAGCTTTTCAAAACGCGCCATTAAATCGTTGAACACCGAACTCGAACCCGAACTGTTACTGAAATGTCCGGGTTCGGGTTCAGGGTCAAAAAATCGTAATGTTCGGTAAAGTTCGGATTCGCTCAACTCTACTCGTGACATCTTTGCACTATTATTTTTAAATGCAGCGAATAGACCGATTATAGTATTTTGCAACTATTTTATCATATTGTGTGTATCATTGCAACATTTTATTATACTTAGTATTGTAGCTGATTAGCTCACGATATTTTTGCGCTCTATCCTTATACACAGATAAGATTGAGTATAATGTGTAGTTCTACCTAGCACCATTAGACAAATAGTTATTTCAACTATTTGTTGTCCAGTGATATTTTATATACCATTGATATAGGACGAGCTATATTCCTTACGACATTAGCTATTCTTGTGGGTAGTTTACATTAATTTATCTTTTAGTATAGAACAGTTTTTGTTTGTTTTGGGCTCAGTACTAGCCACCTTGGTCCCAGGTTTTTGGTTTCCATCTCCCTATTCCCTACACACATCTCCTGTTGCTACTATATTAATAAATTGTTGCCGCAATTGTTGCAATATTGATACCATTTAATATTGAAATTGGTTAACTAACTATATTTCTGCACTCATAAATTTTGAATGCAGGAAATATTGAACTTTTGGCACAGTCGTCCATATTATATTACTTTGCTAGTGTCAAGGGTGTTTTCTGCACCAAAAACGGTTAAAGTTGTTTGATGCCATGATACATAATTATATGGTATTTTACCATCTTAGTATTCCATTCCTATATGCTAGGTGTTGCATCCTCCAATTTTTCTTTTTTTGTATATTGTAATAAACAGGGGTCAACCCCTAACTAGGAGGCTTTGCAACCATTGGCTCCATTTCTCTTTGTCTTCTTCTCTTTTCTTTTAAGTGAACTTAATAAATAATGTTCTAAGCCATTTGGCTGCACTGTCTGGCCTCAGGTTTTGCATCCCACCATGAAATATCCTGATATTCCAGTGGGACAGGAAGGCCCTGATGATAGTATTAGATTTAATGTAATATGCGAGTAGTTTGATTAAATAAGTAAAATATTGTTTTTATTATTGCACATAATGGAGGAGGAGGTTAGTAAAATGATTTTCTAAAGTGCTCCGCTGAAGAAAAATAAGTGAAAACTACTTAGTGCTATTTCCAGGTTCTCATATTCTGTTGTCTACCCTCTTTGTCCCATGAGTGCCACCACCTTTTTTACATGCTGCTAGTGACCAACATCTCCAGTGCTTATCAGTAGTTGGTCATGTACAATAGGAATGTTATCAATTCAGCTTTGTTTCATGTTTATAACTGTCTCGCTCTGTCATTGCAGGTCTGGGTTGATGCAGCTGCTCAGATATTTTTTTCACTTGGCCCAGGATTTGGTGTGTTACTTGCCTTCGCCAGCTACAATAAGTTTCACAACAACTGCTACCAGTTAGTATCATATGTACGTTTTTCCTTTTTGCCGCTCAGCTGAAAACACTGAGCTAGATGTAACTTTTCCCACTTCCTTTACTTAATTTGACACAAGTTTAAAGTCCCTAGTCCAAATAATTACCCCAGAGTAAATTACAAAATTGCAAGTTTTTTAGAACCTCGATATACCTGTAATTCGCAATTATTTGAACTATTGTTTTGTTTTAGGGACGCTCTTGTGACCAGTACAGTAAACTGCATGACCAGCTTCATGTCAGGATTTGTCATATTTACTGTCTTGGGATATATGGCGGAAATGAGGAATCTTGAGGTCTCTGAAGTGGCCAAAGACACAGGTAACATTTGGGACTGAGCAGAGTCACTTGTTGGGATTTATTAAGGGTCAGTGACAAATGATAATGTTGGTTTCTGGTGATTGTCTTTTCTATCAAATGCTTCCCCTTGAATAATCTTCTCTTGTCTGTGGTGGTCTGCCAATATATCACAGTGGCGGTCCGCCAATATATCACCACCACGGATCGATTTTTCCCCGAATAAAACAGTTCCAATAATCCTGAAGTAAAATATCACCAGTATCACATATCCCCCCACACATGAGTTAAGGCTTAATGCTGGGAGTAGAACTGTTTAATGGAAGCACAGTCACATAATTTATACATGTATAAAACTCCTCCCCTGTGCCTGAGAGATAATTGAGTCAGGAACTGTACAAACTCAATTATCTCCAGGGACAGAAAAAGATCAAACTTTCAAACACCCCAAAAGTACCCCCCAAATCCATGGAAACCCCACAATAGTCACATCCCCGGATATTCCTGATCTGAGTGACCATCATATCCAAAAATCGCTCAGATCAGTTCAGTAGTTTTGGATTGCCATCGTAGGGAAGTTTTGACCGGTCTGCCACGAGGTTGAAGCCCAAATTAGTTCCAGGGAATTTGTGGCAAGAACCGGTCTCCATTCGCAGGGTTTCTGTACGAAAACCACATTGTTCATACAAAATCTGATTAGTGTAGAATGCTCCCCTCATTTGGTAGTTCATAGCTCCCGAATGCCGTTCATATAGGTGGTCGGAAACTCGAACGGACAGCAGGTCTATCTTCACCAGCGTTCACGGAAGTGCCTGGCCAAATTCAGTTCCAGACACTCGAAGACCAAGTCCCACTTCCTGCGTTCGGGAGACAAGATGGCCCAGTGGAGCATTCTATTAATTGTTTTACTTTGCGGCTTTTGTACTTGTCAGTTCAGTGTTTCATGTTCTAATGAGGTTCTGGGGTGGTCCTTATTCGGGAACCGAACAAGGTGGGTACGAATAAAATAAACGAAAACCCATTAACAAAATATGCCGAACCAAGTGAAGGGGTATTCCTTCACATTGTCCTTCTGAGAACTTACCTTACCTGGGTACCCCCATTCTCACCTGTTTCCCCACAGTTGGTAATAATGAAAATGATCTGAGATTTATTTAAATTCTCTTATATTTGAGTGATCTAGCTTTGTAGCAGAAACTCTGAACATTGTAAAATCAGATGATACTTTGTGAATTTAATAATCACAGTAAAAAAATTGACATTGACTTACCCAAAATTATTCACAGACAATGACCTTTAATCTTTGTTACACCTTTGGTCCATAATAACGTCAACACAACCACAATGCATCAGGGTATGCACCCAAATATTACTATTTAAACTTTAATTATAAAATCCTAAATTAAGAATGAGATTAACAATACTAAAAAAAAGAGCACAGCTTTGGCTTGTATTAGGCTGTGCGGAGGGGCACACCTCATACACACGCCTATGTTCACAGTTTTATTGAGACTTCAAAAAAATTTAAAGTTTCAATAATCTGTAATTATCTCAAACTTATGCTTGATGATCAGGTAAATCATATAGAGTAATGAAAGCAAGGAGTTCTTTTTCAGCACAAACCATACAAGAAAAATGTATGCTTCTTCATGTGTAAAAATCTTTCTCTAAATTCAACTGAATCTTTTGAAATTACTATTGCACAACCGTTTGGCACTAAAGTTGGAAAACCAACTACTACCCTCGCTTGTTGAACTCCAAGTCTTTTCATTCACAGCCTCCCTCAGTACAAGTGCTGCAGGACATGTCGACACTATATTAATAAAAAAAAATAGCTTTATAAATACATCCTGGAGTGTCATTGGTTGACTTACCCTCAAATGGTTAATAAAAACATATATCACTGCATTCCATGAAATTAATAAAACCTGTGGGAATACCTAAGCATGGCCTGGGTTTGCTGTGATCATGTTAAAGTGCGCTGGAAGAATAGCAGATGTCCGCATATGATCATTTTTCTTAAAGCTTAAAAGCTGTACCAGGCCCCAAGCTACAAACTGAGTAGAACGAGTACACAAGGGCAACAGAGGTAAGGAGTTTTAACCTGACAGTGCCATGTGTGAGTTTATCGGAGTATCTTTATTCTGATTTCCCACTTCACACACCGACACACACAGGCACACAAAGATTTACAGAAAATGAATTCATGTTTGGTGAAAAAAAAAGAAGTTATGGGCAGTTTGAAAAACAAACTGAACTCTGAGGCTCTCGTCCCAACAGCTAGAACTGCAAATTTCACTGTCTAAACCACTGATCATCAGCAAAGTTAGTGAACTGCAAACTATTTCAAATATCTCAGTAAGCCATGACAGGTCTGTAAACTGAGTTCCCTGATTGACTGCTGCTAATGAGGTGCCTCGCAATCCTCCACTAAGAAACTGAATTAATTTCCAGGACAGTGAGTATCTCCAGATCAGTCTGACAAAATCCCTCATTGTCTGAGAAAGAAACAATCTCAAGGGTTGAATGTGATTGTCCTTCAGTGTACAGAAACATTCAACAATTATTTTGGTAATAGTTAAACAAAAATTGAGAAGTTGTACCTTGAATTATATCAGTAATTTTGAAGCTATGGAGTTATTAAACCACAAATCAGTCTAAGTACGTATTTACTCACAGAAACTCATACAAGACCCCTAATGGCTGATGGATTGTCTACAGTATAAGGGTCCCTGTGTCTGGTCAAATATTCTACTCCCACTTCCATTATTTGTAAAATAATAAATATTAGGAATTGGTGGTCTTTCTTCGTAATAAAAATAGAAAAAAAAAACCTTAATAATTACTCATTATGTGACACATTGTCAAAAAATAAAACTATAGCGGAGCCAAGCAGCCGAGCTGAATGGCCGCACATTGTCTGAGCTCTGACCGCGGAACCCAAACAAATACCGCACAAGACCCTAAAATTAAGCTACCCACGACAGGGGAACCCCCCACGAGACAGTGGACACACCATGGGTCGCAAATCAAAGAAGATGAGGCCAGAAAAGCCACGGATGGGCTTCGATATCGGAGACATGCTGCGGCAGGCCAGCGGAGGGACGAGACCAAAGATGGCCGACCATCCTGCAACGTACTCTGATCTCTCAGACGACATGTCCCCTGACGAGGACAGCAAGATCCCACTTGCAAACCCAAGAGTAGCTCAACAGCACACCGACCGAGACAACGCACCAGTGACGGCGGCGGTGCTGAAAGCACTCCTGGCAGATCTCCAGAGGAACATTCAGACGGACGTTGCATTAATCCGCACGGATTTACAAGGCCTTACGGGCAGACTGGCGGTGGTGGAAGCCGCGTCCGATACCCAGGCCCAACAGATTGCCACACTTCAAGAGGCGGTTCGGGGGCTCCAGCGCCACAGCGAACAAGCTGAACGCCGCTTCTCCGCAATGGAAGATTGGAGGCGGAAAAATAATATAAAAATTAGGGGCATCTCGGACGAAGTGCCGACAGCGGAATTACCGCACCTCCTAAGGTGCCTACTAAGCACTATACTTACCCCAAGACAGGGCAAGCTGGTGGCAATAGAGGGGTTCTTTCGTGTACCCAAATCCCCAAGAGCACCGGACGACTTACCGAGGGACATGGTCATCCAGCTAATGAGCGGGAAAGATAAAGCAGCGGTGATGGCGGCGGTCAGGGACCACGTGCCATATAAATTTGAAGACATGTCTCTCACCTTCTTCCCGGACCTATCAGGGAGTACACTAGCTTGGAGAAGATCGCTCCGACCCTTCACATCACTCCTCCGACAGAAGCAGATTCCTTACCAGTGGCGGCAATCCCGTACCCTAATGATCCAGCACGGGGGTAACAAGCTCCAGATCAGAGATCTCGAAGAGGCAAAGGCCACACTACCCACCCTCAACCTACCTCTTGACGCCCTGTCATCTACCGGAGCGGAGGCAGCAGGCCGCATTCCACACCAATGGAACCCGGACGCAGTGATCTCGTTCTCCCCCCGACGGCAGAACAAGGGAGGAACTGCCGCGGCCATCACCTGAGGAGATTGATTAGATGGACAGCCCGCTAATACCACGTCCTTAGGCTCAGCCTAGGGCACCAGTTTATAATGTTTAAAATGCAAATTTTTCTGCTCCCTGCTATACACATTTTGGCCCCATGTTCCAACCTAACCCTACTGACATGTACACAGAAGTGAGCTCTTCCACAAACAGCCCACCTGAAGCTCGACAGCTCTCCTTGAGCCACTTACACTACCCCCCACACACACCTCCTAAGACCGAAGTACCTATAACACTGCTTTGACAAGTACCGGAGGCAGCCAGCAACGAACCTCTAATACACTCCAGCACACACACTAGCTGGGACACACTTCAGAACGCAGCGCACCACCACTGTAACCCAGTTAGATCTAGGCCACAACACACCAGAGATGCATAAGAGTGCCTGGAGTTGGAGGGCCAACCATATACCTACCATCACACATAGTCTGTGTCACACTATACCCCACCTTAACGACAACACTTAAAAATGAAAAATGTGCCATGTAAATGCTTGCCATGATACTGTTGTTCCTTGACTGCATTACTATAGTTAGGTATAGCTATCGTGGCATACCGAACTTGTATGTTAATATGTGCACAACATAAAAAAAAAAAAAAAAAAAAAAATTAAACTATAAATAAAATATGAGATATAAATATTCTATAGTACATAAAAATGAAATTCAAACAGTCACTCAAAAATATGGATATAAAAAAAAGATTCTTTAGCCTTTAGGCCAGTGGCTGGAATATCTAAAAAAGGAAAGCTTTTTGGTTGCCCGTAACATTTATAGACCCTTACCAAACATTTGGTACCCTACTTCTATTGTGAGCCAATCACAGTGCATCACTGGGAAACACAACATTCCATAAGGATTTCCCAGTAATGATACTGAATAACACATATCCATTGGATGTCCTTCATTCCTAATTTTTTTTCACCATGTCTTTATTTTATTTATTTTTTTAATATTAGTTGTATTATGCATTATGTATATTTTTTATACTCAGGCTTGGAGGATGGAGATCCCAATTATGTGCAGATAGTATGAACGTTATTGCAGTAGATTTAAAATGATTATTAAAATGCTATAATGTTATTTGAGTAAACCTCTGATCTTCTGTTATAAACATTCAGTTTGGGTTAACCAACCATCAGTGGTTACCGGTTAGTGTAATCTTGAAGGCTCTTTGTTCCTCCCAGCGATTTCTTGTACAGCTGGCAGTAAATGACCATATGGTGTCATTTTAAGTCTATTATCTCTCCTTCAGTGAGCTATGTTTGTATGACTGATACGTATAATTTTGTGTTGGAGTCGGCTTTATCTGTGATATATAGGACTCGACCTAATATTGTTGAATACGTTTTCCAAATGATTTAATAATTTTTGATAAACTTTAACATGATTTCATATTCTGAAAAATATGTAAATCTTGGAATGATATCATATTTTTTATATATTGATATTGGTTTATATGTTATAACTTTTTAACTTTTTTTTATATTTTGAAAATTAATTTTAAAAGTTTATCCAAAAATATGAAATAATTTGGAAAGCTTACTCAACAATATTAAATCGAGGCCATAATGTTTTGGAGAAGGTTGACCTCTTTCTGGCAAGGATAGTAAAATGCTAGTTACTAATCCTGTTGGATGCAGTTTGGGATTTAAATTACCATTAATAATCTAAAATTTTGTCTTTGCTCCCAGGACCCAGCCTTCTATTCATCACCTACGCAGAGGCCATTGCGAATATGCCAGCTTCCACGTTCTTTGCCGTTATATTCTTCTTGATGTTAATCACTTTAGGTCTGGATAGCACAGTAAGTGGGCATTTACTAACTCATGCCAAGAAGGAGTATGAATGGTGCATTAATAGAATTAGCAATGGTGAGCTCCGTATAATATGTACTGCAAGCATTCCTTTTTGACATAATTATGCATTTAAGTGCAGTTTAGTTTCAGACATATATCCACAATTCTCACAATGATCCAGTACCGAGGTTGCAGATATTGAGCCTTTTTTTAAAATTGTGAAGTAGAACACATATATACATCAACTAGCAACAACAACATAGGTCTAATAATAGAAAGCTACAAGAGAAACTGACTACTTAGCTTAGCTTCCCCCTTGATGTAATATTGTAAAGTGCTGCGGAATTAGTTGGTGCTAAATAAATACCAAAAATAATAATAATAACAATGCCACCCATTGTGGGGGTAGGTTCATAGTATTAATGAGAGACAGAGGATCTCTTTGCACCATACCATGTATAAGGTATTTACGTGTTTATAGCATTTGGAGTGTCCCTTTAACATCTGTGGAAGAGTCAAGATTTGGTGGCTACATGGGGGGAATTAGAAAGGGATCAAGTCTTAGGAATACTAGACTATTGTGGGTGGCCACAATTATACTATTTATCTGATAAAAAATAATACTGTGTAGATGACCTGATAGTCCTATCATAGAAGCACGCTTACTGCTGTTAAATATTCTTGTATCTTCTCAGTGTTCTACATATCTCTCCACTAACAAGTTTGTTCCATGCATTGCCCAGTAAACAAAATGTCTCTCTGTGTGTAGTTTGCAGGTTTGGAAGGAGTCATAACCGCAGTGTTGGATGAATTCCCACATGTATGGGGGAAGCGTAGGGAGCTCTTCGTCTTTCTTCTCATCGCCGTCTGCTTTCTTGGGTCACTGTCAACACTAACATTTGTAAGTACAATCAATATACTTCTGATCCCCCAAAAATTATTATTCACCATACGTCATATCCTTATTGTTTATTTTAAAATGTAGTTAACCTTTTTTTTTTCAGGATCATAGTAACAATGTGATTATTATAATAACAACAGAGGGTAAAATTAAACTTCATGACCTCTTTTCATAACACGGAAAACATTTTTCGTTCAGAAAAAAAAAACAAAAAAAAACTTTTGAAGTTTAATATGAACTAATTAAAATGACAAACATACAAGCCAAGATTTTGTTCTTGCCCGTATGCGTACTTGCTGCCAAAAACAGAGTTACTCATAGTAATAGCACAACTTTATTTTTAACTTGTGATCTTGAAATACAAAAATATTTCTTTTAAAAGCTTTGTTCTATTTGGAATATAAAATGGACTTTGTACTATACAGAATTACAACTGGGTTTTGCAGATGAAAATATTAGTTTTAGGAATGAAACTATCCTAGTTATGTAATGGAAACCAACACTTACTGTCCTGGTTATGTGGTGGAACCCAACACTCACAGAACCTAATTTATACCACGTATTACTGGGCCTAAGAATGGCAGGATTTAACTTATAGAATGGTCAGAGAGAAAGCCGAGGTCAAGAGTAGGAGAAAACAGGACAAACGATAAACAAGCCAAAGTCAGGAACACAGAGAGTAGAGAGATGGTTAAACAAGCCAAAGTTGGTAACTAGGATTCCAAATACAATATAAGCGCACTCTTGGGTAATCAAGAACCACAATAGGGCAACTTGCTACAGGAAACCCTGGCATTATATAGCCAGGGCACTAAAACTATTGGCTGGCATAACCTTGGAGCGCATGAAGACCCAAATTCGGGCAAACGCTGAATTTGAGTACTTTTTCGATTCGTTTGTAAATGACGTTGTTCTGATGTCGGCATGACTGATTACAAATAGACGCGCAAGCATAGCGTGCAGCTTCTGTCCCACCTTTGGATTAGTGAGCTCCGGAACAAGTAAGCATTGTACAAACAAATTCCATAAAGACCTTTCTGTGTAGCATTTAATAAATAATGCACTTATATTTGATTATGCATTCAGATTCAGCAGTATTAATTCTTCAACATTAAAGTGGCTCTATCACAATCTTGGTTCTTTGTATAATTTTAAAAGACCCCGAACAGCGACTTTGCCGCTGGGGGTCTTGTTGCCACACTGTGCAGAGGAAGGTGAGTTATACTTACCTGAACCTTTCCCTTGTGACTGCCACCATGCTCTTCCTGTCGATCTTGAAGTGGAAAAAGCCTCCATCAGCATTGTACTCTCGCGCATGCTTTGAGACAGAACCTTTTTCCCGCAGCCATCACTAGTGATTACTGGGTGCTTGACAAGGTTTGACAAAAGATGGCTCTGCCTTTTTGCCAAGCTTGTCAAGTGCAGGAAAACTAAGACAAAGTAATCCATATTTTCTCTTAGTATATCTTTTGACTGAGCCGGAATCTCAGTGAAATTCCAACGCAGTCAATGTGAGTATTTCATAGAGATTGTATCTTTATGAAATACTTATTTTGGGGATTGGGGTAAAAAAGGCTGCTTTAAGCAAACCTGCCATCCACAAACATAAGAGTAACAAGGGGGCTTTTTGGGATAAATTATACCTTTTGTTAGTAAACTTGTCAATTTACTCAATTAACGGTGTTCGTATTCTAGAAATTGGATCTCATCTGATTTATATCCAAAATGGAAGTCTGTACCCAGCTTTAATGTAGCTTTCATTTATACTGATAGGCTTAGGTAAAATAATAAGGCATATAAACTAAAATATTCCATGTAAAACAAAATGGTATGTATAAATTGTACGTATAAATTTGGAAGCAATTTTCTTGCGCAATGCAGAGATTAACTGTATCATCCTTATAGTGCATATGCAACCACATTAAACAAAACATGAAAAAAAAATGTGTTAACTATCTAATACTGAGCATACCTCTAATATGGATAGAACCAGATAACCATATTACAAGGAAGACTGGTCTGGCAAAATAGATAATACTGTTGACTGCTTTTGGAATAGGTGCATCTCGTATATACATATACATATAATAAAAAAAAAACACAAGGTGACACACACAGGTTAAAATGGCAAATGAAGGTTAATTTACCACACCTGTGGCTTTTTAAATTGCAATTGGTGTCTGTGTATAAATAGTCAGCTCTTACATGGATGCACTGAGTAGGCTAGATACTGAGTCATGGGGAGCAGATAAGAACTGTCAGGAGACACTTGGTGTATTTACAACATAATAATAGGAACATCCATAATATAACACTGGGCGTATCTACAATATACTACTTGGGGCATCTAGGATAGAACACTGGGTGTATGTAGGATTTAACAATGGATGATACTATACTGGGCGCATCTAGGATGTAATATTGAATGTATCTAAGTTATTATAGCACTGGATGTATCTATGCCACTTGGTGCATCTAAGTTACCATCTAAATGATCTATTTCAATGCATAGACTATATGTATGGTAGGCAATATTCGTATAAATAAAACGAGACACACAATAACCACAGACAACGTTTAATTACTTTTCAATGGGCTTGGCCGTGGTGTTTATTCAAAGCTCAAGGGGCATACAACCATAACTTTGTAACCATAACCATATAACATATGGTTCACCAACTTTCAAAACTTTTAACTTTATTAACCACCATATTGTCAGTCAGTCATAACTAACCTGACCGCCTTTTATTTAAAACCCTTACCACCATATCCTTCCTCAGAACTTGACCCTGAGGATGACTTTTGCCCTAATGCTTCATAACACTACGACAATACAATTAAATAAAAGTAAAGTGGGGGTGAGGGGGTCTGTCCACACCATTCCTGCTTCAGTCCACTCTGACAGGACTAAACTTGTGCTGCTTCTTTTTATACTGTTCCAGTTTCCCGCTCTTTTTCTGCTTGCAACGTTCAACCAATCCCAGGCCAGCTCCAGCCCCCAGCAACAGTTGTGTCATCAATTCTGCCCAGATACCTGTCTAAATGACCAACTGCCACAAGATGTAAAATTCCTCACATTCAAATCCCAGACAAAACAGATTAACTCTTTCATTGCCACCATGCATATATGCCACAGTGCTTAGTGCCTGTGCCTTCTTTTTTAATGTTCCTTCTCTGTGACGTATTGCCATATTAAAAAAATCATTTTAGGAAAGAAATGCCATAAAATGATCTAACATTCTGGATGCACCCATCATATATGATGCATAAAATAGTCTTAGCCGTCTTGCAAAAATGGGTTTCTTTTATTTTTGTTAGCATTGGTACTAATAAAGTTCACCCTACAAGGATAAAACAGTGCATACCTTGTGTAGTGTATATACACAATACTCTCTCAATACATGTCAACATGTACAGATAGGACTTTGTAATGATAGCCATTGAGAATGACACAGAGCGTATCAATGAGAAAGCGCTGATAGGAGACACAGAGGTGCTTATCATCACAAAATTCTGTTTACATATGAAAGCTGTTTTCAAAATGTAATGCAATTATTTGCACAATTTAAATTTCATCGATGTATATGTTTGTAGGTGAGAGTCAACACGGCAAAGTAACAGTGTTACAAAAAGCAAATATAATTGTATTTTGTTTGTCGTTTGAATAGACCTTAAATGTGCTGCCGACATACAACAGCATTCAAGCTTTGTTAATATTGACTCAATCAATTATTTCCTTATTATGAGACTGTCTACCAAAAGCAATGCTATTCGCTACTTTAACCACATAATATGTAGCGTTTCTGATGCTTGACTGGAACAGCTGCTGGTGGAAAGGCACAAGTACCAGTCCTGATAATTTTAAAAACATTAAAGAAACTCTAAAAAGCACCATAACAACCTATGTTGTGGTGTTAAGAGGTCCCCTCTCAATCGCACCCTGCACACCAAAATTGTGATGATTTGCAAATACTGTTGCCTGCCGCTATAAACCGGCCAATTATATACATCAGAAAGGGAAGCTAGACTTCTTTTAAATATTTATGACCACATCCATTATAGTCCAAACCTTCTCTAACAGAGCCTGAGCTATACATGCATCACCAAGCGGGTAGTCAAATCATTTTTATTATTTCTAATTTATTGGAAGCTCGTTTGGGCAGGGCCCGCTTCACTTACTGTTCCCATCTCTCAAACATGTTTTGTTAGAGTTACTGTTTGTCTTGTTTTAGCCATTGCACAGCGTTATGGAATATGTTGGCGTTATATGAATAATAGTAATTGTAATAATTGCAATTGTATAATATTTATCTATGTAGTCCGCCAAAAGGTCTATGGGTAAATGCAAGCCTGGAGTGTCTCTAACCGTACATTGCATTTCAACTGATGGGTTGTGCAACAAGATAGTCATACTGTACATAAAACGTTAGCTACTGTATCCATTTAGATAGGCCCTGTCTTAGTAAATCAAGTAATTCTTTACATGTGATGTATTTGTTTCTAGGGAGGAGCTTATATGGTTAAGTTGTTTGAGGAGTATGCCACAGGTCCCGCCGTACTTACCGTGGTATTCTTGGAGGCAATAGCTGTGTCTTGGTTTTATGGTAAGTAAATGCGAATTATATTTTAAACAGACTTATAGTGGGGCCTATACTAACCAGGGACAGCTAAATAAATACTTGTAAAAATTTACAGGGAGTTTAAAATTTAGTAAAACTTAACTTTCTGTTGAATAATCACAAAAAAAAATAAAGACAATACTGTGTATTTAAAATTTTTGGTACTAAAATACTACTAATTTGTGAATGGTTAATTATTAAATTTACTAGCCACCCATTATTTGATTGGTCATTAAAAAAAAAAATATATATATATATATATATATATATATATATAGGGGGCGGGGCCGGGCAGCCATGCCAGCAGGCTGCATATCACAAGGGCTCCCCGAGGAATCGAAGAAACTCAGGGTATATAACCACCTTACCCGGCTTATACTGACCCGGGGGTCCATGGCAAGAAGCTCTGTAGTGTCCTGGTGTAGCTGGGGCGCCCGAAGCAGGGTGGCTCTAGGTCCTGGTGAGAGACTCTGGGGCTCGGAGATTGAGGCCTACCCGGGAAGCGAGTAGGGCGGAAGGCCGCTGCCTCGCTCTCCGCCCGACAGCAACTATCATTTGCCTGGCGCCCTCCTGGTCCCGTTACCCCCATCTCGGCCCCCACCAGGCAGGCTACCGCTTTTGCATCTCACCTGGGTGGCCCGAAGCCATAGGAGAAAGGCTACCACGCTCATCAAAATGGCCAACGGCTGCACAGCAACTTTGCTGACTGGGACGGTAATCCCTCTGAGACACACACACAACCTGAGCTGTTATCACAGGAGGTCCTTAAGGGCTCTTGAGCCCCCACGACACTGGCACATGCATGCTGACAGGTGAAAACCACCGCAGCCAGCACTTCTTCCACGTACCCGTGTCAAAGCGGCAATACTCGAAGCGCACTCTTTGCACATCAGACCGAGCAAGCTCCATCCACGATCAGTGCTGGGAGAATAAACTGAAACAGCCACAAGCATTGACTGCACGGTGCTACAGCCCTCGACTGCACACCAAGGCTTACAAGGCACGGCACTCAAACATGCCCATCAACTGGGAAGCTATGGCGGGACTATAGGATCTCATAGGGTAATCTCCAAGAACTCTCCCCACACCTAGGCATGGACTATGACCCCGTTGTCTCACGCTTTGCGCTCAGTTGGAGCTGGCGGTGACCCCAGCCGTTCACAATATGAAGCATAATGTACAGTATGCGTTGACTAACATACACAACCTCTGCATATAACCTTGTATATAGTTAATTTTTGTTTAAGCTTAATACATACTGAGGGAGATAGCGGAATGTGTGATGCTCTGCCTGGTGACACCCTGCTTTAATGAAAATATTAGCTAAGCTGGAAACTGAAATAGAACTGCATACTTCTCTTTAGTCAGCACTGCATAATCTATCATAACCTGAAATGTTCATTTAATGTCTTATCTACTGCATGTTATGCTGTTACTGAACAAATTTAACAAAAAAATCAACCTTAAGCTACTGTTTCTAATCGACAAATAATTCACGACAGACGTAGTTACCCAGCTTGTATTTAGCTTGTATTATTAACCAAAAAAAATTTGTGTTTTTCTCTGATGCTGTTCAGCAGTTAGCAAATAAGTGCTTGTAAACTGTTTGTGAATGCTGTTGTGGCATTACTGATATACGAATGTTAAACCATGCATAGCAAAAATAAAGAATAATAATAATAAAAAAAAAAAAATATATATATATATATATATATATATTATAAATACTATAAATACAACAACAAGTTGTAATTATTGGCATGTATTTTATTTTTGCACTTTATTAGTACATGGAATGCATTAATTACAAACATGTGTATTATCAGGAGTCCTGCATTATAGCCCAGTAATCTAAACAAAAAAGATACATATTTAAAAATATATATTTATTTTTTATGTTTACATTTTTGTAGAGTGTTCCTTTAAGAGTATATAATCTGGCCCTGCCCTTTATTAATACATTGATCATTTCTAACTTTTGTGTTGTGATTGCTCTGAAAACACACACTACCCTGACTGAATGCCAGAAAATGTTATTGATTGAATTCTGTTGCTGGATTGTGATCAAGGCCATAATGTCCAAAACGTAGAACTTAAACAAACCGGAGAGCATCTTACTGACCATTTAAAATGCAGCATATTCCACATGGTTAAGAAAGTTTTGTTGAAATCCCAGCGGGTCAGAACGGGCCATTGATTCAAAATGGAGTGAACTTGATAGGGTCCCATTGCTGTGCCAGTTTTCTCTCAGGAGCTGGCAAAGTAGCAGTGACCTGGCAAGAGACCTAGATTCTCTAGGAGTAGATTTCTTTCTGATTTGTCAGTGCTGCAATAATGCCTTACATCGTTAAATCAGAGTAGAAGACTCGGGGGCATAGAGACCTCTACCATACCAAGGCATTCCTTGATAGATCGGAATAAAATGTGAGATCATAGCCCTCAAATTTATGGGAGTCTTCTCCATATCTGCCAAACATAATGAAACTTTGTCCCAGCTTGTCAATCAGATTTCTCGTTCCAGAAGAAGGGACTATAGCTGACTTAGGGATACGATTACGATGTATGACCAATGTGTGCTATGTGATAACAATGCAACACTCTTCTCAGTAGATGAGGCAATTCTGCCAATCAACATTATCTGAAAGAACCGTGTGTGATTATACTGCAATACTTATTGTATTGTCTGTGTTTCTATTGCATATGTTACCCTTTGCACTGTGTCATTCTATTGAATATGCTACTTTTTGTTCTGTGTTTGTTATCCTACTCATTGTACTATTTGTGATTCTGTTTCTACCGATTTTTGTTTGTATACACGTTGTAGTAGTTATAATCCCACTGCATACAAAAAAAACCTCTAACATCTCTTACAGGTATTAACCAGTTCTGCCGCAATGTAAAGGAGATGCTTGGTTTTACTCCTGGCTGGTTCTGGAGGATATGTTGGGTGGCTATATGTCCTTTATTTCTTCTGGTGAGTCAGCACTTGTAGCACACAAACATGTTAATGCTTAATTAACAATGCCTTTGTCATGCAAGAACAATAAAGTAATTTGTGAGATGGGACTTTAAATCAGTCCATATTATTTGGAATCGGGGTTATAAATCAGTCCATATATCGACACTTGACTTTTTACTGGTGCATAGCTGATATCACTGCAAAAAAAGTATGTAGTGTTTAAAACAGTTATAAAGAGAGTATAACTTTATTAGAACCCATATTACACGGATCATTAAAAAAATAAGGAATACATTATCTTATATACAATTAATCCGGCAAGACAAAAATTTGAAACAGTAGCGTCTAACCTCCACTGATCTTGTGTAGTCCAGCAGTCGACCTTTGTAGATGTCCAAAATACTATAGATAAATTACAATGGCTTACTCCATGATCTTAGAAACAAATGTTCTGCAGTTATCGTTGGTTTAGATATCTAAAATATGTCAAGTTTATTATTGTACTCCATGAAATGTATAATGTAGGTGTGTATTTTTGCATCTCACTTTTCCATGTGCTTACTGTTCAATGCTTGGGAAACTATATTTTATAAAAGATTTAACAATTCACTAGAGCTCTCGAAATATCAGAATTTACTCAGCTTTGATTTTAGCCCCTTTATATGGTACATTACTTTCCAAAATTAGCTTTAACATTTCTGCCTTAAACATTATGCTCTGGACGGGCCTGAAGAACATTGTTAGGAAACAGACAGTGTCGGCAACATTCTCTTTGCCTTTTAGGAAACAGTAAACACAGTAAGCCCTTAAACACAGTAAGAGCTATTAATATCTGGCATTGTCGTATATTCTAAAACTAGGTAGATCCGCCTCGGTTAATAATAAAAGAAAAAGAAGAACAGGTTTACAGTAATATGAAATCTTGCAGAGGCTGATGTTTAATCTGTTTCATTTTATTAACTGAGTATAAACAGGTAAGCTTTGCATAAGCATCTGTGATTTCACCGAGTAAAGGTGATTAATATGCTTTCACAATGGTTACTATGCATACAGCTAGTAAATGTGTTTGCAAATAGAAACAGAGAAAGAATTAAAATTACATATAACCTTTTATCCATGGGATGCTCTGTTTTCTTTGAAATTCATATTAGAGATTTGGCAAATTACATAACAATCCAGTTGAGTTCAGGCACAACCACATGCAAGTAATAAGAAATAAAATAGAGACATAAAAAAGTTAAAGGGACTCTATAGGTATCAAAACAACTTTAATTTAACCCCTTAAGGACACATGACATGTGTGACATGTCATGATTCCCTTTTATTCCAGAAGTTTGGTCCTTAAGGGGTTAATGAGGCAGTTTTTGTATATAGATCATGCCTCTGCAGTGTCACTGCTCAATCTTCTCCAATTTTAGAAATTAAATCTTTTTTTTTCTATTTATGGAGCCCTAGCCACACCTACCCTGGTTATGACTGACACAGCCTGCATGAAAAAAAAATGGTTTTATCTTCAGTCAGATGTTAACTTACTTTATAATTTTTTATCTCCTGCTCTGTAAATTGACCTTTAATCACACACAGGAGGCTCTTGCAGGGCCTAGAAGCCTATTGTATATATACATACATACATTCACACATATATGCAATTTTTAATAGGTGGTGTAACAGCTTCCTGATCCAAGTTTGGATCTAACTACCATTCTGGGGTCAAGAAGAACTTTTTCCTAGTTTGTTGCAAATTGGAAAGCTCTTCAAACTGGATATTTTGCCCTCTTCGAATCAACAGCAAAAACTGATGTGAGAAAGGCAAAACTTGATGGACGCATGTCTCTATTCTTGAGGCACACCAAGAGATGAGAATGTATGCAAATCCCATTCTGTTCCAGTGGCGAACCTGACAGACCCTGCACTGAACTCCTCTAGAGCAGGGGTATGCAACCGTCGTCATTCAAGATGATGTGGACTACATCTCCCATAATGCTCTTACAGCCATATTGCTGGCAACGCATCAGGGGAGATGTAGAAATACACAAGAAAAAAAGGGAAGGCAGCCTTGAAAAGTAAATATTAGAACATAACCTTTACTGAATTTTATATGATTTATATGATATGATAAAATCAGGGATTAATAATAAAAATCAATGTGTAATCAATAACACCCCAATCATATGGATGTAAACCAATCATAAGATAAATACATGTCGTTTGGTGTTATTCTAATACCACTGGCAATTTGTAGACATAGAAGCTGGAGGAATAATGGCAGAAAATAACAGCATGGAGAGACAATGAAGAAGCTACTTCTATGTCTGGTTCCAATACAAGTTCATACAAACTTTACACTGTGTGTCCTTATTTAGATTCTTACTATTTGTTCAAGTCTTGATTTCTCAGTTATTGCTATTATCATTACACCTAACAACATGTATTTACGACAAGATATATTTTATAAATATATACTTTTTTGTTTCAATTTGACAATTTTTATTGGTTTTCAAAGGAGAACATCTCAAATATATAATACATTGACATAGTTGTAATGGTTTGATACAACTGATATCGAACAAAGTACATATACACAATAACGGTATCATGATTAGTGGACATTCCTCAGGTCGGGGTGTGAATGGTAATTTGAGCAGGGTAGAGGCTATTTTTGCAATCATATTCCAGTATTGTTTGAGTGAGTGACAGGTCCACCAAATGTGGAATATTGTTCCTTTATCAATGTCACATCTCCAACACATTGGAGAGGCATTGTGAAAATATTTTTTCAAGCGGGTGGAGACTTAATACCATCTATACAGAAGCTTCCTGACTAGCTCCATATGGCAGACGAATGTATGTTGTAAGGGAGTGCCCATTGTTCCACCAAGACAACCTTTTTTAAATTTGTCTTTCATGATGTTATATACCTTACATAACACACACACACATTTTCTTGTTAGGATGCTGCTGAAAACAAGTTTTTAAAAAGAGGTCAAAGGCAAGTCAGATGGGAACAACCCTTATGCAGGTTGAGTGGTGACTAAAAGCAATTTAAGTTGGAGATAAGAGGAAACCATGTTACTCGGTAGATGGGAAGAAAACTCTATGTTAGAAAAAGATTGCAATGTACTCCCGTAGAATAGTTGATAAAGATGTCTGATCTCCTGAGTCACCCAGGGTTTACTATAAAATGTGCATGTACCTAGGGACAGGGAATACAGAGGTGTTGCCTGTCCAATAGGGGCATATCTGTACAAAGAGTTTCTAGACATGTCCCACAGCTTAAGCAACAGTGCTGTGGTTGACAACATTTGCGCAGTGAAAGTCTCATATGAGGTATTAACCACAGAAGATAATGTAAACCTTTTAGGTCATGTCCAAAATGACTCAACATTCACCCATTGAGGTCCATTAGAATTTGGGTGAGAAGAAACAACTTGACTCATAAAAGCTGCCTTAAAGTGAAAGGTTCAGCCCCCACTGTCTACTGGTCTCTGCAGAAGGTTTGTTGCCACTCTCCCTTTCTTATTTTGCCAAATAGAAACATACAATGTGACGGCAGGTAAGAACAATTCGGCCTATCTAGTCTCCCCAATTTTCTAAATACTTTAATTAGCCCATGGCCTTATCTTACGTCTAGGATAATAAATCAATATATGTTTGTGAAATAAATTTTACAAACATATATTGTAATGGGTATCTGTTATGTTCTAAGAAGATATTAGAGTGTTGGCAGCAAGGACACCTTGATGACTGCAATCCTCCCACCCCAAAACAGGAATTTCCCTTCCCAACTCTTGAGAATCCCTGCAAATTATTTTATCATTTTAGCAGAGATACACTGAAATATGTTTTCTAAATTCTTTGTAATCTTAATTCCTAGAAAAGAGAGATAACATTCAGTCCCTTAGCCCAAAGTCCAGGGCCTGTGTCCTTAAGAAGATTAATTTAAAATATGAATATTTGCCAAATTCTTGCAACTGATATGGAGATTTGGGAGAGAAATAAGAGGTTGTATTAAGGTTGAGGAGGATGTTGTCTGCAAATAAATGTAATTTAGGTTTCCTGCCACCTCTTCTACTCTGTGTATGGAGTGGTTCGCACTAATGATTACAGCTAGGTGCTTTAGAGCCAAAACATAAAGCAATGGGGGAAAGGGGTACCCGTGCCTAGTTCCGTTAGTAATTAATAATGGTTCTGAAACAAACCAGCATTCAAAATACGAGCAGAAGGGGAGGGATACAATCAGTGGTGTATCCTGGTTTTGTGCTGCCCTAGGCAGGACAAAGCTCAGGCACCCCACCTCCCCTGCACCACCCCACCCTTCCCCCCTGCCCCGCCTTCTAAATACACACACATTTACTAGACACACATGCACTAGCTAACACACATACACATTAGCAGGCACACATTCACTAACAGACACGCATACACTCTCACTACAAGACACACTCCCTGACATACACACACACTAACAGACACACACTCACTCACTAACACACACACACACTCACACACACAAACACACATTTGTGTTTTGTTTTTTTAAATTCAACCCCTCCTTACCTTTGGGAATGCTGGGAGGGCGGGGGGTTCTCCTTTTCCCTGGGGGTCCAGTGGCTGCTGGGCAGGTGGCGCTGGCGAGAGAGCACTTTCCCCTGTGCGCTCTGCTCAGCTCCCTCGCACGCCTCAGAGTGATGCCGGTCACCTGGAGCCGGAATATGACATCATATTCCGGCTCCCAGCATCACTTTGCGGCGCGCGAGGGAGCTGAGCAGAGCGCTCAGGGAAAGTGCTCTCTCGCCAGCGCCACTCACCTGCCTGGACTGTTAGCCGCAAGGCTAACAAAACATTTGCCCTGGGCATTTGGGGCGGCTTTTTTTTGCCACCTCCTGGAAAATGCCACCCAAGGCAAATGCCTTGTTGGCCTTGCGGCTAAAACGTCCCTCGATACAATGCCTTAATAGCCCAAATATATCCAGGACTGCCTCAAGGATAATCATATAAAAATGTAAAACGTTTTAATATTTACTTTTCCTTTTATTCTTGTGGATTTCAATATTCATTACAGGGTATAAAAATGTTTCTGGCAACCTCTATCATTCCTTTCTAATTAGCTTACAGTTTACTATCAATGGAGATGCAGTCCACAATTTCTAGAATGCAGACGGTTGCCTATTCCAACCACTTTCTTTAGGAAACCAGATCAAATATCTGTCTTACCACAGAACATTTGATTAGTCCAACCGCTGTGTGTTTTTGTGCTTTTGCTTTTAAATACCCTAATTTTGTTTATTTTATCTCCAGTTCATCATTTGTAGCTTCCTGTCTAGTCCACCTGATCTCCGCCTTTTTAATTACAAATATCCGAACTGGACTGTTGTGCTGGGCTACAGTATTGGGACCTCCTCATTCATCTGTGTTCCGGTGTACATGGTTTATCGGCTTGCCAGCACGCCAGGCTCATTAAAAGAGGTAAGTAAGACAGCATAACTAATTGCTAAATGTTGTAGAATGTCAAATCTTACACTGGTTCCTAAACAAGTGGACCACACATGGTAGTGTGTGATTTTAAAAAGAAACAAGTGCATTTGTTTGTACAAGCTGTTTGAATTAATTGATTGAAAGTGAGTAGGAAGCTGTATGATGTAATTTATGTGTGGATGCTACATTTTTCTCATTCACTCAGATAGGGAGCCAATGAGTGGCTGAGCCAGAACAAGGTTGAAGCAGACATACTAATTAGAGGCAATTCAGAGCCAGGGATTAGCTAAAATGTGTGTATGTGTAGGCAAACCAATGTGTTGGGGATGTGCTTTGTGTATCCAGTGGTTGTAGTGTGTGCATGAATTTGGGGGTGTGATATGGGTTATATTGTGTGCGGGTGGTGAGGAACTCAGACCTGCACCTCCACTGGGTATAGACTGAGTTTGCGCGTCTTGCAAGTCCTGGTATTGTGAAGTATTGGAGCATTGCCATGGTAATCTCCATCAATTCTCTGAATCCTCTGGTGCTCGTGGGAGGAATACTCTAAGTCTGCACCAAGTGAAGGTGCAGGGTACAGTCTCATAGGTCTCCACCACCACCACCACCACCACAGAAGGCTGCATTTGGCTATTGAGTCTGATCTTTAATCTCCTGTAGGAAAACTGCACGCTATATTATATGGGGTAAAAAAAACATCATCCTATATACCAAAAATACAGTAATTTGTACAAGTGTCAGTTAAATTATGTGAATACCTTGTTTTTTGATGTCTTGAAACTAATCAATGAGGTCCATTTAGGTCAATTTATCTGCTTCAGCTATTTTTTTTTCCAAGAAGAATTGTAGTAAATGTTATGTTTCGGCATGGGGAGCTGTTTGACTGAATAATACTAGTGCATTTTGTAACTAAAAGTTTGAATCTTTTATTTCTGTATTTACAGCGCTTTATTAAGAGCATCACTCCAGAGACAGCTACAGAAATCCCCATGGGTGCAATTCACATGAATGCTGTGTAAACTGGAAGCCTAAATCTTATCCTTTCCCAATTACAAACTTTACACACCCCATTCTGTGCCTAAGGAAAACTCTTTGAAACCTCAGACTTGCTACAGTTCATCCACCTCCAACTGCTGAAGAATTACTCCTGGAATTAAAGCGTTCTTCAGGGGCTGAACTCCAAAGAGGAGATTCTAGCAACATATTTTGGGGTCTGCATTATAACTTTACAAAGGAACCGAACTAAGGAAAGGTGAATTGCATGCGTGTTTGTTGAGGATAATAAAAATAGTTACTGATGGTCAGCAGACATTTGGTGAAAGACAAGTACCTGCAGACATTATCACCATTGTCTCTTTGTATTTAACTGTAATAAGATATATATCATTTGTGCATCAAGAAATCCTTTATTGGAAATACTCTTCCATACAGGGTCCTGTTCCATAACCTCTCTGCATAATTGATCATGCTTGAAATTGTAATCCATGTTGTCCCCATGTTTAATGACTGCATCCCATAGTTTGGAAGGTAGCAGAGCAAAGAGATAAAAGGTTATCAAAGAGACAGAGTTATATTAACCAAAAGTATTGACTTACTGACTGTTGACTATGGAATTCTGTGTTGAGGCACTTTGGTTTACTGATTAATAATAACATATATGATGTGGTAGTGTCAGCACAGATTCTTTATAAGTGGAATACAGGTGCTGAGGTGGCCTACACAAGTTCAGGCTTTGAGGGTACATTCTGTAACTTCTGGACCATTGATCTGCTATGTGTAATTATGAATATCAAAAATACACTATGTGTGCGTCAGGCCTGATCCGGACTTCATAGCTAGCAGAATATTACTGTAAGTTTAGATCTTTAATGGGAAGTTCTGTAAGTTACTGGGTGACCCCGGACAATGGGGGAAAACCACAAATGTCACAATAAGGAAACCAATTCCATTGTTTTCCATCTTCCATTCCAGCATGTGTTAAAATTTTGCTAAGTGTTAGCGCTTCATCATCTGCTATATTAGGAAATATTACTAAAAGAAGTTTATGTTGCTGTGTACGTTCAGTTTTCTAAATGGTTACCGACAAAGAGGGAACAGCCTTCAATCTACCACAGTCGCAATATTTTAATAGGACAGACATCGACTACAACTTCTAAACCTGTGTGTAAAACTTTTAGATGTGCCTCAGTTTAAGAACATACTATTTATATTTTTTGCAGAGTCAGGGACACAACTAAAATACACATAGAAATTGCTTCTACTCTTCTGTTGTCCGTCAAACTTAGTGATGACCAAATTGTTCTAGAATTACAAACAGTACTAAAAAAATAAATAAGAGTGTGCCTCACATCTTTAGTGTCATTGCTGAGAGTGATGATAAACAGGTCTACAACCCGTAAGGCAGCTCATGGTAAGACAAGAAATGAAAGCATCCCGAACTCAACATGTGCAGTAAATAGTGTGTATATGGTTGAAATATTTTGACTATTATAAAACCTGCAGGACTTGTTAAAAACTGTGACTACTAGTGAGGGCAATAAAATAAACATCTTAGAGTTTGGTAACAGCAAAATCTATTCCCAGATCATCCTTGAAATCAGAAAATAATGCAAAGGTTTACTGCATTATTACAATAAAACACTTTACTACTTTTTCAAAGTTATCTGCAATTAGTAATTAGTCATCCAGATTCTTCCAACGCAATTACAAGTTTTGGATGGCTTAACCTGCTTGCAATAAGAGAGTTTCTTTTTATTACAAATGATATATGTATACAGTATTTTATATTTTAACATAATAAAAGGACAGCCACATTCTAAAACTGCTACACCAACACAGGGAAAAGCGGTATACAAACAGTTATATTTAAGATGACAATATTTTTCTATGGATAGTTAAAGTAGTAGGATTACTTGAGATTAGCGCCATATATGAATAATCTTTAATACTTGCCCCCTATGGAAGGAGAAGTATGGTCACCCTAATTATTTTCGGTGGTATCCTGGGGATGGTTCTCACAGCTCTACATAAGAACTGCAGTAGTAATATTTTTTGTAATGCTTAAGTCGTAGCATGCTTACCTAATGGGTGATAACAGACACTGGCAGCTATAGTGAAATCAACCACCAGGGACACTTTGGAGGATCTGTTGCTTATCAAAGAATAGAATTTCTCACTCTCTACACCCACAAATCTAACCAGTGATATCAGGGGTCGCTTTAGCTACCTGTATACTTGGCATCACTGTATGGAAGTGCAGTAAAAACACAATCAAGTTATTCTGCGCATCATTACCACTATATCCTACTTTAAAATGGTCATTCATTGGCTGGAATATTAGCTTAACGCGCTCAGTCAATGAATGAGTACCTGTGCAAAGAAATATGTACTGAATTGATAATAACACGCCAAGACTCTTGTTGCGGTCTTGATTATCATGCTGCCGGAAGGTGAGTTACACCTCCAGCGGCAACATTAAGTATGAAAGTGTGTGCAGCATTTCATGCCGAAACACTACTTTTACAGTATCCTTGCACCATGACCACTTCAAAACACTTTAGTGGTAACGGTGCTTGGGTTATCGCTTCAAAGCCATTTATCTGAACTGTGACAGTATATTTTGCTGTGAACGACACACTAAAGCACCTTCATGGATTTGGAGCTTCCATTAGCTCTTCTGAGCTAAGCTCTGATCACTCTCGGCCAATGAACTAAACCACCCACCACCAGGCTTACATCAGACAGAGATCTTTTGAATAGAGAAGTGGCTCACAGCCGACCTTAGTTAAGAAGTCTAACCATTCTAAAATCAGGCACTCCTGGCACCATAACCACTGCAACACTTTAGTAGGTATGATGCCAAAAAATTTAAACTTTCTAATTATGTTAAAGGTACACTATAGTCACCAGAACAACTACAGATTAATGTAGTCGTTCTGGTGAGTATAATCATTGCTTGCAGGCATTTTTATGTAAACACTGTCTTTTGAGAGAAAAGGCAATGTTTAAATTGCCCCCTAGGGACACCTCCAAGTGGCCACTCCTCAGATGGCCACTGGAGGTGATTCCTGGGGCAATGCTGCACAATAGGCAGCTCTGATGCTTAGCGTCTCCACGCTCTACATGGAGACGCTGGATTTTCCTCATAGAGATGCATTGATTTAATGCATCTCTATGAGGAGGTGCTTATTTGCTAAAATGGTGTTTAGCCCTGACCCCATACGGCTTCCTTGCTTATTTCAACCAATCCAATGCTTTCCATAGAGCATTAGATTGGCTAAAAATCTGCAATTCTGATTATATCACCAAGGAGGCAGATCGGGGACGGGGCCAGGGACAGCGGACCCGCTCAGCGCTGGGAATAAGGTGAGTTTTCACCTTTTTTAAGGGGGGGCAAGCCACCTAAATGGTGAATTAAACACTTTAGGGTCAGGAATACATGTTAGTGTTCTGGACCCTATAGTGTTCCTTTAAGATTTCTGTGCATTCTCTTTTAATGAACAAAGAGATGCCAATAGGTTTATAGGAGTTATTGACATTCAAGTTTTCTGAAAACCTGCCCTGTTCATGAGTAACACTCTAAAACATTTAGGAAGTGGGGATTAAAAGTAAATTTCAAATGAAAGATTCCATAACCTCTCTGAAAACAAATTTTACAATTTATCAATTTCATTATTTGTCACTTTGAATTCCTGGCAATTTCTCAGTTTAGTAAAGAAACCTGTGCTGCTCTCATCACTGGAAAAAGCCTTTTCATAAAATCACTGAACACCTAAATATATATTCACCTGTACTGCACATCCATGACCTGTCAGCAGCAGGGGAAGAAGTATGGCCACAGTTCCGTTATCACAACATGTATGAAATTTTTTTATCTGCCAATGAGAATCAACAGAGCAGAAAGTGAGATGCTATTGATGACCATATGAACCTTTTTATGATTCTGTTACATCAAGAGGGAAGGTTAGCGACAATTTTTGAGTTTTTATTTTCGTTACAACTGTTTTACTTGGAAGGCAATCAGAACTAATTTAGCTGCACTATAGCAAGCTTAAAGGGACACTATAGTCACCAAAACAACTTTAGCTGAATGAAGCAGTTTTGGTGTATAGATCATGCCTCTGAAGTTTCACTGCTCAATTCACTGCTATTTAGGAGTTAAATCACTTTTGTTTCTGTTTATGCAGCTCTTGCCACACCTCCCCTGGCTGTGACTCACAAAGCCTAAGTGAAAACAAAACGGTTTCCCTTTCAATCAGAGGTAACTGACCTTAAAATATTTTCTCCTGCTCTGTAAATTGAACTTTAATTACATACAGGAGACTCCTGGAGGGCATAGCAAGCTATCAATTGAGCAGGAGATAAGAAAATCTCAATTAAACAGAATTTGCAATAAAGGAAGTGCAAACATTAGATTACTCTCTACAGGATGTGTTTAGGAAAGCTGTGCAAATCACATGCAGGGAGGAGTGACTAGGGTGCAGAAGCAACGTGATTTAACTCCTAAATGGAAGAGAATTAAGCAGTGAGACTGCAAGGGCGTGATCTATACACCAAAACTGCTTAATTAAGCTAAAGTTGTTTTAATGACTATAGTGTCCCTTTCAGTTTAAAAAATATGGGACCTATCCTAGACAAGCTAGTTAAGACAAGTTTGTAGTTTTTTTTTTCTTTTTTTTCTAAGCTTTGATCCAATCTGTGATGCGAATAATAGGAGATGGTGGTAATGCATATATATTTTTATAGTAAGCTAGTAGGAGATATATAAATATATGGGAACTGTTACAAGAACACTATAGAATAAATAAATGGGTGTTTTAAGAAAAAGTGTACAAATCTTTGGATTTCCAGAGCTATGCAATGTATAGTGCAAGGTGCAAGGTGCATTTTTGGCAGCTGATGAGCTTAAGATAAAAATCTAAATAATGAAATGTTCCATTTGCACAGTTCACCTTTTCACATACTCCAAACTAACTCAGATGTGAAAAAAGACAGCTGGAGGATCAACGATATATCCCCATGTGAGAATTAAATATTGTGTTTTATTAACTCTTGGCAAATGGGATTCATCCTTCTTTCTTAGAAAGGGTCGAATCTGTTTGCAGTAGTTAACCCATTGGAATGTGAAAGCACAACAGTCTCCAGGACCATAGATAATACCCTGAAATAATAGCAAATGTAGATTGCGAGCCGTTTGTCTTCGCACACCTTTTAACATGTTCCAGTTGGGGCACCATCCATACAATCCGTGTAAACCCCCCCCCCAGAAATTATACTCTATACCTAGGCAGTCTAGCCACCCCAATTTCTTTTTTTAAATCTCACTACTGCTATTGTTACTACATCGCATTGCTCCTGGTCTGTTACTTAATGGCTTATAAAGCGAACGGAATACTACTCCCCTTAAAACACAATGCAACACAACCCACAGGCAAACACATGGGTTTATGTAAAGAGAGATTATCAAACTGGGCCTGTGACTTTTAGATGTTACAAAAAGAATATTCCCCTTATTTGAAAGGATACGTGCATTTTAGGACTGCATGGGTTGACTGATATATTTCCTGTGACCAGTAATCAGAACTATTGAGGACCTTTACAAATCCACAGGCCCTCACACCAAGATAGACACTCTTAGACACACTTCTAGATAAAAAGATCTGCAACATGGTCCAGTTATTGTAGATATATCTGAGCGTCTAGAAGCAGAAAGGACAATTTACTACATTTTGCTGCCGAGTGAAAAGTATTCTACAAATAGTTTACAAAAAAAGATAAAATATAAAAGTTCAAACTGTAATATTTAAATGTATCTCTTCCTACTCTCTTGCTGTATAAACTATAAACACAATAAAAAGAAGATTGAAGATTAAATAAAGGGCCCTGTTCTAAATAATTACTTTAAGTCTAGAATAATTACAGCAAATCATTCCAAAAAGGTGTAAAATTCTTCCTGGCTTAAGAATAATTTTTTTACCTATAGATCCTCTGTTTTATGAAACAACGCTGTTTTATGAAACACACAAGATTATTTTTTTTACGAAATATTCATTTTAGACTGCTGTAAATGTGTAAAAGATCAGATAAACCTATTTTAGCCCATTCCCCACATCTTATTAGACTGATACCCTATGAAATGGCTTCTACATTCTCACAATATTGACTTAAATGCCAAAAAATAAATTCTAGAAATATGCAAAATCCATAACGGATTTAGCAAAATCTAAAATATCTGATAAGCAGTTTCTCACCGTTCATTTTATTAGGTGTCCAAAGACTACATGATATAACATCGCGGCTGTTAATGTAAAAAAAAAAATAGATAAGTAAAAGTACCACTTGGTTGCCAATAGAAATTGCAGCAATGTGTCACAGAGAGTGACTTGTAGAATTTTGAACCTTCGTGAATTCTTTACAATTCTCAGTTTAGTAAATAAAACCCAAATGTCTTTTTGCAGTTGTGACAAAAGTCCCACCCGAATGCAAAATCAACAGCCGATTAAAAGCTGTAATTTTTGACAGTTTAAGCACGGAGTTTACAAAATTGTACAACTGAAATGGGAGTTCTTGACGATGCGGAATACAAACTGAATACAAGCTGTATCTCGCATGTGTATATGTATGTGTCAAGTCACAAACTACCCCAACACCTGTGAAATATGAGCTCTCACAGTGACGGCAGGAAAAGTCCTGGGTAGACTCATTGGTCTATTCAAATAATTGCAATGATGAGATTATTTTATCATTAAGTATCTTACAGGTATTTTGCTGGTTTTTGAATTTTGACTTTCCCTGTATATATAAGACATGAAATTGTCATTATTCACATGAGAAAAAAAAATAACACAAAACAAATAACACAATATTAAAGAAAGGCATACGTACCTCTTCTGTTGGTATGTTATAGTACAGCATTGCCATAATTATATGGTGAAATAAAAGTAAAAAAAATAGTTTGTAGAAAGCACTTGTATGTACTTTCAAGATTTTACTTATCGGGGTGGTGTTTATTTGCATTTATTTGCATTTTAAAAGACTGTTAATTGCTAAGTTTTTATCAGAATTATAGGCATGTCTAATAGCAAAGGTGCAGTGTACTATACTAAATGTTCACACACTGCATTATTTTGAGCTGAAACTGTACATCTCAAACAGATTTACTGGCTGATGAGAAATATTATATATATATATATATATATGTGTTGATCAGGAATAGTTGTAGCATGTAACTGGAGTATTAGATGTACATATCTATATATCATACTCTTTCACCTGTATATTATGTATCTGTTTTAAATTATGCCGCCATTCCACTTCTGAATGTTTAAAGACAGATTGTAAATCATCAGTATGTGCCTTGTATTGTAACTGTTACTGTAATAAATCTAATGACATAATAAATATATCAGTAAATGGTACATTGTGTTTTTCTCTATGACTGCTATTTAGGAGGTGGGTAGAGAACCAAGGTAGAGATAAGCCCACCATATGAAAGTCATGCAGTTGGCTTGTCAGGCCCACTCTGTTAACCCTGTAACTTACAAGGCTAGCAGGGCAGTTATTATCGTGACACATATTTAGATACAATTTATCTTTTTCTCTTTCAAACTGGGAATGACATCAAACAAAATAATATAACCAGCCCACTCACAATGGCTCCTCTAGGATGCACAGTGCTCTATCATCCAGTATAATGTAGATAAAAACAAGTAGTTCACTAATCCACATTGAGTGTAAATGGAACTGCAGGAATTTATTGAGGTTCCAAAAAAGATAAACAATGTTTCGACCTTACCACAGGTTTTTGTCAAACTATAGACCAGTGATGGCAAACCTTTTTGAGCCCGAGTGCCCAAACCACAATACATGCCAACTTTTTTCCCCTCAAAGTGCCAACACGGCAATTAAACCTGAATACTGAGATTTAAGTTTAGAAAAACCAACTCGTACAGTTGTCCGAACTAATTAACATCTTTTGTTTTAAAAGAAGAACACAACGGAGTTCAATGATACACATTTTAAATAATGATATAAATAGATAAAATTAAGCTTATATTTATTAGTATCTCCAACAAATGCAATACATACACACAGACTGCTGAACACATTCACACACCGGCCGCTAAATACACATACAGACAGACGACTGCTGAGTACACACACACGCAGTCTGCTGAGTACACACACACAGTCTGCTGAATACACACACACACAGTCTGCTGAATAGACACACACACAGACTGCTGAATACACACACACACACACTGCATTAAGGGGTGCAGTGTATGTGTTTGTGTGTAAGGGTGTGGAGTGCTGTGTGTGTGAGGGGTGTTGTGTGTGTGTCTGAGGGATGCTGTGTGTGTGTGTCTAAAGGGGTGTAGTGTGTGTGTCTGAGAGATGTAGTGTGTGTGCGGGTGCTGTGTGTGTGCGGGGTAGGGATGCTGTGTGTGGGGGAAGGGGTGCTGTGTGTGGGGGTAGGGTGATGTGTGTGGGGGTGCTGTGTGTGGGCAGGTAGGGTGCTGTGTGGGGGTAGGGGCACATTAAAAAAATATATATATTTATTAATTCTGTATCCCCCCTCCCTTCCTCTTACCTTTGGTGAAGGGGGTGGTGGTGGAGGAGGGGACCACCCAGCTATCCCTGGTGGTCCAGTGGTGGTAAGTAGGTTTGTGTGAAGCAGCTCTCCTGTACTCCCACGCGATGCTGTGTGGAGCATTGCCATGGTAACGCAAGGCAACGCTCCACACAGCATCGCGCGGGAGGACAGAAGAGCTGCTTCCTAGAGCCCTCCCCCTGCCTCCCGACACAGAAGCAGAGTAGGGAAAGGGAAAAGAAGAAAAAGAGAAGTGATTAAGTAAAATATGATATACATCAAGACCAGGCTGGGTTTATTCCTGGTAGAGCAGCTTCAGGTGGCTTAAGAAGGATATTGGATGTTCATGATGCTGCATCAAGGAAGAATGTTTCCCTTCTGACCCTGTCACTGGATGCTGAGAAAGCCTTTGACAGGGTCAGATGGGATTTCCTGGCAAATACATTGAGGGCATGTGGTATATGATGCCATTATGGCACTGTATACTACGCCTTCAGCGAGGACGGTAGGCCCAGGAATAGATGCAGACTGGTTTAATATCAAGAATGGTACTAGACAGGGCTGCCCCCTGTCCCCTCTGCTCTATGTTTTAACCATTGAACCCTTGGCGGAGGATATAAGGCAAAATGGGAAGATTAAGGGACTTAGGCTAAATAAAATAGAACACAAGATTAATCTATATGCTGACGATGTCATGCTAATGCTGCAGAACCCTAGATCCTCGTTACCGGAATTGATAAAGGTATTGGCTGAATATAGTGAATATTCAAATTATAAATTAAACATCAATAAAACTATAATAATGACAACTAATATATCTAGAGAAGAAAAGCTTTTTATTAAAATATCTTACGATTTTGTCTGGGCAAAGAATAATACTATATTGCTTGGTATCAAAATCCCAAGAAACATAAAAAAAGTTAATTTTCTCCCCCTTATAAAATATACAAACAAGATTTTAAAAGATTGGGCCAGTAGGGAGATTTCATGGATAGGGCGTATAAATACTATCCGCTCCTATATTCTGCCCAAATGGAACTATCTTTTTAGAATGTTACCAATACAAGTTCCAATCCCTTGGTTAAAAATGATACAGTCAGCTTTTTCTAAATTTATCTGGAAGGGGAAAAAACCCAGAATAAGTTTACATCAGTTATCTAAGAAAAAAAAAGATGGAGGTCTTGCTGCTCCAAATATAATAGAATATCATAATGCCTGTATGTTGGCTCATGTTCTTAATACTATAAGCAAAGATCAAAAAGATTTTGCTTGGTATCAAATAGAACAATCACTAGTAGAGACTGAAAATCTGAATGCTCTGTTCTGGGCAGTAAGAAAGGAGAAAAATAGGAGTAAACCAGTATGCCCAGGAAATTCGATTATTATCTCTAATATTTTGGGATACTGGAATAAAATCAAGAAAGACTGTAAAATAGAATATAGATTGTTTCCATTTTTACCCATAGGTGTGATTAAAGGGAACATTGAGGATCTGAATATTAGTGGATGGGCACAGAAGGGAATTAAGAATATTCAAGAGATTATCGAGAGAAAGGAAATTAAGCCATTTAATCAGCTACAATCAGAGTTTGGGATTGATAACAACGAGATATTTACATATCTAAGAATTAAGGTTTTTTTGGTGAAATTCTTGGATTTCCAGCTTAATAAAATCTCAAGTAATCTTAAAAAGATTCTGGAAAATCAGGGAAAAAAAGGCCATATTAATAGATGCTATGAGTTTTTAAAGGGCTCCAAGAAACCTTATGTCTGGAAATCTAAGAATAAGTGGGAAAAAGACCTACGTATTGAAATTACTGAGCAAGACATGATAACTGCGCTAGTTAAGGTAAACAAATCGGTGCATTGTTTGAATATAGTAGAGAATTTTTATAAACTCATCAATAGGTGGTATTTGGTCCCAGAAAAACTGGCAAAAATTTATAAAGATCAGAATCAAGCCTGTTGGAGATGTAACGATGGGAAAGGAGATTATCTCCATATATGGTGGCAATGTAAATTCTTAAATAACACATGGAAGAATATCTATCAACAAATTTATAATACCTGTCAGATTTATATACCTTTTACACCACAGAGTTTTTTGCTACATCAGGGATGGCCTCTTATGCCTAACGAAAAAAGTATGTTAATAATTCATATTTTAATGGCAGCTAAAACAGTCCTAGCTAGGTACTGGAAAAGCAATAAAGTCTTAGAGTGGGCCGAAATTAAAAAACAAATAATATATCAATGTAAAATGGAAACTGGAATAATTCAAGGAAACTCTGTGGGTCTGAGTAAAACTAGTAGGTGGGAAAATATAGTGGATAGGTTTTTGGCTTGTAATGAAGGCTTATAATATAGAAGGTCTGAGCTGCCCCCGCAGTGAGTGTCTGACTCCGGAGGGAAACTAGTGATATAAACATTTATTTGAAAGTAATAGGTACAAATGGTTAACATAATGCTGGTTCCTCGGGAGTGTATCTGTTTATCTGTTTATAGTGTGAACGAAGTGTGGTGATACCTCAATTTTCTTATATATGGAATATACAGACAATGTAGCCCTAAAGTGGTTCATTCCAGATATGGATTTCTAACTATAGGTATTTAAAAGGTATAAAAACTATTGTGCCTATAAAATGTTTATTTATTTATTTATTTTATCGATATCTGTTTTTAACGGAATATATTCATGTGAACATTTGTAATGCTTATTGAGGTATTGTATGTTACGTCTGTATTTGACTATGTTAAAATAATCAAAAAATCCTTTTAGAAAAATAAAATAAATATATATAAAAAAAAAAAGTAAAATATGATGGTCTGCAGTACAGTTAGATGGCTATATACATGAAAAGTACATGGAAAGCACTGCTACCCATTTTTTTTGCAAAGGAAAGAGATGGAAAAGTATGCTTGGAGAAAGAAATGCTATAACAGCACCCTGTTGACCCCAGATATGTAAGTTGAAGGCATCCATTGGGTAGAAATAGGGTTAGCATTGCAAAAAATGGAAATCCATGTCTCTGTGGGGTCAAAGAAGCTAAGACAATTTAAAATTAACTGCTCATGAACAGCTGTTGGTATATTTATTTTACGAACAGAAGCCTTGAATTTTTTTTGGAAAAACATTCAAAATTATGTAATTTTTTTTATATAAAAATGGTGTCATAGTTTTTATAAATTGTTTAATATTTTGTTTTCATATATTGATTTGATGGGTTACATACATTCTATGTTTTGATATTTTAATAAATAAAAAAATGTTTTTAAAAATATTAGATTAAGTCCAGAGTGAACATATCTAATATATATATCTAAAATGAAAAAAATTAAAAATATATATAATACATTAAATGTAACAAAGAGATAAAACAGTGAAAAAGACATATAGATAAAGGTGTGCTGGGCTGGTAAATAGACACGGGTTTTTGTGGTAAGAAAATAAGAAGGAAAAATTTAAATATTTGTCATAGGAATTTAGGAACAGAGGTAGCTATACAATACGTTTAGAAACAGCAGAAACACACTAAATAAAGCAGCTGTAGTACAGATCTCAAACAAACAGGAGGGTTGATTGCAGGGTTCCTACTTGGGCCATCCCTTGGGTGAGCACCTTTAGTTACCTCATTACGTTACTTTTAATTACAATATATAAATTAGATGCAGTGTTTTTAAAAAAAAGATGGCTAGTTATAAAGAATTAACAGACAGAATTTCCAGCAACAAAACAGAAGAAGCAATAATGATCAATGGGTGTGAGGTGCAAAGCAAAGTTTGGAGGATAACACCTGTGCAACTGTAAAATACAATAAAAGTGAAACCAGTTTGCCTAATAGAAAAATGTATAGATGGTTAAAATAACTAACAGTGAAACTTGCATAATAGAAAAGAACACTAGGTGATCAATAAATAGTATTTCAGGAGAGTGAAATAAAAAATAAAATAAACAAAATCTACTTGTCTTAAAGTGGTAGCCCAATCTACCTGTTCATCACAAACTAGCCCAATTTACCTGTCCCAACCCCCCCAAAAAAATCAAAGATTGGGGGCCCTTGGCTTAAGCCATGGACATTGATGGCGATTTGGAAAGCTCATTTTAACAAATTTAACCAAATGGAAACTTTTTATTTTTTTTGTAAATCTTTATTTTTGTCGTGCATGGTAATAACGTAGCAGATCTTACAATACAACATAGAGAAACATGGCTGTTGATCAGCATTTTGATTAGACTGCACATTTTAAGGGTGGAAAGGGAGAGGAAAACAAGAATGAAACAGAACATTTTCTTAAAGGTACAAAACAGGCTATGCAGACTGATAATGAATTAAAAGGAAGTGAGTTTTCCTATGTTGGTGTGTAGTTGATTAACATGGATCAGTGCCCCGGGTCCCCTGAATGAACAAGGACGTTTGCCTTGCTTCCAAGGCCTAGTGGGCTTTGGTGAGTGATGTAGGCTTATATACAACAAGACATTCATAGTGGTTTATAATGAGCCCTAATGGGTGTATTACTTGGGTGTAAATATTACATCATTGGGTAGCTAGGCAGATTGAACAGATAGTGGTAGCTAATAGGGTATGTCAAAAAGTATCACTCATTTTTATCTTAATGAACTAAAGAACTCAAAATATGTAACACGTCTAGGCTATAAGCCATATACTCGTCAGGATTAAAACATGTACAGAGCAGGCTAAAGAGTTGTAAACCACTGGGTGCTCGAGACATGTCTGCATCTAGCTATGCATGATAAACAAACCACGGAAATAAAGAAATAGACTTATTCTAGTTAAACAAAAGCAGAGAACTCATAGATGATAGTGCTTGTAATGGTCAGGAAGCAACATGTAGCCGCATATTTAGAGCTGCCCCGGGGTAAGTCCTGGTATGCACGCTGTGGTACTGTCCAGGAATGTGGTCAGACGGTCATCCTATGCACATGATCAGGAAGCAGCCAGCAAGCAGGTGTAGGGACCACATCCAATTTTGGCCAATCTGGATTTTATAGGCCATAGCCTCTGCTTCGCTGGTCTCCGCCTCCCGCCAGCTATATGGTACGGATTTTCAGGGGGTGAGTATCAAGGACTCGGAGAGCGGCTGTCACTCCTCTGTCCACGCTTGAGTAGGCCGCAAGCCTGATTGTCTGCGTTCCGGGTACGAAACTGATAGATTTTGGTACCGTTGGATACACCGGATTCCCCTTGACTGGGAGATCGCCGGTATCTGTCCTGTGTGTCAAGTGGCTCTGGTGATTCGCCAATTAAAAATCCCATTCTGTGGAGCTCAGGCGAAGAATGTCTGATGCGCTCGGCCTCCAGGCTCTGCCCCCCAAATGGAAAAATTGAGGTAAAAATTTATATTCCTTAACTTTTCTATAGTTAGAAAAGATTTTTGCATATATTTTGCCATTTGGATTTTTATTTTGCAATTTTTAAAAAAATGTTTTGTGGATCACCCTGAGAGTAGTCTCTCCATTTGTCACAGTCTGTCTGTATAAATGTTGGCTGTATGTAATGTGTGTTTTTGTGCTGTCTGTATTTAATGTGTATGTGGTGTGTGCTGGCTGTATGTACTGTGTGTTGGCTGTATTTTTTACATTCTTTATTTTATTGTGCACAAGGTAACAAGCAAACTGATATTGCCAAGCACATTAAGATAGGAAGACACTGGCATGGCATGCATCACAATAGCACATTTTTGTGAAAATGAACTAAAATAAAATTAGTGTGACAATCATGCTTGTAGAGACAATTCAGCAAGGACTTGTAGAAGAGCAAAATTCAGAGATATAGCATTAAATGTCACATGAAAACGCTGCTCATGATATGAGAAGTAATACATTATGCTGGGATAAGATGACTAGAGGGTTGTTTCACTGCAGATCGATTGGGCATTAATTGTTATCTATGTATAAAGAGCAACACAATAAAGCTTAATGAATCAAGCTGGGATAGTAGGTCTATGTAGATATAAGAGCAACGCTTAAATCTAAGATAGCCCTCCAATCATGACAAAGAAAGGTGATGCATAAAATTAAACAAAGCAGATTATAAATAAAACCACTGGAGTCTCGGTGGCAGTCATCTGGCCCAGCGCTTTGAGATTGCTGTCAAGGACATGCTTACAAGCCCCTCTGGTATGCAAGCTTCGGCCTACTCCCACCACTGACACAGTTGAGGGAAGCGATAGCAGGGTTCTGGCAAGTTGGAGAGTCCTGTGAGTGTCACTCCGCCAGCCCTAGGCCCTGTACAAGCCCTTATCCTGTGCCCAAGGTTCCAGATCCACTTGTATCTGTTCCTGATGGTGTCGGATTCCTCCAGTGGGGCCCGGAATAACCCCCACTGGTCCATAGGTGGGAGAGGAGGGGACGGGGGGAAGAGACCTGTGAGGAGTGTCAAAGGACTGCTGTGTGGTTGTGAACAGGGCACATTAACAACTTCATCAAAATTAAGTTTCTATGGAAATATAGAATGTGACGGCAGATAAGAACCATTCGGCCCATCTAGTCTGCCCAATATATTTAAAAATACTTTTAATTAGTCCCTGGCCTTATCTTAAGTCTAGGATAGCCTTATGCCTATCCCACGCATGCTTAAACTCCCTCACTGTGTTAACCTCTACCTCTTAAGCTGGAAGGCTATTCCATTCATCCACTACCCTCTTAGTAAAGTAATACTTCTTGATATTATTTTTAAACCTTTGTCCCTCTAATTTAAGACTATGTCCTCTTGTTGTGGTAGTTTGCCTTCTTTTAAATATAGTCTCCTCCTTTACTGTGTTGATTCCCTTTATGTATTTAAATGTTTCTATCATATCCGCCCAGTCTCGTCTTCCCTCCAAGCTATACATGTTAAGTTCCTTTAACCAGGAGGCTGTTGCCACTAGCTTACCTTTAGGTCACTGGCACCCTTCCCTGAGACTTTCCTTCTGAAGATTTTAAGAATGCGGAAGGACAACGGAGTTGAGCGATACAAAGCTGGAGCAGACTTTGGAGTTAAACCGTTTGTGAACAACCATAACACCTTAAATTAATTTTATCATAGCAGGGGTACATTGTGTCTAACCACGATCATCCTGGAGATATGGAAAACCCACTCCCAGATGCCTTCCAATATCCGGAATCGGATGATTGGAGACTCCGGCTGCATAGAGGCATACCGCTCAAGATTGGATTTCTTGATGCCATCTTGTTATAACGTTTTATTTGCTTTTGACCTGTTGTCCTTTATGTTTATTTTTTCTTTCATAATAGTTGAAGTGCTTTCTAGCAATGGCATCAAGAAATCCAATCTTGAGCGGTATGCCTCTATGCAGCCAGAGTCTCCAATCATCCGATTCCGGATATTGGAAGGCATCTGGGAGTGGGTAATCAAGGGCAGCTACCAAACAGGATTAAGGTCCAGCCAAATGTGTCCTGCCACCATGATGCTTAGTCATTTTTTAAAGGACAGAGAAGGCTTTCATTTAACATTCTATAGGCACATCTAACAAAACATTACGTGTTAATAAAATGTTTCAAAATGGGAAATATTTAAAACTATTTTTTGTTTTCACATTTTTGGTTATAATAATTTTTACATATCCAGTGCAACAAATTAAAAAATTAAAATAGATTCATATATCAGTCCGGATTGTTAAATGCCTAAAAATGTTTAGGATCTAAATTTATTTTTGATCGTAAACGCTAACCCTACACCAACCCCCAGACTAACCCTGTACCAACCATACCCGATAACCCATAACCAATGTGGACACTAATTCTAACCCAGTATGCCTACTCTAATCTTACCCTTAAATTCAACCCTACACTATCTTTAAACCTGAAACAGCATTAACCCATACCTTACCCTAACCCTACAGTGAACCCTACCGCAACACAAAGTTAGCCTACACTGCTCTTACCTCTAAATCTACCCCTACCTTAACCCTAACGTAGCCCACTGATCGTTCTATTCTGATATTAGAAATGGGATTTACTGTTATGTATGTAATACAGTAGATGGTGGCATGTTACATTTGTTACAAATGTGTTGCTTTTTCTTTATAATTGCTTGAGAGACAAAATTAGTTTACATCTCTTGAAGGGAATTTATAATCTTTATCAAAAATAAAGGAATGATAGAGGATACAATCAAATGAATAGTTTTGAAAATCGTCACTTCCTAAGCAAGGTGGTGAAAATTAAGAATGTGATGAGGCCTTTCCAGCTACAAAATCCACGAGGGAGGCTGACCTCCGGGGAAAATTACATTTACGAAATAGAAACTAAAATAATTTTTTATGCAATCTTAAAGGACCACTATAGTGCCAGGAAAACATACCCTCAGGGTCCCCCTCCCGCCGGGCTCTGGGGAGAGGAAATGGTTAAACACTTACCTTTCTCCAGTGCCGGGCGGGGAGCTCTCCGCCTCCGATCCTCCTCCTCCCTTTCGGCTGAATGCGCACGCGCGGCAAGAGCTGCGCGTGCATTCAGCCTGTCTCATAGGAAAGCATTTACAATTCTTTCCTATGGACGCTTGCGTGTTCTCACTGTAATTTTCACAGTGAGAATCACGCAAGCGCCTCTAGCGGCTGTCAATGAGACAGCCAATAGAGGATTTGAGGGCTGGATTAACCCATTTATAAACATAGCAGTTTCTCTGAAATTGCTATGTTTATAAAAAAAATGGGTTAACCCTAGCTGGACCTGGCACCCAGACCACTTCATTAAGCTGAAGTGGTCTGGGTGCCTAGAGTGGTCCTTTAATTGGTCTGGGAAGTAATGTAAGAGCAACAAAAATCTAATCCCGACAGGGAAACTAATATAGAGGTAGGTATGCATTTAATCCTTGTCTAGTCAGAGATATGCCCAGAGTATCACTATCCAATGTCTTTTGCACATATTTGCCACGTAACTGGTTAACTATGGCCAATCCCACTCTCCTTGTAAACACTACTTCTGGTGTTTT
The DNA here is from genome assembly GCA_933207985.1 of Pelobates cultripes. Taxonomy (NCBI): domain Eukaryota; kingdom Metazoa; phylum Chordata; class Amphibia; order Anura; family Pelobatidae; genus Pelobates; species Pelobates cultripes. The sequence goes on from OW240912.1 coordinate 72,670,475, forward strand.
TACCAGACACTGGTAATATTCTAACAAGCAAAGACTTCCAAACAATATGAAAAGAAGACCATGGATATGAGCAGATGTTGGTACCAACGATTGAATTGATTTAACTGAAACAAAAACTAAAACTGAAAAGATATTCCAATTACAATCACGGCAGCATAAATATTTTTATTTGCACAAATCGTTACAACTGTTTTGAAAAACAACAAAAATAGAACAGCCTCAACAGGAAAGAATATAGCAAATGGATTTTTGCATTCCTGTCTGATGAAATACCCTGCACCTAGACGTGTATTAAAAATATTGCCACAAATCTAGACACACAAGACTTGCTTCATTGAAGTAGTCTTCAATGTCCACTTAAAGCAACCACCAAAACCCCACTTTTCAATCATAACATTACTAGTCCTCTTCTTTTTCTACATATGCTTTGTTTCCAAGTCTTGCCATTTGCCTTGCAAGATAACGGTCTCTGGCTGATAATACAGTCTCTTCGCTGGTACGCTTGGCAAACTTGCTGCTCATGGAGGAAGCCTGGTTTTGGGTTTCTTCCACCTTCTCGGAGTCTTCAACTTTGCGCTTGACGTCAGCAGGTTTTACATGAAGTGTGTCATCATGATGCTCTGAGAGTGGTGGGCTTTTTTCCTTGTCGGATTTGTTTTTCTTATCTTTATCTGACCGGTCTTTCTTATCTGCATGTCTATGTTTTTCCTTATCTGTCCTATCTTGCCTTCTCTCTTTTTCCTCCTTTTCTCTGTGTTTCCACCCCTGTTCCCTATACCTATCCCGATCCCTTTCCCTATCTCTGTCAGAATACTCTCGATCTCGTTCCCTTCTTGTGTCCCTGTTCCCACCCTCATTCTCCTTTCTGTCTCTATCTCTTGCTCTGTAATCTTGCTCTTCCCAAGCCCTGTGTCGATCTCGGCTGTTGTAATCCCTATGCTGTTGTCTTTCGTCATATTCCCTGTCGTAATCTCTGTATTTTTGATACATGTCTCTCTCTGACCGACCCGTGCCACTAGCTTCCTTGTATCTGCCCTTTTGTTCCTGGTATTCCTCTTCTTCAGTGGAAGAACTTGAACGTCTAGTTTTTTTTGTAGCTTTGTAGCTGTCGCCTTTTCTTTCGTCTTTATCTGGCTTGCTCTCAGGGGCTGCTTTCTTTTTATCGGGTGTGCTCTCTTCCTCACTAGACGCACTTCCCAAATCACTATCAGCATCTATATTTTCTTCCATCTTCACGTTGCTTGTTTGCGCTGGTATTTCTGCACTGCTCTCTTGGTTGTGTTCATCTGAATATCCTTTTGACTTTTCCAGTTTTATTCTAAAGCAAGCAGGGAGAAACAAGACAAAAACACTTTCAAGTCACAAATGTTAATGCATATTTGCTTGATAGTGGAATAGATTATTTTAAGTTAACATTTTTAGTTTTGGACTTGAGGTAAGTAGCTCAAAATGTTCCCTTTTTACTGAACAACCTAAGACAGGAGCCAGTGCCCAGTAAGTAAATAAATGAATAAAATGTGTCTGCGTTAGGTTTTACATATATTCAGTACAAAGGATGGTTTCTTATATGCCTCTATAACTTGAGGCATTAGCAACCAATCGGATTTTACCAAATCTGAGGATTAATCAATAGACTTATCATCCAGGAAAACCAGCACTGAGATTTTTACTTTATTGCTTAGCTTGTATATTTGGGGTAATGATGGGGTAGCTAAAAAAAAAAAATATAAATCAAGTGTTGCTCAGAAACCATCCTTAAAATTTGTGTTAATTTGAGCATCACTGGGTCATAGTTCCAGAATAAGAGATGAATACTACCATCCACCGACTATTTATGTGAACTTGTAGCCCTATTTAATGCCAAACCTGTATTTTTATTTCTTTTTTTAATTGGACCTACTAGTGTTTTTAGTTACTATTTGTTATCTGTGCAGTGTGATTAACAAATTAACTAATATTTGGGTATTTTGTAGGAAACTAAGTGGTAGGTAATGACTCTGTATAGATTATACATTAATGGTGGCACAAGACAACGGGAAAACATATGTAGAGCTGTAGATATCTTGGTGTCCCAGCATATTGTGTCTATGGTCTATTTAAGCATGCAAATAGCCATCGGTGGGGTAGTCTGCATTAATTGTTTTTTGTATGAATTCTGACAATATTGTTGTTTTACAGTATATGTGGCACAGTGTACACTTTACTGGTATTTACATGTATGAGATTTGTTACGGTTACGTCTTCACCAATTTCTGGAAATTCAGGAGGAGTGCCAGATAATATTTATATGTACTATACAATTACTGGATTTCAAGTTTAAGAACAAATATTTAGATTAAGTTGTACATGCCTACAAAACTACAATTTCTACATTTATTCTACTACTCCAATGGATACTGTATGCCACTGCCTGAGACATATTAATAGTGTAAATGCAGCAAAAGTGCATCAATTTAACATTTGAAAAGAAAAACTGGATTTTACTGTGCTTGTATCACCCTTTTGGGACTGTCATTCCATAATAAAATGCAAATTAAGCATTACAATGTAATTATTTCATAATTTGTGGTTCCAAGTCGACAGAGCCTAATTTGTTATCGCTAGTCTAGTGTTACATCTTCAATTATTGTTTCTTCTGACTTAAGGACTTGTTGCACTTTACCCTGGTTTGCTGATCCTCTAATGCAGGGTTCCCCAAACTCAGGCCCTCCAGATGTTGCTGAACTACAACTCCCATGATTCTCAGCCTATCTATTTCATTAATAGAATCATGGGAGTTGTAGTTCAGCAACATCTGGAGGGCCAGAGTTTGGGGAAGCCTGCGTCTAATATCTCACAATAACAGAAAAAGATAGGAGAAGGCTCTCTCATCATCACACAACCATAAAGAGGGTAAAAATTAAAACATCTTACCCAGGATTACGCAAGCTACACTCGGGGGTTTCTTCTTCCCCAACAGTTTGATTTAACAGATGTCTGTAGAAACCACTAAGGTCCTTTTGTTTTGTCACATCAAGAGAAGCTGTAACCAAGCAAATAATAGAAAATATATTTAAAACACAAAGGGTCATTCAAGGCACCATAACTAGTACAGTAAAGCAAATCAAAATTATAATAAATAGAACAAAACTAGACTCAGCAGCTGAACTTTGCAGTATCCCTCGTAAGGTCATTCTGAGAAAAGGTAAATGGTGAGTTGATGGAAAGTAGAAATGTCCAGCTGCTCATTAGGAATTGTAAAAACTGCATTTCTGTAATAGGGGAAATGGGTATATAAAGCTCTGCACAAGTGGGATTTTAGGTAGAAACACAAGATTTTAGGTAGAAACAAAACGGTAGAGATTCTGAAATCAAGTCTTAAATCATTTTTTTTTTCACATCAGTAATTTTATGGACCTTGCACTTTTCACACATCTTGCATAACATCAAGGCTGCAAAGAAGGGACGGTAGTGATTCTGTCATACACTTAGACCTGTCAGGTAGCAATAATGTGGGATGGTGTATAATGGGAAACCAGGTATTAATGAAGGATGACGATTAAGGACATCTAGGAAGTAAACAATTATAGGATTGTACCCTCCATCTCTGCCTGCCTTCTCTCTTGTGCTTCTTCTTCAGCTTTCTCTTGTAATCTTTTTTTGTAAGCAGATGTGACAAAAGCTTCCTTGTCCTGGAACTCCTCTCCTTCCATTTCACGTTCCTTCTGGATCTTCTTTTCCATCCTTTTCTCCTGTTCCTTCTTCCTCACCTCCACTGCTTGTAAGATATTCTGGATATATTTAGGCTAGAAACAAAGAAGGCAAATGTAAGATATACCATGTTTCCCCGAAAATACACCCTACCCCGAAAATAAGCCCTAGCTGGATTATCGGGGTGGACTGCAATATAAGCCCTACCCCGAAAATAAGACCTAGGCAGGGCCGGCGGCTGCCGGCCCTTTAAATGCCTCAGCAGCCTGAGCGCTCTATAGAGAGCGCTCAGACGGCTGCCGCACTGCCTCACCTCCCCTTCCCTGTAGCGTGGCCGACCTCCTCTCCGGTCCGCGACCCGCCCGGACTGACAGGAAGTGCACACTGGGTGTGCACTTCCTGTCAGTCCGGCCGGGTCGCAGACCGGAGAGGAGCTCGGCCACGCTACAGGGGAGGGGAGGAGAAGATTGCAGGGGGCGGGGTGGGAGTATTACAGGGAGGGAGGGGGGAGAGTATTACAGGGAGGGAGGAGAGTATTACAGGGAGAGAGGGAGGGGAGAATATTACAGGGAGGGAGGGAGGGGAGGGTCTCTGGGGGGGTTACACAGCGCGGACACCGGCTGACAGACTGGCTCTAAGCCCTACCCTGAAAATAAGCCCTAGTGTGTTTTTTTTGTGACTAAAATTAATATAAGACGCGGTCTTATTTTCGGAGGAACACGTTATGAAGGGATTCAAAGCAAAACTCTAATTGTGCAGAATATGTAGTTAAACTGTGGCCACATCCCTCACTCTGCATGCACAATTCTCACCTTCAACTAGTCCCACAGTATATGAGTGAATCACTCAACAGAAGAGATGCTACTGCAGTCCTTCTATTGCACAAAAACGATATGTATATATTTTATGTATTTATCAAATCCGTTTAGTTACAGCATCCATCCATACAGGTCCCCTCACTCTGTTTACGATGTCTCTTTCCCAGGCCCCAGAATTGCTGGAACAGCAGAAGTACACTGTGACTGTGGATTATTGGAGTTTTGGGACCTTAGTCTTTGAATGTATAACAGGATTCAGACCATTCCTTCCAAACTGGCAGCCAGTACAATGGTGAGATGACCATAAGCATAATTTTAGATCCTTTTTTTTTCTTTTTTCTTTTTTTTTTAAGATTACAGAGCTTATAAAAATAATTTTTTCTTCATAATTTTTAAATGATATATTTTGGGTTACAGGCATTCAAAAGTGCATGAGAAGAGCAATGAACATATTGTGGTATATGAAGATCTTTCAGGAGTGGTTAAGTTCTCCAGCGTTCTACCAACACCCAATCACCTCAATGGGTAAGTGTTCTTTTCTCTTTGTCAGAGGCTATGTTTAAAAAGCAAAAAAGCTGATTGCACACTGATGTCCTAAATTTCCTCAATACTTCAGTTTGCTTGATTTGTACTTAAGGAGATAAACAATTATTGCTACGTGTGTTCAACCACAGTTTCCTTCTTTCTCAATTATTGCACCAACACACATATACTGTTTAAATAGCTTTAAAGGGACACTAGAGTCACCAAAACAACGTTATCTTAATTAAGCAGATTTTTTTGTGTGTATAGATCATGCCCCTTCAGTCTCATCTCTCAATTCTCTGCCATTTAGGAGTTAAATCACTCATTATACAGTCCTAGTCACACCTCCCTGCATATGATTTGCACAGCCTTACTAAACACTTCCTGTAAAAGAGTCATCTAATGCTTATACTTCCTTTATTGCAAATGATGTTTTATTAAGAGTGTATTATCTCCTGCACTGTTAATGGCTTGCTAGATCATGTAGGGAGCCGCCTCTGTGTGATTAAAATTAAATTTACAGAGCATGAGATAAAAAAAACTTTTAAAGTAAATTACATCTGATTGAAAACATTTCTTTTTTTTTCATGCAAGCTGTGTCAGTCACAGCCAGGGGAGATGTGGCTAGAGCTGCTTAAACAGAAACAAAATCGATTTGACTCCTAAATGGCAGTGAATTAAGCAGTGAAACTTCAGAGGTATGATCCATACACCAATACTGCTTCATTAAGCTAAAGTTGTTTTGGTGACTATAATTTGATGCGACATACATTTATAAATTCTCATTTATTATTTTAAAAAATATGAACAAAAATGTTTTCACAGTTTTGGCATTAATAATAATCTATGCATAAATTAATGCAGTTTAAGAAAAGTAATTCAAAATAAATGTATTCAATCCTGATGTGCAGAGTACATCATATGTCTAAGATGTGAGTTCATTTTTGGTAGTTACAGGTTACAAAAGGAGTACATTTTAAAATTTCTCTGTGAACAATTTTAGAATTTGGTATGTTTGTCTTGTAAGCTTAAAAGCAGAGTATTGAATATCGCCACACAAAAGTCTATTTATATGAAGCATGCATTTAACTACCAATCTCTGCAAAAAAAAATTGTAGTAGAATTGTGTTTTTTCTGATTTAACATCCTAACCCATAACAAGTTTGTTTTAATGTGTATTTTTTAAACCTGATGTGTGCTACTGCTGTACAAAACCCCATATTGTGTTCAGCTACATCTTCTGAATATAACAAAACCCAGATGAATGTCTGTATCGTGATCCTGTGAAGCTGCGGTGCTATATAAGAGACCATTTCAGTTTTTACAGTTAGAAGTGTGATAGATGGATTTGATGTGCCTATTCTTCGTTTTAGGTCTTTTTCATTTTGGGTCATGTGGTAGATTGACAGTTCAAATGTGGATGCCATGTAGATTCTCACATAGTCTAATTTGAACTTCATTGAGGGGCCATTTTTTCCAAGTCTGTGGTATTGAGTTTTTAAAGGTTCCCCCCCCCCCCCATGCTAATTATAAATTTAACCCTAATCCTTGCCCAAATTGTAATGCTATGCCTAATCATCTTAATCCATAGCAATAGTGTTAGAAGGATTTACTCTGCAGATAGATTTCCTTACTGGCCCTAATCTGAATCCTAAAACTAAATTTAAACCTTACCCTAAACATAAACTTAAAATGAAATCTTAAACTAATCTTCATCTATAATATTCCTAATTGCAAGGGTTTCCTAATACTGATATTAGCAAAGGGAATTCTAAGCTAAAGCAGAGTGGTTAGTTGCCTCCATCTTCTGGCTGTTTTCAATATGACAAGCCGATACTTGTTAAACTAAAAACTAGCATGCCACATACATTGTGATTGGTGCTTGGCAGCTGGCAAAGCCAAGCACTGATCAGAATGGCAATAAGAATGCAGGGAGACCCTGTCAGGGTCTGTTCAGACCCTAGGAGTCTTTCAAATACCAGCTGCACACAGAGAATCATTGTGGCTGAGTGTGATTGCTCAGCCTCGTTCTTTTCTATGAATTTGAAGAGCTGTATGCAGAGGTGATGTTCAGCGCTGCCTACAGCTCATTGGTCAGTCTGCAGGCTCTAATTGTGGAGCCCCAGGAATTGATTAATCGATTCCGTCATGCATTGTTAATGGGTTAATGACAATACCAGACAGTAGTAAAAATTAGGCCTAATAGCATTTTGGTTTAAATTGTATGCCTTTGTTGGCATTGCATCTGTACTTACTGTTTGCTGAAGAAGCTCCTTAATCATTTGAATTGTTTATTAGTCTGATTAAATGTTGTCTCTCAGCCCTCTCCATGTTTGATAGGTAACTGTTAGGCTTCTGGATCATTCTCCAATTGACTCTACTTCCATCTTGTTAACCACATCCTTTCTTGGTGGGATATGTCCCCTTTTCTTTTGTTGCTGGACCGTGGGGGTAGAGCACACTGAACTCTCCTTTGCTGAAGTGTCTTAACTTTTCAAAATGCCTAATGATACCCATTAGATTAAGTCTTGGTAAATATTATAGTGAATCTTTCCCTCTCTCAGGATCCTGGCATCTAAGTTAGAACGTTGGCTTCAGTGCATGTTAATGCGGCACCCCAGACAGAGAGGTACAGATCCCCAGAATCCAGATGTGGGTTGTTTCCAGGCACTAGAGGCGATCCTTAACCTTAAGGTAAGTGAACATATGAGCAGGCAATATGAAAAATCTGACTTCTTGCTTTTGATTGCAAGCCATGGATCACATGATTGTAATTATCAGATCTATTAAGTTTCTCACCAACTCTGTCGTAGCGAGCAACTGGGTTTTACAATGGTTTGACTTCTTGCCTGGGTTCTGAAAGGTGCCGCTGCCAACCTCCACTACTTCCGTCATTAGAGCTCCATTTTAAAACTTACAACAGAGGGGGAGCCAGGGCAATCTGGCACCATAATCACTGCAGGACATTGTGGTAGTTATGGTGCTCGGCTTGTTCCTTAAAAAGAAAATCTGTCAGTCATATCCATAGAGTCTCACTGCCAGATACAAATCCAAGGCAGCCTTTAGATGGAAAGAGACAGAGCTGCTTTAAACATGTGCATTTATCTGTGCTGTTTTGCTTGACTCTAGTTGTTGTCTGTGTTAAACATGGTCTCTGGCCGCGCCCATACGTATCCTGTGACAGAGGAAGAAACACTGCAGTCTCTGAAGCGGCGTTTGGAAGAAGACACTGGAATACCTGAGGAGGAGCAGGAGCTGCTGCAGGCTTCTGGCCTGGCCTGCAACCCTCTCCAACCACTGGTGCAATATGTATCAGACAACATGGTGAGAACTGTATCCCTTGGCATAACTATCTTACAAAACACAGAAATTTGTTAATTGTCAAGTATGGAGTTATCAAGCCATAGTCTTATTGAGATATACTTGTATAGATTTGTTTATTCTTTTCATGAATTGTGAGTAAGAAATATGTGTTGTTCATTAAAGTGATGAATAGAATAGCAAGTTGTATTCTCCCGCTTTCAGCAGCAAATCTATCCATTGACGTTCATGTGGTCCATCTGGTGCATAGAAGTGGAGTGTATTTAGAACAATGTTAACCTACTCTGTAACGTTGTTTGGTATTTCTCCAGCTAATGTCCCTGTATCTCCTCAAATAAAACACACCAGAGAAGGCTGTGGAGAACGTGGTCTTTAGATATCTTGCTTTGTTACCATGCCTTAAAACCAGTGCATCCTGTGGATCTCTGAATTTCTTTTTTCTTTTCTTTTTAAACACAGAGCAGTGATTGTCGGCAAGGTGAAGGCTATCTGATATTTCTATTTGATAACCGAAAAATGGTGTACGAACCAAAGATCTCATTGCGTCCGCACCCGGAGAGTGTCACCTATGTGTGTGAGTGACATAATAAAAGATAGTAGAGGTTATAGACGTGCCAGTGACGCATTTGGAAGATGCCAATTTGTATTAAAATATATATATATATATATATATATATATATATATTATACAAAAATAAAGAGACGCACTCTGAGGACTTAACAAGTGAAAAGGGGGGGATTTATTCCAGTAGGTTTAACATCAAAAATGAACCATTTCGATCCATTCGGGTCTTTCACAAGGTCCGACCTTGAGAAAGACCCGAATGGGTCGAAACGTTGGTTAATTTTTGATGTTATACCTACTGGAACAAATCCCCATTTGTTCACTTAAGTCCTCAGAGTGCAACTCCTTTATTTTTCTTTATATATTTCTTCAACGTAGGATTGCACCTAGGCAAAAAATTTGATGATTTGTATGAAAGGGTGAGTGCCAAGAATCATCTTTTTGTGTATTATATATATCTATATCTATCAGAGAGCACTGCCCTCTTTCCGCTCAGATGATTTGAAGACCTCAAAGCTATTTAATAACTCCAGATATTCTGTTTTCCAGTGCAAGACCCCAAACATCAACTCAACTATGTTCAAATGCGGAGAGTTTGGGGCCAAATTTGGCAGACAATCCGTGCCTTGAAGGAAGACTGCGCGCGGCTGCAGATGGGTCAACGTGCCACTTTGTAAGAAGGGGGGTCACCACTTAACCTGTGTGTGTTCTGATGAGTGTACATCCTGTCAGTCTCTGCATCTCTGTGAATTAAAGGTTTACTTAGACCTGCTGCATAACGAGTATTAAGTCACAGCATGAAATATGTTGCACCTAGTGAATACTTTGTTTCCCATTTAAATTTTTATATCTTGGGTTGTTAAACATACATATGAAAATAGGTAAGATTCACAAAATTATAATGAAATTAGATTTCAAAAATAATGTTAAAATCAAAATGTAAATATACTAATCAAAACACAAGGTCAACAAACAATCATCCAAAACAAACAAACAATTGCCATTGTCATTTGAATTTTTGCGTTTGCCAGTGCTTATTGAATCTGCAATTTTAACTGTAACAGACTACACATTCGACCTAGAATAACTGATTACACATAATGGTTTTATTTGCATTTTGAAAACCTCTTGTAGATCATCCCACTCATCTAAATCATCTAGTTCCTGTCCGCAAACAGATTACAACTTGCTTCAGAGATGTCATTTTGTTTTTGACCACATGGTGGCTCATTTCTGTAAATATAACCGGGTTGACAAATTTTTCTTATGTTTTATCTGTATTTCTAAATAATGTTTTGCTAGACAAGATAAAAAATATTATTTTAGAACTTTCTCATTAAACAAATATTAGCACCCTTTTAGATGTTGCTGTAGGGCTAATGGTAAGTTCTTGTTTATTTTTAAAAACATTTTTTTAGAGTGAATCTTTTGCGATACAATACAGAACTCTCTAAAAAGAAGAACCTAATGACTTCAGAGTGTGAGCAGCTCAAAGCCAAACTAGACTTTTTTAGGAGCAGCATCCAAATTGACCTGGAAAAATACAAAGAACAAATGGAGTTTGGAATAAGTAAGTGACCAGCAATGGCCTCGATTTTATTTATTTATTAATTTTTTTGACAAGATATCCTAAATGGTCTGTCACCTTTGTAGATAAATCATTTGACAATGTTTGTCAGTTATATGATTTCAATGCTTAAGGACCTTTCTATATGAAAAGCAGTGTTCCTTTTTTTCACTGTGTGGTGTACTGCGGTATTTACAAAAAAATATATATATTTATTTTTTTTACCTTTTTCATAGTGGTTGACGCTAGTGTTTGGTGTTTCTGGGAATTTGATTGGCTGAAATGTTTTTCTCCCAGATTGATTATCATTTGAAAAGGTTATTGGGAAAATACTAAATTGAGGCCAATGTAAGATTTTGTTATTAAAGGGACACTATAGTCACCTGAACAACTTCAGCTTAATGAGGTTGTTCAGGTGAGAACGATAGCT
>OW240912.1:72681490-72955233 GCA_933207985.1 Pelobates cultripes
AGGGAGGGGAGAATATTACAGGGAGGGAGGGGGGATAATATTACAGGGAGGGAGGGGGAGAGTATTACAGGGAGGGAGGGGAGAATATTACAGGGTGGGAGGATAATATTATAGGGAGGGAGGGAGGGGAGAATATTACAGGGAGGGGGAGGTGAGGGTCTCTGGGGGGGGGGTTACACAGCGCGGACACCGGCTGACAGACTGGCTCTAAGCCCTACCCTGAAAATAAGCCCTAGTGTGTTTTTTGTGACTAAAATTAATATAAGACCCGGTCTTATTTTCAGAGAAACACGGTAGAACAATCTACGGGCTCCGATGGTATGATGTAACAGTTTATTCAATATGTTGTGTTAATTCATATATCATTATGTAAAATAATTGACACTTCCAAACTAGTAAAGTCACATGTTCTTTGTATCATTCCAAAGTGGATAGTGTGGAGACCACCCTGCATGTATTCTCAGATCTAAAAGTGACTTATCATGGCTGTACTTTGTAAAAATCACTGAAGTTTTGAGAGACAATAACTCACCACATACACAATTTGGATTATATTGCTTATTGAGATTAAGCCAAGCTGTAGCAGAGTACTTGGCTCTGTCACTATCACTACTTATACTATAAAGCCCTGTGAATCAGACCCCCACAGACCAGAATGAGTGGCTGCTAATTGGTGGAGCCATTTCCTGGTCAGGACAGGGCATGCCACTGAAAGGTTCTTAAAAATGGTAATTGTTTTGCTTAATGTTTTTAATACATTATCTATATATAAAAGAGGAGCTAGGAGTCAGTTTTGAATATTTTGTTTCTGCACAGATGCCAGGTATTTTAAGACAAAGTAAATAGACAGTATAATTGGTTGATTTTAATGCGATACACACTTGAGTCCTTCACCTTATAATTCTCAAATGTACTTTGTATTTCTGAGCCTGACGTGTAGACATGGGAGTTAATCTCTCTCAGATAAAAAGGAGAGTAATTTAAACCTTGCATGTAACAATATTTTTCTAAAAGTTATTATTTAAAGGGACACTCCAGGCACCGAGACCACTTCTGCCCATTGGAGTGGTCTGGGTGCCAGCTCCCACTACCATTAACCTTGCAAGTGTAATTAGTGCAGTTTTTATAAACTACAATAATACCTTGCAGGATTAAGTACTCCTCTAGTGCCTGTCTATCAGACAGCCACTAGAGGGACATATGTGTTCTTAGAACACGAAAAGTGTTTTAAACGACGCTGGAATTCCTCCCGCTATGCATGAGGACCTCCAGTGTATCCGGAATCCCCATATGAAATCACTGCCAAGCCTCACTAGCAAACCAGTAACCAACCTCCTGCTGATGATGATTTGCATTAACAATGAAACAGCTGTCCACGAGTGGTTCACTGGCTTTGCATCTTTTCCCAAGTTGTGTTTCAAAGCTGTTGTATACAGCAAACACAGACTCAAATGAATCCATGTTTAAAATGGAATGAGGCAAAAATGTGATTCTTTGTTGAACTAATTTGCATATGCCAATCCCAGAATCCTTTACCGTAGTAACATCACGGCAAATTTGTGATTCCAGTGGGAAAAGCAAGTCTTATGGCTTGACTGGTGTGTAGATTTGTGTTTACCATTATATATATATATATATATATATATATATAAAAACATTAAGCAAAACAATTACAATTTTAATGAACCTTTCAGTGGCATGCCCCGTCCTGACCAGGAAATGGCTCCACCAAACATAAGAGCACAGCAATATGGAGTGTTGCCTTGGTAACAGTGGCAGTGCTGTGAAAGCTAAAACCTGTGTGTGTTTGGGTATATATGCACACACATACATACATACATATATATATATATATATATATATATATATATATATATATATATATATATATATATATATTTTTTTTTTTTTATACCATGCTCAGATGGTATTGTAGAAGCTCTCAGCCTTCACCTCTGCTGGGTGAAGGCTCTTCTCAAGAGCACAACAGAACGGAGTGTTGCCTTGGTAACAGTGGCAGTGCTGTGAAAGCTAAAACCCATGTGTGTGTGTGTTTATCTATCTATCTTTGTATGTGCATTTATACCCAAACACACGGGTTTAAGCTTTCACAGCACTGCCACTGTTACCAAGGCAACACTCCGTTCTGCTGTGCTCTTGAGAAGAGCCTTCACCAAGCAGAGGTGAAGGCTGAGAGCCTCTACAACACCATCGGAGAATGCTGTGTCCCCCATCCCTAGATACAGGTAAAAAGCTGAGAAAATGGAATAAACGTTAAAATAAATAAAAAGCTGCTACTTATCCCTCCCAAAAAAAAACTCCCATATCCTAACCCACAAACACACACACACACACACACAATGCAGCCCCTTACAGATACACACACAGAAACACACAATGCATCCCTTACATACTACATACACAAACACAGACTGCTTCCCTTACACACTACACACACATAAAAATACGATGCATTTCTTACACACGCAAAGACACACACCTTAAATACTGCACACACAGAAACACACAATGGATCCCTCACACACACAGTAACCCACAATGCAGCCCTTACACACAAACAATGAATCCACTATACGCACACACTTCATTCTTTAAAACACATTGCACAATATATACACACACATTCTATAAACACGCACATTAACTCTACAATAACACACAACACATATACTCCACTACCTGTGAGTGGACTCAGGTGTGGGACCTGTGGGCGGGATCAGGGATGGGCCCTGTGGGCACAGGTACTGAACTGTGCAGGTTGCCCCCCAAATATCATATTGAGACCTGCCTACATTAGTAAACTATCCAAATAACATCCTGGATTTAAAATCCTGCAGTATAGCTATGCCAGGGTGTTTATAAATGTGATGTCCAGCACTTTTATTGCACAGGGAAGTATTTTGGAAATGCACAGCTATACGATATGGCATTAAATACACAAAATGGCATGACATTGACCAGAATCTCACCTTTTTGTCCTTGCCAGCCAGCATTTTGGCACTACTCTCCTCCTTCTTCTTCTGCAAGTCATCATATACATTATCATATTCATATACAGATGAATCTTCCTCAAGAGCTTTCTGGATTTCCAACTTGGTCTTGAATTAGGAAAAAAACAGCTTATGAGCTAATCAAAATATCATTACAACTTCAATAATGCAGAATGTTACATCTGAGTCCATAAATACTGTTAAAGTAAAAAAACACTTCCTGCCTACTTTTATACTAACTTTAGATTACTTCATTCAACATTAACTAAGGCAATGATGGCTAACCTTGACACACCAGAGACTTGGGAACTATATTTCCTAAGACGCTGTCAGGAATCACTGCTTGAAGAAATACTGGACTAGTCATCAATGTCAGGGTTTGTGTTATCCACAGGTGCCCTACAAAAGAAATACTAGACTATTCATCAATGTCAGGGTATGTGTTACCCAAAGGTGCCCTACAAAACAAGTAATCAGCATATATCAGGTGGGTCAGAATCAAACAGATTCCATAATAGGTTCCATAGTGGCACAACAAGCAGTGTACAGCAGCCAAAAGTGAGACCCAGGGGTTCAAGTCCCACCAGTTGGGCTTCCTGACAAGTACTGATATAGTACTCAAATATAAAGCAACCTGTGAGAAAAAAATCTGCGTAAATCCCAGGGACTGTTATGGTAATCACTGGAGCAGGCGAGTATTCAGTTGTGCTGAGCAGTATCAAAGGGGTAAGGGATAAGAAGAAGACAATGAAGCGGATTAATAAAATGTACAGGAGCAAAGTTACAGTTTCTTTCAAATAGGTGGCGTGCTGGAAAAATGTGTCGCAATAAGGTGCACAGATTCCTGGAGATTGAAAAATGTACAAAGTAAACTAGGAAGAACCCAGTTAAAATAGTTAAAACGATACTCCAGGCTTCAGAGGACTCACATTTTCTCTCACGTACAATGAATTAATACGTTTTAAATGTTTATTACTGGGTATAAGTTGCTTTAGGAGGCAAATGCAACCACATATTCCTTAGATCACATTAAACAAAATAGTTAAAATGATACTCCAGGCTTCAGAGGACTCGCATTTAAATAAAAAATAAAAAAAATCTTTGCTCTTCTGTCAATAAATGTTCTGGGTACAAAATATAGATTTTATTTGCTTTGAAGGCACTGTTTTGTTAAGAAACATATTCCTGTTTGAGAGTGGAATTCAGGCTGAATATGATTCACAACAAAACCAGCTGCCTTATATTTTTTGGTAACCACCTTTGCCAAATAACGCAGTACACTTTTACACAAAAATAATTTGTTTTCTACATTTTATAGCACATCTGTGAAGCTGCACTTCTTACTCAAAAATTGTAAATAATAAAAAGTCTGTAATTTGTCACTTACTTGTTTCATAACTCTCTTTTTTAAAGCTTCCTTTTGAAGGCTCTCTCCTACTGATGTCTAAAAAAATTTAAAAACGACAAAGAAGAATTACATGGTGGTATTACAGTGAAATATTAAGAACAAGAGAGTACGTCTGAATACATTCCCAGTTTGAAAAGAAGGCAAAAAAAAAAAAAAAAAGTAATCTTACTTATATTGTCCCCTTTCACTCTGTGATGCAGGTCATACTGGCAACATTATATATATATTTAGTCTATCCGTTTTTATGCATAAAGGTTGATGAAAGGCCATGGTTTACTTTTACATTTAACAGCAGCTCGTAGAGAACACACCAATAAAGAACAAATGTATTAAAAGGACACTATAGTCAGCAAAACAACTACAGCTTATTGTATTTGTTCTGGTGAGTATTATCATTCCCTTCAGGCATTTTCATGAAAAATGTTTTGTCAGAGAAAAGGCAGTGCCCCCTACAGACACCTCCAGATGGCCACTGGAGGTGCTTCCTGGTGCAGCACTGCCATCAAGCATCTCCACGCTCTGCATGATGACGCTGAATTTTTCACATAGAGATGCACTGATTCAATGCATCTCTATGGGGGGGTAATAATTGGCCAGGCCAGTGTTTGGCCCCGTCTTTTTGACGATTTTAGCAAATCAAATGCTTTCCCTATGGGAAAGCTTTGGATTGGCTGTAATCAGAAATTCTGATGATGTCAGCAAGGAGGTGGATCTGGGGCATGGCTAGCGCAAAATAAAGTACATTTAATCACCTTTTACAGGGGTTAAGGGGGTGGCAAGTCACCTAAATGGTGGTTTTAACACTATAGGGTTAGGAATACATGTTTGTGTTTTTAAATTAGCAAACGGACAGAAAAGCTGTGGGGGTTATGGTGCTTGGAGTGTTAGTTCATCATGAATTACTCCAAAAAGGAATAGCAATGTGATCTTATGCAAACACACCCACTTTTAAAAAGATTAAACAAACCCTGGATAGTAGACGGACTTACAGACCAATGGCATGGGTTGACCGACACAAGTATGGAATCCCTGGATGGATAAATACACGGATATAAAGACTGAATTGATGAGTGAGAGTCTGTAGGTTTTCAGTTAAAAAAAAAAAGAAAAAAGGAAGAGGTCTACTACACTCTATACAGAACAACAAATGAAGTGAAATGTTTCTTGGGTTATCATGATCATTTGTTATACAGAGAGGACAGCAGATTTCAACAAAGTCTAATAAAGAATTCACAGCCTGTGTGCAGAGACTTGTTGTAATACATCTGGAGAGCACAACACACTTTATATAGGGCTGCCATGACAGACATGGCTTTTCACCTAACTCTACTAATCTATATAATGCAGGTGAGATATGATGAGAAGAACCCAATTTTTTTTTATTCATTCTGCAACAGTTTCTACAGTAAGAAGTGACTAAAACAAACATTCTGGTTTAACTCAAGCAGGCTTGTCTTTCATTATACCACCATTACAAACATATACACAGCTGGGTTGGATAGAATGAACTCATACAACAAAACAAATAGTAAAATAACACAGGGCCCTTATTAAAATTGGATGTTTCTACAACATAAAACAATATCCCTAGTACCAGCCGCTCTCACGTACAATGAATTAATAAGTTTTAAATGTTTATTAAATTCTAAATTATAAAAAGAGTTTAAATTAAAACACACCATGGTACTGGGTATAAGTTGCTTTAGGAGGCAAATGCAACCACATATCCCTTAGATCAAATTAAAAAAAAAATAGTTAAAATGATACTCCAGGCTTCAGAGCACTTTTTTTTTTAAATTTAAATTAGTGTTAATTAGTGGGGTTTTTTACCCAGTCCTTGAAGCGTAAAGGTAATTTCCCTGAAAAACCAATTAATAAAACATTGAAAATCCACAATAAATTGCATCAAAGGGACACTATAGTCACCTGAACAACTTCAGCTTAATGAGGTTGTTCAGGTGAGAACTATAGCTCCCTGCAGCCTCTCTCATGTAAACACTGTATTTTCTGAGAAAATACAGTGTTTACATTGAAAGCTAGGAACACCTCCAGTTGCAGTCACTCAGAGTGAGCGAGAGTTACTTCTGGGTTCATGGAGGCATAATATGCCTCCATCCACTCAGATCTGCTGTGCACAGCATCCTGTGATTCAGTATCTCCTCCCTCTGCATGCAGACACTGAACTTTCCTCATAGAGATTCATTGATTCAATTAATCTCTATGAGGAGATGCTGATTGGCCAGGGCTGTGTTTGAATTGTGCTGGCTCTGCCCCTGATCTGCCTCTTTGTCAGTCTCAGCCAATCCTATGGGGGAAGCATTGTGATTGGATCAGGCTATCACATGTCAGCAGAATGCTTGTTTTTCCTGAGTCCAACAGCATGCAAATTTACAGCTTCTGGCTTGAATACAGTAAGGCCCAGGGGGGCAAGATGGTCGTGTTAACACTATAGGGTCAGGAATACATGTAGTTGCACTGGTGACTATAGTGTCCCTTTAAGCTTCTCTATGTTAAAACAGCTGGTCATCATCTGGAGTCTTTGCATATCACCTGGTGGTGACTGTTCCTTTTCCGATACAGGGAAAGGTGAATTTTACTTACCTGAAATTGTCCCTTGCGGCAAAAACTGTCTTTACCCGGTCAGTCCTCTTCATCTCCTAGAGCCCATGTCAGTACTGTATACTCATGCATTCGCAAAAGTATAATACTGAGGTCAATGGAGGATCCTTAATAAGCAATGCCATTTCCCCTACAGTCATTACTAGTGACGGCTGTCAGGAATTCCACATTTTGACGGCTGTAGCGCAGCATTTTGGCAAGTTTTATTGGGAATAATACAACTTGGAGTTCTTTTAAGGATTCTAAATTGACTTCTTTCAAAAATCCTAAATACTTTTCTATAAAATGAAAGGAAAAAAGTACACAAGCAAACACAAATGTGTCACCACTGACATTTAGAATGCAAACATTGCTGCCTGTTACTAAAACACATAATTTGATGCATGATATTTTGAAAAAAAAGGTTTCCCCAGGTTTTTTCCATTAAAAGCTTGTCTCTTCCAAAACCCACAAGTTTTTGCATCCATAAACAAATTGTTTCATGTGGTTTTACTGCAATTTACAAAATGCGTATCAACTTTTTGTAGTGGGTTTGTAACAGTCCTGCAATATTAGCCATTGGTCGCAGTTAAGTATGGCATTGTTAACTGCTTCTATAACCCCTTGCTCAAGGTGAGCTTCTTCAATGTGACCTCTCCAGCAGAGCAGGTGGGCTTAGGGGAATATCCAGCTTTCATTTAAAGAACTGACAAAAAAAAAATAAAAAAAAATTACACTAAATAAAAACAATGGACTTCACAGCTAACTTTGCACCATAACCACAACAATCAGATGTAGCATGTATGGTGCTTTGTGTGTTTGTTTATTTGGGAATGTCGTGTTCATAGTTAATACAGTGAAGGTCGGTTGAATAGAATAGGCTGAAATACTCAGATTGTGCAGTCTGGGATGAATTTCCACTTGTCAATTCTGCACTTGCTGATTTGTTTTTATCTCAATAACTGCAAATGTTTTCCTTATGTCTATAATTTCCATTGGCCACATAGATCTATATATCAATTGGAGCACATAATCAGATCATGGAAACTTCTGTAAACAAATTGCAAAATAAAACAAGCAAGAGTTACAGAAAATTGAAGCCAGACTAGTTAAAAAAAAAAAACAACAAAAAAAAAAACGAGAATACCCTGTGAGAAATAAATATGTGTAAACATCCCCATTGATAACTTTGAGTGGGCAGATGCCACAGTTGTAGTTATATAGTCCATTACCGAGGGACAAAAAAAAAATAAATCTTTACCCATTGCTATTGCATTACAGAATGACAATAGCGGGAGTCACCAGTAATAAAGGAGAGAAAAAAATTGGAGTGGATTTTTTTTTAAACTAGTAGAGAATAACTATCGCCTGGCAATTTATATGTATCTATTTTCTTTAAGAAGTATATTTAAAGGTTTACTCCAAGCATCATAACCATTAAAGCCCTGTTTTCTGGCTTTGCAACAGTTTGTCCTCCTACATGAAAGGCGTAAGATAACAGTTTAACCCCTTGAGGCAACTTCATTTAGATGCAATTGTGCCTGGAGTGTCCCTTTAAGATAGTTGTTTTGGGGACTATGGTGTCCCTTTACGTTATTCAGTAATTTGAGTTATAGCAGCTCTTTGGAGTTATCGGACCAGACAGGCTGGCACCTATAAGCCATGGGCCCACATAACACTGCTACTGGTTCACAGGACGTGGGCCTTCGTTATGCAACTTTTGGTAGTTACTAACCACTACATACCGTGAACACCCCACAAGACTTGCCGTTTTGGAGATGCTCTGACCCAGTCATCTAGCCATCACTATTTGGCCCTTGTCAAAGTCACTCAAATCTTTTAGCTTATCCATGTTTCCTGCTTCCAACACAAGAAATTCAATGACTATTAACTTGCTGCCTAATATATCCCACCCCTTGACACGTATCATTGTAACAATATAATCAATGTTATTCACTTTGCCTGTCTCATTACTACTTTACTCCTGCATAACAAGTTTTAAAAGAAATGACTTACAAGATACAAGGTACAGGTAGATTCTGATCAATAATTATATTACATTAATCCAATTGAGCAGCTGTAAAATCACTAGTTCAAGATCAGACACCGAGCAAAATACTTATTTTTCTTTAATGAACTTTTAGTTGTGTGCACGGCCTTTCATAACAGATAACAAAGACTTAAACTAGCTTTATAATTATCCACATTGCTGCCCTAAGAGATTCAATAAGGATTATTACTGGCTGTAAAATGTCAGATAAGATTCAGAGTACCAGGCACCACTCATTTGTAAATAAAACAACTGCAGATGAATGTAACAGGGTTGAGATTAAGCTAAACAAAGCACAATGTTGCCAAAAATGCAGAGAATCTGCCAATATGTACGTCAACCTCAACGCAGCTTCGTCACAAAGGGAGGATTGGGATGCCTGGACAATCCAACATTTTCTCTCTTGTATGTCTGTAAATATTTAAGCATCTATTAAAAAAAAAAGTTAACTATAACTGCACAAGGAAGATTGTGTTTTTAAGGAGCAATGCTGAAAACATTTCAGGTGGGGTATTATTGCATCACTGCATTTTTCTACAACATTGAAACAGCAGCTGTTTAAAAGGGTAGCATATAATGCGAGTCACTATATAAACTATTCATCTACACAGTGAATAGGGCAACACAGTATGGAAGCAAATTTCAGCAGCGCTATTTCAACATATTACAGAAAAACCATTTGCCATTCTAGAAGAGGAGAGGCTTTTAGAGCAGATCTAAAGTTAGGGGTATACATTAATAAACATGATATTATTACTACTCGATTATGAAATTATTACATGTCTATGGTAAGCTAGAATGTATTAACTGTGTAGTAATGGAAACGACACATTAGAAAATAATGGAATCCAAGTGTTACCAGTCCGGTAACCAAATGGAATAAAAGAAGAGAAGAAAAAACGGGCACTAGATTGGACAAACTCCATTCCCAGGCAGGTTTGTTGAAAATTACAGTGCAACATATCAGCTACATAGAGTATTTCTTAAGAAAGGCTTTGGGTAGAATGTATTAGACCATGGTAAAGACATGAAAATAGAAAGGCCGGATCTGATGCCAAGAATGAGGCCTTCTGCTAGTCTGAAAAGGCCAAAAGATCTTTCTTTTTTATGCATACAAATATAAGAAGTTAAATATTGGCTTAGTATAAAAAGTGCTTTTCTGCTATTATTTCATTATATTGTATTAGATCAACTTTGTTTCCTAGTATGCATAGATTACATATATTGGATATTACACAAACATTAAGGTACAGTGTTGTATATAATGAAAAAAAGAAAAAGAAAAAAGAAATACATACCGTATATAAATAATAGAACATTTTCTCTTGAACGAGAGATAAGAAAGAGAGGAAGGGGGGAAAACCTGCGTGTCCACAGACTTCCGTTAGATTTGCACTTTTTACTTCCACAATGTCTCCAATAATCTTATTAATTCATCCCAAAAACCTGTATATCTGAGCCTTTTATTGCTGGGAGTTGGAATATATTTTTCCATAAGTAGTTGAGAACGTAATTGGTGTTTTATCAGCCAATCGGGTTTTTCCAATTCGTTGCAATAATTAGCTTTGTCCAAAACTTTTTTTTCGAATACAAGGTATATTAAGATGTAAAAGCATCAAGTCTGGTTTTAGGAGTATTGTACGTTTTAAGATTTTATGTAATTCTACTCAAATGTCCTGCCATAATTCTTTAGCAATATGGAGAAAATCTGCCACCTTTGCCCCGCATCTCCAGCTATTAGAAGATTGAGTGAGACAAATTGTTAATCTTTTTGGGGACTAGATGCCATCTATTTAAAATCTTAAAATGTAAGTCACTTAAATTTAGACAGTGAAGATTTAAGTGTATAGTATAGTAGAAAGTTGGATTTTGAAATCAATTTTTTAGTGTCCTTAATGTTAATAATTTGTTCCTTTTCATGAAGCAATCTTAGATTTTTCACTATATATGATCTGACTTTAAGATCCTTATTAGTGAGCCCTGATTTTGATTTTAAGTCTAAAAAGGTTCGGATTATTTCTGATTTGATTAGGTCAAAAGATCTTTTGTAACAGGTATCCAGGGTGCCATGGAGTGACCTGTATATGCTTTAGTGTAAGCAGCTAACTAACAACCATGCACTCCTGTACGGACCTGGAGCCACAAGAAGACGTGACATTAACTTTTGTGCAGCTTCAAAGTCAAGGCATTACACGATAAAGGTAGTCTATTGTAGCATGGTTCTTGATATACACAGCACAAATCAGAAGAATAGGAGTGCAATCATTAATAGGTCATTACAGAAAACAGATGTTCTTCCTGTATATACCGCATAACTATAGTTTGGAAAAATCAATAAAGAACATTTCTGTAATCTCCTAATAGTCCGTTTAAAAGAACACTCCCAGCACCATAACCACTAGTATGTGCTGTAATAGTTATAATGTCAATAGTGCCCTGGCACCCCACCATTGTAAGCAGTCAAACCTGATTACATCATCATCTGGGTGCACCATAGTACCCTAAGTAAGCATTTACAAATTTGACTGGCTGATTTAAGAGTTAGAGGGGAAGGGAAGAGTGGTCTTGCCCCATGGTAACGGAATTCTGGCAAAAAATGAATTGATCTCAGTTCTCAGATCCTACAGCGTAGAATTAATCTAGATCCTTGGGCCTGCCTCCAATCTAAACCCACGGAAGGCTTGACTACAAATGAACAAAAACACCTGAAAATGACATACTTTGCTGCCTGCAGGGCTTTGGCACAGAAGTGCTCTGAGGCACCTCTGTTTTCCTTGGTAATTCTAAAAAATGTAAGATAATCACCTAATGAAGTTAACAGCACTTGTTCGCAATTCGATATCTACATCAAGATCTTGAGAAAGACCCAAATGAGTCGAGATGCCGATCAAGCACTTTTGTAATGTAATACTTCAATAAACACTACTATTACTGTTAAAATACCTAAGTGCACCATTCCTTCAAATAGATATAGACAGATAGATATATATATAGAGAGAGAGAGACTATACTTGAATAAACACTTTTACTGTTAAAAGACCTGAGTGCACCATTCCTTCCAAACAAACACACACACACACTCTCTCTCTATATATATACATATACATACACACACACACACACACACACACACATTATTATTATTATTATAGGTATTTATAAAGCTCCAACTAATTCCGCAGTGCTTTACATTATAAAAGGGGGGCAAATTTACAATAAATGAGACAATTACACAGTGACACAGAAACAATAGGTAGAGGAGGACCCTGCTCAAACAACCTTACAGTCTAGATGAGGTGGTGTACAAATACACAACAAGGCAGCAAGAGTGACAGCCACCAAACAAGGTGGAAAAGTAGCAGAGCTGGAGGTGAGAGTGGAGTGGGGCTCTTTAAGAGAGCAAGAGACAGATTTGGATAAGTATAGATAAGTTACTCTGGGAGTCCATAAGTCAGACAGACAGACAGACAGACAGACAGACACACACTACAGAGTAAGAAACAAATAGAGAGGGGAGAGAGACACAAGGGGTGGTAAGAGACAAAAGAGATAAGATACATTAAGGAGGGTGGGGGGAGACATAAGGGGGTTAAGAGGCCACATTAGGTGTCATTAAGACTCAAAAGCATGAAATTAATGACAAACAGGGGGTACAATATGCAAAAAGGAAAAAGAGAAACAAAAAGATGGCAATATGTTCAAAGAAGGTGACAGGATAAGTAACATGGGCAAAAAGTGGGTTAATAGACAGAGGTGTAGATTCGTTTTGGGGGAGGCAAAATGCATCTTCGCCTGTGTAGACAAAATTCCTTGCACCGGCCCTATATTTAACACATTACCTCACTGCTGTCATATTTAACAATATATTTAAAACAGTAAGAAATGTATATAATAAAATATTTTGAAAGTAATTAGCAAGTATTACCTTTAAGAGACACACACAAACCTATATACTGAAATTAATTATACATCAAATAAAAATAATTATACATCAATATCCTAAATAATGCATATTACAAAAGCAAATTGAAATGTGTTATTCTTGTTGCTTTACATGGCTGCATTTTGCCAAAGGATTAACACGTATTAACACACTATAGTAGAGCACAGGTAGCAGGTTTAAGAGCGCACCTGTCCTTTTATAAGCAGGAGTGTCAGTCTATAGAAAAACAAGTCTTGACAATACAAACACTCCACTGTCACGAGTTTATAGTGACAATTTCCTGTTATACAGGGCCAGATATCAATTTCCTGTACCATTTATATTACTCTCACTTATCAACAGGTCTTTTATTAAAGGTTTTCAAGCCTGACAACAATTATGCCAGGTCTATTTGTTCACATAAAAGCTTTTCTTTTTCTTCTACAAAGCGTTCCTAGCTCTGTTATTTCAAGGTAGCAGCATTTTCACCTTCAATGTTTGTCTCATGACTTTTTTCTTTGTATACAAGCAGAATGGAGTTAAAATAATATACTGATGCCAGTAACTGTACATGATTAGCAATGTCATTAATTATGGTTTGTTGCATTCATGGAACAAGACAAAGTGATAGCATATTGCTTCTGGTAGAAAAGCAAAATGTTCATAAACTTTAAAACCCCAAAGGGCTTATCAAGTTGTATAGTGAGATGACATACACTGAAACCATACCCACTGCAGCAAGCTGCTTGGAGTGTTACTTTAAAAAGATGAATGGCTGATGGAGCCTTAAAAAGATGAATGGCTGATGTAGCCATTTACCTTTTAAAGGAACACTCCAAGTAGCATGCTGTAGTGGTTATGGTGCCAGGAGTGCCATAGCACTGGCTGAGAGTGTCAGATGGCTCTATCCATCAGAAGCAGTGCCGGGCAGCAGACCCCAAGTAAGAAGTTAAACTGTTCTAAAAGAGTGTGTTGTATTGGTTATGGAATTTTTGCCAACATGTAACAGACTGTTTGTTTTTTTTGTATGTTTTTAAGCATTGGCAATTTATTATATAGATATAATGAAAAAAAAAAAAAAGGAACACTCTGGTAACCATAACAACTTCGTCTAAACGACATTGTTATGGTGTTAGGAGTCCCCTAGCCGCACTCTTACCGTTCTCAAAAAAATCTAAGAGGTATGTTTCTTTTTCCCAATGGGAAGCCACTGATTGAAACGGAGCGTCAGCTGATCACTAGTGGTTATGGTGACTGGAGTGCCTAATGTTCTTGATGATCACTTCACTGTTACAGTTATGCTCAAATTTTCTATTTGCAGAACATTTATAAATCTTTCGCATCATGCAGTACTATGATTATTTGAGTGTCAGCCATCAAAGACACGAGGCTCACTAGCATACCTTAATAATATGAGTGATTTAGAACCCCACAGATTAATTCTATGTTCCATGTAAAGCAACACTAAGGTCAAAAACTGTATGTATGCATGTAGTTCTGCTATAACAATGATTTATTACTAGCCATTGTTCTAAAGCAGGCCTATGAAGCTTTCAGACTTGTCACAAACTATTGCTTGTTTGTTTATATTGCCTTTTAATGAAACATAGCTGGCACGGCTTACTAATGTTTTTTGTCGTCTTTTTTTTTTTTACTATGTTGACACACTGTATCAACAAACAATTCCCTTGTTTGAATGAAAGAAACTAGTACAAAAAGACTGCAGATAAAATAATGAGTAAATATAAACTGAATTATACTGCAATTTTGCAGTTTAAACCTGCTTGGCAGTGGGTATCTTTTATAAATGTGTTCTAACTAAGATCTACTTTTCACTATTAAAGGGACACTATAGTCACCCAGACCACTTCAGCTCAATGAAGTGGTCTGGGTGCCAGGTCCCCCAGGTTTTAATTTTCAGATGTAAACATAGCAGTTTCAGAGAAACTGCTATGTTTACATTGCAGGTTTAATCCAACCTCTAGTGGCGGTCTTCCTGAGAGCCGCTAGAGACGCTTCAGCGACGCTGGATGCGAAATTCACATCCAGCGTGCAGAACATCCATAGGAAAACATTGAGAAATGCTTTCCTATGGACTGTTTGAATGCGTGCGCGGCACTCGGGAGCTGACGTCGGCGGGGGAGGAGAGGTCACCAGTGCCGAGGGAGCCCGGCGCTGGATTAAAGTAAGTAACTGAAAGGGTTTTAACCCCTTCAGCGCCAAGGGAGGGGGGGACCTAAGGATGCTATAGTGTCAGGAAAACAAGTTTGTTTTCCTGACACTATAGTGATCCTTTAAAGGGACACTATAGTCACCAGAACAACTACAGCTTATTGTAATTGTTCAGGTGAGTAGAATCCTTACCTTCAGACATTCAGTGTCTCAATCCTCTACATGCAGACACTGAACTTTCCTCATAGAGATACACTGATTCAATACAACTCTATGAGGAGATGCTGATCGGTCTGTGCTAGCTCTGCTCCCAATACTTTGTATCCATACATAGAAAGTGGTACAGAAGAGGTTCATTATAAAGCATCACAGTTCAATAAGGAGAAAACATAACCCAAAGATATCAGTGTTAATAAAGTTTATGGACGATTTTCCCACAAACCTCCTGAGTAGATGGTGGTTTTAACACTATAGAGTCAGGAATACAGGTTTGTGTTCCTGACCCTATAGTATTCCTTTAATGCATGGTAGTCAACCTTGTATTGCACAATTCACACTTTATATAGTCTAAATATGTCAAATAAGGCTAGAATACGGATATAACTATATTGTAGTATTTTACCATAGTAGCCAAGACAAGCTTCTTATTTCCCATTTAAATAACAAACCTTAAAAGGGACATTATACACAACATAACCATTACAATTCAATGTAATAGGTATGCTGTCAAAGTGTCTGTGTGTGCCATCACCTGTATATTTTGTGAGTGGTTGAACAAAAAACTGGGTTTTACACTGCACACATAGAGCACCCCTGCCCTGCCACACCAGTAATGCATAACGTACACTTTTTTGTTTTTAAAATCAACATTGACTGCCCTGGACGGTAATGATAGAGTCTTAAGTTGAACGCAGCTGGAACATATATTTGTTCTAAGACACAACGCATACCATCTGTAAATGGTTTATACAGTATGTTGAAGAGTGATAAATTAGAAAATGATGGTCTAAGCAGAAAACATATACTGAATGTTTCTCTCCTTTTTAAGTATATGGTAAGGTGTCAGTATTACCCAACTTAACGTTACTCAATATAGTGACACTAAGAATCTGTGGTGAAATCTAATAGTTTAAATTGTATCATTTGGTGATTTATGATTTCACTAACTTCCACTGTAAAACTTAAGCTAACCTTTTTTTTACTTGTATATTTGAACTATATACTCAAAGCAATCTTTAAAGTTTATTGATCTATGTACTTTTTATTTTTTTGGCTTCTGTTTTATCACATATTTGTTCAGCTATCAATCTATTCCAGATAACAGACAAGGTAACAAATCATATTGAAAATGTTTCAACCAGCCCTCTAGGTACCCCTATATCTGTTTGTGAGTACGAGTGAATCAATCAGGTGCTCAATCATTCTGATTGACTCTCATTCGTTCTAGCAGAGACTGCCTAAAGTCCTGGCCTCTTAGGGGTTCCTTGAGCATTGGTCTAATAGCTATTGACCTAGAAATTCTTCTCTTTAATGTCCTACGCCTGTCTGCTTCTCATCAGATCTCCACTTTGATATTTCAGCATAATATGATTTTTACCTCCTACACTCTGAGCAAGATTTCCTCAAGGGACATTCTTATGAAGGGGGTTTCCCTAACCTTACAAAACCAGTTTCCTACTCAAATCATGATAGCTACTACATTTGTATTGCTGTAAATATAAATGGTCTGAGATACAT
Source organism: Pelobates cultripes (assembly GCA_933207985.1). NCBI lineage: Eukaryota > Metazoa > Chordata > Amphibia > Anura > Pelobatidae > Pelobates > Pelobates cultripes. Next base: position 72,698,389 of record OW240912.1, read on the forward strand.
TCCTTGCATCTATACAAGCCACATTTATAACTCAGGATTTATATCAGTGATAGGTAAAAAGGCCCACAAGATGTTTTTCAACTACATTTCAAATTATGCCCCATCTGTCTAAAGCAGAGCTTTCACTTCTCTGGAAGTGCCAGTTTCTTGCACCTACAACTCCGTAAAACAGGAGTGCCCCATGATGTTGCAGGCATGATCATGCATGCTAGCGCATCTACAGAGACATGTCATCCTAGCAGCTGCATGTTAAGGCATACTTTCAATAGTGCTGCACCCATGTATTTGCTACTGCAGGAGGGTAGTTAATTTAAATGGCATGCCCTGGCTGAAACCTACCTAGATTACCTGGCACACGGGTCAGAACTGTAATATATAGTCCACCACCTCCCTGGACTTTAGAATTTGTTTGTTATTGTTGTCTCTCTGTTAATGAAATTACAAAGTTACATACACACATGCTCACATTCACATACACACACACACGTTCCCTTTGCTATACATATACACACGCACACATTCACACACACAGACATTTGATGTGTATTTAGCTCTTTATTCCTGGTGTCTAGATTGGGACTGGGATCAGTCTATGCACTGCAGCTCTGTACTCAAACCAGGACTGATGTGATGCTACTTCCCGATTCTTGGCATTAGTTCTGGGAGGTGAAGGATCTGTGCAGCCAGAGCACAGACACTAGCTGTGCGGCAAATGCCATGGGCATGCAGGTGCCTTCTCTGAGGAGAGGGAGGTGCTCTGTGATCTGAAAATTATGGAAAATGCACTTCAGAAATATATGGAGAGCCAAGAAATTAGGCAGAGGCACAGTTTCTGTATTTATTAGACTTGTATAAAAGTGTATAAGTAAAATCTACAGATAATAATAACAAAATATAGTTCTAAAAATTAAAAATACTCAGGATTCTTGCAAATAAATGCCCAGACAATCAAATCAAAAACAGTGCAGATTGCTTTGTTTTTTAAATCAGATATTAAATAACAGTAACCCTACGTATCTAAAGCCCAGGTTTATTAGTGTAGCTGAAATGTGTGTGAGGAATGCAACAAAGGACACAATTTATATTGCATGTCAGGAATACACAACTTTTGAAAATTGTTTCTGGTTGGTTCCAAGTATCCACTGGACTGTAAAATAATACTCCAAATTGCAGCAGTTGTTTCCAGTAAGGGGATATTTACTACGTAAATAAATGGAAAAAAAGGCACTGCATGGTGTTTTACCCTTTATTAACAGTACATTAATATAGACAAATGAATACCCTTAACATTGGTTCGAAGTGAACTTAGGGTTAGCTGCTCACAAAAGTGCACAGTGTGTCTGTGTAAAATGCTGAGTACTGCTTCCATCAATAGACTTCACATTTACTTCTCAGACAATTCGCCCAGGTATGGATTAAAGGGACTCTCCAGTGTCGGGAAAACATCAGTTTTCCTGGCACTTCAGGACCCTGCAGTGCCCCTCTCCCTCCTAGCTCCGATCCCATGTTGCTGAAGGGGTTAAAACCCCTACACCGATGTCCCTCATTGCCTCTCGTGCCGGCGGGGGAGACCTAATGCGCATGTGTGGCAATGGCACGCATTAGACCTCCCCACAGGAAAGCATTATTCAATGTTTTGCTATGGGGATTCCGGCGACGCTGGAGGTCCTCATGCATAGCACGAGGATGTCCAGCGTCGTTTAAATCACTGTTCTAAGTCCCTCTAGTGGCTGTCTGATAGGCAGCCACTAAAGGAGGATTTAACCCTGCAAGGTAATTATTGCAGTTTATAAAAACTGCAATAATTACACTTGCAGGGTTAAGGGTGGTGGGAGTTGGCACACAGACCACTCCAATGGGCAGAAGTGGTCTGGGTGCCTGAAGTGTCCCTTTAAGAGGAATTTGGTTTGGATGAACCAAGCAATACAAATCTTTACACAAGTCTGATTTATTCAGGAACTATGTGACTAATCTTAGAAAAAAGGGGAGTTTGGGGCACAGCCAGAACATGCATTTCTAAGTAGTGGTGCTGCCATAAAGACCAAAACATACAGAAAATACAGACTAAGGAACAGTGCACCCATACAGTTTAAAATTTTACAAGGCTACTTAAAACCCCTCTCTCAGCAAGCAAATATGCGGATTCAGTTACACCATATGACCACATTGTGTTAAACCCATCACTTTGTCATAGAACCTCAATATCGGTAGGTCCTACACTAAGTTTACCATGGGAGATTAACATGCTAATCAATATTTACTGCTTAAATTGCTTCTCCTCAAATCTATGCTTTCTTGTGGTCACCTCCAAAGGTGTACCTATAGTGGATGGGTGGGTGCTCATCCCAAAATAAATCAAATAAAAGTAGTGGTGCTGCGGTAAAGACCAAAATATATGCAAAATACAGATTAAGAAACAATGCACACACAAAAATATACAGTTTTAAATTTTACAAGGCTACCTAACATCACCTATCTTAACAAAAGGTGGAGGGAGGGTTTTTAAAAATGTTTAATTTTTTTCATAAATTTCTGGAAACGGATGGAGGATGGGAGGAAAGAGCCAGCTTCCCCCTGCAGGCACTCTGCTTGTAAGGGATATATTGTAACTTCTGTCAGCAGTGTGCCATGCACGCTGACGATAGATGTTAAATATGCACAGAATTGACATTAGGCAGCCCAGAGCAGAGTTCTGGGCTGCCAATGTCACATGTGCTGGGGTGCATCCAGCGCACAATTAAAAATATTTCGAGTTTCAAAATGAAACAATGCACATCCAGACACCTGCCAACACGACCACTTAAAAAACCCTGAAGTGGTCATGGTGGTTGGATTAATCCATTAATCTGCCCATTACAATTCTTAGTATTTATTGTACAATTTGAGCTTATTCTAGCTCTAGTCTGAGCTCTTCCAAGACTAGGAAGGGACTCAACAATTTGCCATGTTTTCTTGAAAGGGGCAATCCGAGCAATCTAACTATCACATATTGTTGCTGTGGTTACTTTGCTGGGAGTACCCAAGCACACTCCCTCACGTTTTTGCTACTTATGTTAAGACACCAGCAACAAACTCCGGATAAAAAAAAAAAAAAAAAATACCATTCTAGGGATAACTATGACATATTTTATCATTATCATCATTCCAGCTACACTGTACAAGTATTCAAATAGAATAATCACCAAGGGTAGAAGGGTAACCCACCTCAATAAACCAAACTGTTCTCTGAACCAGGTACCAACCACCAATGGTGGAAAAAGTGATAAAATGTCAGCTCTTAGACAACTCGAGAAGTTTCTTTGTAGTCGAGCTAGGTTGTTGTATTTGTGGATACTTAAAAATAACATTTATACCTCTTCACGAAGCACAATCAAAGCTATAAAAATAAAAAATTGCATCCACTACACACACACACAGCATCCACTACAAGTGGCATGTACATTTTGTGCATTTATCTTTAGAAATAGGTTTTTTTTTCAAAATGGTAAATGTAAAGAATATCAGTAAGTTATCAGATATCAGTCTGAAAGTTCACAGATCATCGGTATCTGCTCTAAAAAAAAAAAAAAAAATCAATATCGGTCGATCCCTAATGCTGAATATGGTCCCATAATTAACACATTATATTGATTTAGAATATATGCAATAAAAAAAAAATATATTATTTATATAGTGCCAGCAAATTCCATAGCGCTGTACAATAAATCAGCTATAAATTAAAAAAAGAAAAAAATATATATCCATGTTTCACATTCCTTAGGATTTGCAGATTCTCAACAGAACAGGAACACCAGGGTGCAATTAGTTTGATTCACCAAAATAATGAATTAAGCTATGACATTTGGCATACCTATTTAATGAAAGAAACTAATTGTGGTCTGACACATTAAAATGCATGCTAATCCTTTCAGCAATGTTACAGTATATAGTTATTAATGTTGCAGCTATAAAAGGAAAAGGCCAGCCAGAGTGCACATATTTTTGTGTATAAATTGTGTGTTAATAGTTTGTTTTCAATTTGCACCAATTGATCAAATGTATTTATGACATTAACGTCAAACTGTTATGTTATTTTAACTTATGCCTTTTTAAAAGAGCTTTAAATTCCATCTATACATTGTGCTGATGGTTTTAAAAATAGGTTTTTCTAAGCATTTCCAAGAAGAAAAATGAATTAAACTGTACAGAAAGCTAACAGAAGCAATGCCACAGCATCTATTAGTTTGTCTCATTGGTTTGTGTCATGTCTTTTCAAGAATGAAACTACTGCCAATTTCTGAACTGCTTATCCCCAGAGTTAGAAAGGTTTTTGTCATATGATCAGTATCCTCGGCAAAAAAAAAAAAGGGTCAGAATTGGTAGAGGATTCTTAACAATTTCCTGGTCCTTGCAGATTTGCAGCAAGTTAGACAAATTCAGTAGGTAACTGCTTCCCTGTGTCTTTCTTTTTACTGCATATTCTTAATGCGTTATCATTACAAATTAAAAAGGGGATGTCAGGGAGAGGGCTAAACGTCAGCTGGTATGTCCCTTAATGTAATAGGAAGTCTATAAACTATTTTGAACAAAGGGAAACCAGTGAAGGCAGTGTTAAATAAAACAATAAACATTATATATATATCTATATATATATATATATATAAAAAAAAAATTATTTATTTTTTTACTTTAATTTATCTCTTGAGCAACCTTGTTAAAGATTTAAAAAATGTCTAACTGCTTTATTTCTCTCACATGTAGCCAACTAAATCATATTCACGGTGGTAGAATATCTGGCTTGCTAGATCGAATAATAGACTTTGTTCATATGGAAAACCTGGACTACATATCAGCTTTGAAATCATCTTGAAGTGTGAGGGTCCCTTGGATGGACTTTATTAGAGTTCAGTTATAAATATACCGTCCCAAAGCAGCGATGCTCTTCTCTCTGATAAGTCTCAGGAAATGAATCTCTCCCCAAGCGCTGCCCCTTATCTTCTAAAATCCTGAAATTAATACCTACCTAATAAAGAATGTGATATTGTGTAAGCAAAAGGGAAAAAAAAAATAGATGGATGATAACATCAAGTTTTTCATCTATTAGAGGTATGGAGGGCAGTAGGGCTTATTACCTTTTATTTTATCCTGTTGCTTCACACATTTTATTAAAAAATATAGACTCTGCGTGTTCAAGATATAATACTGAGATTGGAACAAAGTAGGTGAGCTAGACAGTATTTTAAGCTGAGTTGTGTAGCAAGAGATATTTCACCTGTATTTTCCCATATTTGTATTTAAAAATCTATATCTGTTTTAAAAAAGTGTTATTTGTAGGATTAGTAATTATTAGCAAAATACAAATTCAGCTGCAGTGTACAACTGTCTAGTAATCATTAAATTATTTCATATCAACTGTATTATAACATTACATTTATACGATTGTTTTCCTTCCTGCACGTGAAGGCTTTTTATATATTTTTTTACTCCTGTAGACAAGAGTATGTCCGCCACATAAGAGGAGTCTCTTCTCAATAATGTCTTTAATTTAGTGCACCTGCGAAAATGATGTACAATTTTTTTTTTATCTAAAATGATGAAAATTGTGAGGAACCCCCCACCCCCACATTTCTCTCAGTTTTTTCTAAATTATTTTTATACTACTTAGCAAATCAATACCTACTTCATATTTGGATTTAAACTTCTAAATACTGCACAACAAATGAGATATCTCCAGAAACAGATGTCCCAATAATCAGATTGTCTCCTGAAACCTTTATACAGAAAGAATATGTACACTTGTATTACATAGAAGAAGGATCACACCATCCACTCATCTATTCAGCCACAGGTAAATGGAAATAAATAGAAATTTGGGGAATTTGGTATACAGTACAGTACTGGGTGTAAATGAACGCTCCGGAGTCAGCTAGACCCACTGCCTTTTAAAAAGGTGCTCCAGCAACCTATACAAGCACTGTCAATGTTTTCCTGACTATCCACAATACTACCACTGCCCATTTCTCTCTGAAAGCAATCCCAGCTGCTTCTCAATCTTTGCCAACTGCTTCTCCCACTAATTACTAAACCACTACTGCCCTCAACACTCACTGTGCAACTCTCACTTTTCTCACACTACTCCCTGGAGGGGATTATTCTCACTGTCCCTATAAAATAAGATGAAATTAAACACATAATTCAGTAAGCAAAGGTTTGTAGTAGCAAGTAACATTTAGGTCTGGCTAGTAGCGTAGGACTTGAAAATGATACATGCCAATACAACATTCAGGGACTCACATGTAGATACACAGACAGAAAAAGCTCAAAAGCTCCCTCTGCTGGCATATAAATTGCCTCTGAATGACCCTTAGTTTATGTGGTGGAGTTTGATATCTTTAATTCTAAGACTGGATTTATTTGATATTAGTTTATTTGGCCCTGGAACCTGGACATAAAATTAGTTTCCATCAGATACAGACCCAATTTAGTGAACATTGATCAGAGAAGGGGGAGGTTGCTATTAAAGTGCAGGTAGTTTCATAGATAGAGTCAATACTGGTTAAGAATATTATCAAAAGAAAATCATATCTTTAATGTGCCCTTGTTCATGTACTTGCTCTTCTTTACACATCGAAAACAGGCCATAGCTGGGGCAAATGTGCAGGACTGCACTTAAAGGGACACTCCACTGCCCAAATACAAAATAACTAAAAATCACTGTTTAGTTGATATACCCCCCAAAAAAATTTGCATTTAATTGGGGGGAAAAAACTAAAATGAGCTTGCAAAACCTGTATCTCTTGTCTGCTGCCTTTGCTATCTCTCCCCTTCTAACCACTCCTAGACTTACTGTGTCTGTCCAATCACAGACTTCCCAATGCAGATTAATGGGAAGTCTTTGAAAGTCAGGTGCTCTGGGAAATTGCTGCCACTTGAGGTCATCTGCATTGAGCCAACAAAACCAGGAAGTAACATTATCTGTTGTCTGCTTGAAACCCAAGGGGGTGTAACCAAATTAGTTTATAATAGTATTAATTTCTATTGACACTCTTCACACAAAGCTTTGTTTAGGGGTCTGGAGTGTCCCTTTAAAGAGAAATGCCTGGTTGAGCCCACATTTTAATGTCAAAAGAATTATATGGAACACATGCAATTTATTTTATTCCGGCATATTCAAAAGGCATTAGTGGAGGTTTACGTGATATGTAGTTCAGAAGTCACAAATTGAATCATTCATGAGAAACCATGAATTAAGCTGATTGCTATGTACACACAATCCCATAGAAAGATAAGATAGCTCATATGCAGCTTGGGATTTGTGCAGTGTGTGAATACTAAGACATTATTCAAGTGGAAGCTTAAAGGACCACTATAGTGCCAGGAAAACATACTCGTTTTCCTGGCACTATAGTGCCCTGAGGGTGCTCCCACCCTCCCGTCCGGCTCTGGAAGGGGGAAAGGGGTAAAAACTTACCTTTTTCCAGCGCTGGGCGGGGAGCTCTCCTCCTCTTCGTCGGCTGGCTGCGCGCGCATTCAGCCGGTCACATAGGAAAGCATTCATAATGCTTTCCTATGGACGCTGGCGTGCTCTCACTGTGAAAATCACAGTGAGAAGCACGCAAGCGCCTCTAGTGGCTGTCAATGAGACAGCCACTAGAGGAAATAGGGGAAGGCTTAACCCATTCATAAACATAGCAGTTTCTCTGAAACTGCTATGTTTATGAAAAAATGGGTTAACCCTAGCTGGACCTGGCACCCAGACCACTTCATTAAGCTGAAGTGGTCTGGGTGCCTAGAGTGGTCCTTTAACATTGCAAAATGTTGTAAATTGCTGTAGCTGCAAGTAGTAAGAAGTCAAATATGGACAGTGAACTTCTAAAACCACAACATAAGCAGGAAACATAGGTAGTTATGGTGCTTGAAGAGTCCTTTTAACTGGCCAGTAGCAATAATGTCCTTGCCTTTGATTGCATGTTTAAGCAGTGGTCCGCCAAAAGATTAGAGAATTTAGCAGTGCTGCTTGAAACTGAATGTAGTTTATTCAAACGTCTAAATGGGCTGACCTAAATATGTGGGAATTTATAATGTATTTATTTTATATGCTTTATGGAGCCCTTTTCTAAGAGGCTTTGCAAAGACTACAGATTCCAGTGCTTGAAAAAAATTACAAAACTAGTGTCTGGGAGCCATAATTTTATTTATTTATTTTTTTTAAACAAAATGTCATTTTTTTTGCATTTCTATCATATGTGAGTCTGTCAAGGAACAGTCTGCTACATATGCATACCATCCTCAATCCCATGATTCCATGTTTGCCAACCTATGAGGGTATAAAGTGACAGATGCCTAACTGTACTGTATTATAAAGACGTCCAGACGAGAACATTTTTGGAAGCAAAGGAAGGTGTTTGTTATATACTACCTCCTATGCACTCAACACATCAGAAAAATGAATAATCAAATCAAAGGTCTTTATGGGACGTTGCAAACAGATCAGTGCGCTTCGACATACTTGAATGAAAGTTTGTATGCCTGTACCATGAGCTGCTTCAATTATTTTTTACAAGGAAATCCTGCGTATTATTACTACTTTTACTTATAAAGCAGTCCCAATTTTCCTCTAAGCTGTAAAAAGGGTGAATTAATATCAGGTACATATTTAGAATGTCCCATTAACTTGATTTCCGAGATCACTAGAATTAAATAATCTTTGCCAACATGGTAATTTAATTTGTTCCAACTCTGAGAAATAGTTGTAATAGCACTGCACTAAACAGACAGAAATCTACTAAGTACTCTGAATCCTGAGTTTGCCCTGTCATTTCACTGCCATTGCGGGACAAACCAATTGAAAGATTCAAAGATTTGCTGTGACAATATGCTCTAAAATGAACAGACTTCATAATCTGAAAACGTTAGCACCTGCTACTTCACTAAATCCAAAATAATAATAAAAAAAACAAAACATAAAAAGGACTTTATTATGAATTATAGCATGTCAGATAAAGTGCATGTTCTGTACTGTAACTTCACCCACTCATCTTCTAGATTCTCAAACTATAAAAGAAAATGTTTAAATATAGCATCAAGGTGTATCTGACAATGTACAGGGCTACATTAGCTGTCACAAGTATGTAACCATTAGCTGTTACGGTAATAACTACACGTTTCTTAGAAATATGTGCTTAGAACGTCATAAGTTGGGTTTTCTTCTGAAACAAACATTACAATTTGGCTTTGCAGTTTTAAGAAAATTCTCAATTTTGGAAAAAACCCAACAAATTCATCACATTTGTTATGACAAAGATATATCCTTCGCAGCTCAGGGGCCCTAGAAATTGCCATCATCTCCCTCCCTGTATTCCCTCCCTTCTTCAGAAGTGAATAAATGATATTGCATAAGTCAGTTAATAGCACTGTGCCTTTTTTCCCTACTGCCAGAAAGTAACAGTGTGAAATTAATACAGTTCTAATTTCCAGATAGCCAGAAAGCATTTTCCCAGTAACACATTTAAATGAAGCCCTAGCATAAAGAAGCTTTTTAAAATATAATATATTAAATGAACGCTATTGCGTTAGAAATACAAACCTGTACTCCTAAAGCTATAGTGCCCTGTTCCTACTACAGGCAGATTTAACCTAGCAATGTAAACGTTGCCATTTATAAAGAAGGTTAAAGGGACACAATAGTCACCCAGACCACTTCAGCTCAATGAAGTGGTCTGGGTGCCAGGTCCCTCAAGTTTTAACCCTGCAGACGCAAGCATAGCAGTTTCAGAGAAACTGCTATGTTTACATTCCAGGGTTAAGCCAGACTCTAGTGGCTGTCTTCCGGACAGCCACAAGAGGCGCATCTGCGACGCTGGGGGCATATTATGCCTCCATCACGCAGAGCGTCCATAAGAAAGCATTAAAAAAATGCTTTCCTATTGACAGCTTGAATGCGCGCGCGACACTTGCCGCGCATGCGGCTCCGCTGACGTTGGCAGAGGGAGATGACGTCGGCGGGGGAGGAGAGGTCACCAGCGCCGAGGGAGCCCGGCGCTGGAATAAGCTAAGTAACTGAAGGAGTTTTAACCCCTTCAGCGCCACGGGATGGGGACCCTGAGGGTAGGAGCACCCTCAGGGCACTATAGTGTCAAGAAAACCACTTTGTTTTCCTGACACTATAGTGATCCTTTAACAATACATCTTCACTGCACTCAGACAACTTCATTGAAACCAAGTTATCTGGGTGGTTTTAGTATCCCATTAATCTGCAAGGATCTTCCCTGAACAGCATGTAGACCAAAATTTTTGTGCCATGTCCCACTGCTATGTTGCCATGGAGCTATGGATCCTAGAGAAGGACAGATGCTAAATATAGATTTATATCAGATTTTAACTATATTGTTTTTATTTGTGTTTGCACTTTCCAGACTTCAGGAACATTCTTCCGAGATCTAGCTGCTGCATCTTGATACCACTACTTGTGGAGATAACGGACTGTAACGGACCGTTTTGCCCACAAGAGGTTAAAAACCGTTTAGGCGATATTCCCCTTTTTCAGCTGCACAGACAGCTACTGCAAGCACCAATCTCCCGAACTGCATACACACGAATAGCTGCTAGCAGACGAACAGGAAAAGCCCCCAAGCGGCTTACACTCCTGGCAATCAGTCTCTAACAGCATACAGTAAATCCTCCCCCAATAATGAGACGACACTTCACTTTGAGGGTTAAGCAGGAACTCCCTGTAATGGCCACATACTGGCTTTTATGCAAGTCCCCATGCAAGGGGACATCCCACAGGGTGGGACACAGTACAACCAATCGTTACAGGGGAACCATAAAACACACCCACATTTACATCACAATCCCTCCTCTCTGTCCAGGAGATAATTGTAAAGTAATTCAATTATCTCCCAGGACAGAGGCAAGACTCCATTAACCACATGGCAGTAACAATACAATAAAAGACATAAAATTACATACAGTTACATTTATTCCATAAAACAGACATTCTACATATCCCCAGATAGCTTAGATCTGAGCGCACATTACTACCGAATGGCGCTCAGATCACATACATACAGTTCAATCGCCATGGAGCCAAAGTCTTTCCTACAGTCTTTCAGTATACGGCTGGGCTCCATGGCATAGCTATCTGGGGTAGCATGGCTTTAACAGTCCGCAGAAAGGCACGAATAAACCTTTCTGCCGGTAAAATAAAAGTACAAAATGCAGGACCATAGTCTAAAGGGAGCAGGCGAGCAACCAGGCTTCTCCAGTGTACAGTGGCGAGGTTGGTTTCGCCACAGACGAAATAGCAGCATATTTTTATTCTCTGTTTATCTGAGTGGGCAAGAAGAAATACTCAGGGAGATCATCACCATATATTTCAACCACCACCCTACAAAAGGGAGATATGCCTGATTTTTCAGCCTTCTAGTGAGTTCTCTACCACCCCTCCCCCATTTCTTTGTACTTATGGTATTGCACTATATATATATATATATAATGAAAAACAGAGAAAAGGGTGGCGCTAAAAATAAGTGAAATATCACAGGTAAACCCAGTGCAGCATAAAGAGAAATCACCAAAGTGACACTTACATACAAGAGTTTAAAAATGAAGATATGGTGATTGCGCACACATTGGATGATATTCTTGCATTAAGTAAATGATCCCTAGATTCTGTGGGTATAAAAACAAAAACAAAACCAACATAGGGTAATATATCTTAACACAAATGGAACTTGGAAAACTCTCAATATTTAGAGCCTTTATGAGTTGGCTCTAAACTATGACAGCAGATACATCAATCAGATGTGGATATGTGGGTTCAGGTCCCTCAGAAGTCCTCTGTTTGGAAAATCAGGAACCAGGTAACCAAATAAATAAATAAATGGTAAGTGCTTTTACTAAGACAAATATAAAATAAATTCAAAAAGGCACCTGGATTGGATTTTTATCTTGTTGCAGTTTCAGGCCTCCTGATGTAGATGTGATTTTCAAGTGTGTGCCTCCGTGCATTTTGGTTCCAATTCCTGACAATATGTTACATATAAAATTAAAGGAACACTCCAAGAACCATAACCACAAAAGCATACTATAGTGGTTATGGTGTCAACCTGCCCTGGCACTTTCACCAATGTAAGCAGTCAAGCCTTTTGCCAACAGTTTGCCTTCTTAACGGAGGTCAGCCAGTACCATTCTCAGTCTCCATGACTGGAGCTCAATGGCAGATTTAAACGCCAGGTTTAGTTTGGTGAAGAGAGCTTCTGACTATAGAGGAGGCTGAGACGGAGATCCAGCAGACACCAGGTAAAAGAGGGAAGAGGGGAGGGGTTAGGAATGGTTATTTTATCCAAAACCAGTGTTTTCTTAAAACAATTTTTTTGGTTGGAGTAACCTATTAAAGAGCACTGTGAGCTCCATAACCACTACAAACAGTGCCATTTTCCCATACTCTGCTCAACCAATTTGGAGCAGCTTAAGCAGTGGTTCCTAAACCAGTCCTCATGGTCCAGCAACAGTCCAGGATTTGTGTATTTCCTCTTTTCTATTCCAATGGAGATACTGACAAAACCTGGACTGTTGCTAGGACATGAGGCCTGGTTTGGAAACCATTAAATTAAAGGGTTACTCCAAGTACCATAATCACTTCAATTTTCAAAATGGTCATGGTGCCTGGAGTCTGCGTGTGCAGCGTTTCACTGAAAACATGCATCACATACAGAATTAAAGCACATAGCTGCTGGCAGCATTATTAACCAGCTCAGAAAGCTAATGTCAAGTCTGTGTATATTTGGTGAACATTGTCAGTACACATACTAAGCTAGTGAAGGTCGCCCAATGGTGGCATGCCCCCCATCCTCCGTGCTGCCCATCCATCTCCCCTCAGCCATCCATTCTAGCATCCCTTCACATTGGCATTATGAGCTGTCTCATGAATGCAGCGGAAGCTCCTCCCTAGTGGCTTCTCCCTTTAAATAATAGTTATGTTTTATAAATCCACTTCTAACGCTAATATTTTAACAGTTTTGCAGAATATCTCAGAGGAGTATCTATTAAACATGTTAAGTCAGAAGTAAGAAAAGGGACCTGCATGGGAAATTAATTACATTTAGAAAATGGATCACTTCAAGGAAAAAATAAAATAAAAATGGATTCTAAGGATATATGTTTCCCCTCTTGTAATTGTTGTAATCACATTTTTAACTGTAGAGTAGCAGAGAAAATATAAAACATGACAAGTTTGTATTTCCTGTATTATTTAGGATCACAAACCAGCCAAAAGTAGACGTGAATATAACTCCACCAACTGGTCAAAAGGAAAATGCTCAGAATTGCTTTTGTGAAAATAAAGTCTTATTTGTAAATCTTTCATGGAGACATGTCCTTACATGTTCTTTTATCTGAATCCTTATCAGGAACCGCCAAAAACTGTGCAGGACTGAAAATGTTAGAACAACATTACTGGTAAATTCACACAACAGTGAATAACTTAATGGAATTCAAAGTAAATTTTACATTTGGTCGGAATTCATAACAATTCACCTTGTGAGCTGTTAGTAGCTGTGCTGGGGAATTTTTTTAATTCAGCCATTTCAGCTTACCGCAATACGTTAGGGTTGGCAGGGGGGCAATTGCTCCCTGGCCACTAGAAAGGAGAGGACTGTGAGCTCATGCCTCACATCGAATTACTAAAATATACTGTGTAATATTAATTGTTTACTACGGTTTTCAAGATCATGGAACACTTAGTAGGACATAAGAAAACCACTATTTGGGGTAAATTGTATTTTTATTTGTTAGCCCCATGGCTTTGTTTAGCTGTTTAGATTTCAGCCCCCTTAATTTTTGTTGCAAATGCAGTTTAGTTAACCCTTTAGCTCAGGGCTTGACAAATCCTAGACGCCAGGTCGCCTAAAATTTTGCCCATGCGCCTGGGATTTGTCAGCTTTTTATCTAACCCGGCTGGGCAAATAATGGAGCCGGCTGTCCACCCGCGGGAGCATGTAGGCGGCTGGCTCAGTGAGCATTGTTGGCGGCTGCCCTGAGCTTCATGTAGGCGGCCAGTTGAGTAAGCGTTGTAGCCGGCCGACCTTAGCTTCATTGAGGCGGCCGGATGAGTGAACGTTGTAGCCGGCCGCCCTGAACTTCATGGAGGCGGCCGGCTGAGTGAGCGTTGTAGCTGGCCGCCCTGAGCTTCATGGAGGCGGCCGGCTGAGTGAGCGTTGTAGCCAGCCGCCCTGAGCTTCATGGAGGCGGCCAGTTGAGTGAGCGTTGTAGCCGGCCGCCCTGAGCTTCATGGAGGCGGCGGGATGAGTGAGCGTTGTAGCCGGCCGCCCTGAGCTTCATGGAGGCGACCGGCTGAGTGAGCGTTGTAGTCGGCCGCCCTGAGCTTCATGGAGGTGGCCGGCTCAGTGGAGCATCAAGGCGGTCGGCTGGGGCAGCTTGCGAGGGAGCAGTGATCTTCCAGAGGCATCTCTCTGCTCCCTCGAGCCAGAATATGACGTCATTTCAGCCCCGGCATCACAGGGAGCAGCATGTCAGATTACTGCTCCCTCTCACACAGGAAGAGAGAAGCCCCACTGGACCTCAGGGCAAGTCGACTCAGCTCTCCCAAAGGTAGGGAGGCTGGGTGGATTAAAATTAAAAAAAAAAATGTAAATATGTGGGTGTTTGAAAAAGTGTGTGTGTGTGTGTGTGTATGCCTCTGTCAGTGTGTATGTATGTATGTACAGGTGATACTCGAAAAATTAGAATATCGTGCAAAAGTTAATTTATTTCAGTAATGCAACGTAAAAGGAGAAACTAATATATGCGATAGACACATTACATGCCAAGCAAGATAATTCAAGCCGTGATTTGTCATAAGTGCGATGATTATGGCTTACAGCTCATGAAAACCCCCACATCCATAATCTCAGTAAATTAGAATATTGTGAAAAGGTGCAATATTCTAGGCTCACACTGTCCCACTCTAATCAGCTAAGTAAGCCATAACACCTGCAAAGGGTTCCTGAGCCTTTAAATGGTCTCTCAGTCTGGTTCAGTAGGAATCACAATCATTGGGAAGACTGCTGACCTGACAGTTGTGCAGAAAACCATCATTGACATGAGCCTCAAAAGGTAATTGTGAAGGAAGTTGGATGTTCCCAAAGTGCTGTATCAAAGCACATTAATAGAAAGTTATGTGCAAGGGAAAAGTGCGGAAGAAAAAGGTGCACAAGCAGCAGGCATGACCGCAGCCTGGAGAGGATTGTCAGGAAAAGGCCATTCAAAAGTGTTGGGGACTTTCACAAGGAGTGGACTGAGGCTGGAGTCAGTGCATCAATAGCCACCACACACAGACGGATCCTGGACATGGGCTTCAGATGTCGTATTCCTCTTGTCAAGCCGCTCCAAAACAACAAACAACGTCAGAAACGTCTTACCTGAGCTAAAGAAAAACAGACCTGGTCTGTTGCTTAGTGGTCCAAAGTCCTCTTTTCTGATGAGAGCAACTTTTGCATCTCATTTGGAAACCAAGGACCCAGAGTCTGGAGGAAGAATGGAGAGGCACACATTGCAAGATGCTTGAAGTTCAGTGTGAAGTTTCCACAGTCTGTGTTGATTTAGGGAGCCATGTTATCTGCTGGTAATGGTCCACTGTACTTCATTAAGTCCAGGGTCAACGCAGCTGTCTACCAGGAGATTTTGGAGCACTTCATGCTTCCTTCCGCAGACGAGGGGATGCTGACTTCATTTTCCAGCAGGACTTGGCACCTACACTGCCAAAAGCACCAAAGCCTGGTTCAATGACCGTGGGATTACTGTGCTTGAGTGGCCAGCAAACTCGCCTGACCTGAACCCTATAGAGAATCAATAGGGCATTGCCAAGAGAAAGATGAGAAACATGAGACCGAACAATGCAGAATAGCTAAAGGCCGCTATTGAAGCATCCTGGTCTTCCATAACACCTCAGCAGTGCCACAGGCTGATAGCTTCCATGCCACGCTGCACTGAGGCAGTAATTGCTGCAAAAGTGGCCCAAACCAAGTACTGAGTCCATATGCATGCTTATACTTTTCAGAGGTCCGATATTGTTCTACGTACACTCCTTGTTTTATTGATTGCATGTAATATTCTAATTTACTGAGATTGTGGATTTGGGGTTTTCATGAGCTGTAAGCCATAATCATTGCACTTATGACAAATCACGGCTTGAATTATCTTGCTTGGCATGTAATGCGTCTATCTCATATATTCGTTTCTCCTTTTACGTTGCATTTACGTAACATTCAGCACATCCATGCAGAGCACTGACACAGGACTCTCTAGTATGAGTGACAGCCACTAGAGGTCTTCGTAGGCAGCAATGTAAACACTGCCTTTTCTCTGAAAATGCAGCATTTACACTGAAAAGACTACAGGGACAGGCTATAGGCACCAGAACCACTACATTAAAAGGACCACTATAGGCACCCAGACCACTTCAGCTTAATGAAGTGGTCTGGGTGCCTGGTCCATCTAGGATTAATCCCCCTTTTTTTATTTTTATAAACATAGCAGTTTTATAAACATAGCAGCCTCTAGTGGCTGTCTCTTGACAGCCGCTAGAGGCGCTTGCGTGCTACTCACTGTGAAAATCACAGTGAGTAGACGCCATCGTCCATAGGAAAGCATTGTAAATGCTATGGAGGAGGAGGGTGGGGGCACCCTCAAGGCACTAAAGTGCCAGGAAAACGAGTATGTTTTTCTGGCACTATAGTGGTCCTTTAAGCTGTAGTGGTTCTGGTGATTCTAGAGTCCCTTTAAAAAAAAAAAAAAAAAAATTTTTTTAGCTGGCTCCTAGATTCCAAACAAATTGGTCAAGCTCTGCCCTGCAACCCAGAGAAAAGACAGCCTCTTTTAAGCAGCCTACTCAGCCTCCGTTGAGGTCAGCAGACTTAATGACCATTTTATTCAATCAAATATTTCTCATAGAAAGACATTATGGACTGAAGGCACAAGTGAGGCAATCACCGCAATGCATCAATCAAATGGTTCTATCACGCAAGAACTGACTCAGACTCATTGAGATGAAGTGGTCTAGGTGATTCTTTAAATGGTTACTCCAGACATCACAACCAATACAGCCTGCTGTAGTGGTTATGATGCTAGGAATACCCTGGCATCCTTCCCCTGAAAATAGGAAAAATCAATTTGCAATTTCCGCAGTGGGCATCGAGACTCCTGTGGACAGCATCCACGTTCGGCAGAGCTATTGAACCTGGATGCCTATCCAGAGAACCATTTATTGGCTTCTCAGCTGATTGCTCTCATCCAATGAATGACTCTCTGCACAGAATTGATATTAGCCAGCCCGTAACAAAAGTTTCTGGCTGGGTAATGACACCCCTTAGGACACTGCCAGATTTGAGTTATACTTCGGGCAGCAGTCCAGAGAGCGCTGGAGAACTCTAGGGGCACACTACCTACTAGCTCTCGGCCTATACCATTCCCCAGGAGACATGCAGCCAGAGGGTGTATCCCTCTGCACTGCCAACACTCCTGCAGCAGTTACAGGAAGAAGGCAGGACATCGGCCCAGGTGTCTTTAGTGTGCTTGCCTTTATTTTTAAAGAAGAACCTGCTACCCTATGTGCCTTGCACCATTTCATGCCATTCACAAATTCTTTTCTGGATAATGGACTTCTGTTTCTACATCCTTACCAACTCGAACTACATACTTGTGAGAGAAAATGAGCACAACACAGCCAAAGAACCTTAGACAACTATTCTCCTGTAAAATGGAAAACAAAATAATTAAATTGCTACTATACCTCATCATCAGAATCATCAGCAAATGCTGCATGTTTTGGTACAAACGCATTTTTCTGGAATGCTTTTTTCGGCAAGATAAGTCCATACCTGAAAGAAAGAAGAATAGTAAAAAAAAAATTACCCAGTTTAGAACACATGCAAATAAATAAACACGTTGGAAATTTTAACAATCGAAATTAGTTACATAAACAATATGGCTGCAAGTAACAGGGGGTAACCCCAAATAGAAAACTGACAAACGAGGGAAGTGTACCACTAAGGGCTGGGAAGGAAAAAATTTTTCAAAATATGCTGAAATGCGAGTACCAGATAGCCAAACATTTGCTGCCAGACAAGGTATTAAATGGTACTAAAAACAAAAACAATGAATATAATAGAAAAAATATATAAAAAAGGTGCTCGTGTACAAAATAATAAGTACTCTCATCAGTAACATTAACTAGGAGTGTCCCTATTGATACTGAGACAATTTCAAGATGTACCACTAGTGTATGTAGCTCTGATGTGTTAACTCAAGTGGAATATATGGATATGTCTGCAGGGTATTACTGCTTAATCATAAACTGGTAAAAGTACAATGGTAACGTAGCTTATATGAAATTAGACCAGTGACATTAGTTCGAATGTCATCATTGATACTTATAGATGAAAGTTGTAATAGCTTAACCAATAGCTGGATAGTGGTAAGTAGTAGAACGAACCTAGTCAAGGTATACACTTGCACACGTCTGTGCCTAGATAAAGCAGCCTGAATCTCAAGCTCCTTCTGATGACAGCAGGAAGGTAAGCCGGCATCAAAAGTAAATATAGTAGGGGGGAAGAAGGTTGAGAGGCCAATATTAAGACACAGAGAAAAAAATGCTCTGCAGAGAAATCAAAGTAAATGATTTTTGCAATAACTAATCAGTCCGCAACGGGGCTAGATAGTATCTCAATCTGAGCCTAAATACCTATAATCCCAATGAACAGATATAAGACGTCATGGGAGTCGATTACTAAAATAGGTGGCTAAGTAGCTATTAGTGTTAGATTGAGCTGTGCTAAGATGGCACTCTGGGCTAAATATACACGTGAAAGCCTAGCCTCCGGTGATGACTGTATATAGTTAAAACATAAACAACTCTTTCACAACTTGTGTTGCAAACACATATTTTAAAACTGTGCCAATTTCTTGTTTATCAAGAACAGATTTGTTACAAACTACTCCGTGACTTGAACAGTTAGTATTTTACCTTCCACTTGATATTTATGTGCAACTGATTACTTTACTTGTAACAGTTTATCATATCAGTGCAGTTATGAGTGATTCCTAAGAATGAACAACCGAAAACTATGCAGAATATCTTTATGATGGTTTCATAAGCAAAATCGCTAGTGCTTATCTTTGCATTGTGAAAGTTGACAAATCAGACAACAGATTGCTGATCATGGGGATATAATCAAAATCCCTGTTTTCCTCCTTAAAATAAAAATAAAAAATACAGGCCACTGCTTCATTTTAGATGTATTAACACACAAAAACAATTAAGATGACTAGTCTTACACTGGTGATAGCCAACCACTGCCACTCAAGCTGTCGTGCACTGGTTGGGTATCAAGCATACCTATCAACATTTGAAGTGGGGACACTTTCATTTTAGGGGTGTTCATTAGCAGAGATGTTTTGAGAAATATTAGTTGACGTACTAATACCAATGTATGCTACTAAAATGTGTATTACTTTTTATTTATCTATCTTACTTACACATACTGATGTCTAAACACATTCATTGTAGTTTAAAGACATTACTGTGAGTATTATTGCTTTGAAGTTCAATTTTACACTCAAGACACATGAACAATATGGAGCTCCTGGAAAAGAGGGTCATTAAGATAGAAATAAGGGACAAATAGAATCTGATTCTTGGGAACTATATATATCATTCCCAATCTAGTCCACAGCAACTTAGCAGTTGCCAACTTGGGCTGCAAGATGTACTATGGTTTTCACTGCCAATGGCTGCAACTGAGAACTGATATCTTACATATAATGTTCAACTTCTCCAAAAGGCAATTCAATTATTCCTCAAGAATGGAATCCCAAGAAATGACTTAACATATCCCTGCTCCAGCTAAGGTTACCACATCCACCATATTTTCCTGGACACATACATAGCGGAACATAGAAAAAAACACTAGTCTGTACTAGGACTTTGTGCCATTAAAATACTGTATGATTTCCTCACTGATTATTAACTTAATTCCCTACCTGGAAACTTTAAATTCTACATACAGAGAATAGCACTTTCTATTTGATGCAAACCAATACAGTATTGTCCCAGGGAACTTGGTGAGCCAGGTAACCCTAGCAGCAGCATATACACAATGCTACACACTAATAGCACTGTCCCTGCTCTGCCCATGCACTGTCCATGTTCTCCCATGCACTGTCCATGTTCTGCCCATGCACTATCCATGTTCTGCCCATGCACTGTCCCTGCTCTGTCCCTGCACTGACCCCTGTGCTGTCCATGCACTGACCCCTGCGCTGTCCCTGCTCTGCCCATGCACTGTCCATGATCTGTCCATGCACTGCCCATGCTCTAATGTCATGTCTCCAGGACACCATATTGGATACTGGAACCATAGCTATACATTTTGAAGCCAGCACGTGTCTTGCTGCTACTGAGCACATTCTGCGTATTAAAACCCTCTGCGAACCCTAAATAACCACAGAGGGGGATTTTAATGTAATGGAGACCCAGCATGCACTGCTCCTACTGGATGTGCTGTGCACCTCTTTAAAGCACTTACTGTTTCCCGGGTGCCGCCATCTTGTTTTCACCCTGCGCATGCGCACTGCTAATAGCTGACGGCCGCAGATTCGACACGCCCGGCAAGGCGTTAATATTAATGTCTGAGACGGCGAGTTGTGTCAAGCTACGGAGTTTTATTATATGTAGATATATTAAATAATTAATTAATAGGTAACGCAAGTAGACGTGGCGAATCTGCCGGAGCCGATCACGTGATAGCGGCTGTTGCTATGGTAACTTTGGATGTTGTTGTTTTTTTATAACTTGTTCTAGATTCTAGAATCTCACAGCCAGGCTGATATGGGATGCCAGGGACATTTCATACTCATTCACTAAGCAGCAACTTGTAGGGAAATGGAATTTACAGAATTTAGGCTAAAATAGTTCGGCTGTGACAATAGCTGAGCTGGAGATTTTGTTTTCTAAATAAACTATTCTTTTTTATTTATTTATTTTTTTAAGTCTAAATTTAGCAAATTCGTTTTTAATTAACTATGATTTTCAACTGCATGGATGCCATACATTAGGGTACATAAACTGATACCTTTAACAAAATATTGTCCCTGTTAATGTTACTATTTTTTTTTTTGAATTTGACCATTTTTATTGTACAGTACATGCAAGCACAATGTCATACAGTACGCAAGTAGTTTCAGTGGAACAGTTGTGGTTTACAAGTAGGGTGGTGCATGTTCGTACATATCCTGCGTCAACTTTCCCTGCAAGTTGTTTCCCGTGTCCTAGTCGAATTCACATGTCTGTGATAACTCAGTGGTCTTCAAAAACATATTTCATAAACATATTACAAAACCGTATCACAAAACCGTTTCCCTACTGTGCTCGTGCTGTGCACCCTGCCTCATGGGTGTCTTGATCTAACCTCGGAATCATATACTGTACTTTATTGTTAAGGGGGGGGTGTCTCTACAGGGGTGTGTGGACATGGGGGGGAGAGGGTACTTGGTTATGGAGAGGTAGCCATTGATTTATGGTCCTCTGCTGTGGCCTTGGTTGTTACCAGTCGTGGAGTTATCTAGGTATTCAGTCCACCTATTGTGGGCATGGTGTAAGTGTTTTTTCATACCAAATTGGTGTGCGTATGTCATTTCATATTTCCAATTGAGTTCCACTTGGTTCAACAGAGAGTTTCGGTTGGGGGGTGTTGAGGACTTCCATAATCTCGCTATACACATTGCTGCTGAGATTAAGATGTGATATGAGATTGCCCACTTATCTTTAGTGATCGTGTCAGGTGGTATAAATAGGATGCATAGCTCCAGTGTAAGTGATATTTGTGTTTGGATTGCGTCAGTCAGAATGGTCTGGATCTCTTTCCAGAATGGTTGTAAGGCTTGGCATGACCACCATATGTGTGACATATTGCCCTTGGCTTGTCCACATCTCCAGCACTTGTTGGAGGAGTTTGGCCATATCTGATTGATCCTGGTAGGTACTAGGTACCATCTGTATAGTAGTTTGCGTTGTAACTCAAGATGGTTAGCACAAGAGGTAACGCCTTTGTGTGAAGAGTAAGCTTTGGCCCAGTGTTCCTGAGGAATGGTTTTCCCTAGTTCCTTGTGCCATGCCTGTATGTGCGTGTCATTGAGCCCATTTGGTTCTTGGAGGAGGGTTTTATAATTCAAGGAGATTAGTTTTTTAAAGGGCTTTGTAGTAACACATGACTTTTCAAATTCCGACATATGCTGTGATAGTGTAGTGCCTACCCTGTTGGGTTCATTGTTGGTCAGGTATGATTTTATTTGCAGGTATGCAAAGATTAGATTGTGTGGGAGGTTGAATTCTTGCTGTAAGTCCGGGAAGGGTCGGAGACCCTTTTCGTTGTACAGCTGACCAATTATTTCAACGCCCCCCTGTGTCCAAGGGTGTGTGTTAAGTGTCAGTATTGCTGACTCTAGGACATTGGGTCGTTGGTAGAAGATGTGTGGTGTCTTTCCTGTGGCTTTTAGGGGTCCAGAATATGGAGTATAATGATGGATGTTGGGCCCAATAGTTTTCTATCTTTAGCCATTGGGGTGATAAGGGCCGTTGGCGTAAGTGCGGTATCACTGATAGTGCCGCTGCTTTGTAATATGTTGCCAAGTCCGGGAGGCCTAATCCTCCATGGGTTATTGTTTTTTTTAGTATTTTAGTTGCTACTCTAGGTTTCTTGTGTTGCCAAGTGAAGCCTATGAGTAGTTTCGTGAGACTTTTGATATAGTTCCCCGGTATTTGTAGCGTTCTGTACAGGTATTGCAATTTTGGCAGAAGAGACATTTTTATTGCCGCTATGCGTCCCACCCACGATAAATATTTCCCCTCCCAAGAGTCTAGAGTGGTTTTAAAGGTTGTTAGTAGAGGTTGGTAATTTAGTTGGAACATGGAAGTGGGGTTCTTAGCTATTTTGACTCCCAGAAACGTAAGGTAGTCGTTTCTCCAGTCCAATGGGAATGATTTTGTGAGAGTGTCCAGTTGGGTGTTATTTATATTGAGGCTTAGGGCTTGTGTTTTAGTAACATTAAGTTTGTAGTATGAAAGCTGCCCATACTCTGTAATGAGGTGCATAAGGTTGGGTAGGGAAATTAATGGTTGTGTAAGGGTTAGGAATATGTCGTCCGCGAAGATACTTAATTTATATTCCTGTTGGTTGAGTGGTATCCCGTGGATTGCGGAGTTTGCTCTAATTTTGGCTAGAACGTATATCAGTGGGGATGGGGGGCAGCCCTGTCGAGAGCCATTGCTTATAGTGAATTCGTTAGAGCGAAATCCTGCATTTAGGACTCTCGCAGTCGGGTTGCTAAAGAGTGCCGCTACAGTGTTCGTGAATTGGCAGGGGAAGCCGAATTTTGACAAGACCGCTTGGAGAAATTTCCAGTTGAGTCTATCAAAGGCTTTCTCCGCATCAAGCGAGACTAGGAGACCGTCGAGGTTTTTCCTCCTTATGCTGTGGATCAGATCTTGTACTTTGCGCGTATTGTCTGCTCCCTGTCTACCTGCTACAAATCCCACCTGGTCGTCGTGGATCAGTGTTGGGAGTGTCGACCCTAGGCGTCGGGCATGTATTTTCGCGTATAATTTAGCATCTGTATTTAGTAGGGAAATTGGTCTGAAGTTTGGACAGTGGGTCGGTGGTTTGCCAGGTTTAGGAAGTGTAATGATGTGCGCCAAAAGGAGGTCTGCTGGGAGCGTCTTGTCCTGGGTGGCCGAGTTGAAAAGTGAGGTTAGAGAGGGAGCTAGGTGAGTTGCAAATTTTTTGTAGTACGCATTCGTAAATCCGTCCGGGCCTGGTGCTTTGTTTTTAGGCAGGGTGCGTATGGCTTCAACCACTTCACTTGCCGTGACTTGGCTAACTAGTTGGGCCGATTGGTCTCGTGTGAGAGTCGGAAGGGGTATATCACGTAGATAGGCCTCTATGTCTTTCTCAGTGGGGGTGGGTAATTGATTGGATCGTGCCAAATTATATAGTTTGTCGTAGTAAGCAGCGAACGTGTTACTGATATCAATGGGGGAAATTACTTTTTTGTTGTCGTGGATGAAAACATGTGAAATTTTTGCATTAGCTTCTTTTCTTTTCAGTCTTGCAGCTAATGTTTTGCTGGCTTTGCTTCCCTGTGCGTAGTGTGTGGAATTAAGTTTGCGGAGATTAAAACCTACTCGTTCTAAAGTGTGAAGTTTGATTTTGTTCACAATGTCCCTAATAGCTTTTTGTGTTGTCGCTGTTGGAAGTGTTTTATTCGCTACCATAAGGTCCGCTAGTTGTTTGTGCCATGTCAGCCACTGGGTTTGATTGGAACGTTTTAGATGTGCTGCTCTCCTCAGGAGTAGTCCCCTTATGACTGCTTTGTGTGTTTGCCATACAGTGCTGGCTGATGTATCCCCTGTGTTATTCAGTACGAAGAATTCCGAGATGGCTTCTTCAAGTTGCTTAGTAAAGGAGTCGTCCGTCAACAATGTTTCGTTTAGTCTCCACGGGCTCTTGTGTTTATAGTCATAGTTGTCTTTTAGGGTTAATGTCAGTGGGGCGTGGTCAGACCACGAGATCTGGCCTATAGAACAGTCGAGCACTTGGTCTAGGTGTTGGCTCTCTAGGTGAAATCTATCTATTCTGGTGTACGTGTTATGTGTGGAAGAGTAGTATGTGTAGTCCTTTTCCTGTGGGTGAAGGACCCTCCATACATCGTACAATTTGTGGCTATCCAGTAGTTTGAGGTATGTTGTGCATGCCCTATAGTGTCTGGTCTGAGACGCTTTGGTTGCGTTAGAGGTCGTGTCGCTTTGGGGGTCTAAAATTTGGTTGAAGTCCCCACAGAGGACAAGAATGCCTTCCTGAATCGGTTGTAGTAAAGTTAGTATTTTATGAAGGAAATTCCTTTGGTTCGTGTTTGGTGCGTATACATTGACCAGAGTATATTTAGTGTTGTTGATTGTGCATAGGACTATGAGGTACCTTCCCTCTTTGTCTGTATTTGTGTCATGGTGTTGGAAGGAGACCGTGTTGCTGATCAGAATTGATGTGCCCCCAGTTTTCTTCCCCGACGTGGCGTGGAATTGGTGTGGGTATAGGGCTTGTTTCATTATGGGTGGGGATTTAAAGTGTGTCTCTTGCAGGCAAATTACATCAGGTTGGTCCCTCTTAAGATCCTTGAAGAGGCAGTGCCTCTTGTATGGGGTGTTCATCCCTCTTACATTATAACTTTGTATTTTCATATACTAGTGTAACGGTGGAAGCTGTGCAAGCGGCTGTGGTTGTGTGTGAGAATAGTTGTGGGTGCATCGTAGGTTGTGAAGTAATCCTCTGTTGGTGTAGTGGATGCATATTGCAGAGATTGGTGCCAATATGTGTGATGGTGGGCGTAATATGTTTATCGGCAAATCGTGCGGTCAACTTCCTCCACAAATTGCTTACTCTGTTGCCTAGTGTAGGAATTTCAGGGTCTCTATCGGTGGGGTTGGAGGGGGATGGAGGGGGGGGGACTAAGGATGAGTCGCACTGAGAGTGTGCGAACAACAACGGTAGTAGAACTATAACCCATTTGTGGGTTGGGGAACCGAACATCGGTGCCATTAGGAGCGTGGTTGAAGAGTGTGATGCAAACCAATTATTGGCCGTATTTAGTCGCTGTGACCAAATATAACTATGGACATTGCCCTCATGGCTTACAGTGAAATTGTTTGTGGTGGCTTCTGCTAAAGTCAATGGTCCGTTATGGCTCATGGAACTAACTGTGTGTACATATCAACATGTCTAACCGTCAAATACAGTATGGTACTTAGCGTCAGTGAGAATATAACATACAGTGAGGTTGTACATGGGAACAGGAGCTTTGTTGAACATACTTTTTTTTTTTTTTTTTTATATTTTCATAAATACTTTATCCCTTTGGCATATAATAACAATTGAAGTATAATAACAATATGAAGCATCAGGCCTGTGCTGCGCTGATGTGTTCCAGTACACTGACTACTCCCCCATAGTGTGGTATATGTGTGGGTGGGTTGCTGTTGTGCCTACAAGCGGCATGCACTAACAATAGACCCCTGTAATTCCATCTGAATGCATATCAAATGTGTGTACATGGTTCATGATGCATGAACGGTGCGACAGTGTTGCTAGCATTTATGTGTCAGGCTAGTGTGGTGTGAGTGCATGGGGGGGCAGCACATTCACCTGTCCGACGGACAGTCACCTGTGTTCATGGCAGTTCATCGTACAATCTGGTGTAAAACACCGTTAGTCCAGTTGAGTCCAATTGCGTGGAAACTGTGTATCTGGATGGCTTTCACGCCATTTCAGCTGCTGTAGTGAGTCTCATGGCATATGGATCTTCATCACAACTTCTTAATCTTCTTAATCTCTCCCTCCAGCTCGCGGCTTCTTCCAGTCAGAGTGTAACTTGGTCGGGTGTTGCAGATTGTCCTGTCGTGGGTGGGCGCTGGGTAGAAATGGTATTCCCCATTTCTTCAGGACTTTCTTGCCTTCCTCTGGAGTGATGATGGTATTGAAGACTCCATTCTTGTGAATGAGGAGGCGCACTGGGTGTCCCAAACGGTACGGCATATCGTGGAGACGGAGCGCATCTGTGATCAATTTAAATTCTCTCCTCTTCTGCAGGGTTCTTGCTGAGAGGTCGGAGTATAGTTGAATGGTGTTATATGGGGCCGGGAGATCCCTCCGCCGCCTGGATGCCTGCATTAGCGCTTCCTTTGCATGGAAGTAGTGAAGACAGGCGAGTATATCCCTGGGGGCTTCTTCCGGGAGGAATTTAGGCTTAGCAACCCTATGGGCCCTATCAATGAGGAGGACGTCTGCAGGGAGATCCGGAGCCAGAGTCTTAAAGAAATCCGTAAGGTGTGCTACTATGTCTGTTTGCTTAACTGCTTCAGGTATACCTCGGAAGCGTATGTTTTGTCTCCTCGACCTGTCTTCTAGGTCCATGAGTTTGTTTTGGCACGCGGACAGTTCCTGTTCCAGATGCTGGACATGATCTGCCATATCATTGTGTGCCTCCGCGTATTCGCCCAATGCGGTTTTCCATATGGGCAGTCCGGTCTCCTAATTCTTGGACATCTTTTCGTAAGTCCGAAATAGATTTGTTAAAGTTGTTTAGCAATTTCTCTGACATTTCGTCAAGGCATGCTTGGAGAATAGCTTGAGTGACTGGGAGAGCTCTTTCCCCAGGGGATCCCTGTAGAGGGAGTGTGTCGTCGCCATCTTGGTCCGACGTGCTCTGGGCTTTTGGCGGTTGGTTTCGGGCCGTAAAGAATCCGTTTTTTTCGGGGCTGTCAGGATTCCTTTTCCCCTTTTGTTGGACAATATTGAGGGGTGTTTGTGGTGAAGTTTGGTGGTCACCGTTGCTAATTCAGTCGCTTTTGGGCCAATTTAGGACGGAGCCTCTCTCACATGCGTCCGTCCTCGCCGAGCGCCAAGCCACGCCCCCAACGTTACTATTTTAATCCCTTTAGTATTTTTTATTGATTGTGTAACCAGAAAACATAAATACAATAATAATAAAAATAATGTGCTCAACTCCAGACGCAATGTCATAGATAAAGAGTATTGTTACCTAGCATCACCATACTTTATTATTTTTTTGTGTGTGTGTAGATTTTTCACTGCATGTTAGAGCAGGTCCAACAGATTATGGCCTTTTTCACTGATAACAGCAAATAGCTTAATCCTCCTGAGTCAGAAATCTAAGGCTAACAATGTAATTGACTGCTGATGCTGCTCCTTTGCCCTAAAACAGGGATCTCTGGAACCCTGAAAGTGATCCAAAGCTTCTGTGTTTGCAGTCTTCTGGGACACTCTACCTTCACGACATCACGTATAGCATAGAAACATAGAATGTGATGGCAGATAAGAACCATTCGGCCCATCTAGTCTGACCAATTTTCTAAATACTTTCATTAGTCCCTTATCTTATAGCTAGGATAGCCTTATGCCGATCCCACGCATGCTTAAATTCCTTCACTGTGTTAACATCTACCACTTCAGCTGGAAGGCTATTCCATGCATCCACTACCCTCTCAGTAAAGTAATACTTCCTGATATTATTTTTAAACCTTTGTCCCTCTAATTTTAGACTACGTCCTCTTGTTGTGGTAGTTTTTCTTCTTTTAAATATAGTCTCCTCGTTTACTGTGTTTATAGCAGGTCCCCCCCTTCCCTTGGACTGGCGGGGTTATCCTGGTCCCCACTGAAGACTAACCTGCTGTTGAGGGAGACCAGTGGAAAGGTGGTACCAATCTACGGTGGATACAGCCACAGTTAAAAATCTCCGACTGCCATCTTTGCCCCAACCTGCATGGCTGGAATCCTTTAATGAAGCATTTGACAAGATCTGCTCCTGATTCTAGACATTCAGCGCTCACGGGATTCGCCTCCTGACAAGCCTTTGCATCAAACATATTACCTGAGGTGAGAAGACTACCTGACTACAGCAGGGGCACCTTATGGCAGCTTCTTACCTGGGCTGTGGGCTTTGGAGGAAAATCCTCTTCGACACCACTCACAATCTGGGAGGGACCCCCCAGAGATCTTGATTTGCCCATCAAAACTGGCATGGTCCATGGGTGTGGGCTCATGTAAAGGCCTGGGTCAAACGAGCATGCTTTCCTTGATGCATCCTGAGAGATCCATTTGGACTGGGAGTGTAGGCCAGTGGACTTTGCTGGGGAACGGTTTTCTAGCATGTTTTTTTTTTCTTTTGTCATATTTCCTTTTTTAGGTTTATTTTGATGTGCCTCAGCTGCTCTTTAAGTGGTTTTCAGTTGGTGGCTCTAGTGGCCTCATACAAATGCTCTGGCCGAGCTTCTTTCTGTCTACACAGAGATCACTTATTTTAACACAGTATTTCTGTCAGGACGAACCAGTTGCCCAACACGCAGAATTAAGTAAAACACGTAACAAATAGAAACAGTAACAACGTATTACCGGGCCTTAGAATGGCCGGAATTAACGTAATAGAATAAACAGTAACGAGCCGAGGTCAGGAATAAAGAAAGGAACAAATATGGAAAGAACAAAGCCAAAGGGTCAGGGATACCAGAAATACGGGAAGTCCAGCCAAGCCAAGATCAAAAACCAAATATCAGAATCAGGAACGCGCTCTCGGATAACCAACAGGATGAAAACCACGACAGAGCACTGAACAACTGCAGGTTTGGGTTTAAATAACCCAGTAAGTCCTGCTATTGGCTGATTTGGGTCCCATGACCCCAGAATGTGCGTGCACGGTGAAAATGTGACGCCGCACGCATGTTCACGTCACTAATGTCATTGTGGGCAGCGTCATTATATAGTGCCGTCTTGCAGTGGCCGGCGTCCTTCCTAACACTGGACCCAGGGCCGGATTAACATAGGGGCTGATGGAGCTGCAGCTCCAGGCCCAGGCCCATGGAATAGGCCCTTTGATTTATAAAAAAAAATAAAAAAAAATTTTTCACACACTATTCTTAGGGATTCCATCTGGCTTTTATTTTATTGGCACAGCCAGTATTTGAGGCTGCCTGGCTGGTGCCAATAGTACAGTGATACTGGCAATACAAATGCTGGTATTTTTCTCAGTATAAACAAGAGATTACTATGCAATACCAGCACTGGCCAGTAGGGGTCACTGTGTGTGGAGACAGGCAGGGATAGGACGTTCCAGCATATCCCTCCCTGCCTATCTATACTCACTGATCTGCAGGGGTGCAGCTACAGAGAGTCCAGACAGCAACTCCCACCCTGCAGAGACAGCCTACAGCTCAGGGAAGTAAGGGATGGGGGGAAAGGCTGCAAGGAGACATGGGGACACTGAGACACTAAGGGACATTGGGAGACATTATGACACAGACAGTGTCCCCATGTCTCCCAGTGTCCCCATGCAGGGCGGTGCAAGGATTTTTGCCGCCCTAGGCAAAGAAGGATTTGCCCCATCGCAATGCCCCACCCATATGAACTAATGCCAGTGCTGCACACAGTGTGTGTTTACATTAAAAAGCCTGCAGGGACAAACTATAGACCTATAGACACCAGAACAACTTTATTAAGCTGCAGTGGTTGTGGGGACTATAGTGTCCATTTAATGTGAGGTACATTAGAGATTAGTGTCACTAATAATATACTAGATTGCCTACTTACAATCAGATGAGGATGGTGATGGGCTCTGGCTGCAGTTTGGCTCCACTGGTCTGGTGTAGAACAGGATCTCTGGAGGCTGTTTGTAACTGTGGTCACAAAATTCAATGTTCTGGGAGAACGGGAAGCAGCTCCATTTTTTGGGGCCTCTTACATAGCTCAAGGTCTGGGCCCCAGGGCCTGACGGTGAGTATGCCCATAAAGCCCACCCATAAGTCCACCTACATGTTCCACCCATGAACTCACAGGGAGTAGAGTGTGTAGGGGATTTGTTATGTGTTACTGTAGAGGATCTAATGTGTGTGCTTACGGAATGTAGTGTATAGGGATACCAGTTTGTGTAGGTGATGCAGTGTGTTTGTGTGTAGTGGAAGCAGTGTGTGTGTGTGTATAAGGGATGTATTGTGTGTTTCTTGTTGTGTGTAAGGGATGCATTGTGTGAATCTGTGTTTGTATGCATAAGGGATGCAAAGTGTGTTTCTGTGTATGTAAGGGATGCAGTGTGTGTGTCTGTAAGGGGTGCGTTGAGTGTGTGTAAGAGATGCATTGTGTTTCTGTGTGTGTAAGAGAAGCAGTGTGTGTTTGCATGTGTGTGTAAGGGGCATTGTGTGTTTCTGTGTATATGTGCAAAGGATGCATTGTCTTTTATGTGTAAGGGTTGCATTGTGTGTTTCTCTGTGTGTAAGGGAAGCATGTTGTGTTTCTGTGTGTATAGGGATGCATTGTGTGTGTGTGTGTGTGCGTGGTGTGAAAGAGCTCCCTGTCCCCCTGTCCTATAGAGCTCTCCCTTCCATTCCTTAGAGATCTCCCCTACCCCTTAGTGGTCTCTCCTCTCCCCTCCACCTCCCTTAGTGGTCTCCTTTTCTCCCCGACTTTCCATTAGTGGTCTCTCCTCTCCCCCCACCCTCCCCTAGTGGTCTATCCTCCACCCCCCTCCCTTAGCGGTCTCTCCTCACACCCCTCCCCTAGTGGTCTCTCCACCGCCCCCTCCCTCCTTTAGTGGTCTCTCCCTCCCCTACGTTCTCATCTCCCACCCCTCGTGTTCTCCTCTTCTTCTCCCCCCATGTTTTCCTCTTATTCCCCCGCCTCCCTGTGTTCTCCTCTTCTTCTCCCCCCTGTAATCTTCTCCCCCCTTCCCTCCCTGTAATCGCTTCTTCTCCACCGTAATCTTCTCTTCTCCCTCCCATCAAATCATCTCCCTCCCCTCCCTCCCATCCGTCATCTTCCCCCCTCCCTCCCATCAAATCATCCCCCCTCCCTCCCATCAAATCATCTCCCCCCCCACCATCAAATCATCCCCCCCCTCCCTCCCCATCAAATCATCTCCCCCCCTCCCTCCCATCAAATCATCTCCCCCCCTCCCTGCCATCAAATCCATCTCCCCCCTTCCATCAAATCATCCCCCCCCTCCCCATCAAATCACCCCCTCCCTCCCATCAAATCATCCCCCCCATCAATCATCTCCCCCCCCTCCCTCCCATCAAATCATCTCCCCTCAGTCCCATCAAATCATCTCCCCCATCAAATCACATCTCCCTCCCTCCCATCAAATAATCTCCCCTCCCTGCCATCCGTCATCTCATCCCCATAAATCAAATCATTTCATCCCCCCCTCCCTCCCATCAAATGATCTCCCCCCCCTCCCCCTCTCATCAGCATCTCCTCACCTCACCTCCCCTGCCCTGTAGCGTGGCCGAGCTCCTTTCCGGTCCGCGACCTGGCGGGACTGACAGGAAGTGCACACTGAGTGTGCACTTCCTGTCAGTCCCGCCGGGTCGCGGACCAGAAAGGAGCTCGGCCACGCTACAGGGCAGGGGAGGTGAGGCACTGCGGCAGCCGCCTGAGCGCTCTCTATAGAGCGCTCAGGCGGCTGTGGCATTTAAAGGGCCGGCGATGGGGGAGCAGGGCGCCCCCTCCAGTATGGCACCCTAGGCGACTGCCTAGTTCGCCTTATAGGAAGCGCCGTCCCTGTCCCCATGTCTCCCAGCCAGTGTCCCTGGTGTCTCAGTGCCCCCTAGTCTCCCAGTGCCCCCAGTCTGCCAATGTCTCACTGTCCCCATGTCTTCTAGTGCCTCCATGTCTCCCAGTGCCTCAAATGTCTCAATGTCCCCATGTCTCCAAGCTAGTGTCCCTAGTGTCTGTGGCCTTGGTGTCTCCTTGTCCCCATGTCTCCCAGTGCCCCCATGTCTCAATTTTCCCATGTCCCCCAGCCATGTCCCCATGTCTCCAAGCTAGTGTCCCTAGTGTCTGTGTCCCTGGTGTCTGTGTCCTCATGTCTTCAAGTGTCCCCTATTTTCCCAGTGTCCCCATGCATCCCAGCCAGAGTCCCCTAGTCTCCCAGTGTCACTGGTGTCTCTGTGACCCTAGGTGTCCCCGTGTCCCCAGGTCTTCCCGTCTTCCTAGTGACATGGGAACCCTGGGATACATGGGGACACAGGGAGACATGGGGCATTGAGACACTGTGATACATAGGATCACTGGGAGACCTGGGGACACGACACTAGGGGACACTGGGAGACATGGGGCACTGAGACACTGATACATAGGAACACTGAGACCTGAAGTAATCGACACATGGGGGCACTGGGAGACATGGGGCCACTGGGAGGAATCCATCTATACAGCAGAATCAAACTAAGTAGTTTTTTGGTGATTTTACAGCATTTTCTCTTATGTCACTCCTTGTGATTTACATCATGTGATGTCACCATACATATTTAATTATGCAAATTAGCAAGGCCGGTATGTTTTTCCAAGAAAGGTGGCAACCCTAACTACTTTTCACATACTCTTACTTAAGTATGGAAACTTAAGAGGGATGTATGGGAACAAAACTTGTGTGGACTGGCTGACAATGAATATAGTTAAAGGGACACTAGAGTCACCAGAACAACTACAGCTTATTGAATTTGTTCTGGTGAGTAGAATCATTACTGTCAGGCTTTTTGCTGTAAACACTGTCTTTTCAGAGAAAATGCAGTCTTTACATTACAGCCTAGTGATAACTTCACTGGCCACTCCTTAGATGGCTGTTAGAGATCCTTCCTGGGTCATGGCTGCCTAAAATGCATCCAAACATTCAGTGTCTCCTCCCTCTGCATGCAGACACTGAACTTTCCTCATAGAGATTCATTGATTCAATTCATCTCTATGAGGAGATGCTGATTGGCCAGGGCTGAGTTTGAATCATGCTGGCTCTGCCCCTGATCTGCCTCTTTGTCAGTCTCAGCCAATCCTATGGGTAAGCACTGTGGTTGGATTAGGCCACCACATCTAATGATGTCAGCAGACTGCTTGTTTTTCTGAGTCTAACAGCATGCAGAGTTACAGCTTCAAGCTTGACTACAGTATGATTTTGCTATATTTATGGAGGCATGAGGGGCCCAGGGGGGCTAGATGGTGGTGTTAACACTATAGGGTCATGAATTCATGTTTGTGTTCCTGACCCTATAGTGATCCTTTAAGGTAATGCTGACTTTGGTCTCTCTAACAATGTGGCATGTTCCCTTTCTTCTACACTCACTACATACAGCTTTTCTCTGTCCCAGACTATATACCAGGAGCTTCTGCCTGCTAGTAAGAAGGTAAAGAGACAAGTGGACCAGCGAGTGCTAGGGGACAGTCCTTAGAAAGCGTTGAGCGAACGCATCATTAGATGCATTTATGCCAAGCTCAGGGTGCATAGTATGCCCTTAGTTGGCCAGCTGCATGATGAATGACATGCATTCACACCAGGCTGGCCTTCTAATTCTTTGGGCAGAC
Organism: Pelobates cultripes; assembly: GCA_933207985.1. Taxonomy (NCBI): domain Eukaryota; kingdom Metazoa; phylum Chordata; class Amphibia; order Anura; family Pelobatidae; genus Pelobates; species Pelobates cultripes. Next base: position 72,732,336 of record OW240912.1, read on the forward strand.
ATATCCTCTTTTTGGGCATGTTCGCCCCTTTTGGCAGGTTACATGATTTGTGTCAGTGGCACACCCTTTTACCGTGCCCATTGACTTCCTGCTTGACTGGACACTGCTGTTAGGGGTTATGGATTTACTTGAAAGATGAAAACATAAATTAGTGAGAGATTAGCCTAGGGTATGTTTTTTCTTATAGCTGCTGTTTTCTTTCTCTCCAGCACCATCTCCATCAGATACATGACGCTTGGGAGTGTTTTACTGTTTTTGGTCGATATGATTCTGTAATTAGGCCCGTCATAATTGTCAGCACCAGGTCCACTGGGCTCTTAATCTGGCCCTGACTGGACCCAGCCACTGAATTACAAACTGCACGGAGGGAGAGGCTCTGGAGGTGAGGTGAGTAACCTCTCCCTCCTTTAGTGTGACTGCACCGATCAGATGCGATCAAATCGTGGTGTCGATCGGGCACTGCGATAGTGTGACCGCACTGATCTGGTGCGGTCACACTGAGGCGCTGATCAGACAATTTCTTAGCATGTCATATAATTGGTCATTCATGACTTCAGCCTGAGAATTCTATCAGTGCATATGGTAAGCTGTTTTCTTATTTTCTTTAACTATAATCTTGTGATATCTTCGATTTACCATTACCTAAAAATTTTAATTTTTCTATGTATATGTTATTTTATGGATACGTCTACATTTACTTTTTTTTTTTTGCTTCAAAAATAAAAAAATAATTAAAAAAATAGGGGGACCTGGCTAAGGATCCCCCTACGTTCCTACAACCACAATGACCAGTTCTGGTTTTAGAAGTGGTCATGGTAGTAGGAGTCTGGATGTGTAGTGTTTCAGCTGGAGTAATTAGCACTTGTGTGCTGAGAGATAGTTACACCCCAGCACACGTGACAGTGGCAGCCCGGAACTCTGTAATATAATAAATAACGCTTTTGCAAGAGGGCCCTGAACTGGAACTCAAAGGCCTGGTCGCAATACCTACCTTTGCAACCCTGACAGTATTGCTACTGTCTTCAAATACACATCTCTTTCCCTACAACTGGGTACCTCCATCTTTGCTCCCTGTTCATTATTATTATAAGCTATGTCCTTTGCACCTGGCAGTCAGCATAGAGTAATCATGGAAAGAGGAGAGAGGAAAGAGGAGAAGAAATTAAACAATGTTTCTATTTCTCTGATTCATTTGCATTGTTTGCCATTTCTTTGTTTGAACTGGATTATAATATCATTTGCTATATCTTTAATATAAAATGAAAATAAGAAAAAAACATCTCATGAAAAAAGGTTAAACAAGTTATTGCTGATTTTCAAATGTTTTACTCAATAGTATACATTTCAGACAAGTGGCAATTTTGTTTTCCCTTCATCTCACAGAAAAGTGAAATGAGGTATGGAACGAACTGGCACACGCATGGCACTCAAGGGGTAAATATTACGGGACATAAATCAAAACAATAGTTAGGAGTAAAGTAAATGCAAACATAGTATTTCCTCCCGTCACTTTGAGTCTAAAAACAAAGAAATTGAGTGTGTAGCTGAATGTATGGGGTCTGCTGCATGAGTCTTGGACAAATATCACTTCTACCTGCGTGCATTGGAGAAAATTATCAACGTTCAAATTTTGCTCACCGTAAGGCCGCACTATTCATTAACCAACCTACAGCATGCAGGTGGGATAAATGTCCTGGTAAAAATGGTGGATTTGACAATGCATGGTTGTGTGAGCGCTTACATATAGGTCTAGGGTAGTACTACAAACCCAAATACATCACTAAGCAAAGGTCGCAGATTACTCGGTTTTGGTTAATGAATACTTGTTAGAAGACACGGATTTGTGAAAACAAATGGGCATCTCAAGAGAGCGTTTTGAGATTAAAAAAAAAAAGTATTATAACTTTTAGAGCCAATGAAATTAAGACCTACCATAATTTGCTAGATGATTTAATAAATAATCACCATGACTTCAATCTTCTGCAATGTTAGTGTTTGAATGCACACATTTAGCCTTTGCTTTTATAAATACAAGCCCTACAAATAAGAGGGGGTGGGGGTTTAGAGAGCATTTGGGAAGAAATAATTTATTGCACAATATTGTGTGGAACATCTTTCCTGGAAATATAACTGGCACTATCTAATTGTCATTGCATAAAATTGATCTGTAAGAAAAAATCTTACCGTTCTCCGTGACAATAAGCGATTCTTATTGTGGAACAATCAAAGTGACAGCTCTGACCCAGCATTGTAAAACAGAGCTTTATCAGCTCCATAAAATAACACAGAAATGTAATTTCCCAAATTTTGCTTTTATTAAAAAAATACTGCTGTTGCTCAGTATCCTTTATTACAGAGATAGGATCTTTTCTCGGAGTCAGACATGATGTTCTGCGTACTATGAATGCAAAATATATTAACCACTTCACTGCAGTAGAGCTGCTAAGAGTTTAAATTAAGGTAGAATAAAAAGACAACCTCTGGAACTTTTAATAAAATACAAGATACTATTCCGTAAACCATGAGATGCACAAAGAGCTAAAATTAGCGATATGCACAAAGTAGATCGGCTAATTCTGCACAGTACACCATTTAGTGAATACAGCGCACATTAAAGAGGAATCGCAGTTTTTAACTTCACAATGGCAGAATGTGAAACATTTTACAACCTAGCAAGTTTCCAGGTTGGATTATTTTGGTCTAAACTAGCCTTAAAGATGACAAATATACCAAAGCCTTAAATGAAGACCTACTCGAAACTTATCTTGGGCTGGTATAAGTCTGAAATTTAAAAAAAAAAGATTGGTTCCATTCTTAACTGCAGTTGCCTGAACTCTGATCAAATTCGCTGATCATTCGAATTTGTGAATTCCGAGCTGAATGTAGCCAAATCATAAACAAACAAACATCCAATAGCCGAGCACGTCATTTTCATTTGTGGTTCGGATGTCAATGGCCGAGTATGTAAATTTCATTCGTGGTTCTGAATTCCTCACATGGAGCCAAAAAAATAATAATAATAATTATGGGAAAAATTTTTGTCCAGGGGACAGTCACTAAATATTGATATTATTCACAGATCAAGTGAGAAGTGAGAAAAAAGGAGGAGCAGTAAATGCAATCTAAATTCATATATTTATATATATGTATATTTTTAACAATTGGTACTGCTTTTCCTGTTATTCCCTCTATTGGTTACTTTTTGTCACTTGAACTGCAAACCAAATAGTGGGAAAATGCTCCTATCAATGTGCTGCAAAATATATAATAATAGTTATATTCTGCAATACACTGATTGGCCCATTTTCATGTTTTTTAGGTTCATCTGATTCATTCCCCAAAACAGTTTTTCATACCGAAATTCAGAACCGACATATCAGAGCCTAAATTCAGCTGCCAGATATTTTTTTAATTTTGGAAAGAATGGTTCAGCTAAAACACATGTTCTCCTCGTGCACATGTCTAGTCTAAATTTTGCAAGGGACAAGATAGACTCAACAGCAGCAGCCACACTGACCAGTCACATGTTTACACACTGTTAATCAGTGTGTGTAAATAAAATACATTGTTCTTGTTCTAAATTACATTTTTATTTTTAGTTGCATAAATTGTAATTACTAAGTCACCTAAAATTTCTCAGAACAGCTCGGCCACTTGGTCAGACCCACTCTCACACCGCAAAATAAATAAAGTGTCCCTCTGTGTCCATTTGAAATGTTGAGAGGTATGGATTGTCAAACTTTCTAACAATTCTCTGCACTTATAGTGGATGTTTCTCTGTTGTCAATTGAAGATGGTCAATAGGGGAAGGGGGGGCAAGGCATGAATGTCATGGAAGGGAATATGTGTCCTTCACTACCTTGTCTACATAATTCTATGCTACCTTCTCTAGCTCAGACAGGGACAAATCTTGTGAATCTTTTGCATCCTCTCTGACGAACCCTGCAGCAGGCGGTGCATTGTCGCGAGCTTACCTATCCCACTGTAACCAATGTGGCTTGGTGAAATATCAACCAATGCTTCAATGCAATCTGCATAGTCTTTTGTGTCTCTTTGTGTCATTTTATAACTACCTGTGTATCATTGAATTACTGGGACAACAGCAGCAAATCAGCTATAGAAGCAGATTTTAATCTCTGAATCAGAAACCAAAAATGGCCCCTTATGTCATTTTATTGGTTCTAACTGGTACAGACATTGTATCCATCTGGCTCCAACTAAAACAAGCTGTCCATTGTAGCAATGCTGTCCTCAGTACAAGGGACCCTTACAGTAATGGGAAGAGTCTATTAAGGTGTTTTACTACTAATTTTATTTTAAAGATAATTATATGACCCTCAAAAAAAGGGTCACTGACAAGGGTATCTACTTAATTCTGAAAGTGAAGTAAATTAAATTTACAATGGCAAAATTTAGGAATTAAAAAATCCTCCAACTTAGCAATAGTCATACCTTTGCTATTTTTGCGTATATTTTTCCGTTTGTGTTTCATATTACTACAATTTGGAGTTTGTTGAACAAATCTTGTGAGCTAGGTTTCCAATTAAAGAATAAATGGGTCAACATTAATTTAGGACCCTGGCAAAAATGTAGGAACACATGAGTTTCAGGTTAGCGATCCTCAAAGTAGTTAAACCTTTGCCAGTTATATAATTACAAGTACAGCGCTACGGATGGCGCTATATAAATAATACAATTATAATAATAATAAGGAACAAATAAACCATGCAACAAAATATTTTCATATCTTAAAGGCGAAAATATATGCAAAATATATGAATCACTGCTTATCCAGAGGATTTATTATGAGCCACTCTTCACTGTGGTCCTGGTAAATTATCCAGAGATGGAGGATGGGTGTTCTGCATTTTCTGTGTGAGCTCCAATAAACACATGCATGTAAATGTCCAGTTATAGAGATGCTCCGCTGGAATGGAGCCATGCTTCCAGACCGCTCCTCTAGGAATACCTGAAATACAAGGTTGGGCTACATTAGACAATAATGTTATAGTATAAAACAAATCATGTAATCTGACCCCCAACGACAAATCTGAGGTTACCGTTATAATACTAAACACAATCTATGTCTAGAAGAGTGGGCACAAACACAAATCATGGATAAAGTGGGTTGACTACATGACTACATAGTTCATTGTGCATTGCTCTTTCTCTCACTGTGTCCTATATTTGAATGGAGGCAGTGATCGCTGGGCATGTGGTTCTAGGTAATGCCCTCTGTGCTTTATGTCCCACCAGTCCATGGGATCGGGCAGTCCCAGGATTGGAACTACTGTCGACCACTTGTCACGGACAGCGTTGAATTCAATTTCCCCCCAGGACTATCCATGCAGAAGAGACACAATCAGCTCTTCCAGGTAGTCCCAGGATGTTGAATCTGGAGCATTAGGAGCTGCTTAGCAAGTGATAGGTCATTGTATGATTGCAACATGGCATAGTATTTGGGCTACATAGCATATGAAAGAGATAAGACAAAATCTGATTTATTTACCTTTAATATACTTTGCAAGGATTTCTGGGTTGATCTGTACAGACTGTGCTGTTGGGTCGAATGATAAAATCTTTCTGATCAAATCAGTATTAACTTTCTGAAAAATATGAATGAAAATTTATGTTATGATTTTGATATGCAATGTGGAACATGCATCAGTTTGGGATTCCTCAGACAGAGTGGAGAGTTTCCTACAGTTACCATAATCAGAGTATTTATAGTTATCAAATGTGTTTTCTGTTGAAAAAATGCTATGTATATATATATATATATATATATATATATAGTAACCATATCCACCAGGGTTACCATATCCACCATGTTTTCTGATATGTAATTTTGTCAGTATGTCAGTATTTTGTCAACCCTGTAGTTTGTATAATGCATATTCTGCCTAATTAATTAATTTTATACACCTTTTTCTGAATTTCTCACACAACAGGACAGCCCTTTTCATGGGCTGCAAATCAACATGTATACATGATATGTGTCCCTGAAAACATGGTGGATAAAGTAACTATATATGTTATATATAATATATATAAAACAAGCTAGAAATAATGCTTTCCTCGGTACAATGGGAACATTTGTGTGTTGAAATATTGATGAGTATATTTAAGATTTAAGAATTGTTGGATTTAAAAAGTATAATGAACTGAATTGCAAGTTCAAGCTACATTAATAGGTAATCTGTCACTATGGCTTAGTTGGACATTTAAATGTTTATATTTGGTTTATAATACACCACAATTTGATGTTTAGCAAATTAACCACTATATGATAACTGATATTAGGGACGTGCATGGGCCAAAAATTTGGTTCGGTTCGGAAATTAGGGTAAGTAAAAAATGTGGGCACTTCTGGAATTCAGAACTTTGGCAATTCTGAACTTCGGCAATTCAGGACTTCTAAATTCGGAACATCTGCAGGGCTCCCTAACCATACCCCTAGTCCTACTTCTACCCCTAATCCTGTCATCATTCACGTAATTTTCCCTCCCTCTCTTGTTTTGCCACTTTTCAGAAATCCAAAGTAATTCGGCACTTCGGCAATTTGGTTCAATTCGGCACTTTGCAGATTTGGCACTTCGTCAATTTCCCGAAATTCGTCCGAATTCACATTCGTAACTAAACGAATTGCACATGTCTAACTGATATATTTTTTCATATATTGTGCACCCTATCTATGTGCACATCAGGCCTCGCAAATCATTTTGGGAGTTGGAATTCAATTTGCATCACACACTAACATAACACACATTATATAGTACATATTAAAAACTGAAAACAAAGCAGTAGAGGCAATCGTACCAATTTACACTGATTCCAACTGTGAATCTCTTCAGATTCAGCCCAGTCTGGACTAAAAAGTAGTAGAACAGCCTTGAGTATACTGTGCACCATAGATGGTGGCTCCTTGTAGCTCTTCAGCTCTGCAAAGGATCGATAATCCAGCTTACTGACACACTGGCGCAGGTCCTTCAGCATAAAGCGATGGAATAAGACTCCCACCCGCTTCTGACCTGGAACTTGTTCTGCTTCTACAAGAACACAAAGTATCACATGGGCAATTACGGTTTGAGCAATGTGGGTACAAGTAACTCTAATAATACTCTCTTTTTCTCTTGGTAGCAAAACAGGAACAATATTCTCAGTGAAGGTAATTCTGTACTGTCTTATGCACAAATTATATACATACATACATACAGGGAAATTAGTTGGGTTCGCCTTGGATTGTTTTAAACTTAGAACTCACTACAGGCTATTGGAGACTGTGTCTGTAGATGGAAGGATAAGAGTACCGTTAACTCACCTCATTGTAGAGGAGACTGAAGAGGACTCTATTCAAACATTTAAGAACTGGGGTTAAAGCAAGCATCCTGGTGTCATGGAGGGAAGTGTCTTAAAGCAAGCCCAGTCAAACTGGAGCATAGAAGGGAACAAGGCAGGACCAGAGGTGGGTGTTACTTTACAATAGATCAACAGCTTCTGACACCAACTTCTGGCGCCAACAATTATCCTACAGTCAAAGTCACTTAGATCAAATATCTTACCTGTTCTTTTTGGTTTGAGCAACAATTCAAACAAATCCCCATATCTGGGCATGTGTTTTTGCATTAAGTTGCTGCCACGTGATTGCAGTGGTGGGTGGTGAAGTTTAAAGATGGTGTAGCGCTGTCCCTCCTGACTTGTTGGGCTGTAACCACTTTACCTAATACCATGTTTAAAACCAGCTGTGTTTACAGTCCTCAATAAAGGGGAAAACTGCAGAAGTATCAGATATCATGTTTATCATGTTTTTTTCAGACAAACACTTATCAGTAGTCCTTACAATGCCAATAGATATGTTTTGGGATTTTTTTTTGCAACAAAATCAGGTGGGGATTCATCTCCCTACCTGTTCCTGTGAATGAGCTGCCACTGCACAATTGAATATTTGCAGGTGCATGTACAGGTGTACTTATTATGTCGATCACTGAGTGTGATGTGTATGAACACAATGCTTGGGCTGGGCTAGCCTAGAACCACCCACTTCATTAGAAGCCCTATTGCCACACCATTGCTATTCCCACGGTGCCTCTACCACAATTATGTCAAACTCTGCCCACTAAATGGGCACAAGCAGCCCCATTGCTGGAAGTACCTGCCGCCAAATCCACCCCAAAATTCTACCACCTTGGTTTCCCAGAAGCTGGCAGTCAGATTGGCAAGTGGAAGAGAGGAAAAGTGGCAGGCAACCCTCAAGGAGGCACCGTGCCACACACACATGCACACAATCAAAAGACTCAAATTCCTGTGAGAGGAGCAATACATTCAAGATATTGGCATACTGAAATAATGGAGCTTAATCAAATATTATATTGGTTCAAAAATGTGTAGAGCTGTCTTATGACTCTTTTTTACAATTTAAATGCGTGTTACTTTTGTTTCACTCTATATACAATGGCACCATCTAGTGGCCAGTATATATATTGCAAAAATACTGCAATGAAAAATATCATATCTAATTATATGGTAAGAAAGGGGTTCATTTGTTGTTAAATGTCAGTTTAAATCACAATGTGTGTATTGCAACCCTATATGTTGCATGTAGTTAAACATAGTGGGATTAGCCACAAAGCAACCTAAGACAACGTCAGGGTGTTTAATGAGGGCCCTGAAATCATGAAGGTACTTTATGGAACTTGACACCATTCTCCATCCCCATACGAAGAGTGAAGGTCGGTCCCAAACTGATTACCTGTCTTGGACACTGTAAGATTTAAATACTTCCCTAACGCAGTCATTTTGTTAGCTATTTTATTATTTTCTTATTTCAGATCAGAGAGATAACTAATAGCTGATAAGCCAAAACAGAATTAAAGGGATACTATACGCACCCATACCACTTCAACCCAACAAAGTGATCTGGGTGCAGTGTTCTTCCCCTCCACCCAGGTTTTAATCCTGCAGCTAAGAAGGCGAGGCCAGTAGTGGTAGAAAAGGTAAGTAAGGTAAGTAAAACAATACAAACATATTCCTAGGGCTACAGTATTCCTTTAATGTTAATGTCTAAAAATTAAGTAGCTTGCCAGTTGCCCTTCATCACAAATCTATCCATGCCAATTTGAGGTGTGCACTTAGGGTTCTTACCTAAGAGTGGCTCTCCTTGGCTGTCTGTGTTCTTTTGCTCAAGGATTTCATAGCAGGCTTCCTGCAACATCTGTAGCATCTTTTGAAGGTCTTGATACTCATGGGCTGGTAGCTCACAGCACTGTCTTGTACTGATATCCAAGACCCCAATAGCCCGCCCTGCCAAGTCACGTATGGGGACAGCGATGTGCCGTTCTCCATAGGCATCTGTTGTGATTACTTCTGAGCTATCAGCACACTTGAAGAGATAATCTCTGCACAACAAATTAGAGGCCCAAGTTTACTTACAACTATTTTATTGATTGAAATTATTAAACATTTTACACAATTTTCTAAAATAAATAAACCCAACCCTTATAGAAATCCAGACCAGCATAGGCTTCCATTTCAACTGCGAGAGCCATGTTCTATAGCAGGCATTACCCTCTCCCACTCCCCCATGTTACCAAACTACAACTCTCATGATTCCCTGGTTAACTTCTGCAATCAAACATTTCTGGGAGTTGTAGGTCATCAACATCTGGGGACCAGAGATCATTGGTCTATAGGGAAAGCATGTCTTGTTAGCATATGGTGGTTATTGACCAAACAGTGAGCTATGCTGAGTTCACACCCTCAAAAGTTCTAATTAAATGAATTGGGAAAAAAATCTCCAAGGACTAAGTGAATAAACCCCACATTACAAAGGAGATATTTCATAACCTAGCATCATGATAGTTCAGAAGCCATATTAGTCCAGTAATGGAGTATTGCAGTCTACTCTCTACCTTATTTCTACCTATGAAATGCTGCACATAGTGATATTAACTCCACTACTGCCACAGGTGTAACTAAACCTCATTGGGGTGTCATAAGCCTGGGGGCAGACCAGCAGAGCAAAGGTTGCTCTAACCATATCAGTGTTTTATAAATATATATTAATTTGAGTAATACTTTTATGTATATGTCAGCCTGGAACAAATTGAGTGAAAGGGGGTGTGACTAAGTAGGCAGCTTATTTTGGAGAAATATGAAAAACGTTTTGTTATTTTTTTATCAAAAAAAAATACAGCAGATCTATGAGACAAAACCCAAATGAGCATGAGTTCGTTCAAGTACCAATAGTGTCCTTTTAAGACTAGCTGGAATCACCTGACAGTTTTTCATATTGGGGGTGACCATGCATAAATTACCTCTCAATTTTATTACCATCATGTGATATCAGCAGCCAATGAAATTTTGGGATCAACATACAGAGAATTCTCGAATGACTCTCTGTGTTATATGTGCCCATTTTTAGCTGGAAAGCTTCTATTTGAACGATACGCTAAACAGTTTTAAAAATGATCCACAGAAGAAATAGACAGTTTTTAACCCCTTAAGGACACATGACATGTGTGACATGTCATGATTCCCTTTTATTCCAGAAGTTTGGTCCTTAAGGGGTTAAAACACCAAACAATGGTGGCTTTGTAAACATAGCTCATAATTGCTGAAGTGTAAAAAAGTTATCTCTAGTCTGTGGGATGCTTGCTCCAGAATTAAAGGGTAAATATAATTTCCTGTGATTTTTAATATTATGTTTAATCTGTATTATCTTTACCAATATAGGTAAAAAAATGAAAACAAAAATAAATGTAGAAATCCAAATCACAGTATTTAACTCTTACCTGTCAGTCTTTGGTCTAAGCTCTAACATTTTCTGTCATTAAACATAGTTAAATAAAATTTTGTTTCTCTTCCTCCAATGAAATGTGCGCCATGATTAAATAGGATTTTAAATATATATTTAAAAGAAAACAGAGCATCAGATCAACTGCAACAATGCATCAAGTCAACATCAGTCGGGCATCAGGTGAAAAGGGTTAAGTTACAGGTGACTTCAATGTTTAAACTGATGGCTGCCCTTTAAAAGTACTGACCTGAAAATGTTATCTCGCCTGCGAAGTAGGGCTGGAGAACTGTATATTTCTGAAACTCCAGTGCTGTTATCTGTGCGCATCATGTTTCTAAAGACATAACCCTGTGACTAGAAAATCAAGAATTATAAATACATCTCTCCACATTATTTAAGTGATTTTGTTAATGTTATAATTGCACTACTCTTTAATGTGCGGGTACATTCCCATATAGGCACAGTACCTCCTGGCCTCTGTGTGGAAGCACTGCATTCTGCTTACCTTCTCTATACTGGGCTCCATGAGGTAGGTGTTGATGATGTGAATGTTGGGAGCTCGGCTGTAGATCCAGGAAAATGCACTGCTTGCCAGCTGTAGAATGTCTGTCTTCATCTCGATGTGATGATATGCTGTGCTGAACATATTTGTGATGCCCTATTGAAACATGTACATGTTATTGAAAGAAACAGAACATTGACAGATATAATTTACAGGAATTAAGAAAAAAACAATAAATGTCCCTTAAATCAGGGGAAGCAACTGAGGTATTTTCTTCTATTTTTTTTAGACTGCACAATAATGGAAATGCAATCCCACAAAATATTGATAACTGAATGTTGGTCTGCTAGGCTTTGCGTGTATATAAAATATACCAAAAAAAAGAAACTTAAATAATTATATCCTGTCCTGTATTCCTAAATGAGATACTGGGTGTCAGAGGATTATAAAACTAAAGAATACATACAGGTCAAATGTATTGAAAAGTAAAATATACATATAAAAGGACCAAGCTGCTAACCTAGGTGACGTAATATATACAGTTGCAAGAAAAAGTATGTGAACCCTTTGGAATGATATGGTTTTCTGCACAAATTGGTCATAAAATGTGATCTGATCATCATCTAAGTCACAACAATAGACAATCACAGTCTGCTTAAACTAATAACACACAAAGAATGAAATGTTGCCATGTTTTTATTGAACACACCATGTAAACATTCACAGTGCAGGTGGAAAAAGTATGTGAACCCCTAGACTAATGACATCTCCAAGAGCTAATTGGAGTGAGATGTCAGCCAACTGGAGTCCAATCAATGAGATGAGATTGGAGGTGTTGGTTACAGCTGCCCTGCCCTATAAAAAACACACACCAGTTCTGGGTTTGCTTTTCACAAGAAGCATTGCCTGATGTGAATGATGCCTCGCACAAATGAGCTCTCAGAAGACCTACGATTAAGAATTGTTGACTTGCATAAAGCTAGAAAGGGTTATAAAAGTATCTCCAAAAGCCTTGCTGTTCATCAGTCCAGGGTAAGACAAATTGTCTATAAATGGAGAAAGTTCAGCACTGCTGCTACTCTCCCTAGGAGTGGCTGTCCTATAAAAATGACTGCAAGAGCACAGCGCAGACTGCTCAATGAGGTGAAGAAAATTCCTAAAGTGCAAGCTAAAGACTTACAAAAGTCACTGGCAAATGCTAACATCCCTGTTAGCGAATCTACAATATGTAAAACACTAAACAAGAATGTATTTCATGGGAGGATACCACAGAGGAAGCCACTGCTGTCCAAACAAAACATTGCTGCACGTTTACAGTTTGCACAAGAGCGCCTGGATGTTCCACAGCAGTACTGGCAAAATATTCTGTGGACAGATAAAACCAAAGTTGAGTTGTTTGGAAGAAACACACAACACTATGTGTGGCGAAAAAAAGGCAGAGCACACCAACATTAAAACCTCATCCCAACTGTGAAGTATGGTGATGGGGGCATCATGGTTTGGGGCTGCATTGCTGCGTCAGGGCCTGGACGGATTGCTATCATCGAAGGAAAAATGAATTCCCAAGTTTATCAAGACATTTTGCAGGAGAACTTAAGGCCATCTGTCTACCAGCTGAAGCCCAACAGAAGATGGGTGTTGCAACAGGACAATGACCCAAACATAAAAGTAAATCAACAACAGAATGGCTTAAACAGAAGAAAATACGCCTTCTGAAGTGGCCCAGTCAGAGTCCTGACCTCAACCCGATTGAGATGCTGTGGCATGACCTCAAGAAAGCGATTCACACCAGACATCCCAAGAATATTGCTGAACTGAAACAGTTCTGTAAAGAGGAATGGTCAAGAATTACTCCTGACCGTTGTGCACGTCTGATCTGCAACTACAGGAAACGTTTGGTTGAAGTTATTGCTGCCAAAGGAGGTTTAACCAGTTATTAAATCCAAGGGTTCACATACTTTTTCCACCTGCACTGTGAATGTTTACATGGTGTGTTCAATAAAAACATGGCAACATTTAATTCTTTGTGTGTTATTAGTTTAAGCAGACTGTGATTGTCTATTGTTGTGACTTAGATGATGATCAGATCACATTTTATGACCAATTTGTGCAGAAATCCATATCATTCCAAAGGGTTCACATACTTTTTCTTGCAACTGTAAATACACAAAGTGCACGTATCTATATGAAGTATAAAATTAGGCTGTGCTGAACGGTTGAGAATATCTCCTATAATAGTATTACTGTCCTGTGCAGTGGCATACATACCAGGGTCGCAGGGGTCGTGGCCGCGACCGGGCAGGCCCACCAGGGGGCCCGGCCGCCCCTGCGACCCGGTATGTACGCCACAGGGCCAGCCTCTTCCCCTGGGGGGCCCAGGAGCCGGCCACCTCAGGGCCCCCCGAGGCTGGCCCTGCTGACCCCGGCAGGCGGGCGGGCTGTCTGGGCGGCCGGCGCGCGAGGGAGCACTTTACACTCTGTGCTTCCTCTTCAGCTCCCTCGCACACCGCACTGATGCCGGAGCTGGAAGATGATGTCATCTTCCGGCGCCGGCATCCCTACGTGGCGCGCGAGGGAGCTGAAGAGGAAGCACAGAGTGTAAGGTGCTCCCTCGCGCGCCGGCCGCCCAGACAGCCCGCCCGCCCGCCCAGTGACCTGCCGCCCAGGAGCCCAGCAGCACCACTGGACCCCAGGGAATCCCACCAGCACTCCAAAAGGTAAGGAGGCTGGGGGGATTAAATTTGAAAAAAAAATGTGTGTGTGTGTTAGTGTGTGTGTGTGTTAGTGTATGTGTGTGTTAGTGTATGTGTGTGTTAGTGTGTGTTAGTGTATGTGTGTTAGTGTGTGTGCCAGTGTTTGTTTGTGTTAGTGCGTGTGTTAGTGTGTGTGTCAGTGAATGTGTCTGTTATTGGGTGTGTGTGTCTGCTAGTGAGTGTGTGTGTGTGTGTTAGTGTGTGTGTTTGTGTTAGTGTGTGTGTTTGTGTTAGTGTGTGTGTCTGTTATTGGGTGTGTGTCTGCTAGTGAGTGTGTTACTGTGTGTGTCTGTTACTGAGTGTGTTTGATGTCTGTTAGTGAGTGTGTGTTTGTCAGTGAAAGTGTATGTTTTGTAAGTGAATGTGTATGTATGTCTGTCGCTGAGTGTGTCTCTGTCAGTAAATGTGTGTGTCTGTTAGCTAGTGTGTATGCATCTGTTCGTGAGAGTGTGTGTGTGTCTTCAGCATTTACCTTTCTCCAGCGTCGGACTCCCCAGTGTCCGCCTCTCAGCTCCGAAATGCACATGCGCGGCAAGAGGCGCGCGCACATTTAAACCGCCCATAGGAAAGCATTACTCAATGCTTTCCTATGGACGTTCAGAGTCTTCTCACTGTGATTTTCACAGTGAGAATCGCGGAAGCTCCTCTAGTGGCTGTCAATGAGACAGCCACCAGAGGCTGGATTAACCCTCAGTGAAACATAGCCGTTTCTCTGAAACTGCTATGTTTTCAGCTGCAGGGTTAAAACTAGAGGAACCTGGCACCCAGACCACTTCATTGAGCTGATGTGATCTGGGTGTCTGTAGTGGTCCTTTAAGTGTGTGTGCATACCGCGGTCGCGGGGTCGCGGCCCTGCAACCCCTGCGACCAGGTGCCCGCCACCATGTGTTGCGACCCCGACCCGCGCCGAGTAAGCGCGGGGGAGGAGGGGGCGGGGGCCCACGGATCAATTTTTGCACCGGGGCCCCATGGGTCATGTGTACGCCACTGGTCCTGTGTCACTATACGTTTCATACTCTGGGATACTTTTCTATATATTTGGCATTTTATATATCAATATAACCTTTACAGATCTATGTATATGTTATATCACCCATGAAGCCCTTGGTGTGCCATATTATGTATTATTGAGTTTATTGTTTTATGCTCACTTGGCACATACCCAGTAAAGGCACCTTTTTCCAAAAGGCTTTGAGTTATGGCATTATAACCAATTCTTCTGTCTCTTTTTTTCTTTTGTGAATGACATGTACTTTCAGGATATTTCCTTGTGCATTGAAACAGATACATGCCTGGTAAAAGCTAATCTCGTGGGTAAGGAAGATATTTCGCTCTCGGGTATCTCTCAGAGTGTCGATGCTTAGGGTACCAAAGACCCGCTGCTGTGCATCAATGAGAGGGAGCACAATGAGGGATCCTTTCCTCTCTTCTTCAGGGCGATCTGTGTTCCAGAAGTGGACACTACCATGATATTGAACACGTGGCACATGAACTGGAGTTCCACTGTCAACAGCTGCAAAACTACAGCAAACATAAGATAGTGCATTCACATAAGATAATAAAAATCACTAAAAGCGGAATATAACTCTGTGTTGAAAATTTCCAAGGCTGCTCATTTAAAATAAATT
Organism: Pelobates cultripes; assembly: GCA_933207985.1. NCBI lineage: Eukaryota > Metazoa > Chordata > Amphibia > Anura > Pelobatidae > Pelobates > Pelobates cultripes. Next base: position 72,748,014 of record OW240912.1, read on the forward strand.
TGAAGGGAACGGAACAAGTCGCTCAATGAGCTAAGAAAGTCAAATACTGCACTATAGACAGGCATACATACAGTGAGGGATAAAAGTATTTGATCCCCTGCTGATTTTTAATGTTTGTCCACTGACAAAGAAATGATCAGTCTATAATTTTAATGGTAGGTATATTTTAACAGTGAGAGACAGAATAACAAAACAAAACAAAAATCCAGAAGACCGCATGTCAAAAAAGTTATAAATTGATTTGCATGTCAATGAGTGAAATAAGTATTTGATTCCCTATCAATCAGCAAGATTTCTGGCTCACAGGTGTCTTTTATACAGGTAACGAGCTGAGATTAGGAGCACTCTTTTAAAGGGAGTACTCCTAATTTCAGCTTGTTACCTGTATAAAAGACACCTGTCCACAGAAGCAATCAATCAATCAATCAGATTCCAAACTCTCCACCATGGCCAAGACCAAAGAGCTGTCCAATGATGTCAGGGACAAGACTGTAGACCTACACAATGCTGGAATGGGCTACAAGACCATCGCCAAGCAGCTTGGTGAGAAGGTGTCAACAGTTGGACAGAATGGTGAGAAATCAGCCCAGAACTACACGGGAGGATCTTGTTAATGATCTCAAGGCAGCTGAGACCATAGTCACCAAGAAAACAATTGGTAACACAGTACGCCGTGAAGGACTGAAATCCTGCACCGCCCGCAAGGTCCCCTTTCTCAAGAAAGGACATGTACAGGCCCGTCTGAAGTTTGCCAATAAACATCTGAATGATTCAGAGAAGAACTGGGTGAAAGTGTTGTGGTCAGATGAGACCAAAATAAAGCTCTTTGGCATCAACTCAACTCACTGTGCTTGGAGGAGGAGGAATGCTGCCTATGACCACAAGAACACCGTCCCCACCATCAAACATGGAAGTGGAAACATTATGCTTTAGGGGTGTTTTCTGCTAAGGGGACAGGACAACTGCACCGCATCAAAGGGACGATGGACGGGGCCATGTAATGTCAAATCTTGGGTGAGAACCTCCTTCCCTCAGCCAGGGCATTGAAAATGGGTTGTGGATGGGTATTTCAGCATGACACACAGCCAAGTCAACAAAGGAGTGACTCAAGAAGAAGCACATTAAGGTCCTAGAGTGGCCTAGCCAGTCTCCAGACCTTAATCCCATAGAAAATCTGTGGAAGGAGCTGAAGGTTCGAGTTGCCAAACGTCAGCCTCAAAACCTTAATGACTTAGAAACACAGAAACATAGAATGTGACGGCAGATAAGAACCATTCGGCCCTTCTAGTCTGCCAATTTATTTTTAAATACTTTCATTAGTCCCTGGCCTTATCTTATAGTTAGCATTCCACGCATGCTTAAACTCCTTTACTGTGTTAACCTCTACCACTTCAGCTGGAAGGCTATTCTATGCATCCACTACCCTCTCAGTAAAGTAATACTTCCGGATATTATTTTTAAACCTTTGCCCCTCTAATTTAAGACTATGGCCTCTTGTTGTGGTAGTTTTTCTTCTTTTAAATATAGTCTCCTCCTTTACTGTGTTGATTCCTTTTATGTATTTAAATGTTTCTATCATATTCCCCGTCTCATCTTTCCTCCAAGCTATACATGTTAAGTTCCTTTAACCTTTCCTTGTAAGTTTTATCCTGCAATCCATGAACCAGTTTAGTAGCCCTTCTCTGAACTCTCTCTAAAGTATCAATATCCATAGAAACAAAGAATGTGGAGAGGATCTGCAAAGAAGAGAGGGACAAAATCCCTCCTGAGATGTGTGCAAACCTGGTGGCCAACTACAAGAACTTCTGACCTCTGTGATTGCCAACAAGGATTTTGCCACCAAGTACTAAGTCAAAGGGGTCAAATACTTATTTCACTCATTGACATGCAAATCAGTTTATAACTTTTTTGACATGGGTTTTTCTGGATTTTTTTTTTGTGTTATCCTGTCTATCACTGTTAAAATACAACTACCGTTAAAATTATAGACTGATCATTTCTTTGTCAGTGGGCAAACGTTCAAAAATCAGCAGGGGATCAAATACTTTTTTCCCTCACTGTAATACTGTGTTTGACAAAATTGCATATAATCCCAGGCACATTTATTGACCAAGCTTGACCAAGGCTCTTAACACCTGAAACATTGCACTTTATATTTCAATACATTTGCCTAGGAGTACATCCAATTTTTGCACAGTCGTTTTTGAAGATTGCCTTGGAGTGTAGTTACAGAAGGGTGATGCTTGAAGGAGTATTGGTGGTATATCTTACCTTACATTCTCCATGTCCCTGTGCAAAATCTTATTTAAAACATAGAAGGCATCATCTGATGTACATGCAACATAGCGTAGAACCTCTTTCCACTCTCCCTCTACTACGCTCTGCACCAGAAGGGCGATACTGGCACTGATCTTTTTATTGTTGCCATGGGCTTCAGCATCCTTAAAGTAAGAACATTTATGGTGTGTTCAGAGAGTTTCTTCATTTGAACATCATTCCACAAAATTACAAAAGTTTATACTTATATACAATATACAAATTTAATAGTTCTGTTTAGTCCACATTGATTTCAACATTCCATGGATTGAAGAAAATGGGAGGCAAATGGTCCAGCTCATGCTTACCTGCCCCACTATGCACCCACCTTACCAGAGTTTCTGTATCTTGCCATGCCATTACGCACAATATGGGAGTTTAACAGACTGATAGCAAATTACTTAATTACTAGAAGAAGGGTTTCATTATAATTATTCTAAAGATTATGGAAATTGCTGTAGGGCTCTGCAGGTCTATTTGCCAAACAAGTAATGAGTGTGATCAATGTGAACAGCTTTTCCCAAGGTACACCACAAGTGAGTCCATCTAACTGGACTCAGAAGAAAGCATACATGCAATTAGGGTGCAGAATGGTACCAAGTGGCTTTCTCTGTGCCACATCATCAGCTAGTCTGTCCAATTTGAATTAAAAATAATCAAATATTTGCTAGGGTGCAATCTGTATCACAATGGGGGGCTTACAAACCTATCACTAGAAGAAGGAAAATGGTGTTGGTCTGCCAGTATGTTTGCTCCCAGTCCCTGTGCAATGGGTGGTTTAAAATCATGAGTGTTGGCCAGAAAAGTACATTATATTTATTTCATAGCGTTCTAAGATGACATTAGGATGCTTCATTAGCAATAAGTTTCTAGTCTGCTAGTTGTTTTGTATTCTGCCTTCTTTACCCATCCACTGCAATGTTTCTAATAAGTGAGCCATTATTAATCAATGTAAAAAAGAATTGCTAATTAATAGTAATTGTAATAGAGAAGACACTTAAAAAGCAATTAAAAAAATCAGAAGTGAAATGTTAAATGGAGCACAATGTAAAGGTGTTTTGCGAACATTGCTGAACAGGTGGCTGGGAAGCTAAAGAACCAGTAAAATATATATATACACATTAATTATATACATGTATACATTAATTATATGTGTTTTACATTACATTTTTCAACTGCTCATTTATGATACTGGACAATTGTGGCCAAACCTTCATATACATTATCAATTCAGAACAGATGTTTGGGGGTGTACCTTATAAAGTGCTTGGAAAATAGCTTTATATACAGGATCTAGACTTCCACCACTGGTTTCAGCTACTGTATGGATGTGTTGAAGCCACTTTCTGCGAGACGTTCCTCGCATCTTCTCAACCTGAGTACGTTCCACACTGGTGGTCAGGAATTCCACCACACTTTCAAACACCTCACTTTCAAGTCCAGGTAACAAGCTCACCACGTCTTGAATGTATCGACAGAATTCAGAGGCCGACAACTTCCAGACACCACGTTGGGACTGCGATGAGCTCAAAGACTCCCTTCCTGAATAGTATAAAAATAGAAATGAGCCTAATTTGTCAACCATATGTTGGTTTGTTCTATTGCTTCCAAACCCTAACTGATATTAAATTATTACACAAATAACAGGAGAATTAATTTTGACAGTTGATTTAATGATACTGCTATTCAGATCCAAAGTTACTATCTACCACTTTCATTTGATTATATAAATTAACAGAAACCTCTTCCTCACCTTTGTCCATCAACTCAGATTCCATTCCTTCTTTGTATTTGGACAGCACTGCCTCCACTTCAAGCAGTTCCAGGAAACCAGACCCATCATTGTCCCACTTTTCAAAAAGTGCCTGCAGCACCAACTTCTGATGGGCAATTAGAGCATCATAACGTACCTGAATAAATTATAGGAACATTTAAATTTTACATGACAACCAACTGATTTGTTTGCATCATTTGACTACTAATGGAAATATAAGCTTTCACAACAATCTGTTTCTTGAAGAATGTGCTCTAACATGGAAATTGTTTACTTTTGTGAAAGTAGGACTTTATGAAATGACTGCAGCTACGTGTTGTAGGACGATCCATGTTAACATATTGTCTGCGGGTACCAGTTTGCATGAAATGAAAATCGAAAATTCATTGCACTTTACTTCCTCTTTTACACTAAAGCACGTATCTTTAAAAGTATACTGTTACATTCATTTTAAAGGCACATGTTTAAATGTAATGTTGAAGCATGTATTGATTTGAGGCATGTGTCTTTAAAATTAATGTAAAAGTATAGTTTATGAAGCTGACTTTTGCCTGCAAAAGCAACGTTCACAAGTATACCTCCCAGTATTGTGGGTTTTGTTTGTTTTTCCAAATATTGCGAGGAGAAATCTGGACAAGACTGACAGAGGGCATGTCAGTGACACAATCTCAGCCCTATTAACTTGTATATCCATATGCTGGGATAAAAAACATTCCGGTAAAGTCAAAAATTTCTTCCAATGCCAAACATGTCTTTAATGACATGCTCAAGTTGCACTTTATCATGACACAGCAGCATAGGCGTGCGCGTGGGGTGTGCCGAGTGTGCCTGGGCACACCCTAATCCCTGCGGCACACCTGTGAGTCCTGCAGGAACACGTGGGAATGCTGTTCCCGCTGTTCCTGCAGGCCCTCCTCCTCCCCCGTGTTGGGGGGGAGCAAGAGGTGATGGACATCCCCTCACCCCTCCGGTCAGGCGCCTATCTCCATACAACAAGCGGCGAGGGAGCTGTGTCCTCTCTGCTCCCTCTCGCCGCACGCCGTTTGCTGATGGCTGGAGCTGGAATATTCCGGCTCCCAGCTACAGCAGACAGCCCGCATGGCGAGAGGGAGCAGAGAGCACAGATCTCCCTCGCCGCTTGTTGTATGGAGATAGGCGCCCGACCCACTGGACCCCAGGGACAAGTCCACGCCAGCTCTCCAGGCAGGGAGGCTGGGTGGACAATTTTTAATTTAAAAAAATTATTTGTGTCTGTGTGTGAGTGTGTGTGTGCCTGTAAGTGTGTGTGTGTCTGTGAATGTGTGTGTGTCTGTGAGTGTATATGTATGTGTGTGTGTCTGTGAGTATGTGTGTGTGTGTGTGTGAGTGTGTGTGTGTGTGTGTCTGTGAATGTATGTGTGTGTGTCTGTAAGTGTGTGTGTGTATGTGTGTCTGTGAATGTATGTGTGTGTCTGTGAGTGTATGTGTCTGTAAGTGTGTGTGTGTATGTGTGTGTGTCTGTGAATGTATGTGTGTGTGTCTGTAAGTGTGTGTGTGAGTGTCTATGAGTGTGTGTCTGTGAATGTATGTGTGTGTGCTTGTAAGTGTGTATGTGTATGTGTGTCTGTGAATGTATGTGTGTGTTTCTGTATATATATATACATGCAGCATGTGTTTGTGCTTTAGGGTGCACACCCTAATGCAATAGGCTGCGCACGCCTATGCACAGCAGGGAACCAAAATTGGGAACTGTTCTACCTGATTCAGGATGTTTAAGATATATTGACCATGGGTCAAATACAGTTGATGCTACAAGGGCAGGGATGTAATATGTGGAAAAAGGGCTTGACTTCTCAACAAGTAATCTGTTGCATGTGAGGATAATATCAGGATAATATGTTACTGGATGCCAAAGGGACACTATAGACACCCAGACGTGTTTCCCTGAGTCCAACTAATCAGTGGACAGTTTAACTGATGAGTGTACAACTCATTTCTCTCCCCCCCAAAAAAAGTGTTGTCCACTCTAAACATACAAGGTTAAAATTGCCTCACCAAAATTAAAAATGTGTTATCCCAATTATTTTACCTCTTTAAATTGTACTTTTTCATGGTATAGGGCACCTTATCGTACATGAAATAAATGGATTTCAGGCCCGGACTGGCCATCGGGCACACCGGGCAAATGCCCGGTGGGCCGCGGTGGCCATGGGCCGAGGCCGGCAGGGGAGGTCCCAGGATCTCCCCTGCCGGTCTATGCAGGGCCGGCACTCTCCTAGCGCCGGCCCCGCTGTTTGTCACGACGGGCCGGTGGGGAGATCAAGGATCTCCCTGACCGGCCCACATGCGGCCTGCCGGCGGGAGAGGAGGGAGACAGCCAGCCAGGCTGGAGAGAGGACCCGGCGGAGCTCTAACTTGCAGCTCCGCCGGGTTCCTCTCGCGAGATCCGGCGCGTTGCCATGGCAACGACCGGATCTCGCGAGAGTGAACTCTAGCCTCACAGGCTAGAGTTCACTCACCCACGAGGACCACCAGGGAACACCGCCACCCTGCCTCCCAGCGTGCCGGACCCCCCCTCCCAGGCTAAAGGTAAGAAGGGAGGGGGGGAAATAATGACTTTTTTTTTTTTATTTACCCCCCCTACACACACACACAATAACATTTATACAGCACTCTCACACCCATCACACACAGCACTCTCTCCCACAGCACTCTCACACCCATCACACACAGCACTCTCTCCCACAGCACTCTCACACCCATCACACAGCACTCTCACACAGCACTCTCACCCATCACACACAGCACTCTCACACACATTACACACAGCACTCTCACACACAGCACTCTCACCCATCACACACAGCACTCTCACACACATTACACACAGCACTCTCTCACACAGCACTCTCACACCCATCACACACAGCACTCTCTCACACAGCACTCTCACACCCATCACACACAGCACTCTCACACCCATCACTCACACCCAGCACTCTCTTACCCATCACACACAGCACTCTCACACCCAGCACTCTCACACCATCACACACAGCGCACTCTCACAGAGCACTCACACACACACAGCACTCTCACACCCATCACACACAGCACTTTCACACACACACAGCACTCTCTCACAGCACTCTCACAGAGCACTCTCTCACACCCATCTCACACAGCACCCTCACTCACACACCACTCTCACACCCTCACACACGGCACTCTCACACACATCTCACACACGGCACACACACATCACTCACACACGGCACTCTCACACACATCACTCACACACGGGCACTCTCACACACATCACACACACACCGCACCCTCACACACACACACACACATACACCGCACCCTCACACACACACATACACCGCACCCTCACACACACACATACTGCACCCCTCACATACACACAGAACCCCCCCAACACACTGCACCACACACATACACAATACTTCCAAATATATATATATATATATATATATATTATATATATATATATACATACACACACACACTACACTCTTAAAGGACCACTCTAGCCACCCAGACCACTTCAGCTTAATGAAGTGGTCTTGGTGCCAGGTCCTTCTAGGGTTAACCCATTGTTTTATAAACATAGCAGTTTCAGAGAAACTGCTATGTTTATCAATGGGTTAAGCCTTCCCCCAAAGCCTCTAGCAGCTGTCTCATTGACAGCCGCTAGAGGCGCTTGCGTGCTTTTCACTGTGAAAATCACAGTGAGAGCACGCAAGCGTCCATAGGAAAGCATTATAAATGCTTTCCTATGCGACCGGCTGAATGCGCGCGCAGCTCTTGCCGCGCGTGCGCATTCAGCCGACGGGGCGGATCGGAGGAGGAGAGCTCCCCGCCCGGCGCTGGAAAAAGGTAAGTTTTAACCCCTTTCCAGAGCCGTGCGGGAGGGGGTTCCTGAGCCACATATGCATCACATTACACCACAAACACAACACGACTAAAACCGACCTTATTACACAATACCACACCACGACCAGCTCACTCTACACACACGCAATACCACAAGCAGGCTACAAACACATGCACAATACTCTGTCCTGGCCTTTTGTCTCCTGGTATCCATTTATAGAGACACCAGAGACAAGTTGCAAGGAAACACAGTGCAAGCATGTTATTAAATTTGCTTGCACTGTGCAGAACAAATACAGGACTTTTTTCTCATGCTAGAGCTCTTCAGCAGAGCTCTGCGCATGGTCTGCCCTGGAAGAGCATTGAACCAACATGCTCACTTTGAGAGGAGGCGTGTTTGTCATTGGTGATGACAAAACACACCTCCTCTGCCCCGCCCCCTTTTTAGTGGGCCGCTGTGTTAAAAAAATGCCCGGGCCGAATTTTTCTCCCAGTCCGGCCCTGATGGATTTGTATGATAAATTAAAAATGAATTGTTTCAATAGTTGTTATTAATTAAGGTGAACCTTTCACGACAAGTTCACTTAAAGGGACACTCCACTGCACAAATTCAATACATAAATAAATTAATGTTTAGTAGATATGTCACAACTAAAAACATACATGCAATTAATTATGCATTTTTTTATTGGGGGTATATCTAAAAACAGTTTACAAAGGCTGCAGTTTTCTTTTCTGCTGCCTGTGCAAACCCTCCCATTCTAACCCCGCCCAAACTTTCTGTGACTGTCCAATCACAGACTTCCAATGCAGGTCAATGATAAGTCTTTGCAAGGCAGGTGCTCTGGTCAATTGCCTGACTCTTGAGTTTAGCTCCACTGATCTAAATAAAAACCAGGAACTAACAGGACCTGGTGTCTGCTTGAAGGTCAGGAAGGTGTAACAAGGTTATCTTATAAAAGTGCCAATTTCTATTGAAATGTGCACTTTTTGTAAAAAAGAAATAAAGATAACACACTTCACACTGAATGCATTTTAAATTGCTTTATATTACTATTATGGAGAATTGTCTGCTTGTAGAGGAAAATTGATATTTGCATTGCTTATATAAGCACGCATTATATACAAATTATTTTTACTCTACTGGCCTCAATCACCTTTATTCTACTTATTTTGTACATCATTGGTGTACTTGTATTCTTTGACTTTATTCTAATTATCTCTTATAGTTATGTAAGTAATGTGGTATCACGATCTGCGTTTAGCTATTGTTTCCAATTAGCTGAGCGTACCCCGTACCCAAAATAGTAAAGATTTATTACTTTATTCAACAATGTAATTTTCTCCTCTTCTGTCTCAACATATTCTTTCTGTATAAAATTGGTGAGTTTGTCCACAATTGGCAGGGGGGCTCCCACTCCCAGAAAAGTCTCCATTAGTTGCACAAACTGCGGCAGGTTCAGTTGGCTGCTGCTGAACGCACTTGCAATTTGTGATGGACGTCGTGAATTAATATCGGTGATGATTGGGTGTAAATCTAGATGTAGAAACATAACAACAAATTTTATTATAAAAGCTTTCATAAAAGCTATTGCTTTCTTTCATTTGCATCAATCGAGTATTAAAAAGGCAGTCTAAGCACCATAACCACATTATATTGTAGCAGATACGGTGAGCAGGCTCTATTTTCAAGAGGTTTGACTGAAACCATCTCCCTGCTCGGCATATTTTTAATGTGGTGAAGGTCTACTTCAGTATAAGCAATACCAATTTCATTCATACTTTGACAGCATTGATAGGCCGAGTAAGCCAGCTGACAAGGTGCAGTGTCTAGCATACAATATTTACTATATCCTATTTCTAAAGGTTTTACCTCTACAAACTTAAAGGGACACTATAGGCACCAAATTAACTTTAGCTTAAACAGTTGTGGTGTATAGAGCATGCTCCTGCAGACTCACTGCTTAATTCTCTGACATTTAGGAGTTAAATCACTTTTGATTATACAGCCCTAGCCACACCTCCCCTGGCTGTGACTGGAACAGCCTGCATAAAAAAATGGTTTAATTTTCAGACTTTTTTTGCCCTTGATCTGTAAATTTAATTTTAATCACACACAAGAGGCTCCTGCAGGGTCTAGAGGGCTATTAACAGAGCATGAGATAAGAAATTCTAAACCAAACAGAATTTGCAATAAAGGAAGTTTACACTTCAGATAAATCTTTTACATTAAGTGTTTGGGAAGGCTGTGCAAGTCACATGCAGGGAGGTGTGGATGAGGCTGGATAAACAGAGTGATTTAAAGCGGCACTGTCATGCCAAACTTACCTTTTCCTAATCGCTTCCTCTTCTCTCCCTCTCTCAGGACCTGTTCTTTTTTTCTTATCTGCTCTAGTTTTCTTTATAAGACAAAGTAGGTCTATTAACTAGTGGGGGTGGGGTATGTGAAAAAATACCCCCCCACCCCCGGTGAATAGGGGTCTCCAAGCCCCTAGTCACCGCCCTACCCATAAAAAAATTTAATAAAGCCTTATCTACCCCCTCACTATTTTTAATAAAACTAAATACCTGTAAGTAAAAATAAAATACTTACCATTGATGCAAAAAAAAAAAAAAACACGCTTAAAAAAATCAATTTTCACACAGCAAGGGTGTGGTGGGACCGCCAATATTCATGGGTTTTTCCCTTCTTTAGTATGTGTGTTGCCTGTATATTCGTGTGCTGTGCCTGCTCCCCGTTCGGGAGTGCTTCACGAAGGGAATCCATTCGCCACCACAATGAACCACTCCCCCATAGACTGAGGGAGGACATGGAGGGCTTATGAAGTGGCGGGAGCACTGTTCCCTGTCGCTTCTATTTGTACATATTACAAAGAGGGAGCTGCAAACCGGTAGCTTCCTCCTTGTAATAAACTGAACGAACGAACAAATGAACACCAACATTCAGTGTTTGTCTGTTCGTCTGAAATTTCTATTCCTTCATTTATCTTTCTGATGAATGATTAACTAAATTCTCATCCGAATTTCAGATTTAAGGCTAGAGTAGCAAACCGAAAGCATTTTGACCTCAAATTTGACATTCGGATTCAATTCTCACGTTAGAAATAACCCTGGTTATGCCCGCTAATACATCTTACAGAACATTAGATTCAATGCTTCTCTATGAGAAACATCTGACTGGCAGTAAAAGGCCCCAATGCTCCTCTAAGGAAAGACTCAGATTGGACTGAGATAAATAAACATTATAATCTAACAATAAACGGAGTGGCTGCTGAGTGGAGAATATCCTGGTTTTGGATTACAGGAGAGCCTTATTTTTTTTGTTTCATATTTTAACTGTGACGACAGGCTCTGAATCTAATACACAATCTATTACTATTCTTAACTCACATACATAGCAGATGAAATGACTAAAAAGTTATGGATTATCATTACTATTGGCATTTATATAGGGCCAACTTATTTTATACAATATTATGAAGGGGAAAACAATTAATGAGACAATTACAAACGATTACAGGAACAATAGGTTGAAGAGGACCCTGCTTGAACAGCTTTACAATCTAAAGATTCCACACCATGACAATATCTGAATCAATAATATTTTACATTAAGCGCTCTTATAACGTAATCAGTGAATAAACTGTGATGTAATATAATGCTTTTATAGGTAGTGCTTTTCGAGTCTGTCACATTATATTGTAATAATAACCAGACATGTAGGTGACGCTAATAATTTAATTTGCCTTTTGGACAGATCTGATTTATAAAATGTAAGCTTTCAGTTTTCTGTTGTATCATTTATCTGTACACAGATATGGGACTTCCATTGTTTACATTTGACACTAAATGCTTTAAAGTGAAGGACAATGCCCAAAGGAAAAACACAATATGATATATACTGAAGACATGAGGTTTAATGTGCACATTTTTGCAAATAGGGCGCCTCTGCTTTATGTATCAGTTTGTCACTGTCTGTCAATTTCTGTGTAAAACCCTCTTATGTACTGTAGAAACCACAAAATAAACTATTGCTGCTATATTAATCAAGAACAACCTTGTGGGTCAGTCTCAAAGCATATTTTGTGTCATTTGTTCATGTCTGACGCATAAAAGCCTTTTTTTCTCTTTATGCAATGTGTATTTGTAGCACTAAATAAGAAAATTTTAAAGAAAATTAAACATATTGGGTTACCACCATTTTCCTGATTAGGTAATAATGAGAACTCGCTGTCCCTCACAGCCCCAACATATGTGCAACTGCAGTAAACTTACTTTGAAATGTCTCTGTTAGATCTTTACAAGAACAGGAGAGGGCAGTCTGAAGCAAAAAGTGACAAACTCTCACAGTGTGTGTGAGAAAACTGCACAGAAAAAAGGTGGGATTGCACAAAAATGGAGGTTCCAACTTCAAGATAGACAATTTTAGCCAGTTTTGGTGAGAGCCTGGCAGGAATGGTGGAGATTAAGGACCTATTCAGTTTGGCTACTCTGGCCTTGAAGGATCACTTGAAGCATAACCACTTCAGTGATTTGAAGAGGTCATGGTGCCTGTAGTCTGTATGTGCAGCATTTCGCATTGTAATGCTGCACATACGGAGTTTAACCCCTCTGCTGCCTGCCAAAGGTGTAATTCCACCTCAAGCAGCGTTATTGGAGTGTCATCCGCCAATCCGGACTGGAGTTCTAGTTTAGCTAATGTCAATTCTGTGTGACTTTCGTTGCACAGAATTGCATTCACTAGCTGAGAGAGATCAGCTGACACAATGAATAGCGATGGACACAACTTCCAGCTTCTGTGACTCTGCAGAAGCCAGAAGCACACACAGGACCATTAAACAGCATCAGAACCCAGAGGGGACCCAGTTAGGAGGGGCAAATCATTGCTAAATGGTTTGCCACATTACCTGGGTTTATCAGGCCAGGGAATTCCATAATCACTACAATGGGCCATAATCACTACAGTGGGCTTTAAATTTGAATTGAATTTGAATGATCAATTTACTGTATGTAGGTAGTATCGGGGAGGCCAGGCAGGAATAACAGAACTGGAATTCCTAGCCCATTTAAAAAAAAATGATTTTACTTAGAATCCAGTTACCAAACACAGATGTTTTAAGTGGAAACTCGAAGGCTCACAGGCAAGCCAATAATAAAAAATCATCTCTCCAACTTCTACACCAAATATCCTTCTATCTTTCTTATTTGCAAGTTTCAACCTGAATTAAATATCAGATACATCACACTGTTCACTAGGACGTACCAAGTTAGAATAATAAATAATAAGAGTAACCTTGTACATATGCTATTTATCACAAATCTTTTCAAGTAATTTTTCGTATAATATACCGATTTCCAATTCACTTTAAATGACAGATATTCTAGATATTCATACATTTGATAAGATCAAAGATAAATGCTTTTCGAGTTCCACATTGCAAGTATTTGAAAGCCAATTTCTACATGAAAAGAAAAGCTGTATTATTTGGAGCATAAAATGACAGTTCCACTAATCATTCTTTTATAAATAATATATTGTCTACATATAGAGGTGCTGCAATGGGGAAATGACTGGGCTGGGAAAATATGTCAGAACATATTGGATGCCATATTATTATTGCTGGGAAACATTTTAGAGAAGAACATTAAAATACATTTGATTTATAAACACAAGGGCAGAAAAAAAAAAACCTTATATAAGAGCATTACAAAAAGTCTTTCCATGAGCTAAATTGGAGGCTGCTTTTGGAGTGTTTGCACCAGAGCTGTCTTTATCACAGAGCAAAAGGGTCACTGCCCGGGGCACCATAATTTACAGGGGTCCACACCAGCTGTGCCTTGGGTAGGGGGCCTGTAAGCAGAATCTTGCCCAGGACCCAATTCATATTAAAGATTGCCCTGGTTTGCACAGTCCCATTATAAACGCATCATTCATTTGGTATAGTTAAAGGTTTAAAATATTGCCATGCATCTAAAAGATTACTTTATGCACGCTGTAATCTGTACAAAACTAGTAGGTTTATTCACAAAAGTGAGAATTCAACAAATTTAAGTTCAAAACAGCTAAAATGGAAAATATTCTAAGTCAGCAATGTTTTCTGTTTAGCTGCTCTGGTCTTAAATTTGAAATTCACCTTGAATTCTCACTTAAGTAAATTATCCTGTAAGAGCTGGAGAATTATCCTCAGTAAATTACCTGTAAACTGTGAGGCTGTGACACTGAACTCATCTTGACTTCTGTCTCCATATGAGCTATACCTAAATGGCAAATCAGCAGTCAGGAGTTCACCTACAAATACACAAAAGATAATTTTTATTTTTTATTTTTTAGATTAGCAATAAAATGTAACAACCCTCGCTGCAATAAACTAGCTATTCACTAAACTCTGAAGGGAACCAGGATATGAAAATCCATGCATTTTCCTGTATTTTATTTACTAAATGCAATTCACTGATTACATAGAGACCAAATGTGCTCATCCGATTCAAAGTAAATCAGTGCATGGTGACCTACTTTACTACAGATGCTATATTATTATAGCAAGTTGTCATCAAAACATGGGACGAGAGAAGGGAAGGCCATTAAACAGGTCTTCTTCTCAGCCATAAATTAGTATAAATAGATACCAGCACACTACAGCATTAGGAATACATGTACTTATTTATAGTATAGTATTATATTGTATTTATTTAAGACCAAATTAGTATACTCACCTGACCAAGGCTGTCCTTCAACGACATGAGGATATTTATCACAGTGGGTTTCTTCAGAAGGTCTGCCTTCCACAAGCTGGGATGCTGTGTCTGAAAACAGACCAAAATACTTTACTCATCAATAAATGCATTTATACCCTTTAAGAACCCCTTAACACATACAGTTATTGTAGTAATAGGTAGATAAGGTTACAGTAATTTAGTAGCTATTTTATAAAAAGTACCCAAGCAGGCCTGTCCTTCAACAAAGTGTGGATCTCTATCAATGTTGTGTTCTTCACGGTGTGGTTCTTTATCAATGTTGTGTTCTTCCCGGTGTGGATCTTTATCAATGTTGTGTTCTTCACGGTGTGGTTCTTTATCAATGTTGTGTTCTTCCCGGTGTGGATCTTTATCAATATTGTGTTCTTCACGGTGTGGATCTTTATCAATGTTGTGTTCTTCACGGTGTGGTTCTTTATCACTGTTGTGTTCTTCACGGTGTGGTTCTTTATCAATGTTGTGTTCTTCACGGTGTGGTTCTTTATTAATGTTGTGTTCTTCACGGTGTGGATCTTTATCAATGTTGTGTTCTTCACGGTGTGGATCTTTATCAATGTTGTGTTCTTCACGGTGTGGTTCTTTATCACTGTTGTGTTCTTCATGGTGTGGTTCTTTTTCACTGTTGTGTTCTTCATGAGCTATGCTTTCCACAAGCTGGGATGCTGCTATATTTAAAAAACAAGTATATATAAAGAGAGAGAGAGAGAGAGAGGAAAAAAAAGAGAGAGAGACGATTATCTACACAAACAACCTTGAAATTGAAGCAGGGCTATGTGATATTCTTGAGTATTTGTCCTTCTTTGGTATTCACAGGTCTCTCTGAGCCCTAACCTAAAGGGACATCTAAAGATATCTGATAAAGATACAAATTGCAATAATTTGAAAGTGGGCATAATTTATGGATTTACATAGTGATTCCAATAATATGTATGGCATAGGAGTCTAAAGTTCACTGACCGTAGCGAGCAAAGATTAAATTTACATGTATTCTAGTTTCATTCTGTGACTGTAGGCATTACAGTATTTAACAGTTTAGTAATCTATAATTCAGAAGGTAGGCTTGACTGATCTATACTTTGTCTGCACCTATTGAAAGCATCTCAGTGCTATCATGTTCTGTCAATAAAGCCTGTGCTTTCTGGCACATTCAGGTGAACAGCAGTCTTCGCTTCATTCATCATGTTTTCATAGTAGACAGCTGCTTAGCATTCCTATAAATGCTGCTAGAAACAAATTATTACCAACAGACGCTCCTCCAGTTAAATTACAAAGTAATTTTATTATATATGTTCTATCCTACAAAACTGGAAAGTGCAATAGAACAAAACAAAATAAATACCTAACTTCAGTTGACATAAATTACATGAAACTTGTTGATCATACTTGTGCAGGCCACAAGGGCATTGTTGTGCACACAGCTTGTCAGTATGGAAAGAATAGCATCTGGTCCCCATTCACACCGCGACAGAACGCTACATTAGACCCTATATGCATCTAGCGCTTTTTTTTTTTGTCAACATCTGTTTTGTTTTTTCAAGATTTTTTTCTGGTTTTACGGACTATATAAAGTATCCCTCCCACTGACTCTGCTAGTTGGACTCTGTGTTAACACTGCCATTTGAACAATGCCTTTCTTTTCAGTTCAAATGACTCAGTCGAGCATTTAATTATTTTTGTTATTGAGACAGTTCTATCAGAAATTACTCTTATGATGCCAGTGACTACATATGAATTTCTGCTACTTTGTCTGTCTCACCTTCTCCTGAATTCTCTGCAGAAACAGTCTCAACGTCCTTGACCACTGCTGGCTCAGGACTTGGAATCAATTCTGAAAATGGAATTCTGGATTCTTCATGGTCGTTTCCCTCTGTAAGTTGTTCAGTTTCTTGAAAGTTAGCCCAGAAGTCTTCTGGGTCCATTTCACTGAGTTCAATCACCGGCCCTGAGTGAATAAAGGAATCAAATTAAAAGTCAACCTATCTACGAATAGTGTCTTCACTCCTTTCTTATTGCACCAGCATTTCCACCCTTAGCAAACAACAGGGTTTTGTAACCGCAATCCTGTTAGTGTACTACACTATTAGCTGATGGCTTCAGGACTTTTCAGGTAACCGCTATGGGTTATACTATTGCCTTGCGAGCAGACCCTCAACAGTAGATGACAACCCATGGAGACCTTATTCAATCCCCAACACCTCTTATTGTTTTACTGCCGTGCTTTATATATATTAATTTCGATGGGATTTGTCTCTCCTTTGTGGTGCCTGCCTGAGAGTCACTTGGACGCAAACTGTGCATTAATAATAAAACAGCAGGACTGGAGCTTTGATTTGCCATTTCTTTTTCTTTATTTAGTTTTACAAGTTCTAATTTCTCAAGAAAAAGTGAATGTCCAATATGTCATTCACCATATACGTCACATCAATTCAGTGCTATGCATTCACAATAAAAATTGTATTTGGAAAACAAAAGTCAACCTATTTCTGTGAACCTTTCGCATACAGGCTAAGATACTAATTTATTGACCTAACCAGTATTTGTATGTTTTAACCTTTAAGATATAGTAATGCCTTTAGCAGTATATTAGTTAATTATGTAATGTGGACGAGCAGAGTCATTTATTATAGTATTTTATCATAGTATTGTTGATTAGAATACTGGTCCGATTTCACTGTCACCAGGACTATTCTCTAACATGATTATTCACTAAAGTGAGAATTCAAAGTGAATTTCAAATGCAAGGTGCAAATAGTGAAACCAGAAAAAAAATCTCTAATTCAGCTGTATTTGTAGTTCAACTACTTTGGCCTTAAATTTCAAATCCACTTTGAATTCAATTTGAATTTTCACTTCATTGAATAACCCTGTAAATATCTCACATTGTCTAGGATTTCGGGGCTGCCATTCAGGTGATTCAGGACTTGCGTTGTCAAAGAAAGATTCCATCAGGGCAAGAATCCGCTGTCTGTCCAGGAAGCCAACCTAAAAAAGTCACAAAAACAGAAGATAAAAAGAAGCAACAATCAATGAAAACAATACTTCCAGCATTGAAACCAGAATATAAATTCTATATATTCTATATATTCTATATATTGTGCTCTATTAATTACAACATTGCAAATAAGCTATAACATTTTCATGTGATGCTCTTTTTTCTTCTAGGAAGACAGACAGACCACAGATTGAGCATTTCAAATCACAATCCAGTTCAGCTCAGGCACCTAGGGCACACTTTGAAGAAGTAGAAACATTGTCTCTGATGGGACCGGGATGGGGGCCTTCTGGGGGGTCGGGGCGGAGGGGGGGGTTGGGAGGGTGGCAGGGCGGATGGAGGGCTAGGGATAGTGGAGGCAGGAGAGAGCGACCATGATTAATAATCCTTGATAAAACATTGCTGGCAGATTATAGTAAACTGGAGTGCCGGAAAAAGAGGCTTTAAATAGCTTATGAACAATTGCTATCGTTGAAATAATTGGGTTGGTCTATGTCCCTGACCCTGTTGAGCCACTTCGGAGTTCTGGGGGGACAGGGACATACACCCCACACAAGCCTGGCTATAGGTAAGTCCAGGCACTGGATGTACATAATGTTTCTTCTTCTTCTCCCCACCTCCCCAACGAAAGAACAACACTCCTGGTGGATGGCCACAGGACTTCAGGAAATTGCCGGGTGAATAAACGAGCGCAAACAAAGAGAGAGGGAAGGATAAATGGTAAGAGCAAGCTATTAGGCGACGCGCTTCCTCAGCAAGGTACATCACGCTGGCTAACGCTCTCCCTTCCAACCGCACAAACAGGTAAGAGCGATAGGCTAGAATACAAACGTAACAATGCACTTCAGTATACCGATCCCCCTGAGGCAGATACATGCCTAAAAGTTAAAGTCCTCACAGAGCAACTATACGCAACATCAGCTTAAGCACAGGGACTGTAGCTATGTAATAACAATGGTACTACCAAAGTGATATTAAGCAGCAGAACTGGCACTGTTGTTTTTTACTGTCCATGTCCCGTAATATAATATATTATTAGAAGATACCCTTGTATGGATGGCTTCAAATGCTTCACTGTATACATGACTGTCTATATATGATGCTTCTCTTTCTGTACAACATATGTGCATGATTTGATAAATAAAGAATTTAAAAAAAAAAAGTTAAAGTCCTTAACGCCCCTAAAAAGCGACGCCTCATGTTCAGGGAACTCAAACAATTGAACCCCGATATAGCCTTCCTGCAGGAGACTCACTTTCCACACCACTTATGAATCTAGAGCCCTCAATAAGAGAAACGGCGTTGCGATTCTGCTACATCGCAGGTGCCCACTTAATGTTACTAGGGTTCACACAGACTCGGGAGGCCGCTTCATACTCCTGTCAGGGACGCTGTATTCCCATACTGTACATATCCTTAATCTTTATGGCCCAAACGACCCATCAAAGGACTTCTGGACAGAATTAACTCAGTAGTTAATGCGCTACCACAAGGAATGGTAATAGTGGGGGGCAACTTTAATGCTGCTCCATGCCCAGTGAGAGATAGGGGTTCCAGCAGGGATCTCCCCAGATCACATAGAAGAGGAGGACAGGACAAGCTACTACACACTTTCATGCAAAACACAGGCCTCATAGATATCTGGAGAGCGCACCATCCGGACGATTGCGATTTTACGTTCTACTCGGCACCCCATGATACCTGCTCAAGGATAGATCTGTTCTTGGTCAGCCCCTCATCAGTGCCCAAAGTAACGGAATCAAATGTGGGCTTCATCACTTGGTCGGACCATGCGGATATCTCAGTGACGTTGGACAAACTATGCGTGGCCTCCCCCTGGTCATGGAAATTGAACGCATCTCTACTTCGTGTTCTGGCGATCGTCAACACGGTTCAGAAGGAATTGAACGAATATTTTACTAGAGAAGCCGAATCGGTATGGTCGGCTCATAAAGCGGTGATCAGAGGCATATTAATTTGTGAAGCAACGCTAAAGAAAAAACGCAAATCTCTCGTGTTATCATCCCTCCTAGAGTCCTTGCGGAAGGCAGAACAAAGACACAAGACTGACTCCTCACCCACTAACCTCCTGGCCGTCCAGAATTTGAGGGCCTCTATACGCGAAACGCTACTAGATGATATGGCACGGGCTATTGTAAGTTCTAAACTGACCTATTTTGAAAAAGCTAACAAGATGGACACCCTGCTAGCGAGAACGTTATGACCAAGACAGTGCAGGACCCACAATAATAAAATTAAAGACGCTTCCGGCCAATATCAAACGAACCCTATAGACATAGCAAAAGTGTTCACAGAATACTTTACAAAACTATACAATCATTCGCCAACAGAACCGGCTGATTCGCACGGCGAAAGAGACAAGACACACATTTTACTTACCGGGCTAGAACTACCTAAACTAAATGGGGCGGAAGCAGACACCTTGGGTAAACGGATTTCGGCGGAAGAAACAGACATGGCGATCTCCGCGTTGAAGAGCAACAAGGCACCAGGCACGGATGGCTTTGACGGAAACTATTATAAAACCTGTTATTAAGAACTCATTCCACATATGGAATCTTGATTCAATGAACTCATGGACGGAGGTCCACCCGATAGAGACATGTCGCTAGCGGACATCATTTTATTGCCGAAACCGGAACGAGATATATCGGTCCCAGAAAACTTCCGCCCGATGTACCTGATTAACCATGACTCAAAACTACTAGCAAAAATCCTGGCAGGCAGATTTAACCCGGTACTTGCTAAACTGGTCCACCCGGACCAAGTGGGGTTTGTGCCGGGTAGGCAACTATTTGAAAACACCAGACGTAATGTAGACCTAATATTGCGACAAGCAACCAGGAAAATACAGACGATGATATTGTCGCTGGATGCCGAGAAGGCGTTCGACAGAGTGAAATGGCCTTATCTATTCACAGTGCTAGACCACTGCGGCATCCCGTAGCAGTTTAATACGGTGATTCGCGCTATGTATACTAACGATTACCCTGTTGATTAGGACATTAATGACAGACATGGAAAACTGGATGGAAAAAGCAATCTCCTGGATAGGGAGGATTCATTCAGTGAAAATGAATGTGCTGCCTCGAATATTGTTCTTGTTTCAGGCACTCCCGATTAGACTAACTAAATCCGATCTGGGACCACTCCAACAAGCCATTGGTAAATTTATATGGCAGACCAAGAGGGTATCACGTAACATTCTCTATCGAGCTAGAGACAGAAGGGGCCTGTGCCTTCCGTATTTTTATTATGAGGCGGCACAACTGGCCCAGGTGGCGCTGTGGCACTCTCCCCCAGAGGAAAGAAGATGGGTGGACCTGGAATCATCCCTTATGGGGATGGATATGCCTCAGTTTTATATGTGGACTCCTAAGGAACATAGACCAATCATTAGCATGATCTGCCCAGCAATCTCAAACTCACTGAAGATCTGGGATGCAGCTGCCACAAAATATAGCCTGGTATCCTCACCTTCTCCAATGACCCCTTTCTCAAGGAACAAAGCATTCACACCGGGAATGACAGCCCGGGATTTCAGAGGCATAGAACACGCAGGGCTGCAAAGACTATATCACCTGTTTGAGGGGGGTCATTCGAGGAACTGCAAACCAGAACCCCTCTGAGACCCTTTGATTTTTCCAGATATATTCAGCTTAGAGACTATGCCCAAGACCCTCAGGTAAAGAAAGCCGCAGGAACACAGATGACATTCTACGAAAGGATGTGTGCAAAGGAAAATTTTCAGAGCGGGTTGATCTCATATCTATAAACGCATCTATGCAACAACACACTAGAATGGGGAGGAATTACATACATAGATCAGTGGGAGGCGGACTTGTGCGAGACACTGGAGGGTATTGAGTGGCAGGAAATGTGTGAGGCGGCCGCGCGGTCCTCTATGTGTGTCTCGCTGCAGGAACAATCATAAAAGACACTATTTCGATGGTATACTACAACAGTAAAATTATGCCGAATTAATAAAATTCCAACTGACCTATGCTGGCGGGGATGCGGCCTAAAGGGAACATATCTCCACATGTGGTGGGAGTGCCCAATAGTACAGGTTCATTGGCAACAAGTTGCACAGATGCTGCGAGACGTATTTGAGAAAGAGATTAAGCTAGACCCATGGGTATTCCTACTGGCCAGATCTATAGAAAATTGGACTAACGCAGAACAAACTTTATTGCATAGATTGAATCTGGCCACTAGGAGAGCTTTGGCACAGGTGTGGCTGCAGAGAGAGGCCCCCAACCTTTCTGCGGTGATACAAAAAATTAAAGATACTTGCCTGATGGATGATCTAACAGATAACTAGGATAACTAGCGCAGCGAATGCTTGACAGACCCACAATCGGAGGCTCCCCTGGACAGACCCGTCTCGGACAAAGGCAAGCTAGCTTGACACCCCCCGCGCCCCCCCCCCCCGCTCCTCTACCTCCTCTTGTTCCCCCCCCTTCCATTATTCTTCTCACTATCTTATCATACTATCCTATGTGAGAATCGTTCTACTACTACCGTACATTCTTTAATACAATGCATTACTAACTGATGTGGACACATGATCTCACAAATATTATAATTTCAGCTATATATGTTTATATTATACTTTTAATTAAAAAACAAAAAAACACCAAGGCGGACAAGAACCCCGAGACGGGCTGTTTACTAATCTCACTATCTGTTACGAATTACAAAGAGAAGAAAGAAACAAATGTTCAATGTTTAGGAAAATGCGAGATAAACCTGACTGTGATAATATACTGTGATAACGTGTTATATTCTGTCTTGGATGTACTGTCTTGCCTTGGAATAAATAAAAATTAAAAAAAAGATTGTCTCTATTTCTCCTCCTCGCCAACGACGGACAGGTGCGAAAGTTAGAGTTTATAGCAAAGGTTGGATGGGAGTGCCGATTTTCTACATTTGATTTTATTTTACAGACCTCATTAATGCTAATAGTAAAATGAAGGGGAAAGTAAACATAATATAAAAACTACTAGCAAGTGACAGTTGTGCCATAAAGTAATGGTACTGACAGCAGCAACAGAGGGAAAGCAATTATCTCAGATGAGTTACATGGAGGTAGACAGCAGAGCAAAGCGGCACTAATAAATGTAGACAAGGACAATGCATAAAGTAAAGAACCAACCTTTCCTGGGTCACACTTAAAGAAGAGATCAGAAAACTTCTGCCGCCTTATGTCATGGCGGATCGTTTCGCGAAACATGTCTGCACACTGTGCAAGATGATGCAGAAACTCTTGAAAAACATCAGTGCTAAATTTCGAGATAAAGGGATACACATACTGCAGTGGAGGAAAGAAAAAAAAAATCAAGTTTTAGGGCCGTTTGAATGATGTGTCCAAATACTGAATATTGATTCAAGTTTTTTTTTTTTAGGTAAATTTCATTTATACCTCCACAAACTCTTCTTTATTCAGCTTTTGTTCCATGGTATGCACAATCTCCAGGTCCATATCATACACTATTAAGAAAGAATATAAATGAGTAATGAGCTGAAAAATATTATAGACAATATTTATAAAACCAAAAAGTGTTCAAACTGTAAAGCACTAGTCAGGCACAGTATTATAAAATAACGGCTCTAATTGCTGATTTGGCCTAAATGTTGTGATTTGACTGTCTATAAACCATAAATCACTATCAATGAATAAACACTGAAAATATTAATCCGTTCGTTTTCACATATTATAGTTCTGTAACACACATGCCTTAAACAGGTCAGTCTTTTACTCTTTGTCACAGCAACCGCAACACATACACTGTAGTTGGTGTGATAATTTTATGGTTATGAAATGACGTGTATTTCCAATTATTTATTTTTTGTGTGGTACACACATCATTATAATTGTTGCCATGAAGAAATACATAGTTAAGTCAGGGTGATAAGAAACATGCTTCATGTACCGTAGCACGTGGGACCTACATCTTTTGCTTTAATAAGGGTATCCCCTCCTGGAACACATCCCTGTTAGCTCTACTCATGGGCTAAACATGGGCATTTTAGGTTTCTTATTCTATGTTCTTCCTTATTGTGTAATAATAATGTATTTATGGTTTGCTCTGTGTCCTATTTTTGTTCCACTTGCAGTGTTTTTATTTATATACAATAACTTATTTACCATCTTGACTGGTTTTACTTAAGTTTAGCAATTTGGATGTGACTGTTTAGTGACAAAAAAAGAACATCCATACTCTTGGCTCATCCGGCTAAACAAATGTATATCTTATCTACAACCCTTATGACATTAGTTTCTGTTAAATTGAAAAGCAATGCGGCTAGTGTTACACACAAATGATTAACAACACTGAAGTACCCCTAGGTTGTAGTGGGACTGGGCACATAATTGAACGAGGTACATGATATTATTTCATAGCACAGCTATCAGTTACAGGTTGTAATGCACAGAAAGTCATTCTCCAAGGTCAGACGTGTCCTGCACTGTGAGAGGCAGATCATTGTATTTATCCAGCTGATGGAAACATCTCCTGTTGTTGATGAGGTTACCCTGGCACTTAGCTCTCTTACTCTAACAGGTAAAGCTCTTGTATCCACAAAGGAAAAGATTAATGTAAGAAATTATTCGGATTGCAAGCTATACGATTTATTGCAGAATACCCACTAACCTATATGAGAAGATTTTTATTCAGAGCTGCATTTTTAATTTTATTTTTAAAACACCATAATAAATAAATAATAAATGTGGTTATCTGTAGGTATGCTCATCCAGAAAACTGTGCCCCGCTTTGTCTGTAAAGTGCTTGTATTGCTCCCTAACATGTCTTCCATCTTCCAGTTCCTATTTGCTGTTTACAGATTCTCCGAATTAAATTCCAAACCGAATATAATGACAAATTCAGTCAATTCGCCGGTGTCCTGTTTTAATGACAGGACGTTCGGTCATGGCGAATGAAGCATAGCGAGAACACGCAGGAAGGTGGAAATGATGGGAATATTTTCTTTGACACAGGAAATGGAGCGGACTTTAGCTCCTCCTTTGGTCAAAGAAGGTCGAGTTTAGGAACAATACATAAGACAAAGTAGTCCCTACTTTATGTTGTTTTAAAGAAAACCAGATCAAAAAGGAAGAAAAGAAGAACAGACCCCGAGAGAGGAAGAAAAGAGTAAACTATTGCGAACAGATAAGTTCGGCGTGACAGTGCCGCTTTAAAGTATCTTCTCTACTCTTTTATTCTGTATCTCCCTTATATCTATCGCCAGCTCCTGTATCATCTTTCTCTCTACCACGCTCTCCCATTCTTTTTTTTTTTTTTTCTTAATCAGGTTTTTATTAGCAAGTGGATACAATAAATGGAGGGCTCGCAGGCCCTCATCAATCAAACAGTGAAATAGTGCAATAAAGTAGCATTTTTAAATAAAACATGGGCATGTACAGATTCAAGGATGTTTTTCTGTTCCAATACATAACAAGTGACATGGTACAGCTGTGTTTACCTTCTAAAGTGTGGGTTGCAGAATGTTGTCGTATCAGTATGTCATGGAGCTGAGTGCGTCCGATTAGAGCTAGAGCTACGTGGGCATAGTAGCGTCCATAGGTACTCTAAGAGTGTGGTTCCGTGGTTGGAATGTATCCATAATAGTCGTCGATGAGTGTAGTTTTTGTGATTCGGTGTGTAGAATGGTGGTCTAACTAGAGGCCATGTGTAGGAATGTATAGTGTCTGCATGGTACGGAGTACATAATGTAGGGGCGGGGAGAGCAGTGGGAAGTGGTCCGTATGTGCCCAAGCCATAGTGCAGTCAGTGTCCCCACCTATGATCCATTCCAGCGGGCGGTGACCCCGTCCATAGGACAATCGTGACGTTTCCATTGAGGTGGGCATGTTTGGCCGGTCGTGTGAGGCTTGTGTCCTCTTCTAGTTTGCTTGAACCCATCCGGGCTGGGTAGGGTAGCTAACAACCAAGTTGGTTCTCTAACTAGATATCACGTTGTCGTGATGCAGTATGACAGGGGTAATGGGTGAGGACAACCGCAAGGTTCCTTGCCTGGGTCAGTATGGGCACAGAGCGTGCGTGTTCCAAGTTTCGTCGGGAGGGGTAAAGTGTTGTTGTATGTGTGTGGGTTGTAATGTCTCGAGGCTGCCGCACACGTTCGTTGGGCTCTCCCATTCTACCTCTAGTTCCTACACCTACTTGCTATCTTACCCTGTCTGCCATATTATTATTTTATTATTACTATAGCACCAGCAAATTCCTTAGCACTGTGCATATCTCCTTACACTCTCTCCAGCTCCTACTGTATCTCTTATTTATTACCTGCTTTCCCTCTAGTCTCATTATTTTTCCTACATTACACCTGATTTAATCTCCTATATTTTACTTTTCCCAGCTCTCCTGTGTACCTTATAACATTCTCTTCCGTTTACCCTATATATATTTAACTGGACCTGCGTAAACAGTATATGAACAATTTTAACTATCTATATGAACTATCTGAGGACAGCTATATCATTTAGAATTGAAATAGAAAACATTCACAATAATGTATGTTTATATGTTATAATACAATTGTATTCTTCAGGTACAGTACACAGATATTCACCTGCCTCACTATGCATAATGATGTTGTGCAACAGTAAGTTAGCACAGCGGTTCCCAAACTGTGCGACGGGCACACAGGGGAGCCGCAAGTTATTTTCCAGGTGCTATGATGATAGCCCTGGGAACTGTGTTCTCCCCTGCCGGCTCTGCAGGACCGGAGGGGAGATCAGAGTTCTCCCTCTCCGGCCCGCTAGCACTTTGCTAACAGCCGGCAGGGGAGGGAGGGAGGGAGGGAGAGAGGACCTGCAGCTCCGCCGGGTTCTCCTCTCGGAGGCTCGGAGTGTGGCCGTGGTTACCACGGCCACGCTCCGAAACCCGCAAGAGTGAACTCTAGTAGCTCCTGAGGCTGCTAGAGTTCACTCTCACCACTGGGACCACCAGGGCTTCCCCACCAGGGAATGCAGGAAATTTACCCCCTCCCAGGCAAAGGTAAGCAAGGAAGGGGGATATCATTTTCATTTTTAATTTAAAAAAAATTAAAGTATATATTTAATAATTTGCCCTCCTATCCCCACACCACACAATAGCTCCCCTTACACACACACACTGCCCCCCCATACTCACAGCCTGCCCCCATACACACACTACCCCCATACACACACTACCCCTATATACACAAACTGCCCCCATACACACACACACTGTACCACTCACACACAGCACTCCCCACACCCACACACTGTAGCCCTCACACAACCTGCCCCCCCCACACACACACACTGTACCCCTCATGCACAAACTGCCCCACATACACACACACACACAACTACATCCTTCACAAACACAATGCACCCCTGTACACACACTGCACCCCTCACACACACGCACATGGACCCCTTACACACGCACACACACTGCAACCCTCACACACATTGTACTCCCCCACCCCCCGCACACACACACACACACTACAGCTCCTATCCCGGCAGACCCCAGGTAAGTTGTCAAACTGTTCTTAAACAGGAGGGCACTACGGCACTACTGGCACCATAACCACTACAACGTAATGTAGTGGTTATTGTTCCTGGATTGTTTCTTTAAATAATTTACCAGTGCCACTCCCAAGATTAGGCTTTGACTTGGGGCGCCTGGGAAAAATTTTGAAATATTAAGGGTGCCTTGAACCTAAAAAGTTTGGGAACCACTGAGTTAGCATATACTCAAAGTTTGTGTTGGACATCATTAGACCTTAGACCTAACACCCTGTCTCTGATCTTTAGCCTGTACTCCAGGTACCTGGTTTAGCCTCTTGTTGAAGTTGAAGGATTACTTCAAGAAATGACTTGAGGGCACTTTGTACCTGGAAACAAAGGAACATGGTCACATATACATTCTTTAAAGCTTAATTACAAAAGTTACTTGTTCTTGAGTGTTTCGCCTCTCCATGGTAAAATAGAGGGAGCTACATGGCCAAAACCGAAAGCTAGATTCAATGAAGAGAAAGAAATTATGCTGATCTGGCACTTCCCCAGGGCAAAGTTTGGACACCCCTGGTTCAAAGAATAAGGAAGAATAAAAACATAAAAATGGGCAACTGAACAAAACTGTAAAAGTGTATATAAGAGGCACAGTTTAACATCTTAAGAACCAAACTTCTGGAATAAAAGGGAATCATGACATGTCACACATGTCATGTGTCCTTAAGGGGTTAAACCTCCAGAACTAATAAAAAACATTACATATATAGGACTTATTTTTCACGACTCTCTTTTGTTTTCTTTGTGATTATTTCTAATTGACGTTCAAAAAAACACAGATCGTAGCATCATTGGGGGAGATGGGAACAGCTTAATCTACAACAACATTTTGACAGTTTTAACATATCCCACATGTTTCCTAGAATAATGTCATCATAATGGGTAATGTATGAATAGTGCTGCCCTGCCATAGCCACAAATATTTGCGGTACTATTTAACAACCACTGATTTAGATGATTAAGGTTTAAACAAAGCAATAGATTATTGTATTTTGTGTATAGATGTCTATCCTCCTTCAATTAACTGCACTCACCAGTGCTAGAGGGATTCTCCCCGTCACATCCAAGGTCCACTCTTGAAATTGGAGAGACAAAGCTCCTTTCCTTCTCTGCTTGATCTGAGACTGGATGTTTTGCACTTGTGCTCTCTGGTTTTGGGATTCCTTCAGTTCTTCTCTCAGCTGGCCAAGCCTATTGTATGATAAGCAAACAGTTATGGGAATTTTAGTGGATTTAAAATCTGGTAACAAATTGGAAGAGTGAGAGTGGATATCTATGAAGTCTATTTATGAGTTTGATTGGTGAAAAGGCTCAGTACAGCATTCATTTCCACTCCAACCATTTCACATTTTGCAACTCTATTTTTTTCCCATCAGCTCAGTGTTGGTGGTCTAATAGGATTATTTACTAAAGCGACATCATGCTGACTTTTTTGGCCAATCCAGTGCTCCTCAGAGAAAAGTTTTGTGGACAAGAAGTGCATACATGGCCAGCACTGTGCTCCTCCAATGGAATGGAAGTTGTGAGAACAGAGTTTAGATCGGGTCACAGAGTGGAAGCACCTCTAGTGGTTGTCAGGAAGACAACCACTAGAAGTGTATTTAACCCTGCAATGTAAGCATCGTCATATCTACTAACATGGTAGTGCTTTACATTGCAGGGTTAAAATGAATGGACGCTCTCTTACACTCCCTCCTCCAAAACAAGATCTTACTCAATTTGAAACTCTAGGTCTGAAACCGAGACCATTACGAAGGACTCTGTTACAGATATACAAACTCTTACAGTCCTCTGAGACATGGCGACCATTGACAGAATATCTCCACACACGAGCAGAGACATAGCAGAAACCAATGGTCAAATTCATGGCTTCTTCCATATTGCTCATACAGGCTCCTGTTCCTCTAACTGTTTAGTTCATAACCTTAGTTTACTGGCACTTGCATTTCAAATATCTACCATAAAACAATCCCTGGGGAGGGCCTGGGTTATGGTCAGACAGCTGTTACTTTGTTTGTATCAGTTATACTTATTACTTTCTTACATGTACCGAATAGGATTGTATTTCAACCCATCTTGGTGATTTGAGACTGCATCACAGGCCATAACCTGCATTGCCAACAATAGCATACCTATTGGTGAGCATTTCAAACGTTATTTCTAGGAATAACTGTATGAACCAAATAAACTCCAAGGTAGCTATTTGCTCTTAATGTCAATGTTTTGCTTTATTCCTGAAAATCATTAAAAAACAAAACCCAAAAAAAACTAATGGATCACTGTAGCCAGACCACTTAATTGAACTGAAGTGGTCTGGCTGCTTTTAGTGGTCCTTTAAATGGACATTATAGTCACCAAAACAACTTTAGCTTAATGAAGCAGTTTTGGTGTATAGATCATGTCTCTGCAATCTCACTTCTCAATTATCTGCCATTTAGTAGTTAAATCTGCATGTTTATGTAGAACTAGTCACACCTCCCCTGCATATGACATACACAGTGGCGGACTAAGGGAGGGGCGGAGGGGGAGTTCTGCCCCGGGTGCCACCTGGTAGGGGGGTGACATGACCCTGGACTGAGGGCTAATGGGGGACGGTTAACCGGCTGCACGGAAGGAAGAAGGGGGTGGAGCTACATACATTTAGGGGCGGAGCTGCTGTTACTGCTGCACATGGTGGTGCCGCAAGAAGAAATCCCTGCCTCTCCACCTAACAGGCTCCAGCCAGGGAAGGACTTCAGGGAACCCACTCCTCCAGCCCACACTGTCTGTAAGTAAGAGTATGTGTGTGTATAACTGTCTGCCTGTAAATATGTGTGTGTGAATGTCTGTCTGTAACTGTGTGTGTGTGTAACTGTCTGTCTGTAACTCTGTGTGTGACTGTCTGTAACTCTGTGTGTGTGTGTGTGAGTGACTGTCTGTAACTCTGTGTGTGTGTGTGTGACTGTCTGTAACTGTGTGTGTGTGTGTGTGTGTGTGTGACTGTCTGTCTGTAACTCTGTGTGTGTGTGAGACCGTCTGTAACCTGTGTGTGTGTGTGTGTGTGACTGTCTGTAACCGCGGTGTGTGTGTGTGACTGTCTGTCTGTAACTCTATGTGTATGTGTGTGTGTGTGTGACTGTCTGTCTGTAACTGTGTATGTGTGTGTGTGTGTGACTATCTGTCTGTAACTCTGTGTGTGTGTGTGTGTGTGTGTGTGTGCGTGTGACTGTCTGTCTTGTGTGTGTGTCTGTAACTGTGTGTGTGTGTGTGTATAACTGTCTGCCTGTAAATGTGTGTGTGTGTGTGTGTGTGTAACTGTCTGCCTGTAACTGTCTGCCTGTAACTGTGTGTTCGTGTGTGTAACTGTCTGCCTGTAACAGTGTGTGTGTGTGTAACGATCTGCCTGTAACTGTGTGTGTGTGTGCGTAACTGTCTACCTGTAACTGTGTGTGTGTAACGGTCTGCCTGTAACTGTGTGTGTGCGTAACTCTCTACCTGTAACTGTGTGTGTGTAACTGTCTACCTGTAACTGTGTGTGTGCGTAACTCTCTACCTGTAACTGTGTGTGTGAGATTGCCTGTGACTGTGTGTGACAGTCTGCCTGTGACTGTGTGAAGCTGCCTGTAACTGTTTGTTACTGTCTGCCTGTGACTGTGTGTGTGTGTGAGACTGTCTGCATGTAACTGTGTGTGTAACTGCCTGTAACTGTGTATGTGTGTGGCTGTAACTGCCTGTAACAGTGTGCGCGACTGTGTGTAACTGCTTGTAACTGACTGTGTGTGTGTGTAACTCTCTACCTGTAACTGTGTGTATGACTACTACCTGTGACTATGTGTGTGACTGTCTGCATGTGACTGTGTGCGCGTGACTGTCTGCTAGTAACTGTGTGTGACTGTCTGCCTGTAACTGTTTGTGAGGGAGTGCAGGGATTTTGTAGAAGGGGGCAGGGGTTTTAAAAAGTTTACAAATTTGTTCAATACATTTTTTTAAAAATGTAAAAAAAGAACACATTTTAAAAATTTAGTAGGTGTTTTTTGGGTTGTTTTTTTTGGAGAGTGGGGGTGGGGGGCTGCCAAACCCAGGACCTGGCCCGGGTGCCACATGCTCTAGGTATGCCCCTGGACATACACATAATTAATGTGGTATCTTGGGTCCTTACTAGATGTCTTAAGCAGCCCCTGAACCCTCTTAAGCCTCAGGTCTAACTACAGAGGCAGCCATGACCTTTCAACCTCATTACCCAACAAATACTTTTTGTTAGAAGCTAATAGTATTACATTCTGTTAGATTGCCAATGTTAATATAAAGAACAAGTGGGCCTACATTTCCTGGGAGCTGTCAAAGATCAATTGAAGGGACACTATAGATACCAAAACAACTTTAGCATAAGGAAGCAGTTTTGGTGTATAGATCATGTCTCTACGTACTCACTGCTCAATTCTCTGACATTAATAAGTTAACACACTTTATTTATACAGCCCTAATCACAACTACTCTGCATGTGACTTTAACAACCTTCCTAAACACTTCCTGTAAAGAGCGATCAAATGTTACACTTCCTTTATTGCCCAGTCTGTTTAATTTAGAATGTCTTATTTTCATACTGTTAATAGATTGCAGAGTTTGCAGGAGCGTCCTGTCTGTGATTGAAGTTAAAATTAAAGACCAGGAGACTTCTAAAGTCAGTTAACATCTGAGTGAAAAATAAAGCAATGTGTTTCATGCAGTCTGTGTCACTTACAGCCAGGAGAGATGTGGCTAGGTCTGCATGGACTTGAACAAAAGTGATTTAACTCCTAAATGGCAGAGATTTGAGCAGTGAGACCTCAGCGGCATGATCTATGCACAAAAACTGCTTCATTAAGCTAAAGTTATTTGGGTGACTATAGAGTCCCTTTAAGTATTATAGAAAAATCATACAGTGCTAGAATATGGCAGATACAAAAGTACACAATATAAAATTAACTCCAGTGATGTAATTAACCAGAAAGTAAAGCTGAATATTGTAAGTCAATGAAGGTGCTCACCTGTTGAATTCAAGGTCGAAAACCTGATCTTTGAGATTTGCAACTACCTCTCTTAGGCCTCGGACATATGGATGTGCATGAGAACCTACACTAAACTCAGGTTTATTCCTCATGAGATACTCTCCCAAAAAATTAACAGGGTCAAACTTCACAGAACCACCTTCCAAAACCTTCTTTTTCTCAACTTCTTTAAGCACAGCTTCCAAGCCAGGCACTATAGTTGGCATTAACTTTTCAAGCAGATAAGCTCTAGTGTCCACGGACAATTTATCTTCGCTGAACCACTCTTTTGTCAGTTCATCGGGTGGAGCAGTCTTCTTTAATTTGGCCTCTTGTTCTCCATGATGTTTTATGTTTTCCAAGGTTTTCTCTTGTAGATTTAACCCTCTCTCTTGCATTTTTTCTAAAAATATTCTCCTCCATTCAGCATCTACGTCCTTGGACTGGCTGATGTTGTCTTTGGAGTATTCCATGGTAACGCTAATACAAAATCCTCAACTTCTAAATGATAAGTGTATTCTCCTGAGGATAAAAGTAAGACCAGACTCCGATTAGAGAAATAACAATAGGACCAATTCTTAATATTTTAGTTTTAGCTGTAAATGTAGGTGTGAAGGTAGAGTTTTGCACCATCAGGAGCAGTTAAACTGTCAGCGCTGTGTTAACTCCTTAAGGACATAACTTCAGGAATAAAAAGAACTCATGACAGAATATTTCCGTCATGTCATGTGTCCTTAAGGGATTAATGTAGTTGACATGGTGTGTTGCCCCTACAACATGGTCAGATTTCTTACAGTCTATTATTCTATTAAATAAATGTGATACAATGCTGATGCATGACAAATATACAGTTGATCACTTATGTCTAGCAACTGTGCCCACTACAGTTATATATCTCTAACTGAGCTTCTGGGTGAAGAGTGATACGCCATATGGAGACATGGAGATTGCAGTCCCCTGATCGATATGAATACCAGAGTACACTGATCCCCTAGTCCACTGACCCTTACAACTTGAATTCCCCTCCCTCCATCATAGTAGAGGACCACAGAATGATCCTTAATAATAAGTAATATTCAGAGTAAGTGGTGTTTTCACAACATATAGTTTATGTAGATAAAATTGGTGTATATATATATGGTATCTATCAGGTTATGGTCAGCCACAATTATGCTGTTGATTACCATCTTGTATAGGTACTAAAGATACACCGATCATTCTGTCTTTGGTACAACCCTGTTTTATAATGATAACCACACATTCTTAATCACTAAAATCGGAATAGCTTTGTACCATATGGGGCAAAATCATTTTAAATTTGGCCAGGATTCCAGCCAGACTGAAAGCTACATGGCAGCTGAAATCTGAACATGGATTGTCAAAATCTGAACATTTCAACTATTTGCCTGCTTGCAATGCATGTGGCTTAATCATGTGGCTGGTTAGGACAGCGCAAAGTCTCCCTACCCGGTAATTATATTAGAAACTTCATCCACCACCACTATGGGTAGGGGTTGGGGGGATATTAATATGTTCCCTTCATGTTTTTTTACAGAGTCCCCCACCCGCTAGCCACAAGTGGAGGCAGAGATGTAGATGTTAAGACCCTCATGTTCATGGGTAGGGGCTGGACTGCGCCCTATAGCCCGGTTATTTTACAGCTAAGTAGACATGTTCCCACTGGCAGCATGGAAGATAGGCGTATAAAGGAGATTATAAATTGCCCTTACACTACTGTGTCATGTTGACCCCCCATAAGTTTTTATTTTTTTCACTCGGCTGTGTGAGGGTTAATTATGTATGCTAGCCAACCACCACATGGTTAACCCTAACACTGCCGTAAGTTTTTTTTACTATTTGTTCTTCAAATTAACTTTTACTAGAACAAAAGCATGTGAACAATAATTTGCAAGTGTGCTTAGTACTGAATGAATTCAGCCCCTAGTTAGTGTAAATTCCATGAAAATATTCCAAATCCAATACTTTTTATAGTGTTCAAATGCAAAAAGCACAGATTTTATATCCAAATATTTTTATTGGAAATTATGCAGAGTTTTAAATCAGACACCAAATGCATCTGGGTGAATAGTGCGGGAATTCTGCCAATTCGATCGGAATTCTGCCATTTTCATCATCCCGACAAAATCTGGTGTTAACATGAATAACTTCAATAATCAATAATTAACTATTGATTATTGATTAAATAAAAAACAAAAGATTGGTATGCACCCGATATTAAATTTAGAAACAGCATACACTACCCATGATTTTGAAAAGTTGTATTGCTATTCTCAAACACTGAAACTCTGCCTACAATAATAAAAACAAATAAAAAAATGGAAGAGCAAAATAGAAACAAAGACTAGATTTTATAAAAATATTTTATAGTTATTGCAACAAACTTCTGAGAACTAAACTGTACCATAAATACAGTAAACATACAGCTCTCTCTTACCTGTAAAGTCTGTGGTTTATATAAAGATTTCCTGAATGCAACTAGTTTGTTGAGCTGCTTTTCGTTTTAATAAACAGCGAGGCCTGTTTCAGGAGTGTGCACTGCATGTTTGGGTAGCACAGGTTGCTTAGCAATCATGTATTGTCTTACTTCAAGGCTGTTGTGCTTCCTGCTTCCTTAATTCATTCATTACTCATAAATTACATTCCAGAATTTAGGCAATGCAACAGCTTACAAACATTTCACCTATGTATTCTGTGACCCTAGACTAAAAATTAAGGAATCCATCATCCATTAAGGAGGTTAATCTGTTCTTCCAGCCAAATGTGCTATATGGAGCAATGTTAAAGCAGTCAGGTTTATTTAGCATATCAGGTTATTTTTTCGTTTTATAACTCAGGAACGGCAATGGTTTTGTTACAAGGTTAATTGCCTCACATGGCTTTCATACCTACAGGCACTAGAGGCACTTTCACAAACTAGTGAAGTAAAATTTCACTATTTCTATCAGATGGTCTCTTATAGATCATCTGACTAGCGCAGTGCAGAGTTTTTGCGTGCCTGCGCACTAGCCTCCCAAAGTATTTGATTGGCTACAATAATCAGTCCACAGAGGCGGAGCTTCACTGAGGAGTCTGGCACTGCGAGAGGGAAAAAATAAGTATACTTGCATTTTAACACTGGCAACAGAGGTTCGGTCACCTAACTGGTGACTAGAGCACTATAGTATTAGGAATACATTTGTACTGCTAATGCTATAGTGTTCCTTCAAGCTTATGTAACCTCCCTTATAATGTAGGGTATAATTAATGGAACACTATAGTGTTAGGAATACAAGCCTTTAGTGCCTTAGCCCCTATTTAGATTAGTGGGCACACCTAATTAATATAAAATAGTTTTAAAAACTACCTTTTTCCAGAGCCAAGACTCCATCGTGGCTGCTGCTGCACCCTCTGCCTTCTAAATATAGTGGGGAAACAGGGGCCATAGTAGGGGGATGGAGGTTATAGAGGCAGATATGGCTGTAGTTAGTGTTAGTGGGGGGTAGGACCAGTAGTGTGGGGTAGATGTTATAGTGGAGTGGGAGCAACTATCGTGGTGTGACAGGAGCTATAGTGGGGTAACAGGGGCTATAATGGGATAGTAGGTGATGCAGTGGAAATATAAGGACATTTGGGATGAATAATGGGTATAGAGGGGTGACAAAGGCTGTAGTGGGGTGACAGGGTCTACAATTGGGTGGTAGGGGTTGTAGTGGTGTGACAGGGGCTTTAGTGGGATGGTGGGGGCTTTTGTTGGTTAACAGGAGCTATACTGGCGTGACAGGTGCTGTAATGGGGAGACAGCGGGTATATACTAAAGTTTATTCCACCCCAATCCCATCCCCCCAGTAGTCTGGTGGGAGATGCAGCATGTCTGCACCCCCAGTTTGAACATTCCAAGCACCGTAACCACTATATCAATCTTTGTAAGTAGTCAAACCATTTGAATGATATAACTTTTTATCTGGGTTCTCTGACTGAACTAACCTCTGTGACTTGACTAATTTGTTAGGAGAAGGAAGGGGATGGAATCAGCATTTGCAAATTGATGCCTATGTGTAAAACTGTCGTGTCATCCGGGCGAATGTTCCCATGCTCAATGCTGGTGAAGAGCTTGCACATGGACTTAAATGCCCTTTGTTTGGCTCCAAGTGCAGGCCAAGGGGATTCAAAAATACACTTGTGGTGCACATTGCTCCAGTTTTTCCTAACAGGTGACAGAGACTCTCTGTTGGATGATTATGAGAACAATTAAAGGGTCACTATAGTCTCCCAGACCAGTTCATCTCAATAAAGCGGTCTGGGTGCAGTGGCCATGACCTTTGAACCCCATAATGTAAATCATTGCACTTTTTTATAAGCTGTAATGTTTACATTGAAGAGTTAAAGGGACACTCCAGACACTTAAAGCACTATAGCTTGTTGAAATGTTTTAAGTGTAAGTAAGGGTGTCCTTTTTTCTTTTCTTTTTTTAAAAAAGGTGCAGGTTTCAATAGAAATTGCCACTTGTATAAATTAACCTTGTTATACACCCTGGCTTTCAGACAGTCAGTCCTGTTACTTCCTGGTTTGGTTAGCTCCGTGGAGCTCAAGAGGCAGCAATTGCCCAGAGCACCTGCCTTGCAAAGACTTCTCAGTGAGCTGCATTAGGAAGTCTGTGATTGGACAGCTACAGAAAGTCTGGGCTGGGGAAGAAGGTGAAACAAATGCATAAATAAATGCATGAATGTTTTTATTGTTGTTATATCTACTAAACAGTGATTTTTATGTTTTATTTGGGCAGCGGGGTTTTTCTTTAAGGCCACTTTACTGTCATATTGACAGCCACTAGAGGCAATTCCGCTGCGCTGACCGAGTCAAACTCAGTCACATAAAGCAGAAGCCCATAGGAAAGCATTGAATAATGATGCAGATGTCCCCCCAAGAGTGCTCTGATAGGTAAATAGTGAGCCTTACCTAATTGGTTACCTGTAAGGCTCACTATTTACCAATCAGAGCAGTACTATTGGTTGGCTAAAACCAACCAATCAGAGCCCCCGCCCACTATAAATGTTCTGATGTAGAATGTGCTATTTAGGCCAATATGTCTGTAATATTGTGAACATACATCTATAACAAGCTTGAAGACTGTAGCCTTATCCTTTGTTACAGAATGGGGTAGGCTCTTGGGTACATTTTCCACTATGTAAAATGGAGTTCTGTAGCTCTTTTTTGGGACAATACAACTGAATATTCTTCTTCTGTAGAATTGTTTGCAAATACATGGACCTAGAATTGAAAAGGGAATTTTAGATTTAGACCAAAATAGCCCAACTTTAAAACAATCCTCCAATTCAATTACTGTTCCATTTCAGCAGTCTTGGCCTTAATTTCATTCCATTGCTGATTTCCCACAATGCACACTTTAGTGAATACATCTTTCAGTTTAATGAGCAGAAGCTTGTACAATGGCACAGACTATGATTGATGGCATCCTCCCTTTAACAGAGAAAGGGATGCTGTAATAGAATTAGGGAACTCAACCATGCACCTTGAAGAGAGACCTGCTGAGCAGGATAATTGCTGCAGCCAGCCTCCCCGCTAAATTCAATACAATAACACAATATGTTGTGAAATTGTCTTCCACTAACGTTCATACAATAAGCAGATTTGTAGTTAGCGTTGACTATACTTTTAATATATAAAAACCTAGTTACATGCAGGAATTGCTTACTGCCAGCAGGGGGTGTGCTATGGCTAGAACATTTGCACAGGCATCACATCGAACCATTACATCACATCATCAAATGAAACCATTTTAAAGCTATGTTTTATGTTTTCCATAATGTAGATACTGATTACATACATCAATGCTTGTAGCACACTGTCAATATTCCTAAACCGAGAGAGTAGGTTTGCTTTTAGTGCATTGATGAAACAGATGTTCCACTTCCTGATGCCTTTGGGGTGTGTGTAAATGACAACTATAGACAATTACACCAAGACTACATCCTTTGTATTTCAATATGTTGCACAACCACTTTGGCACGCAAGTAGTTAAAGGGACACTCTCAACACCACAACCACTTCAGTTTATAACCTGGGATATGCTGGGAGCTAGTTGCAGCCTCCTGTGAAGCCAGAAGCTCCTGCGAGTAGCCTCCAATAGCTCCACTGAGCTCAGCCCTGCCAAGCAGGGGCATCTCATTGGCTGAGAGTGTCAACTCAGCGCTCTCAGCCTATGAGCTAAGCTCGGCACTGCAAACAGCATGACTATTTATTCTTGAAGGACAAAGGCTAGGGTTGCCACCTGGATGGGATTTTACAGGCACAGCTGATATTTGGAGCTGCACCCAGTTCCCTCCAGGGTTTTGATATGACCCCTATATTAACATAAGGGAGACTGAGATCTCCAGAATGCCCCTACTCGCTACGCCGCGAGTAGAGGTATGTCTACTAAACAGTACTGTTGTAAAAATAATTTTCAAAAAGACCTATCTTCTAATAAATGGCCCCATGGTAGGGAATCTATTAACTAGCGGGGGGACACAGTGTCTCTCCCCTGCCCCCACCCATGCGCGGCGGGTGGGGGCCCTAAAAGACAAAGGGGGAGACACCTATTGCCCTCCTCCCCCATGGGCGACAGGTAGGGGCTAAATTAAAAAACATCCCCCTCCCCAGGTGGCTAGGGGTCGCCAAGCCCCTAGTCACCCCCACCCCAAAAACATAATTGTCATTTAGGGCCCCCACCTACCGCTATGGGTGGTGGCCTGGGGGGAGGACAATAGGTCTTCCCTCCCATTGTTTTTTAGGGCCCCCACCTTCCACTCATGAATGGGGGCTGGGGCGACCCTAATCCCTCGTATAATAAAATAGCCCCCACTCGCGTGGCACAGGAGGGACACTATTCTCCCCTCGCTAGTTAATAGACGCCACCATGGGGCCATTTATGAGAAGGCAGGGGCTTTTATTTTTTTTAAAAACATGCCACAGGCTGCTCATTGTTTGCTAGACATGACCCTACTCGCGATATATCGAGTAGGAGCAGATTAATTACTAATACTAAGTAATTTTTACTTATTACTAGTAAAGTTTGCTGAAAGACCAATCGTGGTCTTTCAGCCTTTTAGTAGATAGCTCCCTGATACCGTGGGAATTAGCCGCAGCACGGATCGGATCGGAATTTCATTCATTCTAATTAAATTTCGAACCGAACTAAAAGTACCGAATGCTGTCCTTACATGAATGAACAAACTGTTCTCATTCTGTTATGGCGAAATTTGGTAATTTCTCCAGTGTTCTGTCTATATGACAGGACGTTCGGGAATAGTGAAAGAGGCATCGCAAGATCACGGAGGAAAAAGTGAGTATTGTGGGAAAATTTCTCTGACCCACAGGAAGTAGGTCAGAGCGGGTCAAGCGTAGGAAAAATACAGAAGACAAAGTAGTTCCTACTTTGTCTTATGTTTTAAAGAAAACTAGAGCAGACAGGAAGAAAAGAAAAACAGATCCCGAGAGAGGGAGAGAAGAGGAAGCGATTGGGTAAAGTGAAGTTCGGCATGACAGCTTTAATCCCTAAGGGCACATGACATGTGTGACATGTCATGATTCCCTTTTATTCCAGAAGTTTGGTCCTTAAGGGGTTAAAGACTATATACTCTGACAAAAAAGTTTCAGCTTGTGATTCTCAACTAGTTTAGTCACTCACTGGATACAGCTGGTAAGAATTTATCATACAATGTTTCTTTACCCACAGTAGAGCTAAAAATCCTTCAAATTACA
Source organism: Pelobates cultripes (assembly GCA_933207985.1). Taxonomy (NCBI): domain Eukaryota; kingdom Metazoa; phylum Chordata; class Amphibia; order Anura; family Pelobatidae; genus Pelobates; species Pelobates cultripes. The sequence continues at coordinate 72,788,084 of OW240912.1, forward strand.
CCCTGCTCTGTCCAAACTGATGGTTTAATAAGCTTCATTTATTTATACTGCTAAAGAAAACAGCTAGTTGAGTTAGGATAAAATCAGACTTCTTTAAATTCATCAAATTTGATAACTGCTTAAACTGCAACTATGTCGCTGACTGTAGATGAACATTAGCATTACCACTAAAAAAAGGAAACCCTAATTAGATAGGACAGAAGATGTACCGTTAAAGGCTATGTATATCCTAAACTAGAAAATAACTAAAATCTCCACATGTCCCTCAGCTATTAAGCCTACTCGATCAAAGACCTTACAATCTATTGATAACCTATTTCATGTTGTTCAAACAACTACTATCTTAACAATAATAAAAATATAAGGAACCCCCTATTACCGCATCTGTGAAACAGCCTACATTACTGTGCCAAAAAGTTAGTAAGAAACCCAATTAAATCTGTCTCCTAAACACAGAATATGATATGGACTCGCACATATACATACACTCAGACAGTACGCACACTGACACAAACACACAATATACAAACTGACATACACACACACTCAGAAACAGTATATACATTCAGCTACACATACATAATGATACATGCATAGTCCGACATAGTACACGCATTGCATTTTTATTTATTTTTTTAACTGGGGAATTAGACCCTTCAAAATATTTTTTTTCTTATATCACTCCCTATGATGTCATGTCTTTTGATGTGAAGCATATCTAATTAATTATGCAAATTAACATGGCATTTATTTATTCCAAGAATGGTGGCAAGTCTAGTACTGGCACTTAGCAGTGGTTATGGTGCTTGGAGTGTTCCTTTAAAAATAATAACAGATTTAATGAAATAACCATCATAAACTACAGAGCTTCCTAGTAGGATAATCCAGATAAATGCCTTTTATTACTATTACTGCTTTTTTATTTACCACAATTACTATTAACCCATGTACTAATGAACCTGTCTAGTCTACTTGTCTTTAAAGCTAGGGTTGTTCATTTACTGTTACTATAAAACTTTATATATCAATAAAGGTATGGTTCATTAATATTTAAATTCACCAGGTGCACTAATAGGGTGTGACACAATTATTCCTTAAAGGACAACTGCAACCTCAAAACACTTTTTTAATATAGTAATCCTTTCATAAGGCTATTGTATTCATAAAGTAGTTTGTAGATGCTGGGCAAAGAAACTAGAGATTGTTCTTGGTGAACAGACTGTCATGTGCAAACATTTTTTAAGTTAATGTTCACTATGTCCCAAGATTCTGTGAATGTCATGATTAGTTACAAAAAGTCCCATAGTCTTGTAAGATCTTTAATAAACTTCTATTTTCTGTAGTCTTCCTCTATCAGAAGCTGGAAATAATCTGATTCCTGAAGATGGAGGCTCTGAGGGGATATCATTAGGTTTCCCCCCTCTCCCTCGGCAGCCATGATTAAAGCATCTATGTCTCCCTAGATGCTCTTTGCTAAAGAAAAAAATATATACAAAGACCACTCATGTGACAAAACCATGAAATTGTCTGGTCTCGTGCACAATCCCTATGTGAAAAATGAAAGAGGGGCCGCAAACCATCGACCCCTAACCTAGAGACCTGTGGGATTGTACTCCTTCTCTGAATTCTAGTGGGTCCTCACTTGAGACAAGTGATGCATGTAAGCTCATTGAGCAGGGCCCTCAACCACTCTGTTCCTGTGCGTCCATTTGTCTGGTTACAATTATGTGTCTGTAAGTCCACCCACTGTACAACGCTACAGAATTTGCTGGTGCTATATAAATAATAATAATAATTTGGTCAATCAGAGTGAAGAAAAGATTCAGAGGAGATAGCAGAGTTCAACGCACAGGAAAGAAGAAAAGGACTGAAGGAGAGAAAGAGAAAAGACCCCAACACACTTTGCACATTAACTAGATTGTGATATGTATATTTGAACTAGATAGTAGGTGTTAGGTTTATGGTATATTTTCAAGTGGATAGAGCCATTCTCTCAGCCAACAAATAATACATTAAAGAGACACAACATGCATATGTAACTCCCTGTTTAATGTATTACATAGTTAATTAATTAAAAATTATAAAAATAATAATAATAAAAGGAAAATAAAAAAATCATTCTGAAAATTGCAGTGTTTGTGCAAGCAAGTGCTGCCGCAGAAGACCTGTCCTGGACCAGGAACAGCTTCCACTAATCAGGAACCACTCATTCTGAAATATGTTTTTTCTTTTCCTATATATTTTTGTTCAGCAGGGGATTAAGGGATATGTAGTTCAACCCCAGCTCCAATCGTCACATGGGTGGAACTGCTCAATAGGTATATGTAGTAAATGAGGAACTTACTAGGTCATGACTCCAAACCATGCCGCAGAATCCACTGCTTGGCGTGTTCCCACTTGGCTCCTCATACATGTGGTGGTTCCTTCTTATCCACAGTAACTGTAGTCAACAGTAACTTTCAATATAAAATCGATATGCTGGACCTGGAGAATCATGTACAAAATGTGTTCACACGGACTTCACAAAAAAACTACTTTTATTTCGTCACTATTTAAAAAACCATAAGGAAAACATACCTACCGAACGCATTTCATGCTTATCTCTGCATGTACACATAGGTGTAGGGAAACCTAACTGAACTTAATAATAAACTGATAGCACTTTCCAAGATAGGCATAAAAACAATCACTGGTCCTGTATTGAAACCAGTTGTGGGTCATCCCTAGGGGCAACCGGGACAGTGCCCCACTAGATGACTGCTGGGATAAGAAAATTGTGAAAATAAATTAAAAATCCATTTTCAGCAGTAAAAGGATTAACTACTGACATTGTTTCCCTAGGGGGGTTATCTTGCCAATTTTCATTATAATGGTAAACATTCATCATACAGGACTGTAGTAACTATATTTCCCCTTGCTTTCCTCCTACACAACACAGAATGAGTCACTGATAATAGATAATGGCTATCTGAAAGAGGTAGAGAGCTGCCGGACATACGTTGAACTTAGACGTATGGTAAGAATTGCCCGTCCTGAGTGTAGCCTTCAGACATGCTCAGTCTGTTTCTAGAGTTGATTTCTAAAGGTGGAGTCAAGTGTTTCACCATCGTTAATCATCACCAGTCACCTTGATGGACACTTCATTTCAGGATGGGCCTTAACCCTACATGCCACTGTATATCTCTCTCTATGGGTTGAATGATGGATGCCTAAATTCTACCTTTAATCCCTTCCTCTACTTTATTCCCTTCTTTTTCTCTCTTCCCATTTTTCTCACTTTCTCCATCCTTTGCTTTACTCACTTAACGTGCTATACCTCGGCCCTGTTCTACTCTGACAATTTTTGTTTTCGTTGTAGCCATTATATTTCCCACCATATGGACATATATGTTTGCATACTGTACTTGAATATTGTTTATGTCAGGGAAAGGCAAACTGGAGTGCTGATGGTTGCCTACTCCTGGTTAATGTTGTATAAAAAGAGAGTGTGAGTAAAACATACATATTTGATTGGTTTGATGAGCCAGAGCTGCATTGATATGGACAAAAATGCACTGCAATGCCTTAGGTGTAGCTACATGCAGATTTAAGAAACACCCCAAACACCTAAATCACCTTAGCTTGAGGAAGCACTTTATGTGTGAAGAGTGTGTTCCCGGTTTTTATTTTACGAAACATGCAGATTGCAATAGCAATTTACACTTTTATAAATTCGCCTTGCTTCACCTCCTGGCTGTCAGACAACCAGTTCTGTTACTTCCTTGTTTGGTTAGCTCAGTGAAGCTAAACTCAAGAAGCAACAATTGCCCAGAGCACCTGCCTTACAAAGACTTTTCAATGAGTTGCAGTGGAAAGCCTGTGAATGGACAGCAATAGAAAGTCTGGGCGGGGTTAGAAGGGGAAGGTTTTTAGATATACCACAAATGAAAGAAACAAAAACGCTTAATTCAATACATGTATATTTACATTAGGGGCATAGCTGCAAAACAGAGAATTTTTTTTTTAAACGGTTATTCCAACCACCAAGACCACTTCTGCTTTTTGAAGTGGTCATGGTGGTAAGAGTCTGGATGTGCAGCGTTCCTTCCATCGCTGGCTTAGAGAGCTTACATGCGCTCCTCGTGAAGCCTATGGTTGGCCCTCTTTGCGGCTGACGTGACGTCAAAGGAGGTGGTGCTGGCTGGGCATTAAATTAAGGTCATAAATTAAAAGTTTTTGAAGGTTTTTTTTTTTTTTTTACTGAGTGCGGGGGACTTAATATCGCCGCCAATAGGACTTCTAGTTCCAATTCAGCTAATTTTGCCTTAAATTTGAAATTTATTGAAATCTCCATTTAGTAAATGACTCTATCAGTCACCTAAGCAGTGGGTGACAGTTAAATCTGAGAAGTGACAGTTCCCAGAGAATTACTCCAGGACTGACAGGGTTATTCTCCATCCCTCCAAATAATAAAAAAAAAATTAAAAAATGATGTTACTGTCCTACAATCCAGAGTTATTATTAGAAGGAGCCCCTGTGTGGACCTGAGACCCATTTTCATTGTGTGTATAAACCACATTTTGCCAGAATCCCTGCACCCCATGCTGTGCTCTCCACCCACTGTACCCATACCACCATGCTATGTCCTCAGCCCCCCAGCCCCCGCCATGTTTACCCTGCCTGCACTATGTCCCTGGGTGCTGGAGGATGCTCAGGCCGGCCGGGCAGTGAAGGGGTGCGGAAGAGGGCGTGGCCTGGTGGAGAGGGCGTGGCCTGGTGACGGCTGACAGCTGTGCGCATGCGCCGTGCAGGATACACACACACACAGCGCTGCTGCTGCTGCTGCCGCTGCTACCCTCACTGTGTTACCCGGGGCTTCCTCCTCCTCCTCCTCCCGGACTCCATCACCGCCCCCCGGGGGCGAGAGCCAGCCGCAGCCCTCAGGCTCCCTGGGATGATAATGCCACACAGCTCCTTCTAGATGGCTCTGGTAACGGTGCAGAGATCCCCCACCCCCAGCACCACCTCCAGCCCCTGCGTGTCGGTGAGTGATAGCTGATGGTGGCCGCCGCCGCAGTGGTGATGGTGGCGGCGGCAGTGGTGATGGTCTGTCTCCCCATTGTCTGCTATAGCCAGGTCTTCCTGCTCTGAGAGGTGTCCACCGGCCCCGCACTGCGCATGCGCGGCTCCTGCTGCTGCTGCTGGAACCTGAGTGTTCTATCCCCATTCCACTGACATGGGGGGCTACAGGGAGACCCCATCCCTCCCCAGCACTGAGCAATGTTACTGAGCTGGACAGCAGGGCTGGGAGGTGGTACATGCCTGGCTGAGCCATGCCCAGTGCTGGAGGTGAAATCAGGGAATTATAGCACATCTCCCTTGGGGAGCAGTTGTCTGTCTTATTTTCATGGCAGGGTGTGACTTCAAGACACAAGCAGTGATATCTGTCTCCCCAGGGGTCTACACTGTCTGCAGCTTTATTTTATTTTTTATTTTACATGATATATGCCCTTAGTGTGTAATTTAGCTTTGTTATTCTTTTTTTAGTGGTTGGCTTAAATGTGCAATATATATTTTTATTTATTTATTGAGGGCAGGTATAAGGATCAATAGTGGAACAAAGTTGTAAAGGTGCATACAGTCACCAGACACCTTCATTTGGATTCTGTGTTGATTGATTTACTTTTTTTTTTTTTTTTTGGTACCCTTCCCCAGAATAAGGTTGTCATCTATCCATATTTAACCTTTTACAGTTATAATAAATAACGAGTAGAGGATGGACTGGTAATGGCCAATGTTAAAGCACATATATGTAAATAAGCTGCCAATCTGCCATTGGTGTCCTAAATGTTTTTGGATTCTGTAATGTTCGTGCCCCAACTGCATCCCCTTCTCTCAAACCTGTGGGTTGATCTTTAAATCATTGCTTTTAATCTGTGTGTTCCAGGGAGTTGAGCAAGGTATTGTTTGATAATGAAAGATTTAAATTTTGCTCAGCTATTGGTAAAACACACTGTACTGTATTTTCCTATGACATTATAGGGAGAGAAATTGTGTCCTATACAATCAACGTTTGTGGGTTTCTTTGTTCTTTAACTGCATCTCTTGGTAAATATGTCTAAAACAGACAGTTCACTTTTTAAAACCTACAGGTAATTTTGCCAATAACTATGCTTTTTTGCTAACCGCTTACAGACAAATGTTAGTAAAACGTGCTCTGCAGGTGTGTTAAGCCATGAATACATTGTGAATATTATGAATGATCAATATCAGTTGTTTGGTGCCATTGGAATATATTTTACTTCCTCACAGTGCCAGCAACGACCAGCATTCTGAATCCTGTCTTGTGTGGTTTTTTTTTTATTTAATTTTTTTTGTCTCATCAATTGATATCACAACACTGGATAAAGTAAATGTAATGTTTTAGGCCAGAATATCCAACCCTGAAACATAGCTGATATGAAGAATATTTCTAGTACAGAGATTCAATTTAAATTCAGAGCAATTTACACTTTAGTGATTAACTCTTTTGGATGTGTGTAAGCTTTAACTCATCTAATCGTTGATTATAGCTTTTTGAATGTAACCGATTCTGCAATGTGGAGCTTATGTTTTGTTTTTTTATGCTGAAGAGCCAAGATATAGCCCAAGTGGATTTCTTATTTTAATTTAGAATGCACTATTGGGCATTCCCCCGTTTTATACACTTGTAAAATACGTTTTAAACTTACCTGCAAATCAGCACCAGGCAAAGCTCCCGTTGCTGGTTTCCAGTCCTTGTTCAACATCACTGCTTCCTTCTCCATAGAAATATATTATTGAACCCTTTGGCAAAAGTAGAAGCTTTTCACGATTTTAGCTGTACATGCTGACAACAGATGTAGTTTTTGCACAGATTTCAAGTCAAGTGTGCCATGGGTGTAAGTAGCCCCTGGCGCAAAAGTGCAAATATCTCTGCATGTACAGCATTTCAAGCAGAAATTACGAACATACAAATATCCTTCTCAATGACCACTTCTAAAAGCAGAAGTTTTCATGGTGGTTGGAGTAACCCTTTAATGTTCCAGTCCCTGCAATGCTATAGTTTATTTTCCATTTAAACACCCTCATTTGAGGTCACAAGTTGTGGAATTGCATTTTAGGGGTATTCGTCTTAAATATTTTGTTAAATAACTGTAATTTAGAATATGAAACTGAACAGCTACACCTAACATTCCCTGTGTTGAGTTAAACCACAATATCACATCAAATTAATTCAACTGTTTTAACGTTAATTGTTAAGCATTACTGTTGCGTAAACCATGTGGATTATTCTCAGTAACAAAATAGATATATTGGGGAGATTTAAATAGTCGCAAATAGGAAAGTGGGGGCAAAGTTCTAAAAGTGGAGCAATGATTATGTAAATGGAATGAATAGATCTTCTGATTCCATTTGTTTCCATGGTGACTGCTTCACGTTTAATCCTTTTATACATCTCATTGCACATATGTACAGACAGGAGAGAGGAACATGATGAGACTCCTCCTCGGCCTTTCTAATTGTCATGTGGCATCTGAGGCCTCGTGAGAGAACAAGAGACTTTGCCTATATCTTTATTACGTGGAACGTGCCAATCATTGTATATAAATACTAATCAAATAGTTACATGTCAATTAATGGCTGCAGTTCCAGACACTTTCATTCCACCGCACAATATCATATTACTTTATTCTAATCTGCCCTTGTGTGGCCCTTTAATCTATCTGATATGACTAATTGTTTTTTTACTTGCTTCTTCCTTGATGCCTTTTAGTGTAAACCACACTGATGATTTTACATAATAGACATATTTGCAATTTTTGCATTGTAGTATTTAAAATATTCTACAACTTTTACTTACTCCTAGCCATCTGCTATTGATATCTCTGCCCTATCTGCTTTTTGGGGAACATGTAAAATAACCGTTATAGTGGTAAATCAGTCTATAAGTTTTGTGTTATGCTTTGTATTACCTGATAATTGATCCAGAATAGCATATGAACTTGCAGGACCTCTCAACTTAATTTGGATTCATTTAATGATAGTCTGGCTAAAATGACAGCAAAAGCCATAATACGTGATCATCAATATCTCTGTCTTGCAGCAATAAATTAAAGGAACGTGATAAAGTTATAATAACCACTCACTATAGTAATGTTTTAATGAACATTCCAGTCACATAAACCATTTGAGCGTAAAGACAGAAACACCTCCCTGGCTGTCACTCAGACATTCAGAGAGGCTGTCTTCTATTTCCATTGGTTCCACAGAGCTAATGGAAGTGACAAGCATGCTAGACTGTGCATCCTTACCTCCTTCACATTGAACTGTTACAGCTCAGTGAGAAGCATTGGTAGGCAGCGATTGCATGAGCCTCCAGTACAGAGGCCTCTGATGGATGTATTTCCCTGGGGAAATAGGTGAGGGCTTACAAAGGCTGTAAACGTTTTTTCATACACCCCCAAAGAAGACATACAAGAAGATGTGTGTGTGTGTGTGTGTGTGTGTATGTTTTCTTTAGGAGTAGATCTACTAAATTGTTAAAATAAATAAAAATCAGTGGAGTGTTCCTTTTATCATGGGGTGTTCTTGTATCATCTTAGAGGAACACACCATGCATAATAACACAATGAAATGCTTCAGTGGTTATGGTGCCATAACTGCGCTGACGCTCTCCCATTTCAAATAGACAAACTGTTTCAGAATGGTTTGACTATTTACCTGTGGTCCTCTGAGCGCCACTTCCATTACTTCAGTTTGAGAGTTGGAACAACTAGGAGTGATTTAAAAAAAAAATAATTCTTATTTATTTAAGAGGTTTATGTTCATAAGTTGTACAGGGCTACGGAATCTGATGGCGCCATATAAATAATAATAAGTTAGCACCACTGTACTGGTCGGTATTTATAAACCAGTTTACATGTTGAGGAGTTAAATCCGTAGAGAAGTCAGATTTCTTAGGGAGGAGGAAATTGTTCTTTAGTCACAGTGTTTTAGGTGCAGAAAAGCATACTGCGTGCAATGCTGTGAAAATGGATATTTAAATGAGTGAGTTTAGCATTTCAGTTTCCTACTGCAATTGGTTACATTTGCTTTGTGTCCATCTGTGAAAAGTTCTGTTTTCGGTGTTCTACAAGGTTGCTAGATAAAAATAAATATGTTTGATTTAGAATCCATTGTTTTTGAGTGTAATTGCTCCCCACACAGTTACCTCACCTGGCTTGCTTATTTGCTGTTCCTACCAAGATTAGCATCTTTCTGATTGAATAAGGCCTAACTGGTGAAATATGTGCACAACTGTACTTGACCACTTTACCTTTCACCTTTCCCATCACTGGGTCTGTATCATAGCAAGCACCAGTAAAAATGTTAAATATATGGCCTGTATTTTTTTTTTTTTTTTTATATATACCCATTTAACTCTTGTTTTAGTGCTTATCTGTTTATGAACTGTTCTGCTTTAAGATTTGTCTAAATGCTGCTCTATCTCCCATACTCTTATTCTTACATTTTTATTTTTTTTTGTAATTTTTTTTTTTTATATACATAACGTGTTGTTATAGGACTGCTTGTTGTTGTCTACAAATGTCTTCACAGAGACCAATACTTCTGATTTTTAAAATCCTGGGATTAGATTTGTAGTAAAATAAATAGAATATAATCTGCAGTACTGCTTCAGATGCTAGTAAGATCTATAAATATATATATATATAATATTTTGTAAAGGGAAATTTTTGCATCCCAAATCTTGATAAACTGCCAACATTAGCCATCAGAGATATAGTGCAGAATGTAGTAAAATAATTACCTCTGTAGCTGGTTGTATAGATAAGTAGAACATCATGCTATGCTAGATTACCAGTTACTGAGCATTTGTGCACCCTAGATAGCGTGATCACATGTTTTCCATTTTGCAAAAATACAATCTGTCAATATTCTAAATCAAGCCAATTAATGTTCTTGTGTTCTGATTTATTTTATTGACCGATTCTCTAAGTGTGTGTTTTTATTATTTATATATATATAATTACTCTGAGAAATTTACTTTACTAGTTAGGAACCTAACCTTTTATAAAACTAAAGAAGTCTCTTTTTGGCATTACCATGTTATCTATTTATAGTCTAAACAATGTCTTTGTTTTCAGCTCTGATGATCCAGGTTAGCTGTAGTAAAACATTATTCTTTGTTTTTGTATGTTTTCTTTAGCCAGGGTTCACTACACCTTAATTTTTTTTTTTTTTTTTTCATGTTTTATGGAGTTAATGCTGGGGGACGAGGGGTGCGTACTAATAAATAACAAGATAAAAGATTTCTCAAGCAATATTGGGCTTCCTAATATCTCCATTGTTTTAGAACAGTTTACCTGGGTTCAGTGGGCATCTGCTCAACATCTGGACCTCTTCATATAAAAGCTTGTCTTTACTGAGCAAAGCAAGTCCAATACAGCACTGTGCCCATTCGCTGTGCTTGTTCAGCCATTGAGTACGGTTGTCCTTGGATCAATCTGATTAAGTTATGGTGTCTAAAGTGTCCCTTTTTTGTAATTTCCTTTTTAAGCATTATACTTCTATTCCATGATCTACCAAAAAGAAAGCTTTAAACCATTACAAAAATAGTTTTTTGTTTTTTTTTTGGTTGGCAACAATGATTTATTTTTCAATGTGTGTCTTCAAGGACATTTTTTGAAATCCTGTCGTGATGTAACTGCAATACATTAATGAACTATCATTCTTCCTTTTGACCTTAGACCTTCTTGTGCCTGCTTTTTTGATTTGATAGAAAAAGGCAGGTTATTGAGAAGGAAGGAAATGGAAAATGTAGTGTTGTTGCTCCCCTGGGATCCTAAATAAATGCATGTTTTTTCATAAAGGAAAATTCCCACGTTGGATTTTTTTATCCCCCCCTTTTCTTTTTCTCTCCCGTTCTATATATAGCGGTTGACAGCATTGTGGTCAAAACAGTATATCTCTCTCGCCCCAAACCTTGCTCTCTCCCGCTCCTGTTAAGTTCAGCTTTCATACAATCTATGCTAGCAGATTTGCTAAAAAATGTATAGGTTGTGAGAAACACCTTTGTTAAAAAAATAAAATAAAAAAAATAGGTCTTTCTCCCACTATCTTTCAATTATTCGGCATTGAAACTGTGCCAAAGAATTGCTTGACAAGGAGAGCCGAAGGGACAACCCAAATGAGGTCCTTCTACTCTCCGAACCTAGCATGACATGATGGCGTTGGATTGGAGGGGGTGTAATATTTAAAATTTTAACGTCGAATACATTGTCTCTATATGATTATATAATATATACAATGCATTTGGGGGTAATTTCTGTTAGATAACCTGTCATAACAGGTTCACTTTAAGAAGCTCCTTTTATGTGTCACTGTCATGGCTTTCTTTTAATTTACATTTTCAGTTCTGTACAACCAATGCATGGCTTGTTGTTATTGTATTATATTTCGAACCATGCTCTCGGTAAGACAGCTATATAAAAGCTGTAAAATAATATTTTTTGACAATGAACAATGGCCTCTGTGGCGAAAGTGACCTTGCCACTGGTTTTTGGAGGGGCCTGTTTGCCAGCCTCCTGCCCTGTGACTATGGCCCCATGTTGAAATGCTTGATTTTCCCCTGCAAAGACCCAAAAGCCAGGTCATTCGGTACTTTCCCTATGTTACCCCAGATAGCTATGCCATGGAGCCCATTCGTATAACGAAAGACTATGTGAAAGACTTTGGCTCCATGGCAATTGAACTATATGTATGTGATCTGAGCGCCATTCAGTAATAATGTGCGCTCAGATCTAAGCTATCTGGGGATATGTTGAATGTACCTGTTTTATGCAATAGCTGCACAGTTATATATTTTTATGTATTTTATTGTCTTTTGCTACCATGTGGCTAATGGAGTTTTGCCTCTGTCCTTGGAGATAATTGGATTACTTCCCAATTATCTCCAGGATAGAAGACTCTGTGGAACTGGTTTTGGGCAGAAAAGCCATGCTTCATTTGGTCACAAAGGACGTTGATCTAACTTTTGACCCACTGGACCAATTTGTATGATTTTGACGTATGTTGGTATTTGGAGTATGCTGATTCTGAAAATGAATCCTGCCTGTGATAATTATATTAACCCATTGTGTAAGGTAATTGTATCACAGGCAGAGGGGAGGATTTTGTGTGGGAGTGTCTGAGTGTATTGTACATGTCTATTGGTTGTTTTACAAAACCCTGTGGGTGGTACTATATGTAAGAATGTGTGTATATAAGAACAATAAACCCACAGCTCTGTCAGTTCTTCTTGACCCTCAACACGTAGTCTTGTCTCGTGATTGGAGGGGACAGCTATACTCACACTGGGGATTGTTATGCTCTGCATACTCCCTTGAGCCTTAATCACTTAGCTCTTTTTCAAAGCTGTTCCTGTTACGCTCTCCTTGGAGGAGAGGTCTTCCCCACACAGTCCTGGATGCTGGAGGTTCAGACAGGGTGGAAGGAAGAGGTCTTTCCCACACGGTCCTGGAGGACAGAAGCTGATCCAGGGTGGAAGGAAGACGGCGAGACTCCAGTCAAGCTACGGCGGTTGCGCAGTCTGCAGTGGTTGTGGTTTCCGGTGCGGTGCTCATGGTCCTCGGTGCAAGCTAGGAAGCGTCCATTAACGGAAGGTATTCGGTCGGAGTACAGGGAGTTCCGTTACAGCCTCCAAAAATGTTTCACCCAAGTTAAGTTAAATCGAGACCCATGCTGTTTTTGGGATGTCATGCATTTTCCCAGGGCTAGATCGGGAATGATAAACAACTTAGATGCACAGCTGACCATTCTACTTTCTCAAACAATCAGCTCTGTGTGGAATGCTTAAAGGGAAACTCCAGTGCCAGGAAAACAATCTGTTTTCCTGGCACTGCAGGTCCCCTCTCCCTCCCACCCCCCAATCTCCGGTTGCTGAAGGGGTAAAACCCCCTTCAGTAACTTACCAGTGGCAGCGACGATGTCCCATGTCGCTGCTTCTTCCGCCGCCGCCGCTCCTCCCTGTGATTGCGTCAGCAGGTGGGCGAGACCGAATGCGCATGCGCAGCATTAGAGCTCCCCATAGGAAAGCATTGAAAATGCTTTTCAATGCTTTCCTATGGGGAAATGAGCGACGCTGGAGGTCCTCACACAGCGTGAGGATGTCCAGCGACGCTCTAGCACAGGTTTCCTGTGCTATGATCCAGGAAGTGCCCTCTAGTGGCTGTCTAGTAGACAGCCACTAGAGGTGGAGTTAACCCTGCAAGGTAATTATTGCAGTTTATAAAAAAACTGCAATAATTACACTTGCAGGGTTAAGAGTAGTGGGAGTTGTCACCCAGACCACTCCAATGGGCAGAAGTGGTCTGGGTGCCTGGAGTGTCCCTTTAAAATTAAGATATTCATGAGGGAATTGCATCATGTCACTGGACCCATTTCACTAAATTTGGAACTGCAAGATTGGATATTGGAATTCCACATTTTAGATCAAAATCGCAGTTAACAATATTCTCCTACATATCCATTGTCAATTCTCCATAATTCTCTATTTAGTGAATAGCTTGATCGTAATCTCATTGCCTTTTTTTTTTTTCTGTGAACCGGGCAAGAGTATGGAGCGTTTTCTCAGTAGCAAGAGATCCATATAACATAGTTTGATGCTCTTAGACCAATCTGGAAAATTACGTGTGCGCACTATAGATGTTAAGTTCCCTTGAGGAGAAAAGAGAGTATATAAATAATTTCGTAAAAATATAATCTTTTGAAGATCATTCAAGGTTGCTTTCAGTCGAGCTTTCATAGTGAATCTGATTACCTCTCTTTTTTTTCTGTTTTATTTTTAAAGACTCAATCCAGACTCCGTATTTAACAGTATATTTGGTCTAAATAATTAGTTCTATTTCTTGCATGCCCAATTTTGTCTAGTTTGTGCATAAAAATGCATTTTACATCATAACAGTGCCTTATCGTTCCTATTACTCCATTCAATAATGCTGCATTGTTGCTGATTACTGTATCTGCCCACAATCCCCTTTTTGTTCCTAGCTATTTACCTGCCTAGTATCCAGTGAATCTGATGTGCATGTAATCAGGAAGCAAAGCGTCAGTTGTAGTTCAGCTAACAACTTTCATAAGTTGAAAGGACATTAGAGTCACCAGAACCACAACAGCTTAATGTAGTTGGTCTGTTGTCTAAAGCCTGTCCCTGCAGGTTTTTCAGTGTAAACACTGTCCTTTCAGAGACAAGACCATGTTTACATTGCTGCCTACTAACACCTTTAGTGGCAGTCACTCAGACAGCTGAATGCCACCCATAGAGATGCATTGATTCAATGCATCTCTATGAGGAGATACTGATTGGCACAGCACATGTGCAGTAACCTCCTAATGCTTCCCTAAAGAAAAGCATTGGATTGGCTGAGATTATGAAGACTGATGAGCTCAGCCATGGAAGCGGGGCCAGCCGTGGCAATGGAGTAAAAGTAAGTTTAAACATCTTTTTTATGTCACTCTTAGGGAGGCTGGGGACCTAAACTGCTATTCGAAATTTGAAAGTTTTAGAAGTTCCTGACGTGAACAAAACTGAGGCTGTGCAAAAAGGTTTGACAACTTTCATGGTGCTTTGAGTGTTCCTTCAATCACCTGCATTGAACCTTTATTGGCGGACCAGTGTTCTATCCTGTTGATCTATTCCAATATGCAGGCTAATTGAGATTTAGGAAAGCAAAGTAATATGCATGGATTCCAAAGCCATCTTAACTTTCAATGACATGTTATTAGGGTGGAAGTAATTTCAAATGACATGTATGTAGAACCTTTGAATTCTGCAATTTATAGTAAAATAGAGAAAATGGTTTTGTTATGGGAACCTTGGTCCACTCTGCCACAGAGATAGCTAAGCGGTTAAGGAAGCTTTAGCATCTCCGTAATAGGTCTGATTCCTGGCATCAAAGAAGGCATTTTATCCTTCTGAAGTGAATAAAATGAGTTACATTAAATCTGTTAATAATATTTAGGCCCCAGGATCTGCTTGAAACTTGCGACAAGATAAATGTACCCTTTCTGGTTAAATATTTTTATATTAACAACCCTCTGATACCTGCTCAAGCCAGTGTGATGTGTCATTACCCTGGATAGTTAGATATTTTAGTTCTTTCCAATGTGCACACAGAGAAAGGGGGTAGTGCTGGGTATAAATGGGTGGAGTATACTTGGGCATTGCCACCAGAAGGTGGATTGAGCCATACGTGGAGACTTAAGGCTAAGGTAGTTATTAGGTATGTTCTTCATGTTAGACCTGTGATATCACTTCTATTTATAACCTGGCTTACTCATCGTCTGTATATCAAGTTGCTTGCTTGACATACGTTATTTACAAGTGTAAACTTGCTCTATACACACATTATGCTTGTCACATTCCTCCATTTATAATGACATGTCATTTATTTGTTGACCTTCCTGGGTTTATTATTCATTCTTTGTTCCTTTTTAACACACTCCTCACTCTGGCAGTGAAATGGTTACTGACTTTGTGTATATGAACCTTTGTGTACAGTCATTGTTCAGGCAACCGATTGAATAGCCTTCAATTATTCACATATAATTTGAATCCCTGTGTAACAACAATAATCATTCAGTGCTGTCTGAGCAGGCTAGGCTCGTTCTGAAGGCTGCCTTGTTCCGAGCTGCAGACTGTAGCCTCTTCGACTTATTGTTATGTCTGATAATTGCAGGTTTTTTTCGCCTCATCAGGTGTAATCATTGTAATAGAATTTAATAGATTCACTTGTTTCAAAAGCATGTCGCTTATATCTTCTATTACTTATCGATTCTCAACCCGTCCGAATAATCATTTTCTGGATAGATTCATTCTCGCTCGCTATGTTCTTTTGTCACTGCTGGAGCAAGCACTGATTGAATAGCTGGCTGAAACAGAGTTGGATTTAGGGGTGTCTTGTTAGTAGCCTTGTCATTCATGACAAATTGCACATCTTTTTCACTTCGTAGATAGTTGCTGGAATGTGGAACTTGTCCGATTTAGTATATTTGATCATACCATACAGTGTGTATAAATAAGCAGGCACTTAGCTCTGTATCTGCTTAAAGTTTGCACTCGATAGCTTTTCTTTTTTGTTGTTGCTCCCTTTTTAGCAACAACAATGTAGTTGACGGATTTTGTAAAGGTTAAAAAATGTTTGTTTATTTTTTTGTCTTTTTTTTTATTTGGGGAGATACATCTTTAAAAATCTAGATTGGTTGGTTATTCACTACTGTCTGTATCTCTAATAATCTGGTGTACAGCAGTGTGTGTATATAGTAATAAACGTGCTACACTGGTGTTTTTTTTTTTTTTTTTTTCTCCCTGTTTGAGTTCTGATAAGGTGGCCCATGTGTACTGTTAACCGGTCATCTGCAAATCAAGACAGGTTCTCCATCAGTTTGCCTGATTTTTTTTATTTATTTTTTTTGGCAGTATTGAGTCTGTAAAATGGGCCAGATTCAAATGACACAGTGGCTTATCTCAATTTCTAACGTGCAGGTGGATACTAGTAATTGGAGAGTACTGCTTCATTACTTTGCAGTTATCGGTTTCATCTTTGGAGTTGTTAAAGAGATAGAAGAAGTAGGGAGAACAAAATCCACAAACTAAAAAAAAAATCAATTAGAATAATTTTCTTTATTGCATTTGCTGCCCTGTCATTTAGTGTATTAAGTGATTAATGCCACGCCAAATTATGGAAACCATTACTTGCAGATCATCTATATTTCATTGCATGCTATTAGCTACGTCATAACTGTGCTGAGTCATTAATTGTGTACGCCTCATGCAAAGCTGTCACTATAGTCGTGTTCATTAATTACTCCTCTGCTTGCAGCCAAATGAGTTGCGCTAGAAGTAAGAATGATTCATGAGACATGCCAGCTAGTAGTTCCTTTGGCTGTGGGCCTGGATTTTCATTTTTGTACACGGAGTAGTTAGACGCCAGACTTGCCAGGACAACTTGTATTGTTTTATCTTCTTGCTTTCCCCACTTTCATCTTTCCTCTTTTAAATTTTTTTATATTTTATCATACTGGAGAGAAACTTATAAATATTCCATATATTTCCATAAGTATACGTCTAACTTACTGAAATCTTTTTTTATTAAATCAACTTTGGTGTAGATTTGTTTTGTTGTGGGCTTTCTAGCCTTATCTAATGCCTGGCCAAATATTTCAGAAACCAGAGCGAAATGGAATGAGTGGTTTGTGGGTTCCTTCCAATATCAAACATAGGTAGCCATGGTTTTATATTTTAGAAAATGTTTTACCTGGAAGGCTACATCAAGATTTCTCTTGTTCTGATGTATGTTCAGCAGGATAGTCACAATAGTATATTGCTTGTGTACGTTGTTGCTGTGTCCTGATTAGCAAGCTTTTTGAACGTTCCCACAAAAAAAAGGCGATTTTCTGAAATTATATAATTTGCCATTAAATCGCAACTTTTTTTGATCAGGAATTGAGAGAGCCTAGATCCTAAAAATGAGTCACTAGTGCTGAATTGGACCACGTGTGAGCAGTGAAGTATATTTCCATTGTAATGCTGCTAATAGGTCGCACTCTTGAACATACAATGTGAGATGTATTTAGGGTTGTGTGTGTGTGTAATGGGTGTTACAAGTATTGTGCGTTTTATGTGTAATTGTATACGGTTGGTAAATGCTTAGTGCAGTTTAGGTGCCATGTGGCGCATTATATCAGGCTACAGATTTTCGTGGGATGTTTCCTAGAAGCAACCTTTGATCCTGGTGTATAACTCTTCCGTATCCCTTTAACCTATATTTGTATAGATGTTAAACATCAATAAAGAATAATTTTATAGACACATTATGTACGCTAGTGCAATAAAAATGATAGTAAATAATGTTTGTTTTTGTGTGTGTGTGTGTGTGTGTGTGTTCTTCCTTTTTCATCATGTGATCCTAAGTACTGTATGCAAATAAAGCACTCTCCGCTGTTGTACAAATGTTGGTGCATGCTGTTTTGATAGCATAGGGCTCATTGAGTTAGACGTGTGCCCTTGTGTGATATATGCGTGTATGTAATTAATATATATGTATGTATTTGTGTGTGTGTGTGTGTGTGTGTGTATATATAATATATTTTTTTCAAATTTATTTTGTACATTTTCTTTTTTTAATTAACACGTCTTAATGAATATTTATAATTAAATACAAAAAGACAATTGCATCCACAGTAGCAGGCAAGCGTGTAAACTCCAGTGGAGAGATATTGCGTAAATATTTTGCAACGGGCTTACATAATGCAGGAGTTAAGCTAAGGAAGTGTTTTACTTGGATGTAGCTTTCGATTTATTGCTTTTTTGTTTTTTGTTTTGTTTTTTATATTCCTAGTAAAATTAAAGTCAAGGCTAAACGTTCATGCTGACATGTAATAAAAATAAAAAGCCTACGATCATCATTTCAAACAAACATTTCAAACAAAAAGGATCAGGGATGAGTAAGTGTTTTTTTTTTGTTTGTTTTTTTAAATAACCTGTGACCTTAAACCGCATTTATTGGAAAGCACACCCCCTGCCCTCCCACGTAATGGAGAGATGGATCATTAAGGGAAAGTTAACGTATTTCATATCTTTCCTATTACTTACCTTGCCAGCTAATCTAATGTTACTGGTTGACTGTCACTTTCACAAACTAATCAATAAGTGATACGCCTATCATCAATTAAGGCTTATCCGTGCAGAGAAACTTGTTTTATAGCCTATAATCTAACAGCCGACTGGTTACATCAGTTTCATGTAAAACTGTATCTTATACTCCTTAATGACATTTTACATGAGCATGTCATTCAATGCAAAGTCCATATCTTCTTATACTACTGATTAGGAAACTGCATTCTGTCACAAATTATCATGTCACTAAATAGGGCTGTATTTTGCCATCAGAAAAGAGGTGCTGCTTGGCGCTCTCTCATGTACAAAGTTGTTACCAAAAGGTAGTTGGTGTGCAACCCATGTGCTATGTGGTTTGCTATCCACAATTTTCTTGGTGCTATTTTGGATGTTGCACCTGTATTCCATTCAAATAAATCTGGTGTTGAACATTACTCCTAAATTTACCTGTTGGTGGTGATCTAGGGTTAGCATGATTGTCGCCTCATTGGTGAAATAGGGTTCGCATGATTGTCGCCTCATTGGTGAAATAGGGTTCGCATGATTGTCGCCTCATTGGTGAAATAGGGTTAGCATGATTGTCGCCTCATTGGTGAAATAGGGTTAGCATGATTGCTGCCTCATTGGTGAATTAGGGTTAGCATGATTGTTGCCTCATTGGTGAATTAGGGTTAGCATGATTGTCGTCTCATTGGTGAAATAGGGTTAGCATGATTGTCGCCTCATTGGTGAAATAGGGTTAGCATGATTGTTGCCTCATTGGTGAAATAGGGTTAGCATGATTGTTGCCTCATTGGTGAATTAGGGTTAGCATGATTGTCGCCTCATTGGTGAATTAGGGTTAGCATGATTGTCGCCTCATTGGTGAATTAGGGTTAGCATGATTGTCGCCTCATTGGTGAATTATGGTTAGCATGATTGTCGCCTCATTTTGCCAATTATTACTGTGCTGGTGTCCGTTGTGATATGCACGGGTGATCATAAGACAGGGTTATTAACTTAAATAAGATTGGTTAATTTCTGTGGCATTGACAAGTTTTAGGTGCCAATTGGTTTCCTAATGGTTAAAACTGGCTATGTTTTCACAGGGCTAAAATAATCTGATTACCAATAGGGAGATTGTATTACTGATTGTATTATTAGGGATCCAAATTAAATAAACACTTCTCCAGGTCTGTTATCGGTAAGGTCTAGACCAGTATATGTTCTTTAGTTTTATTTTAATATATCCATAAACCGTTTTTTTTTTTTGTTTTTTAACATTGATTAAATCAGGAATAATTATGTTAGGATTAAACACAAACCTAGCTAGTTGACGTTCTTATACATTTTATATAATTAATGGACCGCCCTTAAATAATATAGTTATTTTATTTTTTTATTTTTTTTTATCTGCTGAACTGGGCAGCACCATTTTAGAGTGTGTTATTTAGTTGTCTAACATGGTCTCAAATACTGTATGCTTTATGGCAGAGACTAGCAAATAAAATCCTCACTGACCTTCAATAGTTATGTTGTCCTCCGGGGACTTTAAAACATTTTTCACCAATGCTATAAATGATGAATATACAGCTTTTATCTAGCAAGCTGAGCTAGAATGATCATTTGTTCACGTGTTGTACACAAATAAAAAATAAATGGGGTGAAAAAAGTGGAACTATCACCATAGACAACTATGGAAGTCCACTTGTACCTCTCTCCCCCATTTTGTTGCTTATTCCTGCATCACATTACGAAAATTGTCAATACTTAATAACATTTAGATTTTTCCTTCCCATACTGATCATCAAGGAAGCCAGTGTACTTCAAATTTTAGGCCAGTAATTCTCTGGCTATTTTAGCTTAAATATGGACTTTCTCTTTGAATTCCTGACAAATTCATGTTTTAGTAAATAACCTTGTTAGTATTTATCAAAGGTATTTGCTCACCATACCTCCCTACTGCTCTCTCATGGCGTTCTATGGCAGAGTCGGTACTGTGACTGCAGTTGGCGCCATTCCTCAAAAAGCACAGCTAATAGCTTGTATGGCAATTTCATTCATGTCTTTTCATGACTGAAATCACTGCTGAATGGTGATCTGCATAACCCACAAAGTATATTGGCCAATTTCACCCATTAAATGAGTTTAACTCATCAAAGGTGTGATGCAGGTGGTTTTTAGATGTTTCTAATGATGTCCAAGCACAAAGCTGCAGTCTTTTTTTTTTTTGTAATGTTTTTCTAGACGGACACTGATAACCTATGGTTTTCCTGATTCTGAGGTATGGAAAGCTGTAATTGATATGCAAGCTCCTGGTTTTCTTATCAGAGCTACTTTGAAAAGAAGTGAATGCAGTCTGCATACAGAGGACTTGTTCATTCCAACAAGTGGCCACTAAATGGCAGTACTTGAAGGAATCATCAATCATTTAGTGACTGATTGGCCCATTATAATCCTGGACAAAGAGCCATGATGGATTTCTGAGTGCTGTCACTAAAGAAAACACACTAATATATGAACACTTGGTTACAACCCTGTGCTTTCCAGCTGCCTGTGAAAACTTGATTTTATGTATAAAATGAATGCATATACCTTTCATTAGGATAATTAGCAAATTACCTACATAGTCTACTGTGCTGTACAGTTTGGACACTGCAATTAATTGATGGCCAACATAATTTTTAAACCCTCTCAAAATGTTTTAAATTCTTTCCTTTTTTTTTCTTATCTATGTAAGTTGCTACAATAAAAACTGATTTTATAATGAATGCACGAAAAGATGAAGTGGATTTTCTCTGGGATTGTAAAATGTTGTGAGCTTCATGATTGGCTTAGTCGCATCCTGGTTTGGTGAGAGCTCACTGCAGAAGCTGCAAACAATGTCTTTTTACTGCAAATGACAGAAATTCAAAGTACATTCCAAGTACCAAAAGCACAGCATCTTCATGTAGTGCATAGATGCTGTCAATAAGTATTTTTCTATGAGGACTATCAGATTGGCAAAACCTCAGCGATTGCTGTGCAAGTGGTGTAGATCCCCATATCGTCTCTTAGAAGCGCAGAATTGATTAGAAACCCAAATCATCATGATGATCTCAAAGGAGGTAGAGTAGCTGACCTAGTGCCTGTCTTGGTTCTGAATTACAGGTATAGTTAATGGTGCTTTATAATTATACAAGAATGTTCCATAATTTTAAGCAATAAAGGAAAACTGTTGGGCAAATCTCTAAGATTAAAAAATAAATAAATAATAATAATAATTTAGAATTTTTTAAAATGAATTAGATTAAATGGGTGGACTCCAAATTGAAGCTTCTCTTCTGTTTGTCAAATTATTATTTTTTCTCCTGTTCACTTACCTTTCTGCGACTTTGGACATTCAGATTTCATTTGAATGCAATTCATTGTTTAGTGCATAAAGCCAACATTCAGACTTGAATTCACTTCTTTAAAAAAATTGCTGATTAATATTGAATTTCATTGAAAAAAAAAATCCCTTTTAGACATCTCGAGCAGACTAAGTACACAGCATAACCATTCACCGATGGGTACAATATTTACAATTGTTACATTAGAGTCTTTTGTTACATTACAGATGGGTGGACGTGGCCAACTGTGCTGAGAATTCTTTATATGATGTAGATGCTATAATTCGTCTATAAAGTACAAAAGAAAGGATATATAGTTTGTTTGAAAATGGCCTTCTCTTAATACGTCTTCACTTCATTTTGGTGAAAATTTGTAATGCAT
This sequence comes from Pelobates cultripes, assembly GCA_933207985.1. NCBI lineage: Eukaryota > Metazoa > Chordata > Amphibia > Anura > Pelobatidae > Pelobates > Pelobates cultripes. The sequence goes on from OW240912.1 coordinate 72,810,492, forward strand.
TTTGGATGTGGATGCCTCTGGGTTCAAGGAATGGAAAGCATTCCGAGTCTGATCAGATTGGGACCTTATGATATGAGCATGTGAGAGCACATGAGCCTTCTCTGTAGACTGATTATATATTAAGAGACTCTTGTATCTCAGGAATGCTCACTTGAAGTTCTCTTTTTTTTTTTTTAATAAGAACCACACTTAAACTTACAGGAGTTTATTCACTAACCACCAGATTGTAGGAAATCAAAACCTCTAACTCTCTAAATTTTAGCAAAAACCAGGTGAATTGGAAATATCGTCTTTTTAAAGTTTAGTAGTACCTTGACTATTTTAGCTTAGTCTTACAATTGTTTTTCAGTAATGGAGGTGGTTTTGACTGCTATAAACATTGATTTACAGATCACGGAGCTGCGGACTCAAGCCATGGTGATTCCTGGTTGGATATATTCCCCTTGAGTTCAGTTCCTGATTTAATTTAATTCAAAGATGGTGTAAAAAAAAAAACACGACCAAGACCAGTTTTTAAGTAGCATTAGACTTTTATATAACCTTTTGCTCCTTAGACAGACACATTGGATAAAATCTTTGTTGCTGCCTGCATTAAAAGAGATGAGTATCTAGATTCATGCAGTTACTCTGATTGTGCCTATGACTCCTGACAGCTGATCATGCGTGGACTGTTCATTATTCAAATCGGTGTGCCTCAGCCAAAAAGCATGTGATGATTATCAAGGGAAATGGGTAAGAGAGTTTGAGTCTGTCACTGCTACTGCAGTGAAATTCTTGCTCTGGTGAAAAGCCGATACATAATAGTTTAGAGAGTCTATTGGTATGATTTAAAAAAAATAAAAAAATCCTTTTCTTTCAGAATTAATTCTTCACAATCAAGCATGGAGATGGCTTGAACAGGATAAAATGACACATATCTTAAAAGATCACTAAAGGCACCTATACCTTCTCAATGAAGTGGTCTGTGTGAGTGGATTTTTTGTTTTAACTCTGCAATGTAAAACATTGCCATATTGTAAAAAAATGGGTTAAAGGGATTCTATAGTGCCAGGAAAGCAAAGCTGTTTTCCTGGCACTATAGAATCCTACAGTGCCCCCCTCCCCTGGAGCTGAAGGGGTTAAAACGTACCTGAATTGAGCACCAATGTCCCTCTGTGTTGGGTCTGGCTCCACCCATGCTCCTCCCCCATCGTCAGCTGGAGGGGGGGGGAGACCTAGTGCGCATGTGTGGCAATGGTCACGCTCGCATTAGGATTTCCCCATAGAAAAGCATTATTCAATGCTTTCTTATGGAGAAAAAAATCTGACGCTGGAAGTCCTCATGCAGGGTCCGTTTCAATTTAGGAAGTCCATCTAGTGGCTGTCTGGTATCTTGGAAGGCACCGGAGACAGACTAGCGCTGTGATCAAGTAGAGGTAAGTAATACTGGCCTTTAACCCCCTAGTGACTAGACCGTTTTTCAGTTTTCTTACTGTTAAGGACCAGGGCTGTTTTTAGATTTCTGCTGTTAGTGTTTAGCTGTAATTTTCCTCTTACTCATTTACTGTACCCACACATATTATATAGAGTTTTCCTCGCCATTAAATGGTCTTTCTAAAGATACCATTATATCATATAATTTACTGTAAAAAAATTATACAATATAATTTATTTTAAAACACACCTTTTCTAACTTTGACCCTCAAAATCTGTTACGCATCTACAACCACCAAAAAACACCCATGCTAAATAGTTTCTACATTTTGTCCTGAGTTAAGAAATACTCAATGTTAACATGTTCTTAGCTTTTATTTGCAAGTTATAGGGCAATATGTACAAGTAGCACTTTTCTATTTCCAAATTTTTTTCCCCAAAAATTAATGAAAGTTATATTGTAACACTGATATCTGTCAGGAATCCCTGAATAACCCTTTACAAGTACATATTTTTTTGAAAGACAACCTAAGGTATTAAACTTGGGGTATTTTGACTCTCTCTTAATGCAACCATTTTACCACCAATCTATGCTAAATTAAAAAAAAAAAAAAAAAAAATTGGTGATTTTATTTATTTTACTTAAGTCTTCACTGAGTGCCTCAACCCCTCCAGGCACTCGGCACACAGGCAGAGCATCGGAAGCCTGCCCGATGGCTTCCGATGCCCTGCTACACTGCCCAGCGCCATGTGGGGCAACCCGGAAGTGTTAGCTCCTGGGGAGCAATCCCTTGGCGGCCCGGCAGTCAGGAGAGGTATTGCAGGATGCCTCGACATCGAGGCATCGCTGCAATACCCTTAGAGCGGCTGGAAGCGATCACAGGTAGAGTAAAATTAAAGCGTTGGGAATACATGCTTGTTTTCTTAACACTATCAGTGTTCCTTTTAGATAGTAAAAGGTAGAAATAAATACATTTTGTTGCTTTTTAGGTTGCCGGGTAAATGGGATTTATTGACCAGCAAGATCCAACTGATTGGGTTGACCCTTTTTTTTTTTTTTTGCTCTCTGTTCAGTGGTAGAATAAGGTTCTGATGTGTCATTTTTGTCATTCCCCCATAACCAGTAGGGAAACCCACTCCTTAGGATATTTTACCAAAATCCTATTTCTCCTGCTCTCTGTCTTTTGTCTTTTTGGTAGGTTTTAAAATTTGTTCCACTTCATTAGTGTCATAAAAAGTACTCTGAAGTGTGTTGCAGTTTTTGTTTGTGTATGTACTCTTAACAATTTTAAAGATATGTCAGAACAAAGAAATATTCCAAAGAAAATGCAGATTATTAGTTGACTCTTTTTATAAATCCTTACCTAATTTCCCTTACATGATTTTATTGGAAAGCCAAATTCCCTTACTGCGCCAGTAAACTTGACTGCCACTTCCCAGACCGTTCCTCTCTGATTGGCAGTGGTACATGCTGATACCACAAGCCTTCAGCCTGGCACTGAGTGTACACAAATCATTATGTATCTACAATAATACATGTTCGGTTCATGGCCAACACATGCTGCTTTTGCACTTAAATATAATTTTATTTTTTTCTTATGTCAATGACGTTAAAAAAAATGTACATCTACTGACACTTTAACAAGGCCTCTGTAAAGATTGGCCTGTTCTTTTGCCTTTTTTGTTTTTGAAATTTATTGATTTAAAAAAAAATTTTTTTTTTTAAGAACCTGCCTTTGCTGCACACAGTCTTAAACATTCTAATATTGTGAAGAATAAACCATTGGGGATTTTCAGCTTTATAATCACAAATCCTCTATTTAAAACTTCTCATGGCTTATCTCCTTTCTCTGCTAGATTAGCAAATCCATGAAATAGTCATGAAGTTACTATCAGCGCTTTGCAGGTTGCTATGTTTTTCAGTCTTTGCACTACGAGCAGGTCAGGATGAACCCCAAGTGACATCCTGTGGTTTGTAGTGTTTGTTCTAAAAGAATTTCATTCACACCATGGTATTTTACTACTTTTATACTGTATTGTTTTCATTTTTTTTCTTTACAACCCCCTTCCCTCTTCTCTCTATAATGGACCATTGACACAACATACCTGTACAACCTCTGGATTTGATCAATTTCAAGTGTTCAATGTTATTTTAGTTTGACACCATGTAGTCAAACTATGTCTTATTTGCTGCCATTTTGTATGGGTTCCTGAAACATGGTTATTTTTTGTATAATAAAACTTAATGCTTTTTTGTGTGTAGTGTGCTGTATGGATTCATTGCTAAAAGCAACTTTAATAGGACATTCATTGAGAGCATATACTCAATATTTGTGAAGCCCCCTGTATTCCTGCCACAATGGCTTCACTAGGCTTTGATCATTAGGCTAAAGTCCTCTGAGAGACACTGAGAGACCATTAAAAAGCATAGAGATAAATACATTATGATTTACTAGTTCTCTAAACTAAAATGTATAACACTCTACCTATGCCTTGAGTTAACCATGTTGCTGGCAAATGTATAGTTTAAATGTCATTAGAGGGTTTTTGTTTTGTAATGCTATGGATGTGTGTAGTTGGTGGACATGGTATCTACATGTTCCTCTGCGTTGTCCACTTCTAAGAACCATGGCCTCCATTCAATATTGTTGGATAAGCTTTTCAAATGACTACTATTTTAATAGATTGACAAAATTATTGTAAAAGTTTATCCAAAAATATAAAATAATTTGAAAAGCTTCTCCAAAAGGAGGGAGGACGTTGCTTTATAGTTAAGTGTATCTTTAAATAAAATACATAAAAAAAAAATAAATAAAAAAAAAAATATATATATATCCGTATATACTCGAGTATAAGTCGAGACCCCTAATTTTACCCCAAAAAACTGGGAAAACTTAATGACTCGAGTATAAGACTAGGGTGGGAAATGCAGCAGCTACTTCTAAATAAAATTAGATCCCCAAAAAATTATATTAATTGAATATTTATTTACAGTGTGTGTGTGTGTATATAATGAATGCAGTATGTGTGTGTGATGCAGAGTGTGTGTGTGTGTATGTGATGAAGAGCCTTGGTGGGGGGTGGGCATTTTTATTATTTTTAAAAATAATTATTTTTATATATATATATATATATATATATATATTTTTTTTTTTTTATATTATTAATATTTTTATTTTATTTTGTATTTTTAATTTTTAATTTATATTTTTTTCGTCCCCCCTCCCTGCTTGATACATGGCAGGGAGGGGGGCTCTCACTCCCTGGTGGTCTAGTGGCATGGGCTGTGTAGGAGGGGGGCTGGCAGAGAGCTGTAACTTACCTTTCCTGCAGCTCCTGTCAGCTCCCTTCTCTCTCCTCCGGTCCGGTCAGCTCCCCTGTCAGCTCCCACTGCAAGTCTCGTGGTGTGAGTGCAGCGCGGAGCGTTGCCACGGTAACCCATGGCAACACTCTGACCCCACGGCTCTCGCGAGGCTTGCAGTGGGGCTGACAGGGGAGCTGACCGGACCGGAGGAGAGAGATGGGAGCTGACAGGAGCTGCAGGAAAGGTAAGTTACAGCTCTCTGCCATCCCCCAACAGGACCGCCGGGCTCATTACAAGCCCGGCGGTCCTGGTCTGTATTATGGCAATGTAAGTTGCATAATACAGACATTGACTCGAGTATGAGACGAGTGGGGGGTTTTCAGCACAAAAAATGTGCCGAAAAACTCGTCTTATACTCGAGTATATACGGTATATATAATTTGCTGAGTATCTAGATTGAATGTATACCTGCTTGAAAGTAACCTTGTGGTAAACATCCTTGGGGTGACATCCATTTTAACAGAAATGAAATCCTAGCATTAAGATTGTATGTTTCAGATTGTCTCATATGCGCCCAGTACTCCTGGTTGGAAACTGCTTTTGCTCATTGTCCATGGAAAATTGTTCACATTGCTTTAACTTTGTGTTTAGTTTATTATAGCTTAAGGCATGTTTAAAATTGAGCACAGACATCGACTGGTGCCATTATCTTGTGTGTTTATGAGCTGCACATACATAAAATATTCACCACTAATTATATCTTCATTTTCTAATGTTTAGTGTTGCTACAAATCTTGTCACAAACCTTAGAGACTCGTGATTCAAATGTGTGTTTTGGGGGTGGGAGGGAGCTTGAATGCATCAAGTGAAAAAAATTAGAACCTTCAAACAAATTCAGTCTTGTGGAAATGTTTCTGATCAAAGTAACCTGATCCAATATGCTGTTTTCTGCAGAAACATTAAATATTTTTTTCGTCTTTACGAAGAGAAGTAGAGATTACCACTATATAAGTAAAAAAAAACTAGGTAGACATTGGCTTTGGTTATCATTTGTCCCAATTTGCTCCTTTTTGTAAAAAAAGTCTTAAACGTGACAAATGTTTTGAAAAATAGTTTGAGATTATCTGTAGAATGGGTTACTAAACGTTGCGGCCGTGGAGCGCAGTATACATTGGATCAGATCACGTACACTTTCTCAGAGATCTATGTTTTGTCATTAAAGAGCGCACCAAAATCCCTTGTAAACCTTGCTTTTGTGAGAGTGTACCTTAGTTGACTGAGCTTCTATCAGCTTGGATATTGGCAACCTACTTCTCCATTGATCCTGGTGGTGAGGTTTGTCTTGGACTGCCACTTTGTACAAACCCCAACTCTTTTGGGGGTCTGGAACCGATTTTATGAATGGACTACTCAAAAGTATGCTGCAGATTTGAATTCCAACATTGCCATAGGTCTCTCCCAATTTAAGGCTACTACTAAAGGTGTTAACACAGGATTACATTAGTAGAGGCCTTTACTAGTTTCGGGATTACACTAGTTGAAGGCGTCTACTAGCTCTCAATACTATACTGCCATCAAGGTAGCAGAAACTGGCTGAACTTCAGCAGGTTCCGGCAAGTCTTCTTAGTAGACACCTTAGAGAATCAGCAAAGATACTACAACATTAAAATTGGAGGTATTTTTGACGTAGGTTCTTTACAGCCTTGCTTTCACCTAAACGGTCAAAATCAGTATAGTTAGAAGGCATGTCCTGCCTACCCAAGGCTGCTTCTGCGATTACCGACCTAATGGTACTGCAGGAGGTAAGGTCTCGTTCTCTTTCGACTGTTAAGGAGAAAACCTTTTTTAAGTTTGAAGGCAATTCGCTCTCTATATATCCGGATCTTGCTCTTACTTGGCATAGATCCCTCTGGTCTTACTGCAAATTATTCGTTTTAAGAACATTCCTTATAGATGGGGTATTCCTAGATTACCCCTGTTTACATATTAACGTCAGCGTCTGTCAGAACTGCAGCAGTAGGTAGGTTTAACTCAGTTACTTGTAACCATACCTGACTCGGTAGGACAATTATAGGAGCAGCGTGCCTCAGGAATTCTTTTTAAACAAGCTGCCAAATGGTTGTCAGGATCCTATCCTGACGACCAAGAATTATGTTTCGTTTTATTCTGTATCTTAAAACAAAGTTCATGCACTGACTATGGTTTACTAATAGTGGCCTTCCTAACCACTAAATCTGAACTCTCCTTCTTCATCCTCACCTGCCTGGATTAAAGGGACACTGTAGTCACCAAAACAACGTTGGCTTAATGAAGCCCCTTTGGTGTATAGCTCATGCCCCTGAAGTCTCACTGCTCAATTCACTGCCAGATGTTTGATCTATACACTAAAACTGCTTCATTAAGCTGAAGTTGTTTTGGTAACTATAGTGTCCCTTTAATTATAATTCCTACAAAAGGTTACACTCTGCTCACAACAGGGCCTTTACAAGGAAGTTGAATGTCATCCAAAAAGACTTCTGTCCCTGGCTCCTGTAATCGTTCCTATGAACTTATCTTCTTGCTACCTTTCTATTTGAAAATCAACCTTCTGATACCAACCAGCTCCATACCAACTTGAACCACTCTTTAATCTTGCTTTATTTCCAAACCTGCCCAATACTAGCCTGCCCTATGCAACTATCCTGCCTTATCTTGCCAACCTGATTTATACCACCCTGATCCACACAACTATCTGCATTATACTATCCTGCATAATACCAATCTGGAATTTGCTACAAAAGTATTATTGCAAGGTGTTCTTTTCCTACTTGATCAGTATTCCTTCCAACAGCCGGCTGATTCACTAAAATTCTTCTTTTCCTGTAATCCTGAAACCTTATTGTTATGCTTTATTTGTCCTTCTGTTTCAACCTATACTTTTATCTTTGGGTTTTCTTATTATTTACTTACATCCTGTTTATAACCTGTTTGGGGCATATTGCCTAAACCCCTTTATTTCTGTTCTCTCTCTCTTTCCTATAATTTCATTTACAGGATTTCCAGTTTCTTTAATATGTCCAAACTCACAAATAAAGATCCTGATGTTAACTCTGGCCAAAGTCTCATATCCGACATACTCAAGATCATGACAATGGTATTGGATATAATGATGTAGGCATTTCCTGTGGCTCCTGTCTTATTTAATTCAAAGAACATTTTTTTGTCCCAAAATGGCTCTGTCACACTCCTCCTCTTCCCTCCCCTCCCCCCATATTTTTTTCCTGTTTGAGACAATATCTATAGAGACTCTCTTAGGATCCTCCTTAAATAGTGTTGTACTCTCACGCATGTGTGATAATACAAAACTGACGTAGGTTCCTGGTGGATAAAGATGGTGGAGCCATCTTCAACTTCTCTGCTGTACCTGAGGGTCAAAGTATTCCATGTGGTGATGTCGCCATAGGGGATTCTTAGCAAAATGTGCAAAAACCTTGAAAGGTGACAGAGCCACTTTAATTTTGGGTATGTGAAAAAGAAAAAACTTGTTCATTCGATAAGGAGTTAAACTAGTTTAAGTTTTGAATTTATTAAAAATGCATCATTTAGATTTTGTCTGTAACTTGCATAGATTCCAGAAGAATTGGGTACATATGCTTATAATATGCCAGTGGAGGTATTCAGGGAATTTAATTCCTATAATTGTAGAAATCACGAGTCTTGTGAAGCATGTTTGGTAGTCTTTTAGAGAATCTCGAGCATTTTAGAAGGATGCAGTTTAAAGGCTAAGTGCCTTTTGACGTGCTTGGAACTTAATTTTCTTTTTTCGGAAGTGTAAAAACTTGCTATGAATGCTGCATTTGAGCCCCGTAAGTGGACACCAAACAGAAGTAACACTTGTTGGCATGGCCTCCCTCTACCATGGAAATATAACTGAAATCCTATGCTGGGGTCAAGTTCCCCCTGTTTATGGTGGTTGTGCCGAGCAGCCATTGTCCTTCTGTTGCTATAACATTATTATTTATAAAGCGCCAACAAGTTCTGTAGCGCTGTGCAATGGATGGACTAACAGACACGTATTTGTAACCAGACAAGTTCGACACACAGTAACAGAGGGATTTGACATATTTGTGTATTAGTAAAGATAAGTAGGTCAGAGCAATATTGTGTAGAGATTTGTAAGAAAGTGTCACTATCTTAAATTGAGCTCTATATCTAATGGGAAGCCAATGTAGAGACTGACAAAGTGGGGAGGCGTAGGAAGTGCGGGCGGAGAGAAAGTTGAGCTTCGCTGTTGTATTCATTATAGACTGTAATGGGACAAGTCGGGAGCACGTAGACCGCAGCATGTACAAGCACCGTTGCCGTATCAGGTGTTAAATAGGACTGGATGTGTGCCATGTTATTGAGATGGAAGCGGCAGGATTTTGTAATTGATTGGACATAAGGGGTGAAGGAGAGGTCAGAGTCAAAGAGAACACCCAGGCAGCGAGCCTTAGAGGTAGAGCGGATGGTAGCGCCATTGACTTGGAGGGACACAGACAAGGGAGTAGCAACACTTGAGGGAGGAAATACCAGAAGTTCTGTTTTGGACCGGTTCAGTTTAAGGAAATGAGCAGCCATCCAGTTGGAGATAGCAGAGAGGCAGTCAGAGACAAGGGGAGGACAGATAAATTTGCATGTCATCCACAAAGAAATGATACTGGAAGCCGAAGGAGCTGATGAGTTTACATGTATGCACCCCCTCTTCTTACCTCTGGTCTGGAAATTGTGGACATATCACTCCAAGCCCTGGTGGTCCTCAGGCTGCAGGCTGACTTCACTGATGTTCGTGAGAGGATCATAGCCTCCCAGGTCCTCCTCCTGTCCAGCAGGCTCCCGGGTCCTAGCTCCCTCCTTCCCTCTTCCAGAGCAAACTGCCTGGAGACCGGTGAGGGAGATCTTGGATCTCCCCCCCAGCCCAAAAAAGGCAGAGCGCTCCATGGGCCTGTCCAAACGATTTTGCAGGCCTTATACGGCCCCGCGGGCCAGACGTTCCCCACCCCTGCTTTAAATGGTCATTGTGCTTGGAGTAACCATTTTAGAATTGTCCACCTATTTACCTCTTTAGACTTTAATATCCAGGCTATTCAGACAATTTCCAATGTTTGTGTACGTATTTATTTTTTCTTCCAGTCTATCTGCTTCTTTTTTTTTTTTTTTATATATTTATTATATTTGCTATTTTTGTTAAATATTTGCATTGAATTGGAAGACTGCAACTTAACGAGTCTTCTCCAAGTACAAAAAAAAAATTCTAAACAAGTATTAGAATTATTATGGTAATGCCACCAAAACTTTTTTTTACTTTTTCTAATGTCTTTCATGGGACAATGTAATAAATTATATTTAATGGTGTCTTATTCAACAACCAATGTGCATTTAAATATGATGAACTGCCATCTGTAAAACTTAGAATGTCCCTGTAAGTGGACACCAAATCATGCTACCTCTCTTATTCATAATATAGAGGAGAAAAAAAACAAAATATGCATTTTTGGCTACGTTGGTACTGTAAGACTTTTAATATAAAAATAAAGTCTGAATTTAAGTAGCACAAATCAAACAGAATTTGTGCAAAAACACAAATACTGGGAATCCATTTTCCAGGACCCAGTCTGCTGGCCAACTCGATGGTACTGAAAGTAGCCTTGAATGGAAGTTATATGAACATAGTACCCAGGGTGTCAGTCTGTTCCAAAGCCTGTCCATTTGCGTGCTTGTCATGTGATATAGGTAGGAGGTTCAGTCTGCAAGATGTGATGCATATCCTTGTCAGTCTGTTGGCTTATTAATAGACACTGTAACCTCTACAGTGCAACATCGAACTCTTGGCACCTAAACCACTGTAATACATTCTATTTTAAACTGCTGGTTATTACATTTAATGATACTGAGTTTTTGATTTCATGAAATTAGATCATTGCCTCACTGTCAAAAATGTTTTTCAAAGACTGAACGCATTCTAAGAGAGAGCCTTCTCAAATAAATCTTCACTGAGATCCTGACACATTTGAATTTATAGCTGCAAAAGTCTGAGCCTTTATTAAGCTGTCTGTTTCCTGCAAATTAAATTCTATTGAGCAGGGATTGCAGTCAAAATTCTTGACTGTTTCTTATAGACCTAAACCTAATCTGATCTCAAAGGGTTTCAAAGCTCTACGAGTTTAGACAAATAAAACGGCATCTCTTTTTAAAATAGAATTTTCTTGCACAAATATGATATACTGAAAGGCCTTGTTGATAGACTATGGGTGAAATATGCTTTCTAGAATCTTTATATACGACAAGCTAGTTGATTGGCAACCAAAGATAAAGGCTTGTTGTATTCATCAGGTTGTAGACAGCTGTCCATAATATATAGTTCACCATAGAGTAACACAGACATCTCTAATGTGATGGCAACACCTTGGACATTGGGAAGAATCAAAAGAGTAGGTGGCAGAAGTTTGTTTAGCATTTATTATAGTTATTGTATTGCAATTTAAGAATAACTCACTGAGCAAGTTTTTAATTTTAATTTGATCACTGTCCAAGTTGCAGTAAAATTAACTTTAATTGTACACTATGTATACCTGCACAAGCTTAAGGATTACTCCAGGCATTCTTACCATTACAGCCCTCTGAATTGGTTATGATTCCATGAGTACCTATGTCCCATTTCCCAATAATGGGGCAAACCATTTGGCAACAGTTTGCCCTCTTGCCTGGATGCCTGGTGGCCAATCCTGCGGGCCATGCATTGGTTGAGAGCATCAACTGATCGCTCTCAGCCAATGAAAGAAATTCTGTTAATAGGAATATGCACAGAATTGCCATTTACCAGTCTTAAACTCTTGTTCCTGGCTGGTTAATGGCGCCCATATGGCTTTGCTGGAAGTGGAGTTACACTTCTGCCAGCAAATGGAATTAAACTCTGTATGTGCATTGTATTATAGCGAAAGTGTTCACATATTTCAGACTGTGACAGGGTTGTCTTAACGCATGGGCATGCTGGGCAGTTGTCCAGGGGGCCTCACGAGCATGGTGACCTCATAGGCTTGCCAGCCTTTTAATATATTATTCCGGGAGATTTATCCACAACCGTTAAACCCTCTTTATTAAAGGTAAACTATAGTGCCAGAAAAACAAATTTATCTATAGCTTCCTACAGTGCCCCCCTTTCTGGTGACCCCAGCCGCGGTGCAGAAGGGGTAAAAAAAACCTTCTGCCACTTACTGGAGTTTAGCGATGATGGGGAGACCTAATGCGCAAGCGTGACAATTGCCGCGCTTGCATTAAGGATTCCCCTATAGGAAAGCATGTATAATGCTTTCCTATGGGGTTTTGGGTGACACTGGGTGACCTCATGCATAGTGTGAGATATCCAGCATCAGTTAGGCCTGGGGTAGTCAACCTTTTAATGCCTACCGCCCACTTTTGTATCTTTGTTAATGGTAAAATTTCCTTACCGCCCACCAGTGCCGCAGTAACTCATTTTATATCGCAAGTATGATTTCGTTTTCATTTTTAGAAAGGAGAAATATGTACTTAATCTATTTTTTTCTATTTTCTATTCTACTTTTTTTTTTTCTATGTGTGTCTGTGTGGTGGTGTGTGTGCGTGTGTCAGGGGTGCAGTGTGAGAAGAGGGCAGTCTCTGACAGGACAGTCTGTGTGTGTGGGGTGCATAGGGTCTATTCTGTGTGTAGGTGGGTGAGATCTTAATGTCTCCCCCTCCCTTCTTCTTACCTTTTACCAGGTATGGGGTACATAATGCTGCAAGCCCTGATGATCCAGTGGTATCATGTTCACTTTAGCCTGCAACTCCTCTGGCTGCAGACGGACTCTCCTGTCCTCCTGCGAGCACAGCACTGGATCGGAGCGCTGCCATGGTAACGCACAGCAACGATCTGACCAGGCTGCCCGCGGTAGGAGCACTGAGGCTCCCAGGTCTTTCCCTCTCTCTGCTGGAACTAAATGCCAGCGGGCCAGTGTGGAACATTTTTGATCTCATCACCAGCCCAAGAGGGCTTAAAACAAGGCTGGCTCTGCATGGGCCGACAGGGGAGATGAAAGGAGCTCCCCTGCCAGCCTTGGTACGCGGCCAACCAGGCCCACCGGGAGTTTTCTACAGAACCCACCACCGCCCACCTGAAATCCCAAACTAGTGGGCGGTAGGGACCAGGTTGACTACCCATGAGTTCGGCGATCTGGAAGTCCACAAGAGGTGGAGTTATCCCTAGCAGATAATTATTGCAGTTTCCATAAAATCTCACAGTATTAGTCCTTTTCAAATTTAAAGCTCTGTCATCCCCTTATCAAAAATGAGTATTTCATAAATATAAAAACTTTCTTTCTTTCTAAAATATTTGTGGGATCCTCAATGTTGTATTGTTGTGCATGCGAGAGTACTACTCTGACATTTGCTCCTTTCTGCTAAAGCACCAATTAATTGTAACACCTACTGTCCCAGGGCCCCCCTCCGTGACCACTGAACCCCAGACAGTGACAAAGACACTTTAAAAAGAAAGAACCCTTTGCCTCCTCTGTCACTCATGAAGCCAGCTCTTTTATAGACACATTTTCTTCGATTTTGGAGATATCCGTGATGTATTTTTTTTTTTTTTTTTAATTGTTAACTTCTGTATTGCATATTTTTTGTTTAGGTCCAGCACAAAAGCTCCACTAATATATGCACCCCTAGTAAATATGAGCAAAGAAGGCTGTAAAAAAACTTTTGATCTTTTGTTCCCAAAATATACAAAAAATACTCTATAATATCAGTGGAGACGTCTTTATTTCTATATAGGGATGACTTAATTCTGTATGGGAATGCAATAAATGTAGAAAAATCACATTGATGTCTTTATTCCTTTTTATTTATTTTTTTATTAATGAACTCTTTGTTTAGATTTATGTATTTTTGCCATGGTTGAGACAGTTTTGCCTAGAACATTTCTTCTGTATTTGCTCTTTTTGCAGCTGAAAAGGCCAGTTTAAAAATTTCACCTCGGTCTATTTCTCGTGGTTTGATCTCAAAAAGCAGTTTGAACCACAGCAAGGATTGGAATTTATTACCATGACAAAACAATTAGTGTCTGTTTCTGAAGGCTTCCCTGATTTTATGTTTTCTTTGAGTTTACAGTAAATGTTTTCTCCCCTACAATTACGTGTAGTGTTGCGCAGTGAGTGCTAAACTCCATTGCTTGGTTTTAATACCAGTGATGATTAACCTTGGTACTATAGATGTTTGAGGCCTACATTACCCATAAATAGTCTGTTGGATGTCGGCCCTGCAATGTGCCTTGAGCTCCCCGTTTCCCAGCAAGAATTGTCGTACGAAATTTAGATTATGTATAAAAAATATGCCTTCTAGTCTCCTCTACAGTGGAAGGGGTGATGGCATCACTCAATCAGAGTGCCATCAGACAAGTTTGTATCAGAATGAAGTCATCCCTATATAGAAATAAAGACGTCTCCTCTGTTATTATAGAGTATTTTTTGTATATTTTGTGAACAAAAGGTTAAACAATAAAAAAAAAAAAAAAAAAAGCCTTCTTTGCTCATATTTACTAGGGGTGCATATATTAGTGGAGCTTTTGTGCTGGACCTAAATAAAAAATATGCAATACAATAAAAAAAAAATACATCACGGATATCTCCAAAATCGAAGAAAATGTGTCTATAAAAGAGCTGGCTTCATGAGTGACAGAGGAGGCAAAGGGTTCTTTCTTTTTAAAGTGTCTTTGTCACTGTCTGTGGTCTAGTGGTCATGGAGGGGGGCCCTGGGACAGTAGGTGTTATACTTAATTGGTGCTTTAGCAGAAAGGAGCGAATGTCAGAGTAGTACTCTCGCATGCACAAGAATACAACATTGAGGATCCCACAAAGATTTTAGAAAGAAAGACAGTTTTTATATTTATGAAATACTCATTTTTGATAAGGGGATGATAGAGCTTTAAATTTGAAAAGGACGAATACTGTGAGATTTTATGGAAACTGCAATAATTATCTGCTAGGGATAACTCCACCTCTTGTGGACTTCCGGATCGCCAAACTCATGGGTAGTCAACCTGGTCCCTACCGCCCACTAGTGGGTGGTTTGGGATTTCAGGTGGGCGGTGGTGGGTTCTGTAGAAAACTCCCGGTGTGTAAACATGGAGTTGGTAAGGAGGTAGTTAAATACTTTATTTCAAGAATTGAGCAGTATACAATAATTCTATTTATCAAATATGGGGATGTATACATCTGTGCCACAATTCAATTTCTGAGAAACTCAAATGAGTGTTATTATAGATACACTCCAAGAACAATAACCCCTTCAGCACACTGTAGAGGTTACAGTGGTGCCAAATTGCCCTCTCCCCCACCCTACCTCGTCCTAAGTAAGAAATTATGTTGGCTAAACTAAGCAACGTCCTGCAATGCAGGTCCCTTACAGCAGCGAATGCACTAAAAATAGCCACATCTTCTCTATTCTCTGATTGCTTCCTTGGACTTTTCCTCGCATTTTGTTCACATTTACAATTTATGTAAAAAAAATTTATAGTAACTGCTAGTGCTTTATTATTGCGATCATTTTAAATGTTGCCAGGATATTCAGAAGCGTTTTCAGTGTTTACATTAAAGTTCTAAAACCAACAAATAAAAATAGATTCAGATTAATAGAAAAGTAAAGTAAAGTGCAGAGGGATTTGCTCAAAGAAGCTTATAATTATAGATTTATTTTGTATACTTTTTTTACATTCTTGAATGGGTAATCATTTGTTAACTTCAGAAAGTTTATATCACTTTGACTGCAAGCTCATCTGGGCAGTTTTTCTCTCTCGGACGTTTGTAGTTTAACTATTCTGTTATGACTTTCTATACAGCTCAGTATGTTGTGAACACGATGTAAATATTTAAAGGGACACTGTAGTCACTATAAGCATTTCATCTCTTTGAATTGGTTATAGTGCCTGGAGTGCCCTGGCACTGTCCCTCCATTCAGTGTTGCACCATGTTCGTGCAGTATGCCACAAAATAAGAGTCCCTGGCCACCCACAGTCCGGCCCCTTCAGTATGTGTAGCTAAGGCAGAGATTACACACTTCCTTGTTGTCATACCCATTCATACCGTCAGTTGGAACTCTGACAGGCTAAAAGCAGTCAGCTGACACTCTCAGCCAATCACAGCTGCCTATTGCTGCTCAGGCTTAATACTTCCTTATTAGCCAAAGCAGCACAGAGGGGATGGATTGCCGGGGACTCTTGTTTAGCATTAAAACATTAAAAGTTTAAAAACTGTTTAATGCTGAAAGAAATGATGGTACCAGAGGACTCCACACACTATAACCAGTTTAATGAGATGAAGCAGATACAGTGCCTACGGTGTCCCTTTAACACTTGTGTTTTTCCAGCTTCGCTGGAGTACCGCGGTTTGACACAATGATTGTTTAAACTGAGCTCACCGCACGTATAATTACTTTGTGTTCTGACCAACTGTGTGAAGTTTTATTTCAATTGCTAAGCAGATGATCAGGAATTCCACAGGCAAGAAAATGGGTCTGGAATAGTAACTGGAAGGAAGTGCACATTCTCAAAAGATGTTGGCTCACTTTGGTGTTACACTCACGTTTGTTGCATTTGGAGTTTACTTACTTGGCAACTCTGGCTAAACTTTCCAACTGTGCCGGGTTATCCCAGGCAACTGTAAATATCTGTACTGAGCAGAATCAACAGACTTCTTGTTCATACGTTTTATTTTAGTCCTTCACTTTCTTTATATTTTGCCGTGCTGTACCGTAGGTAAGCAAACATATCGGACATCTTAAATGCGTCAAGCAAGTTAAAATAGGAGAAGGTGAAGAGTGTCCAGCTCAAAAGGACTTAAAATCAAGATGATGAGTGCAGGGTACTTGTGTAAATTTGGTAATAAATCTAAAAGAATAAGTAGGACCTTTTTTTTTTTTTCAAGGGACAATCTTTGATGTAAAGCAATATATTTAAGTTGTGTGAGGTGTTTCAGGTGTTTTGGAGATGTTTGTATCATCTGTGGCTTTTCTTCGATCTGTGATTTGGCTCTGTGGCTGTCTTTACAGGTTTCCTAACTATTTTTATGCAAATTGTTTAAAATTTGCTCCATACTGTAACCAGCCGCCTTAAAGGGTCATTTTAACCACAAACGTTGTTTAAATAAAAGTTTTTGGATTTAGTAACCCTTAATGGCAAGGTCGCACACTGTAAAATTAATAAATGCTAAATTTACTTGCAATCCCAACGCTGTTTTCTTTGCAGCATGATCCTCCTTCAGTGTTGTCACTCCCTCTCCTAGAGAAGAAGACTTGAGCGACATTGAGGGAGTAGGCCATGCCTCCATTGGTTGTCTATCACCAGCATGTTAAACAAAGCCTTTTATGCAGAGAGTTAACATTAGCCAGTTGGAACTCATTTGAATGGGACAGTGAAGCAAAACAAATTTTCTAATGGTTCCATGACACAAAACATAATTCATGTCAATGGAAAATGGCAATCTATAAGTTTCTTTTAATGCTATGTAGTGACAACCCGCAACTCTTTATATGAAGCAGTTCAGAAGCCTATTTAATGGACCAGTTTGGGCACCATAACAACTTAATCAAAAGAAGTTGTAATGGAGCCAGGAGATCCCTGGCGCAGGCTCACCTTTAGGAGTTAAACGGTTCTTGGAAAGTTTAAACCCAAAGTGTTATCTTTCAGCGCTGGATCTTTCTTCTCCGCTGCCCTTCTGCTTGCTCAGTTCTTGAAACTGGGTCGGCGCTGCTGACTGGCTGGGAGTGGTCAGTTGACTTTCCATTTATAAAACTGTCTTGAAAAGGAACTACATTTTTTTCAAGGCTTTTTTATGAATGGGGAGTCACTGATTGCCTGAGAGTGTCTGCTTACTGCTCTCAGCCAAACTGAGGTGCCCCTGCCCGATACTACCTCAGCCTTCCGGTTTCTAGAATTTGAGCAAGCAGAAGGGCAAAGGGGCAGAATGATCTGGCACTGAAACAGAGACTACTAAAGATGAACCAGATCCAAAGACAACCTGACTCCATAACAACTTAATGTCTTAATTTAGATGAAGTTATGGTGCCCGGAGTGTTCCTTTAACATACATTTTGTATTTTTTTAAAACAATGGGTTCCTTTGGGTTACCAGATCAAATACCTGCCTTCACAGGAAATCCATCAGTATATCGGTTATATTGCAGGGACCGTTCTCATTGAGTTTATTTAAAAAAAAAAAAAATAATAATAATAAAATAAATAAATATATATATATATATATATATATATATATATATATATATATATATATATATATATATATATATATATATATATATATATATATATATATATATATATATAAAACCTTGTTCAAAACCTCTGCAATTTAACTGGAGTTTAGTAGAGTTTACCTCTACATTAAAAGGGTGCCATATTGCTGGGAATACAAAGCTGTATTCCT
Source organism: Pelobates cultripes (assembly GCA_933207985.1). Lineage (NCBI taxonomy): Eukaryota > Metazoa > Chordata > Amphibia > Anura > Pelobatidae > Pelobates > Pelobates cultripes. The sequence continues at coordinate 72,828,677 of OW240912.1, forward strand.
GGCACTATCGCTCCTCCCGCCCAGGTAAATAAAGGCAGCGCCAATGTCCCTCTGCCCCCTCCGATATCCCGCAACGAGCAGATACTAATGTCCATGCATGGCAAATGCCTCCCGCGTTCAATCAGTGCTTTCCTATGAGGAAAAATCTGATGCCAGATCTGATGAAGAGCGTGAAGATGCCCAACGTCAGATACCTGACCAAAAGTTCCATTTCAATCCAGGAAGCCCTCTAGTGGCTGTTTGGGAGACAGCCACTAGAGGCTGATTTAGTGCTGCAATGTAAATATTGTAGTTTCTCTGGAACTGCAATGTTTAACATTGCAGCACTAGGTGCAAAAAGGACACTGCACCCAGACTACTTCAATGAGCTGAAGTGGTCTGGGTGCCTACATTGTCCCTTTAAACCACTTTTTACATTTATCTAATATGTGAATAATATAATCTTTACTACAAGTTTTAAAGCATCTATTATCCTCCTGTTTTTTATTTTATTTGCATATGGGAACTTTTGATGTATCCAGTCCGAACGCTGTACAGCTCAATCTAATATTTAAGCTACTTTCTTGTCTTTAAAAACATATAATGATAATTTTGTGTAGTGCAGATGGCCTTTGTAAATACAAAGTATCTCATTGTGTAGGTAAATGATTAATTCTGTAATCTAAGGAGGGATTGTTAAAGCAGCATGCACCTGTGATGGCTGTAAGCTGTATATAGGTGAAACACATGAAGTCATTCTGTACACACAGTCTTTGTGCAATGACATGTCTGGAGTGCACAAAGATTAATTTTAGATTTTTACAGACGTCAGTTGGCTGCTTTGATGTTTGCAGTTAGCCAGGTGTAACTCAACGGTTTTTTACAGTGTTAGAATGGCTTCAGTATTAATAAAAAGGTGAGCGTTGGCATGTGTTACACACTGCGCACACATTGACCATATGAAATATTGCATCCATTTTAAACGGTTTAGTTTCATAATCTACCTCATTGCATGTTTAACCACTTAAAGACTGAGGTACTTGTCAAAGTTCTAAACCAAAACAAAACCTAGAATTTAAGCTCTATGTCTGTTCAACCATAATTTACCTCTTTTATATTAAGTGCCCCCACACTTATTAAATATCATTTTGTTTAGGAGAAAGAGGGCTTTCATTTCACATCAAATATTTATATGTGAAACACAATTTAATATGAATAAAATCTAAAATCTGGTGAGACATTAAGTTCTGCATGGCATTTTAACGGTGAATTTCATAATACTGTTGGCTTTTAACATAACAAAATACACATATTTGTATGCTGTGATGTCTCATGAGTACTATGGCCCCCATGTACAGGTTTCATGGTGTGTTGGAAAGTTACAGGTCAAATATAGGGCTCTAGCACAATTAAATTTGCTAGACTGGTTTGCTGGGCCTATGTTGCCTTTGACATTGTAGCACTCCAGGAATGAGAATTCCCTTTCATGGCATACAATTTGCAAAAGTAGAAAACCAAGGGTATTCAAAATGGGTTATGTCCATTAGAATTTACCAGATTTGTTTGCTAGGCCTATGTTGCCTTTGAGTCCACCAGGCAGTTCCCCCAATCAGGTCTCATAAGATAATTATAATTTAGGGGGCTCCTCTGGCACAGACGTTAGGACGAGGCATAATGTCCTAACTTTGCTAAAGCCCATGCTTTAGGATGTAATCACACGTCCTAATCACAGCAATAGGTTAATGCAAGGCTATCTGTTCAAAATAAACTCGTACACTGAAAATTGCTCTATTCTTTCAATAGAACTTATCCTTAAGGCGGCATGGTCACTTTTCGGGGTCTTTACAGGCTTTGCAAATGTTCCCATAAGGAGAAATGTGCCTTACAATATTGTGCCAGAGGGATAGGAAGATATACTTACCTAAACTTCTTTATCATCTTCCTAAGGCTGGTGCATTAACAGTAGAATATGTTCAACCCCTCTCAGGTAATATCCTGGCAAGGTTGACTCAACCCTTCATCCTTCCAAGGTAGATAAAATGAGTACCATTAAATTGGGTAATAGTAATAACCCCTGGATGTTGGGCTAAGGTAACATCCCCACGACGTACTTGAAAACCAGAGTAATCTGAATGGACCTTTCCTGGTTAAATACGTTGTTGTTGTTATTGTTATCTGCATCACCATAGTCTTAATCTTCTAATCCTGGCAGCTTTATCTGACTTTTCCATAGATAATCTTGCTCTTGTGCATGAAAATGCCAAAGGCCTTTCCACAACCTTTTTTTGGTCGTCTCTCAAGATGTTGCTTGTTCCTGTTGGCAGCCTCAAGTGGTTAATGATTGGTAAAACATTTGACCAACAAATTGGTCTAGTGTGAGACAGACTATTCACTACTCCAAAGCAAACGTGTTTTTATTTATTTTTTATTTTTTTTACGAAAAAATCTATGTATGTGGAAAAACTCACAAATGACAATACTGCTTTATATGTGTCTTCTCCCCTTGGTTTACAAGCCAGACACTTCTGTCACTTGGAAGAAGCTGATCTTCAGAGAGCTAGACGTTTGCGGAAAGGAGACTCTTGTATTACAAATGATTCCTTGAAAGCTAAACAGGCTATGTTTCCTGGAGCCTTTTTTCCCCCCTAGGAATCTATAACTTATTAAAACTCCTAAAGTATGAAGAGCAGCTACCACATCACTAAATGCATTTGAATCCCTGTGTGTTAAGGAAGCTCGGCAAAAGGAACTCATTACTACTTTATATCTCATGCGGACTCCACCGCGTAGCATTCAGCCCAACTAAATAGCCAAATGCAAACTTGGGAGGAGTTGTGGAGATTGGCAAGAAATCTGGGAGGCGTCTTCTAAGTGTGTGTGTACAGCAAGTCCAAGAGCAGATATATAAAATTATGATGAGGCTGTACACTAGCCATGTCATGCTCTATAGAATGGGATGTACCACCATAGATATTTGCTGCCTACATTCATATCTGGTGGACATGCTTGAAAATTTCCCCCTTTTTGGAGGAAATTAGGAAACGCGTTGAAACTAGGCATGCCTGTGTCATCAGGGAGATCGTATAGGATCATCCATGACTCCACCCAAGTTTTATTGTGTTTATTTAGGGTACCCGTTAACCTCCGAGAGGGTTCCTCATAAAACTTTGTACAAACCAATTTGTTGGGTTTTCTGCACTTTTAACAGACTCATTGACCCCTGGACCTTTCTTGCTGTCTCTCCCTCTGGAGGATTTTACGGTTTATTGGCAAAATTGATATATATGATTATTCTTGCCATTATCACAACTGTATGGTTTAAAAATCCCCCCTTCCTTTTCAGTAGTTATTGCAAAAGTTAACAAAAACAAATTAATGGATGAACTTTATGCTATGGTCCATAGTTGTACCATTTATCATAACGTTTGTGATATATTGATAGAACATTTTGTAAGTGGTGGGCCTTAGGGTGGGACAGCAATGGACTCATCCTTAATCCCATGGAGATCCCTCTCTCCCCCCCCCCCCACCCCCCCATTTGTTTGGTGTCTAAAGCTGGTCTTATCGCCATTTTTTGATCTGTAATAGTAAAAAAAAAAAAAATAGTTCCATGACTGTATATACATTACCTTTTTATGCACTGGGTTCCAAGTAAAATGAGCAAAATATATATATGTTGTAGTCAGCACATAGTTGACACATTATTAATTAATTTTTAATTGCCGGTGGATTTTAAATGAAGATGTAGCCTCCAGTAGAGTTTTACCTCCATTCTAAGCTTCTGTAGGTTACTGAATTTATTTGGCTCTATGTAGAGGCTTGTTAAGTATGAGAAGTCTTTAGGGTATTCTGATCCAAAAATAGTTGTATTTTATACATACATACAATAAATAAAGAAATTATATATTTTTACATGTTGTGTGCGAAAGGATTGTTTCCTCAACACTCTTCTGTTAAAAATGCAAACATTACCTACCATTCTTTACTGATCTTTGTGGCAGTCCCTTGATCATCGTTATTGTTGCTTACAGCTAAAGCCATAATTATGCTATTCAGAAGAAAGCTCTCCATGAAAATTTCAAACATGATCTGATTCTGGGTAACTGGAATCCATCACGTTTCATACCTTTTTTAAATGAATACATGTATTCAGTTGGTAAAAGTTTTTGCAGGAAAATAAAAAGATAATTTTAGATTTGGATATTTTTGGGTATCTTTTTTATTGCTATTACTGCTACTGTATATTGTTTGTACACCTAGTACTCCGTTATCCTTTCATATAATTGGGAGTAATCTGGACCAAACCACTAGAACTTTGCCTACGAGTGACAATGTAGAGGAAAATGTATCAGGTGAAATATATGGTCCAGAGAATGGCTTGCAAAAGATGAATTCCAAAACGGGAGAAATGTGCCTGTTAGAATGTACATATTGAGAAAATAAGAGCGTTTGGGTTAGAGGTTGATTTTAGATGATTGATTGAAGGAGCTTCAGATCACATGGCAATAGTTTCAAGATATCTAGAGTATCTAAGGACCTTTATCATGAGAAGAATGGGTCTTGAGACTATTTATTAAAAAAAACATTGATGTAAGTGTAAGCCGATTTGTGGGTGACTGTAAGTCAAGATGAGAGGTTTATATGTTCTTGGTTAGATGGAAAGCCTTGGAAGGACATTGCAGGTTGGAGTAACCGAAATGGAATCATGGGTGTGGATACTGAGCTAGATGGCAGCATTTTAAAGATATGGGAGTGCAGTTAACTTGGTTTTGTTACAAGGTACGGTACTCTGAAAGTTGCAGTAGTCAAGATGAGAATGAGGAACGCGTGCATTACATTTTTTTGGGTGGTATTTTGGGTGACTTGCTATGTTTTTTCTGCACCTTTTGCTTTCCTCCAGCTGGTGACTGACGCTTCTGCACTCTGCTCTGGGGCTATCCCCACCTTTTTCCTGTTTCCCTAAAAGGTCGGCCCTTGAAATGTTGACGCTATCTTGTTTGCGTTTCAGAATTCACAGTTGGAAGAAAGTGAAACTGAAGTATTCTGCTGTCAGTGTGAAGATTCTGAACACATAAATGGTATCAATGTACGTAGGTATATCATTTTGTAGAGAGAACGTCCTAACACCCTAACAAAATGCGGCATGGAATGAAAGGAAATCTCATTGGTTAACTCCTTTACTAACCATTTTATTATTCTAAATTGTATCTGTAAATCCAGTGTGAACATTTTTAAAGGCCAATTAAATTTTATATCCAGGATACTGTTTGCCATTTACTATCTTTATATTTGAGTTGCATTTTAATTATTTTATTTGTACCCTTTTTTGCTTCTTTATTTGTTTGTTTGTTTTTGTTTTTTCTTCCCTAGTGCTTAGTTTTACATGCTACAGGTTTTGAATTCATGATGCAAAAGTAGTCTTCATACTAGAGCTTTTCATAGGGTTTTAGATTTTGTCTTCACCATCCAGGTAAAGCAAGTCAATGAATAAGACACCCTTATAGTAAGCCTGTGTGTTGACAAGGATGGCAGGAAAGGGTGTTAACATACAGAATTAAGCCCAGTGCTCAAACTACCACTACTTGTGAGCCACAGCAATGACTATAGTACACATCAACCCCAATACATACGATACAAAGCAAATGTTACTTGCAGACTGTCCCAAATCTCTATGAACATTTAAGTAACTGGAGATTTTTTTTAGTGTCCAGTTATTTAAATGTACAGAGAGATTTGAGATAATGTCCAAGTAACTTTTTTCCATATACGTATTGGGACTGATGTGTACTATTGTCATTGCTGCCGCCCAGGAGTAGTGGGAGTTTGAGCGCAGGGCTTGATTTTGTATGTTTGCTTTTGTATTACACAGCCATGTTACAGTTCCACCACCTATCCCATTGTTCCCTATTAAGGGTTAATAAATGTATGGGGATTTTTTGAAAAATACCCATCTGTCTCATTAGAGGTTGTACACTTTGGCTGGACAGCAAGGACTCTGCTTACAGGTTTGCCTTGACGGCAGGTGAGCTTACACATTCATGGCCATTGAAGTGATACTACCAAAATCTCCAATTATTTTAGTCTGCATAGAGATTTGGGATAAGATAGGGGTTAACGCAAAGCTTAACGTCCTTTATAATGAGGCAGAGTAGTTCAACATTTAATTGTGTTCCAGGGGCATATGTAGGATTACTAGAGCGACCATATTTTTCTGCAAATGCATCTCTAAGTGCTAAAGGACCATCTGGGAAAATGATGCTACATTCTGTAGCATTGATATAATGCTGGGAGGTAATTGATTCAATAATCCAGCAGGAACGTAAATGAACACCAATAATTATTTGATTTACGATCCACTTTCAGCATGGGGAGGATGCAGACTGAAGGGTGACACTTTTAAAATGTGTCCAGGAGAACATGGTGGGTTGGGAATTGAGGCATGTAAAACACAGTTTTGTGCTTTGATACATATCCCTCTAGTTTTCAAGGAGAACCATTGCTTCTTTTCTGTAAAGGGCAAAATACATGTTGTCAAATAGAATGTGAGCAGCATAGGTTGGAAATCCTCTTGTGAATATTTAGGACGGTTGTTGTTGCCCTTAAACAAAGCTTATTTTGAACGTATAAGAAAATATTTTACATTATTCTGCATACATTGTATTTACCGGGTATCTTCATAGAACTGGTTTCTTCCTTGGATGAAGGATCCAATTTTGTCACCACCCCATTTACATAAAACAAGAGAGTGACCTCCTAAACCTCAATTAACTCTTTGAGTGTCGGTGATGATTTAAGGTCAAAATAGCTAAACCGGAAATGTTTCTAGGTGTGCTATGCTTCCACTTCAACTTCTTTGGTCTTTGGTTCCCTCCAAAATCTGTTATCTATACTAACCCTTCCCCCTACCCCCACACCTTAATTCCTACTGTCATGCAGATAAAAGCTGAAGTTTTCTATTCAGTCCAAATGCTTCCAGTACTTGTCTTGTTACATAGATAGGGCCCACAGTTTGCAAAGGGAAAAGTCTGTAATTTAATTAAAAAAAAAAAAAAAGGACTTCCCATGTTTGCCATGTTATAGAGATAAGAGCTGCAGTCTGAAATATGAGACAAGTTCCGTCTAGACGGCTTGCTTCCAATGCATGTTATGTGACATAGAAAGGAGCTGCACTCTGCAAATGAAATCTTGTAGCCAGTGTGCTTGCGTGCTTCCCACGTAAGTCGTCTGATATGGATTGGGCTACTGTCAAAACAAGGAAAAGTCTTCTCTGCAGTTTGCTTGTTTCCAACATGTGTCCAGAAGTAAATACAGGAGGTGCGGAACATTGTCTTTTGTCCAGTCTGACCATTTCCAGTTTACAACTAGGCAACTGTAACACCTCTGTGTAAGATAAAAAAAACATTAAAATGGAATTATGTGGAATAACATAGTTACTATTCCGCTTAAACCAGTTCTCGTATACCACTGGCCTGTAGTAAAAGATACTCCGATCCATCATGTGCTAGTACTGCCTTTTGTTTAAATGTTATCTCTTCCACTTGTTTAGTATACATATCAATCCTCTTACCAATGTTTTGAGTTCTGCACAGTTATGAGTTAGATCAAGCTTTTGTTTGACATTGATTAATGAGAATAATTGATCTGTCTGACAGCTATGTTAATTAAATGGAGTGTGCAACCAGGAAAAGCCAAGCCATTTCAGTCTTTACTGTTTAAGTTTCCAAGCACCAAAATCATTTCATCTTAATTATGTAGTTATAGATCCTGCCTTTTTTTAGTGAAAAAAGAAGGGCTGAATGCAAAAAGTATAAAGAACACATCTTAATTTAAATGTAATGTTTTTATTTTATAACGTTGGTGTTCCTTTAAGAAATATGTAAACTATAGTGTAGAAAACGAAAATCAATACCTCTTTATCCTGCAACTAGGCGCCTCCTTTTTAGCTCCCTGTCAATTATTGTTACAAGCTCTGTCCTTCACACTTGGCAGTCAGCATAGAGAATACATGCAAAAAAGGAGTAGAAATGAAACCGTCACACAGGGAAAATAAAAGTTAATGATTTTCCAAACTTTTTATTCCGTGTTGTAATTTCCCAGTAAGTGACGTTCCCAGTCATTGGACAGGGCAGCATTACAGCATTTAGATTGTGTGCAAAGCTGTTGATTTGTACACGTCATATAGAAACAGAGTAAGTCCTACAGGCTGGATTCTTCTTCATACTTTATGTGGATAATGCCATACAAAATAAATGCTAAAACCAGGACAACACTGGTTCAGAGAACAACTCTTTATATTCGTTACACATTTTGTTAGTTACTTTCTGGCAGTGTAATTGTCTCAAATGTAAAATTAAGATGCACCTTCAGGCCAGAAGCGTTGGGTTGCTCTAGAGCTTTTGATTTTCCGAAGTGACTACTCCTCCTTTAAGTAGCTCCCAAAACAATATAAACCCCTATTGTCTCGGACTGCTCATTCTATCCTCCTCTCCATTTCGCGTAGGAGCGTTTAAAAATAAAATAAGATTGTAAAAAATACTTAAGAAACAGACAATTTCACCCATGATTAACACCTCAATTTTTACCAGTTTAGTCGCTTTCTTTAGTCATAACTTGAGGGTCACAGTTATCTAATATGCCAGAGTCTAGTTCCATTTCCAGATTGACATTTTTTTTTTTTAGGTTTATTCAGCTTCATTTGGCCTCGATACCAACAGTGTGTCAGGCTGGCACATCCCTTTTATCTTCCTTTGAGTGTGTCTGTCTATCGGACCCTGTTCAGAAGAGACCTCTGATCACTACCTTGATTGGTTAACACATGCTACCCAATCCTCTTTGCCTTACATTAACGCACGAGAGCTTGACTTGGGACCTCCTGATAAGGCGAATGTTTGGTCTCACATCTGGGATGCAATGGCCTCTTTCACGATTTGCATTAACCTTAGTGAACCGGACAAATCAGATGTCCTGATCTTTCTAGAAACTTTGTGGAAAGATTGAGAATTTTTGGACACTGTTGGTGGGGGTGCCCTGAACTGAAACCGTTGGTTACATCTCTTTTATCTCACGCCTTAGATGATCCTTTTTGTTTTTTGTTTTTTTTTGGGCCTTGCTATTGTGAGGGCTGACAATAAGTTACCTGTGACCCTAACTGCACGAAGAGCTATAGCGGAGCTTTGGGTTGTTGATAAAAATGCCTGGATTCCCAATGATTCTTTAGAACGTTGAGAAGGCAGCTAACAGCCCAGATTCTGGACACTCTGAATTCATATCATGTTTGATTCAGACCCTTGGGTTCTTTCTAATACATTAGTGTGACCTATCTATCTCTCTCTCTCTCTTTTCCTGGATCCACTGGCCCAGACCCTTCAGGTTTGTCTTGTGTTATGTCCTTCGGGTTCTCCCCCCATCCCCTTCTTTTCCCTTTACCCATCTCTGGGTGCTTTTCCTTTGTTTCCTTGTCTCTAACACATAGTTGCTTTCCTTATCCCAAGTGTACTCTTGATGTTACCCCTTTTAGCTCCTTGTGTAGTGTAGATTATACTTCTTCATCGTTGGGAAGGTAACAATTGCTACACTCCCCTTGCTGTTTCTCTAATGCTTTATGCCTTTTAAATGTGTGGTCAGTAATGCTATGCTTATTTCATTGACCTATTCTTGGTCCCTCCTATGCTGTTTTGTCTATTGCTATATCATGACATTGTTTGACTAGGACAGTGATGGCGAACCTTTTTGAGCCCGAGTGCCCAAACCGCAATACATGCCAACCTTTTTCCCTCAAAGTGCCAACACGGCAATTAAACCTGAATACTGAGGTTTAAGTTTCGAAAAAACTCGTACAGTTGTCCAAACTAATTAACAACTTTAGTTTTAAAAGAAGAACACAACAGAGAGTTCAATGATACAAATTTTAAATAATGATATAAATCGATAAAATTAAGCTTATATTTATTAGTATCTCCAACAAATGCAATACATACACACACACACAGTCTGCTGAATACATACACACACACAGTCTGCTGAATACACAGACTGCTGAATACATACACACACACACACACACACACAGACTGCTGAGTACACACACACAGTCTGCAGAATACACAGACTGCTGAATACATACACACACACACACAGACTGCACACACACAGAGTACACACACACACAGACTGCTGAGTACACACACACACACAGACTGCTGAGTACACACACACACACAGACTGCTGAGTACACACACACACACAGACTGCTGGTACACACACACACACAGACTGCTGAGTACACACACACACACAGACTGCTGAGTACACACACACACACACAGACTGCTGAGTACACACACACACACACAGACTGCTGAGTACACACACACACAGACTGCTGAGTACACACACACACAGACTGCTGAGTACACACACACACAGACTGCTGAGTACACACACACAGACTGCTGAGTACACACACACAGACTGCTGAGTACACACACACACAGACTGCTGAGTACACACACACACAGACACACACAGACTGAGTACACACACACACAGACTGCTGAGCACACACACACACAGACTGCTGTACACACACACACAGACTGCTGAGCACACACACACACACAGACTGCTGAGCACACACACACAGAGACTGCTGAGTACACACACAGACTGCTGAGTACACACACACACACAGACTGCTGAGTACACACACACAGACTGCTGAGTACACACACACAGACTGCTGAGTACACACAGACTGCTGTATACATACACACACACAGTCCGCTGTATACATACACACACACACAGTCCGCTGGATACATACACACACACACAGTCCGCTGGATACATACACACACACAGTCCGCTGGATACATACACACACACAGTCTGCTGAATACATACACACACAGTCTGCTGAATACATACACACACAGTCTGCTGAATACATACACACACAGTCTGCTGAATATACACACACACACACACACACACACACACAGACTGCTGAATACATGCACACGGTCTGCTGAATACACACAGACAGCTGAATACATACACACACACAGACTGCTGAACACACAAACACATACTGCATTGGGGGGTGCAGTGTGTGTCTGAGTGAGGGGTGCAGTGTGTATCTGTGTGTGTGTGGGGGGAGGTAGGGGTGCTGTGGGGGGAGGTAGGGGTGCTGTGCGGGGAGGTAGGGGTGCGGGGAGGTAGGGGTGCTGTCTTGAGGTAGGGGTGCGTGGTGTTGTGTGCTGGGGCTAGAGGTGCCGTGTGTGTGTGTTGGGGGTAGGGGTGCGTGTGTGTGTGTGTGTGTGTGGGGTAGGGGTGCCGTGTGTGTGTGGGGGTAGGAATGGTACTGTGTGTGGTGGGGTAGGAGTGCTGCTGGGGAGGTGGTAAAAAAGTGTATTAAGTCTTTGATGAAGGAGGGGGGGGACACAGCCCTCCCTGGTGGTCCGGTGGTGGTAAGGATTGTAGGAAGCAGCTGTCCTGTCCTCCCGCGCGATGCTGTGTGGAGCGTTGCAATGGTTTTGGGCAGGCAGGCGCCTACTCTGCATTGATGGCGAACCTATGGCCGCGTGCCCACAGAGAGGGCCTGGTGTGCCACCTGTGGCACACGTGCCATAGGTTCGCCATCATTGGACTAGGACATTGTCCTATATTTGCATATCTCGGTCGGTAACCTAATTGTTGTCGTTTCTGCTGTTAACGTTTATATAAAAATTCCTCCTAAATAGCAAACGTTCTAAAAACAAAAAAAAACACACAATTAATACCATGCTTAATTGTGATATTCCTGTATTTGCTAGAACTTTCAGGATTTGCACCTTCTTAGGTAAGTTCTATCAAGACCTGTAAGTGACTCAACCAAGCATGATGATACATGTTGAGATTATCCAATAACGTTGGCCTAACAGGGCCTTTGTGTTGTTACAGTAGATGATAGCTGAACTTCATCTCCAAGAATTTGCTATAAACCTCAGTTGTTATGGCACATGTAGTATTCCCTTAATGCAGCTCAGCTAATCTTAAGAAGAAGAAAAATCTGCAATTGTCAAGTTTTTGTATTTAGAGGAATATCAAAGCACCATGACTACTACAGCACACTTTTTTAAAGAATGGTTTGATGTCTTACCTGAACTTGCAGGAGCCACTCCCCATGTTTTGCTCTACATCATCTTGTACAGTATGTTTAAATCATTTAGTCAGTGTTAAATTATTAAAGATTGGTAATATTATTATTCTTAAAAATACATTCTAAGAGTTTATTAGATGGTAAGTGGGCGTTATTATATTGACAAATTTTTGCGGATATAGTTCACTTATATCCAATCAATATATGAATAGTTCATGTATCAATTCCTGAGCTATTAAGAGGCATTTTAATTTAAGAACAGCCGATTTTCAGCGCTTGTTCATTGCTATACAGAGATTATTTACATAAATTTTTCTCCATGGAGTGCAAGATAAATTCAGTAATTCTACATAAATAATTTGGGTTCTGGATTGTCTCAATTTTAAATTACTGTACGTCTGTCTTTTTGAGTGGTTTGCTTTCAAACTGTGATGCTTCAGATTGGGGAAGGGCCCCAAATGCCATTTTAAAGTGTTTTGTCCATCAAAGTGAGACTATGTGCCTGAAGATATGAAGCAAAATAATATCTTGTTGACCCTCGGGCATGCAAGTATAATTCATCCTTACGTTGATGTACAGTTGTGTAATTACAGATTCCTAATTAGAAGATACCTTAATGAAGTGGGGAAATTAAGTGAACATAATGAAATCCTCTGTAGAGGTTTTTTTTTCCTTTGTGCTCATAGTTAATGAAATTTTAATCTTACATTTGTTTAATGTAAATTTAAGTATTGCTTCTCCTTTCAAAAACCTTTTCGAAGCACGTCCGATAGTCATCTTGTTGAATCGGACTAAGCATCTATTTCAGAATAAGTAGAAGTCTTTGTCAAGACAAACTTAAAACACGTTGTTTGTCTCCATGTAAACACTTTCAACATTTTGAAGAAATTCGCATTTTTCAATAGTGAACGTTATTATTTTTATGTATTTATTTTAATCCGGATTGTTGCGTCATTCTTTCTGTTCACAGAAATGTCTTCTTGATATCACTTACATTGTGGCTTAAACATAGAAAAGAGATGCAAATGTAGGCCAATATAGCGGAGCTAAAAAATTTACTGTTAGCGAAGTTTCATGTCTGACTACTCTGATCTAAACCTTTCCCCTTTAAATTATCTTCAATTCACTATGGCTGAGAATGATAGGAATTCATAGAGTCTGTTAGGTTTTTAAGTTGATCTAGAGGAGTTAGGGTGTACATTTGAACTCTACATGCTGTGGACAATAACTGTCATCAGTCTCTGCCGTATGAAGTCAGGCTGAGAGTGATAGGTGCTATATCCCACAATATCTCCACTGTCCACACTATGTAGTACATTGCTGTGTAATATGTTTTTGATGCTGTATCATTGGTGTGATGAAAACTTACATTTTTCACTTGCAGTTTTCAAAGTTCATTTTCAAAATGGTAACAATGTAAAGCCAAAGCCTGATACAGTGAGCATGAGTAGAGAGAGATACACATAAGGCAGAAAGATGCAGACTCACATATAGACCATCCAAAGCTGTAACAGGCTGCTTACAGCTGTGAAATCCAGTCTGAGGCAGCTTTATTCCCTGGGGAAATATGGGATGTCGTCACAGTTGGCTTTTGATCCTTAACTTTTAGCTGGATAGTGGTAAAGTTAAGGACGCCTTGAACTTTATTTCCCCATAAAATGAATATAGAATGTTGTCTGTCTTTGACCATGAAAACACATTTTTCATAAATTATGGCCCACAGTTTTATGTACTTTTAACATGTTTAATTGTTTGTGAAAAACACATTTAAATTCATTTACATACAAGAATAACTGAGATATAGACATTCTGAAACATCCCTTACTAGGGGCAGAGGGGTCACAGTCTTTCCTATTTCCTCCGTTGTAAAGTAGTTGTGAAGGGAAGGAGCACCGGCTAAGCTCTGGACCACTTCTTGTGTGCTTAGTGCTCTGAGCATCCAAATACTCTTTTCCCTCGCTAACCGCAAATATTGGCTTCATTGCTCCTCTCTGTCTCAGGCTTGAGAGTGTCAGAAGAATGGATCCTTTCTCCTACTGACATCCGGGAAGCAAGTCCCCACCAGCAACATCAGCAAACCACCAATATCAGCGCTAGCATGTGGAGAGAGCAGGAAGTGGGTAAAGAAGGATTGCTTCTCCTTTCAAAAACCTTTTCGAAGCACGTCCGATAGTCATCTTGTTGAATCGGGCTAAGCATCTATTTCAGAATAAGTAGAAGTCTTTATCAAGACAAACTTAAAACACGTTATTCGCTCTTGGACAGAGTTGCTTTAAATGCTTTTTAAAATATTGCATTGATAAACACCAGTCTAGGCGGACGATTCTTCGCTCTGTTATCTCTATGCAGCATAACATTTAGACTACTTGTTCTTTGTCCTTGATGTTTGATTTACAGAAATTACGATCTTTTACTCCCTTTGGCTGCTGACGTTATTTGACATGTAAAGGTCAATTGTGAGTTTTTAATTTAGAAAGAGTTTGTATCCTCACAGGTTAAATGAAGGGAGGCCAAGACAGGTGGTTTATGGGGTGGTAGTGGAATGAGAAAGTTTTAACTAGATTATCTGGAGAGACAAAAGTGAAAGGATTAGAGGCTTAGGGATCTAAATGCTGAATACAGATTAAATACTGCACAGAGGCTGCTTTCCTGCTGCTATGTGTTGTGATTTATTTGTGTACACTTGAGATTTCTGCAGTTTCTCTTCATGATGGCGGAAAAAACTAAACTTATCTTTATATGTGGTGTGCATTGTGCAAGGGGAACGCTTTTTAGATTTTTATTTATTTATTTATTTAGTTTGTGTTTTTGCAGTGCATAATAATAATACAGACAAACTTGGGGTGCCCCAACAGTAATCCTCAAGCATTACATCACGCATAACATTTGGGGTAATTGGGAATACATGCACCATTTTGGAATATTAACTTACGCAGGTAGATATGTCAGTAGACAAACAACAACAAACCTGAAGAAAACAAGCTATGCAAACTGACATTAAGATTAGATAGAATTATATGCCAGAATATCTTAAGCAAGTATATGTGCCCTTAAGCTTACTAGTTTAACATTTTAGATGGGAAACTTCGCAGTGGGTGAAGTGCTTATCGAGTAATAAAAAAAAGAGGAATAAAAATAATGCTAGAAAACATGCCTGGCTAAAGAGATCAGAGAAAACAGGCTGGCTATCTAAGAGCACATTCTAGAAGTGAGCTTGGATAGAGGCATGTACGGGTCAAACAAGAAAAACCTAATGGCTTAAACAGCACTGAGAGTTACTGCATGGCTTATAAGAAACCACTGTAGCAAGCAACATTAATATCTTATTGATAGAGAAGGCAAAACACACCAGAATTAGCCAAAAGGGTTCAAGGTTCAGTAAGACCTCAGCAAAGTAGCGACAAGTAGTGGCCGTTAGCTGGCCCATTATTAAGGTGGACAGTACATTCCAGCGTTAACCGATGCCCAGGCTTGGAAAGCACTCTGTAGTAGAGATAGGGAGGTTATGAGGGGGGTTGAGAGAGGCCAGCCCTGCAGCCCCAGGCCGGTATGAAGGCCCGTATCTTTGGTCCATGGACCTGGTAGCTAAGAAAGTCCAAGTCCCTCCCACAGTGTAGGCGACAGAGGGCCTTGGTGTACACTTGCCGCCTGCTGTGGGTGACCCTCTGTCGATGTGGGTGATGCCTTGGGGTCAAGCCCCTCGTAACCCTCGGCCCAGGTGAGCCATATTTGAATGGGGTAGTCTGACATTTTGACCAGGTAATCCCTTTTTGTTCTGACCGTAAAGGAACACTATAGCGTTATGAACACATTTGTATTTCTAACGCTATAGTTTCCTAGTCACCATTTAGATGATTTTATCAGCATTTGAAAATTTTAAATTTTTTTTATTTACTTGTCTTTCAGACCTTGCTTTGCCGGTCTCCTCCTTAAGTACCAAGACCATCTTGTTAAAATAAGAGTATTGGGGGCAGGGCCTGGCAGGCTGGTGTGCCTGGAGGGGTGGAGAAGCGGACGATCTCTGCTCCTAATCGCACGGCTGTTTGGTGCCCCCCCCCCTCCCCTCTGGACCAGTGGGGGTTATCCAGGTCTACCCCATGGAGGCCCTCTTGTTACGCGAGGGCCCGATGGTGCCTTCCATGTGCTTCTCCCAACCCCTTGCAGAAGACACCTTAGCTGTGCCACAAAGAATATATTGACAGTGCAATTCCTCAGGGGCTGAGGTGAAGTCTTTGAAGGGAGAGATGCATGACATATTAGCTGACCTCACCAACAAACCTGGGACACTCTGCCTCCAGCCCTGGGAAATTCTTGGGCAGCACTTCTATACCAACATACAGGGCTACTACTTCTTACCTGAAGGGGGACTCCAGAGGATTTTACTCCCTGATTATGCTAATCGATATCTCTTATAGTTACTAACCTAATTTAGCATGTTACTTACTCTCAGTGCATTTGATCTACTTACTTTCTTACCTCCTACTGTTAAGCCTAACACTGGGCTAACTCTATCTTGTTCAAAAACCTCAAAAATGTGTGCCGTTTAATACTTATATATTGTTTAGTAACTATGACTATCTAATGCTGAACGTATATTGAACCATATGTTCGTGTTATAACTACTCCACACACCAAAGAGAGAGAATTTTCCTTCCTCATTTCTATTGGGTATCTTTATTCTATATTCTACTCTAACACAGTCCCATCTTGTGACTTATTGCATTGACCATTTACCTATTGTGCAATATTACACATTTAGATGAAGTTATATTACATATATAATTTATTGAAACTGAAATGCTCTTTGTTATGCAGAGATCAAAGCACACAGCAAAACACACCAAAAACCATTCCAAATTTTAAAAAAAATAACCGTACTCACAGATGCTCCCAGGAATATCAGCAGGAAATATCTTGCAATATCATGTTTAATATGAAAAAATATATACATGGCAGGAAAAAAAAAACAATATATGTGCATGGGGGCATGAAGTCAAAACATAGACAAAACAAATCCCAGTGGATAATCTTTAATAACAGTGATTTGAAATAAGAAATAAAATAAGTGGTTCGCACCAGGATTAATTTAATCCAGTTTGTCATTATTCTGTGTCTCTGTACATTTACAGACTAGACCAGGGGTAGGCAACCTACGGCATTAGTGTCTTTGCACGGTACTCAAGGCTGCTACAGCCAAACAGGCTCTGGCCTATCAGGAGTCCCAGTGAAACTTCAGATATCTGCTAATACGAAAAGGTGGTGAAGGACAATCCTCAATTTATGCATTGCAGATCACTTCATCCCAACACTTGTGAATGGGAATCCACAATGTAGTAGAGCAGCCTGCAGGTCTTTGACCTGTACCTGGCCAGCTTGGTCCTGGAACCCAGGGAAGCCACTCACACTGCTAGGTTTACACAGAAATGCACAATAACCCTCTCCTCATACAAATACTAACAGCCCACAAACATATATACAATCCACACAAACGTAACATGCTAACAATCCACATACATGCACATAACCCCACATGCAGCCTTGCACATGCAATACCCCAAATAGCCCCACACATACACACACTAACAAACACACAATGTGACATCCATCCACACACACAATTTTACAAGCAGCCCTCATACACAGCCCACATTCATAGGTATCATACACAATACCACAAACTACTCCTGAACATATACAATATAATAGCTCATATACGCACAAATACAACAATACAAAGCAATTACAGTACGTGACAGATCCATCTGTCTTGGAACTATGCTCTATTCCGTTTCCTTTGTCTATCCTTCGGTTAACTGCAGCTTAATTGGTGAACGTTGGAAGGTCGCTGTTCATGTAACTCCCATGTGGCGGCTGCCATTTTAAAGTCCCGAACGGCCAGCGGTGTTCGGCGCCCAAACTATGGAACTGAAAACGGACACTATTTTGCACGAACACCGCTGAAGCCGCCGACCTCCCTTCTCTGCCATCCAGCACACGAACGTCGGTCCGTCCAGCACTTTCCGGCACGAATAGACGCACCACAAATAGCCATCCCATGCAGCCTGTTCATATAACGAAAGACAATGTGAAAGACTTTGGCTCCATGGCGATTGAACTGTATGCATAGGATCTGAGCGGCATTCGGTAATAATGTGTGCTCAGATCCCAGCTATCTGGGGATACGAATGTGGGGATTCTGTTCGTGTAATGTAAAGTTATTGATTTTATTGTATTTTTATGTTCAGGTACAAAATGGAGTTTAGCCTCTATCCATGGAGATAATTGGATTACTTCCCAATTATCTCCAGGATAGAGAGGAAGGTTTATCTACATCAAAGGAGAGTGTTTATGCTTGTGCCACTGTGATTGGCTACTGTATCCACATTGTCCCAGTCTTCCATCTGGTCCCCTAAGGGAGTGTCCACCAGGTAGGAGACCTGCATAAATACCGGGCAGGTAGCCCTCAATAAACCAGATCTCTGCTTAACCCTCAATACGGAGCTTTGTCTCGTACTTGGGGGTATTGGGTTCGTGTGATTTACTCGTTCGTGAAGGATTTCATATGGTTCCTGTTCGGCTAATTGGCTTCTTCATTCGGAAAGGGAACGTCCTCAGCGGTATTAACCCCTCTTATACTGGGGTGTACCGTAACACAGTATAAATAACACAAGCAGAATACGGCAGCATACACACCTCAATTTAAAATAAAAATAAAAATAGGACCGGCACGCTACGGGACATCACAATCCTATATCAGCACAGTGCTGCTAAAAGGTTGCCTACCCCTGGACTAGACACTGGCCTTGCTCCCTCCCAGAGGAGCCAGTGTATTCATTGGATAATAATGCAATATAACACAAAGCACTCTATTATGATCCAACAGGCATACAATCTCAAAGATAACCACAATTTGAAAATGTTTTATATATGAGCAAGTGAGAATATTTTTGTGTTTTTCAGATTTGTAAAAAAATGTTTAAAATTTATTTATTTGCAAAAGCAGCAGACCATGTGTTGACATGCCTGTTAGCAGGCCGATTTCATGTTCAGCTGAGCAGGAATCCGACTAATTCAAGAAGGCAGGCTGTGCAGTAACGCAGTATGGCGTGCAGGAGCTACATGAAAGAGCACTTATTGCTAAAGAATTAGCAGATCAGTTTTGTAAGCAATAACCCTGATCCCGTAGCAGCCAATATATTGCATAGCATTTAAAATGTATTTTATATCATTTAAAAAAAAAAAAAAAAAAGTAGATCCCCAGCTATTCCTTTGATGCATTGCCAACATAAAGGCTGGAAAAGATACATTGCAGATGCATTACTATAGCATATGTAAGATATAAAACAAGGGGTGTTTTGCTTAGCGGATTGTACAGTGTTGTATGTGATGGCACTTGTTTAAATGTCTGTTGTAGTTTGAATGACAAATTCCCTTTGAATACTGTCATGCTGCAGATGCTATAGATGTAAATTGGATCTGTTAGGTAGCCTGTACCTTTGTTTTGTACTGCGCCTGCCTCGTGCTGTTGCTATGTAATGATTCGGTTGCCGTTAGGGAAACAGATGGTGTCAGAAGAGTTCAAGATTGAGTGTTCAGCCAGACTGTGGCAGTGGCAGCCCTGGAGGAATATTGGAGTGCACAATGGTTCAGGGTCACACAATTTATACAGATACATATTGCATTTCATAAAGTTGTAAAATATCAACTCCCAGAATCCTTAGCCGTCCGTAAACAAGAAACCTGTGTCTCACCAGCCATAGCTGTCCTGTAACTCCGATAATCCTCTACAAATCATGTGTATCTAAACCAGAGCTGGCGCAGCCTGGTGCCCCACCTGGACAAAGACTTTACAGGCAATCTCCATTGATTCTTTGTAGGGTTTAATAAACACCAGTTCTTGTAATTTTAGTCTCCACTTTTCACTATGTTTCCGCTCCTTCTCTCAGTGGTCTTTTCCATAATTCACGTCAGTTATGATCTACTTCCTCAATGAAATATTTTTATTTGAGCTCACTCATCCTGTTCCATTTTTCTTTGGTTCTTTATCTTCTCTTATTTAATCTAATAGCACCCGTACCCTCCCATGCCAATCCCACTTACTATATTGTAATAAGCCCCTCCAGTCACACTGCATAAGTTATCCTCCCATCTTGCATAATATCCCTTCCTCTGTAATTTAGCTTACCCATTTGCTTTCTATCTCATGTTACCTTCTCTGCGTCTTCATACAGGTCTCCTCCCATCCTGTGTGAGTAGCCCGCTTTCATTTCTATTCTATCCGAATTTGTCCCTCTTCTCCCACATATCCATACAGCTCCTAGAAACAATTACATCAGTTCACACACATACAGTACTAATATGATAAATTATTGTGAAGCTTTGTAATACTCACCCACCGTCCACAATAAGCACAATGGAATTTTAGTTCCAAAGAGGGACGCACTCTCCTGAAAAGAGTTACATGGCAGGTATGTCTAGTGCGAGAGAAAGAGATGTCCCTTTTCGGTGTAGATCATTCTAGCTCTCTCTCAGCACACTGCTGTCTGTTTCAAACAGAGATATCAAATATGTTAGAAATACTTGTTCCAACGCTTTGTTTGTTTGAACCAAACAAAGTGTTGGAACATGTGTACAGTTGTTTGTGCAGCCAGTAGTAACCATATGTACTGCTGGTCTCAACCACCAAGTACAGGTAGGATTTGGTAGGCACAGGGTGATTTTCTGCGCCACTGTCCCATTCTGGGCAACTCTGTGTTGAATTGGCATATTTTAATGGACACATATTTAAGCCAGTGGCAACGATGATTGCTTCTTCAAAATTATCCCAATGGCATTTTGTAAAAGGAACACTCCAAGCACCATAACCACTATAGCACAGCCTAGCTGTTATGGTGACCTG
Source organism: Pelobates cultripes (assembly GCA_933207985.1). NCBI lineage: Eukaryota > Metazoa > Chordata > Amphibia > Anura > Pelobatidae > Pelobates > Pelobates cultripes. The sequence continues at coordinate 72,849,695 of OW240912.1, forward strand.
GAGCCCCACCTCCCACACATGAATGGTGAAACTGTTTAATAGGGGTGGTGCAGGACTTAATGCATTGGCTGAGAGCAATCAGCTGATTCTCTGTCGAAAGTCGCCGGCCCTGCACTGCAGAACTTAGTTCATGAGAGCTCTTCTGGAGGATGAGAGGAGGCTTGGAGCTTTTGCCAGAAACCCAAGGTTAGAAGTCAAACTATAACTAAACGGTTTGACTACTTGCATTGGGTGGGCGCCAGGGCATTCCTGGCACCAAACTGCTACAGCACACTGTAGTTATGGTGCGTGGAATGTTCCTTTTGAAGTTTCAGTTGGTGTTCCCATGGCCCTTTAAGAGTGACAGCCAAAATACTTTTAAATCTGCAGCACTTTTTTTTTTGGTGTGTGTGTGTGTTTTATTTTTAAACCCATAAACTGCCTGATTCCTTTACTTTGATCCTTTTACATGGTACATTTTTTTTTGCATTGGACGTGTTAATACTGAGTGTAGGTTAAGTAAGAATTAATTGGTAAAATGAAAACATTCTAAGCTTGTTAGCAGTCTAGTCCAGTGTAGATTCCTCTGTTATTTTTGCTGGCCGCCTGGGGCATGCGTCCATGTGACTTGATATCCTGGCACCATTGAAAAATTCCGTACTGCATGTATCGGCAAAGATCAAACACACTGAAGTAGGATATACAGGATATGATTCGAGAATGGAATGGCTTTTCCATTTGCATAGTATCGTTAAAGGGAAATGTATACATAAAAAATAAACTGGTTATAATTACCTTTTATAAACTGTTTAGTGTCTCTAGTGACCACAGTACTCTAACATTTTGTATTGCTTAGACTTGTAGGCTAAGACGTCTGTTAGAAATCTGATAAATCTTTCCAGAGAAGTGCTAATTTATGTTAACACGTTACCTTTTTTTTTTTTTCGTTTTCTTTTAGGAGCGTTTAGAAGTAATATACTTGATCCACACCCTTTTTCTCTTGACATTTTACCGTTGTGCTGCACATGATTTGAATTGCAATGACAATTTGTTATTAAAAGGACACTGTAGTCATCAGAACCACTACAGCTTAATGTAGTTGTTCTGGTGTCTATAGCATATTCCTGCATGCTTTTTAATGTAAATAATGTTTACATTCCTGGCTAGTTACAACTCTTGTGGCAGTCACTTAAACAGCCACCAGAGGTGCTTCCTAGACACTAGTCCTGTATTCCTGTATTCCAGACACTAGTGTTTAAGAAACTTTTATAAAATCTCTTTCAGACAAAATAATGTTTAACCAGTATATAGTTTTTGGCCAGGATGTGTGTGATAGAATTGTGTGTGTTGTTTTTATTCTTTTTGTTTCTACTTCCATGCGTTCTCTTTAAGTAAATTACATTTCCTACAGGATCACTGTCCCCACTGGTAATGCTCTACCCTGAATTGCTCCATTTTGTTGTCGTTTCCTGAATTTCTTTGTGTTTAAAAATAAACGTTTTTGACTTTCCTTTGTGTTCCCTGTATTTTCTTCGGACCCGGAGGTTTCCTATATTTAAAAGGAAATGCAGAAAAACTAAACACTGCTGTTCCTCTCCTATTTTTGTGTCTTCTGTAAACCTTAAACAAATAATATATATATATATATATATATATATATATATATATATATATATATATATATATATATATATAAAAATGTATTTATTTTTTTTCATTTGAAGATTTTTATTGTTTCTCCAAGTAAAGTGGGTCGAGGTACAGAAAGGAAAATTGGGAGGGGTGGGGAACAGGGGTAACATCAACAACATATCAGCCATAATACTAACTAGACAGTAGTAAAGACTATCTGTTTGACTGTTCGAGACCTGCTGTAGCTTATTTGATGCCCTACCTTGTGACATTGCAACAACTAGTCCCTTCCATATGGTGCTGCCATTTCACAATCATTCACAGTTGGTTTAGGTTACCCAATCTCCATGCGTCCCAGATACTCCATGTTTCCATGGTTAGTTTATTGGGCGGGAATATGGATGTAATTTGCGTTTTGTAATTTTTCTTTACATCGATGTCAGCCTTTAGCTGATGTACGGATGGCATCGAGGTAGTTTTCTATTTCCTCGCTATAAGTTTTAGAGCTTTGAGAATAATGTGTGATCAGCTTTCTTGGGGATCGATTAGAGAACTCCAGTAGGAGATACGTTAAAGCTGTGTGATTTAAGGTGCAGCCTGTGGTATCTTATATTCATTTTTGAACCTCTTCCCAAAAGGGTGCGATTGAGGGGCAAAGCCACCAGATATGTAGCATGGTTCCCTCTGCATTTTGGCATTGCCAACAAGAGGCAGGCATGTTTGGGAAGATAGTGTGTAGCCTGGTCGGCACTAGGTACCACCTGCACAGCACCTTTGATTAATCTAGTTGATGCATTGACTATGGAATCCCACCGTTTGGGAGTAATGGAGCACCCTAGGTCGCTCTCCCAGTGTTTGGCCGGTTTGGATTCCCAAAAAAGGCATATGGTCTGATAACATTGTAAACACATGGAGATTGGTTTACAATGTTTAGGTGGTAACCCTTTGATACACATTGTTTCCCACTCTGTGTTTACGGAGTGTTTGTGTGAGTCGGGGAAGTATATTAAGTGATTAATTCAAAGGAATGATCTAAGTTGCATGTAGAAGTATGCTGAGGTGGGAGGTAGTGCATATTTGTGCGTCAATGCACCTAGGTCGAGAAGGGAGCCCTGTTGGTATAGATGGCATAAGTGGGTTATACCGCAGTCATGCCATGGTGTTGCATGGAAGGTGGGAATGTCGTAGGTCAGTGCCCTTATTGGGGTCACCATTGACAAGGGGCTAAGTTTGTTTCTGTATTTTTCCCAGGTCCATAAGAGTAGGGTTATGTACGGAGAGGGGGAAGGCAGTTTGGGGCGGTGCTGTTTGGGTAGCCACAGTAGGTGGGCAATATTGTAGGGTTTTACAGCCTTCTTTTCCATGGCGTCCCATTGTGGTTGTAGTATTTGTAGAAACGTGGGAAAGGCAGTAGCCAAGATGGTAGGGTGATAATATATCTGCACATTGGGTACCGCAAGACCTCCCTGTTTGGTGGGTGCTTGCATTACCTTTCATGACACTCTGGGCTTACCACCTGCCCAGATAATATTTTTCAAAACAGAGTTGACCGTTTTGAAAAAGGAGGGGGGAAGGGCTATTGGGAGCGTTCTAAAGAGATATTGTAATTTGGGGAGTAAAGACATCTTGAACGCTATCATTCGCTCTGTCCAAGTGAGGAATAATGGGGGCCAATTTTTCAGTAGTGCCCCATATGACTTGATGAGCTGATTTAGCGCCGATAGGGATTCTGAGGGATCAGAAATGTACAGTAATATCCAGTGAGCCTGCTCTATGTCTGTAAGTAGAACCTTTATATACATATAATTACTGTGTCTTACTGAGAGCACTATCTAAGGCCTTTTTTAATTTTGTCTTTGAGCATCCAGACAACTACCAGCCAAGATCCACCACTATTATATCCTAAATAGTGGGGATTATACCACTATAGGCGATTCATACCAGCGCTGGCGAAAGCTCTCTCAAATGTGAGTGTAATACTATTATTTAATAATAGGCCTATTCAGCCCTGGTTTACTGCACTATTAGGTCTTTTTTGTGTTTCTTCTCATCCACATACGGAGACCCAAGAATACAAGACACCCCTAAGTATAAAGAACCGCAGTTGAACCTACCTCCTGAATAAGAGACTATCCTATATGTGACAATTTGCACATCTGGAATAAGACTCACAGTATTTACTTTTAATTTATTTAAAAAAATAAAAAAAAATTCATTTTATTGCATGTGGTGCAGCCCTTATCTGTCTTTTACTTTTGTACTTGCTCAAAGAGTTGAGAGGGATCCCCTTTTACAGAGTTGCTGCCTTATTGTCCACTCTTCGTTGTTATATATACTCCGAGGTTTCCATTTTGAAGAGTTTTAGAAAGCAGATGCAGTAGGGTGCAAAGTAAAACTGCGCTAGTGAGGAGACTTTGGGGTAAACTGTTCGTGTGTGATTTAACCCGTAAAGGTAGCACCATTACAACTTCATTTTGTTGAAGTTATGGACCCCTTAAGTTCCTTCCATTACCAAACATCACATTCTTCACGCGAAAAAGCAATCCCTACTTTTTCTGTTGTATAAAATCAAAACAAGATGCATTTTAAAACCATAATAAAAACAAGAGAAAAGTGATACAAAATTATGTTTAAAAACAAAATAGTACCACTTAAACTTGCCCTTACATGACCTCCACACCAAATGCCTCAACTTTATCTCTACTACATGTCATGCAGAAATGATATACATCATATTCTAATCTAGACACTCGTCTTAAGACAAAGTAAGAGGATGAGGTGGGTGCCTGACCGAATCAACCTAACCCTTTTTGTCTTACATGTTGGCAATAGATTGTACCTGGTGTTTGCCTCCTTTGATTATTGGTTCATTAAACAGGTTACTTATGAATTTAAACCGATAACACTGTTTGCTTCAACTCTCCACAGAACTATAGGGGTTAAGTAAATTCTCTTCACCTGTTGATTTAGTAATTTTTCTTTTCTTTTGTTCCAAATATAGAATGTCTGCACACCTGTTATACTGTGAAATGCATAAAGCTGTTTTGTTTTGCGTACAGCCTAGGGAGGTTTGGTTTTGCATGTTGTATTATCTTGGTATTAGCTTGTTTTGGGTGACCTAGGTTCAGATCATGTCGTATTTAACAAATCTGTCAGAACACATTTGGTCATAAATAGTTGTTGCTTAATGAAGCCACTTTATACTAATTTAATATGAAAACGTGCATTGTGTGATATTTATGTTCACAGGTTTAACAAATGAAGTCTAGTTCTAAGTATACGTTAAAGAAACATTAAAGTGTTAGGAATACAAACTTGTAATCCTAATACTTTATTGTTCCTCTCCCTAGTTAGATAGGTGTGTCCATCCCCCATGTGTGCAAAAAAACTCATAAAAAAGATTTATAATTACCCATTTCCTGGGCATTGGATTCGTTGGTGCCAAGTATCTGTACAACTCCCACAACGTCATGGAGGAGACATGGCTTCCACCGGTGTGGTCCAATCCAATGCTCATTATAGAGTGCCGTGCGCATCCAAGCTTCCCAACAGCAGGGGCTTTTGCATCACATAATTCAGTTTTACTTAATGAGTGTTGCACAAGCGTGTCTAGTTGCCGTTAGTATGAAAGCTGCTAGAGGTGGACTTAAAGGACCACTATAGTCCCAGGAAAACAAACTTGTTTTCCTGGCACTATAGTGCCCTGAGAGTGCCCCCACCATCAGAGTCCCACTCCCGCCGGGCTGAAGGGTGAGGAAGGGGGTTAAACACTCACCTTTCTCCAGCGCCGGGATCCCTCGGCGTTGGGGACTCTCCTCCTTTGGTCATCATCGACTGAATGCGCATGCGTGGCAAGAGCTGCACGCGCATTCAGCCAGTCCATAGGAAGGCATTCTCAATGCTTTCCTGTGGACGCTGGCGTCTTCTTGCTGTGAAAATCACAGTGAGAAGAGCGGAAGCGCCTCTAGCGGCTGTCAATTAGACAGCCACTAGAGGCTGGATTAACCCTATTGTAAACATAGCAGTTTCTCTGGACCTGGCACCGAGACCACTTCATTGAGCTGAAGTGGTCTGGGTGCCTATAGTGGTCCTTTAAGCCTGCAATGTAAACATTGCAAATTCTTTAAATGTTAATTGATTTACATTGCAGGGATAAAATTAAAGGACCGTTGCACTTAGGCTACTTCATTGAAATGAAGTGTCCTGGGTGACTTTTGTGGTCCTTTAATAGCCAAAAGTACCAAATGGTACAAAAACTGCTCAGAAGTTACATGACAGACATCACCCGTATAACCCACATCACATGCTACACACACAGTAATACTCACATAGCACGCACATTGCACCCACATGCTCATAATAATAAACTCAGAGCTTTAACTGCAGCATGCAATCGCATGATACCCACCCCACCTACAGCCCACTGTGACATGCACATCTCTTACAGATCCCACGTGACTACAATATGACACACCACATCTAATATACACCCCTGACCAACACTGACAAGTTGAACTCACCCACATATTAGCCTATGAAGTGATTGTATTATGGTAGCTCACTGTGTATGAGTCTGCTTTTTAATAAAACATAAGTTTTTAATTTAAAGTTGAGATCTCATTAGTAATGGCACCCTCAAAGTGTTACACCTTCCTAAAATAGCATTTTAATAAAGCACAGTGGATAGAGTAACCCTTGCTGACATGTTCTGTCCTGCCCCTTTAATGATAAATACAGCAGGACCATCCGTATCTGCATGGTATACATATAGCAAATGCATACCTCTGTGTGCTCTGTCCGCGTTCATCTTGGCTCCATGTCAGTCAATAAGCGCTTTCCTTTGCACCTGTCAGTCAGCATTGAGGGAAGAGGAGGAACAAACAATTGGAGAGAGATTTATCGAAATTTTCAGTAAATGTTAAAATTGTGACTGTCCGACCAAAACTAGGTCTGTTGGAAGGCATGGAATAATCTAACTAAATCTAATTCACATCGTACCCGCTGATTCCATTGGTTTCAGCTGCGAATTCAGAACTTTGCACACCTTTTTTTTTAGAGCAAGACGCTTAAATAAATTACACCCCCCACCCCCCTTAATTTTTGTTTCACATCTACCAATGCAGTGAAGGCTATGGATATGCCGGGACTGAATCGGATTGTTATGTAATTTGCTAAATCTTTAATAAAACATTTTTTTAAATGGAACATCGCATGAAATAAATGTAGTTTGCAGTGTTCTATTCAGTGGTGTCATTTCCACAGTTTTCTTGTTATAATCTTTTCTATTTCTATATGAATGGTTATGTACATACATGCAGCAAACCCACCTCCTCGTGTCCCCTACTTCTCCTCTTGCATTGGACTTTAACAAAAGATTATGTCAGTGGAAAGAAGTGGGTTTTCTCAGCGAGGCATATGTTGGTGTTCCCATGCCAGGACCCTGCAGCTAGCACACAGCCCAGAATAATGTTGTTGCTTGGATACAAGTTTTTTCCCTACAATAAAATGTAACCATGTGCTCTGGGTGGTCATCCCTGCTTTGCGTCTCTTAGTAGGACATTCATTGTTAATGGCAGTGAAAACGCCCTCAATCAGTAATAATTATCCAGTAATGTTGATGGCGGGGTCTTTACAAAATGTGGAAAAATCCTGGTTTAGAAGGGAATTATATATGTTTTATTTTTATTTATTTTTTTAATAAACTCTACATTGATATCATGTAAAATAAGCCTGGAATCCACAGAAATATCAAGCATCATTTGGGGAGAATAGTTTAATGGTGCTGCTTTCACAGAAGTACAGCATAAGTACATTACCTTTCATAACGGCTTTGTTAATTTTACAGCTGGGGAGAGCATTAAGTGCTCAATTAGTGAACTATTCACGTTAATATTTGCAGTCAAGATTCTGTATGCTGTCTGACAGTGTTGAAAGTAACAGGAGACAGAGTAGGCAGCTGCCCACAGGTACCCTGCACTAAAATTTGCATTATTCCTATAATATACGTACTATTTATTTTTGTTGAGCTGTAAGTGCATTTTACTTATTTTATTTGATAAGGGGGTGAGTGAGTAAATTATGTACCATTCGACTTTCGTGTGTGTCCTCGAAATCACAGAGAAAGCAATGAGCTGAGGTTTTGGTTGCAAGTTGGGGCGCCGTAAAATACTGTGACCACAGGCTTTTGAAATGTAAGTCCTGCCCAGTTGTCAGCCCCGTGGACTTCAGAACAAGGTGAAAATGTGTCTTTTTGACATGGATTTTCTTTAACCCCTTAAGGACTGGACAGTTTTTTTGCGATGTTGTACATTTGCGACCAGGCCTCTTTGTACACTTTTGTGGTGTTTGTGTTTAGCTGTAATTTTCCGCTCTCTCATTTACTGTTCCCATACAAATTATATATTGTTTTTTCAGGACAAAAGGGGCTTTCTTTACATACCATTATTTATATAATCTCATGCAATTTAATTTTAAATAAAAGATGAAAAATTGAAAAAATACATTTTTTTTACTTTTACTTGAAAAATCTTTCACTCATCTACAAAAGCGAATGAAAAAAACTGCTAAATAGATTCAAAATTTTGTCCTGAGTTTAAAAATACCCAGTGTTTACATGCTTTTTTGCTTTTTTTTGCAAGTTATAGGACTATAGGTACAAGTAGGATATTGCGGTTTCAAAACATACATTTTAAAAATTTATCAATAGTGACATTGTAACACTATTATCTGTCATAAATCTCTGAATAACACCCCACATGTACATCTTTTTTGTAAAGTAGACAACCCAGGGTATTCAATATGGGGTATGTCCAGTCTTTTTTAGTAGCCACTGGCCAAAGTTAGCATTCATATTTGTTTGTTTGTGTGAAAAAAGTAAAAAACTAAATTGAACACTAAATTTGGCCAGTGTTTGTGACTAAGTGGCTACTAAAAAGGACTGGACATGCTCCATTTGCAATACTTTGGGTTGTCTTCTTTTGCAAATGGTATGCCATAATGGGGGTAATTCTCATTCCTGGTCTACCATACGCTCTCAAAGGCAACATAACCAACCTGGCCTTTTTCACTGTAAAAATATTTGACCCATATATTTGACCCTGTAACTTTCAAAAATGCTATAAAACCTGTACATGGGGGGTACTGTTATACTCGGGAGACTTTGCAGAACACAAATATTAGTGTTTCAAAACAGGAAAACGTATCACAACAATTATATCATCCGTAAAAGTGCTGTTTGTGTGTGAAAAATGCAAAAAAAAGTCTTTCACTGACAATATCATCGCTGTGATATGTTTTACTGTTTTGAATCACTAATATTTGTGTTCAGCAGAGTCTCCAGAGTAAAACAGTACCCCCCATGTACAGGTTTTAGGGTGTCATAGAAAGTTACAGGGTAAAATATAGTGCTAGCAAATTAAATTCTCTGGACTTTCGGCCTGGGTTAGCAGGCATGTCCCTCAAATTGCAATCAATAAAATTACTTAATTATGTAAAAATATTACATAAATACGCACGTAGAATTTAAATATATATGCATATTTATATATTTGAAGTCTACGTGTATATTTATATAATTTATGTAATTTTGTATATGGACATATGTATATTTCATATTATTGTTATTTATATATACATATATATATATACAATTTCATTTTAAGTGTATTTTGATACAAATATATATATATATATATATATATATATATATATATATATATATATATATAAAAATACAGTTAGAATAAAATTTCATAGAGATATATTTTTTTAATTTGTATTATTTTTACATGTTTTTATATAATTTTAATTACTTATTTGTATTTTATAATATTTATATACAATATATATAGTTATTATTTATACTATATATATATATATATATATATATATATATATATATATATATATATATATACATGTGTAATTTAATTATAAGTGTATTTTTATATTAATATATGTACATATTAATATAAAAATACACTTAGTATGACATATCGTGTATATATATATATATATATATATATATACACACATATATAATTTCTTTTTTTTATTATCTTTAACTTTCATTTTTTTTTAATGATTTTACACATGCAGGGAGACTGCCTGTCCGCACAGACAGTCCCCCTGCAGGCAGACACATGGACACGTATTATGACCATGTGACTGCTCTGTTGAGCGATCACATGGCCACAGGGGACCTAATCTGCCATGGGGAGGCTGTCTGGGCTGCAGGCAGTCTCCCCACACCCGGAGCACCGCCGATCGCCGCCGGGGGAACGACTGGCATTGGACCGTTAGGACGATTCAGCGGTCGGCAACGCAAAAATGCCGATGGCGGTCCTGAACCGTCCTCAGTCCTGAAGGGGTTAAAGGTACACTATAGTTACCAGAAGAATTATGGCTTAATGTAATTGTGCTGGTGTGTACAGTATGCCCCTGCAGGATTTTTTATGTAAACACTGCCATTTTAGAGTGGCCTTTTATTGTGGCCAGCCTAAGGCACACCTGTGCAATAATCATGCTGTCTAATCAGTCTCTTGATATGCCACACCTGTGAGGTGGATGGATTATCTCGGCAAAGGAGAAGTGCTCACTAACACAGATTTAGACAGATTTGTGAACAATATTTGAGAGAAATAGGCCTTTTGTGTACGTAGAAAAAGTCTTAGATCTTTGAGTTCAGCTCATGAAAAATGGGGGAAAAAACAAGTGTTGCGTTTTATAATTTTGTTCAGTGTATGAATGTTTATGTAGTTATATCTGTTAACCATTAATTACATTGTTTGAGGCAGTAGTACTCTACACACCCACAATATATGAGATTATTTGGCTGTAATCCCAGTGATATGACAACATGTACCTACTAGCTGCACCAGGTAATGCATTAATTGTGGATATGGTCTCATTACCATCACTCTCAGGCCTCACTTCACAATCAACTCAGTGAAGACTGCATTTACCATCCTGCAGAAACACCCATCACTCTCAGGTACTGACTGAAGCTTGGAAGATACTCCACCTCCCGTATTACTGGATTGCTACAAAATTCTCATGTGTTACTATAGAGTTGTTACAATTTATACCTGTAGTTTGCCACTGCAATGTTATGTGCATGCAGTGTGTACCACTGTCATTTAATGTTTCTGACCAATATTTCATGTAGACAGTTATTAATATTTTGGGTGATAGAATATGGTTGCTAAACTTTTCAGTAGTTTATAACACATGCCTACTCTGCCCCCCCTCCCCCTCTCACACTCTCCTTTTCCCCTCCCCGGTCGTAAATACCTTCATATGACTGTTCTATCTCTATTCCTCAGGCCTCCCTTCACAATCAACTCAGTGAAGACGGCATTTTTTTTTCTCACCACTGTGTGTGTGTCTGACTGTGTGTGTGTGTGTGTCTGACTGTGTGTGTGTGTGTGTCTGACTGTGTGTGTGTGTGTGTCTGACTGTGTGTGTGTGTGTGTGTGTGTGTGTGTGTCTGACTGTGTGTGTGTGTGTGTGTGTGTGTCTGACTGTGTCTGTGTGTTTGTGTCTGACTGTGTTTGTGTCTGACTGTGTGTGTGTGTTTGTGTCTGACTGTGTGTGTGTTTGTGTCTGACTGTGTGTGTGTGTGTGTCTGACTGTGAGTGTGTGTTTGTGTCTGACTGTGTGTGTGTGTGTGTCTGACTGTGTGTGTGTTTGTGTCTGACTGTGTGTGTGTGTTTGTGTCTGACTGTGTGTGTGTCTGTGTGTGTGTGACTGTGTGTGTGTGTGTTTGTGTCTGACTGTGTGTGTTTGTGTCTGACTGTGTGTGTGTGTGTTTGTGTCTGACTGTGTGTGTGTGTGTGTGTCTGACTGTGTGTGTTTTTGTCTGACTGTGTGTGTGTGTGTGTGTGTGTGTGTTTGTGTCTGACTGTGTGTGTGTGTATTTAGAAGGTGGGGCGGGATGGAAGGGTTGGGGGGGGGGGGGGGAAGAGGGCGCCTGAGTTTTGTCCTGCCTAGGGCAGCACAAAACCAGGATACACCACTGGGTTAGATGTTTATTAACTTACTTATGCTTGATACTGCCAGTAGCCTGCTGGCATCACAGCCTGTATAGCAGGCTTTTCTTTCTTTCTTTGTTTTATACAAATTGCCGCTTTTAAAGGAAAACTGCACACGCCATAAGCACTTTAACTTGCTTAAGTGCTTTATGTGTGCAGTGTGTCCTAACTAAACCCAAGAGGCAGGTAATTACCCAGAGCACAAAGACTTCTTTGAGCTGCATTTGAAAGTCTGTAATAACTGAAAAGGTGTTTTGTTTTTTTGTTGTTTTTTTAACACCATTTAACTTTTTGGGTTCATGTATCTCTTAGTTCTGTTGGGTGGCACCTTTTTATACATCTATCTATTTAATCTCTCTACCCTTCCTTCAAATTTTTGGTATTGAATTAAATTGCTCTATAACCCATCAGCACTAACCTCTCCTTACAGTCCTTTTTCTTGACTTTCTCTTGCTGTTTTGTTTCTATATATTTTGTTATTCTGTACAGTTTCCAAGACAGTACAATCGGAGCCTGCTCCGTGTATGCGTTAAGGAAATCCATAGATAGATGTGTCTTGGCAAAGTGCAGAGCTTAGAACAGCGATGGGCAGAGCTTAGAACAGCGATCGGCAGAGAGCCAAGATTTAGGAGGCACTCACTTCTACGGTAGAGAGGTGCAGATTTTAAATTAAACTTTCATAAAATGTCAGTTTATTTTCATTTTTAGACCTCACACATATTTATTAAATATAAGTGATATATCCGCATAATATAAAAAATCCTGGAATATTAATTTTTTCCTTTACGGTACAGAACCATATAAACGGATATCCATTTGTCCGATGTTTAGAATTTTCCATTTTGGCTGGTAATATTTGGGAGGATTCCTTGCAAATGTGTCCCTTGGATGTATGTCGAGGTCCACGTTTTGTGCTATAAAATTGTTTTCCCATATGCTTTATTTATTTTAAAATCCTTTTTGGCTTTTTAGATTTATGAATATTTATATAAATATAAACACTCATTATATAAAGTATCTTATTAGAGCAGTTCCCATGCTCTTTGAAAGTTGCATAATTTATAGGACAGAATCCTAGATTGAAAGAAATCCCTTTAATTTGGAGTGAGCAGCTTCCTAATTTTGTTTAAAAGTTTGTAAAATGTTGGTTACAGCTCTGTATCCCTGCATAGTTCCCAGTCTCACTCTTGCTGTTCTGGGCGACATTCCAGTAGACCACATCTCCAGGACATCTGAAAAAAATATCTGGAATGGGCTGTAAAATTGGGTTTCAAATTGACGCACCGAACACGTCCACTACTGAGGTGGCCACTTAGTTCTTATGCATACTTGCGTGGGTGGCATGATGTTCAGTGTCCCACTTTTCCAGGGTTTGTAGTCGCCTTAGCAGGATGGGTTCCTACATCATGTTACACTCTTCTATTGTTATGTGTGCGCAGAGTGGGCATACCAACAGCTTTTACTTTGAATGTAATAGGCTTACTGATAGAATGCCACGATATACATAGGATGATTGGCAGGATTCTACTCTGTATATACTACCAGGGGCACACTAATGTCTTCATGAAAGAAGACCGAAAGATTCTATTTTGCCCTGGATTGGCATACTGAAACTCAGCCATTTCTATCTAAGCACCATAAAGTGGGAATTATAATGGACTGCTTGAGCTATGGCTCCATTAGTCTCAGGGAAAGCATTTATCCTTGTCTATGCAGAGTACCACAAATTAGATGGGCTTATTGGCAGACTTTGTCTTCTGTCTATGGTGACTGGTCAAAAAGACATGTTATATTAAACTGCACAGAATAGCGCTTGCAGATGTTTTAAATGTCCTCGAAACTGGGGCTCAATAAATTCCAGGTGCCAGGTCACCATGGCGCCTAAGAATTTTGCCCTATCACATGAGTTTTTGTCAGCCTGTGGCTGGCTGAGGGACAGCGCAAGCTGCCGTGTGAGGGGAAAAGGTGTTACTCAACTTTTTTCCCACACTGTGCTGGTCTCGCCCTGGCTGGCCCTGCTCAGTACAGTAGCATGAATAATTATATTTGACTTAATTCTTCAGACCTCGAAATCACAAATTTGCTAAATATAAGGAAATGGGTAAACAAAACCCTAAACATTTTGGGATGTGACAACTCACCCTTAAAGGAATGTTCAAAGCACCAAAACAACTCTAGCATAATGAAGTAATGTGGATGTATAGATCATGCCCTGAATTGTCACTGCTCAGTTCTGTCATTAGGGAGTTGAATCAATCCAAGCAACATCTCCCCTGCCTGTAACTCACACGATTTCCCTACACAGTTCATGAAAAGGATCTACATTTTTAGACTCCCTTATTGCACGGTATGTTTAATTTAGAATTAATTTCCTGTTATTCTAATAGCCAGCTAGAGCCTACAACAGTGTTGTATGTGTGTCAATAAAGTTTACTTAACCGTGCACGAGACAATTTCTAAAGTATACACACTGTGCTGTAAGATCTGATTAATAAAAGGTTCTTTTGTTCAATGTATTTTTTCTTGGAAGCTGTTTAAGCCACAAATACAGGGAGGTTTGGCAATGGTCACAAATAGAAACAAAAGTGATTTAAAGGATATAGCATTAGGACTAGAAATATGTATTTATAATGCAAATAAATGTAGCCTCCCATGCTTTTAACTTCTAAATGACAGGTAATTGAGCAGTAAGACTGTAGGGTTAAAGTTGTTTAGGTTCTTAGAGTAACCCTTTAACATAAACCCTCTCATTTATATTCTTCTCATTGGGTCTCATCCTGAGTAACATGGGGTTATGTTTGTGGAAAAGTGTACAAGACCTTCCAGGAAAGCATTTCAGGAAGTATGTTTCCATTAATTGTGTAACCGCAGCTCCGCTTCAGATTGAACCCAGAACAAGTCTGCTGGTGCTGAAATTCCCAGGAAGGATTACTATATATTCTTATCAGTAATAAGAAAGCCACAGCTTGAATTCCATTTATTTATTTTCTCCACAAGTAGGCCTGTATTTATATGTGAAGGACAGAGGCCAAGTACTGACCAAAACAAAACCTAGAATTTGAGCTATATGTTTTCAAACACAATTTATATGTGTGTGTGTGTGTATATATATGAAAATTATGTTTGAAATTATATATATATATATCTCATGTAATTTTGTTCAGGAGAAAGAGGGCTTTCATTTAGTAACAAATATTTATATATGGAATACAATTTAATAAGAATTCAATCTAAAATGTGAGGAAATTAAGAAATGTTATTTTCCAAGTTCTGTACGGCATTTGAACTGTAAATGTCATAATTTTATTTTTTTACTGCAGTAAAACACATGTTTATGCTGTGATGTCCCATACATACAATAATGTTCCCCGTGTACAGGTTGCATGGTGTTTTGGAAAGTTACAGGGTCAAATAAAGAGCTTGCCCATTTTAGTTTTTACACACTGAAATTTGATTGGTTTGCAGGGCTCATGTTGCCTTTTAGACCATATGGCAGCCCAGGAATGAGAATTACCCCACATCATGGCATACCATATTCAAAAGTAAACAACCAAGGATATTCAAAATGTATAGTCTTTTTTTAGTAGCCACTTAGTCACAAATCCTGGCCAAAGATAACGTTTGTATTTGTATTTTTTTTTAAATTTTCACACAAAAACTAATGATATCATCGTCATTATACGTTTTACTGCTCAATTTGTGTTCAGTGATGTCTCACGAGTACAATAGTACCCCCATGTAAAGGTTTTTTGCAGCTTTGGAAAGTTACAGGGCTAAATATTGGGCTTGCCTCTTTCCGTCTTGGTAATTTGCCAAATTGATTTTCTGGGCCTATGTTGCATTTGAGAGAGTATGGCAACTTGGGTAATAACATTTCTACCATTATGGCATACCATTTTAAAAAGTAGGCAACCTAGGGTATTCCAAATGACATAATTTAAATTAGTTGGTCTAGCCACTATACCACAAATGCTGATCCCGTTTATTGGTCTTATTTTCTTTTGTGTTTTTTCACGCACATGAATTCCATTTTCACAGGAAATTTCACAATCCTGATATGAGTTAATGCAAAAAGCCTTAGTTAGTATTTTTATTACACATTGTCTCATGAATATGAGTACCCCAACGTACCATTTTTGCCAGGTTTTTTTGGGAGGGGAAGTCACAAGGACAAATATATTGGATGAACTTTTCAACTTGGAAAAATTGACAAAATGATTTTCTGCACCTATTTCGCCTTTGAGAAACAAAATTGCCCTCATGACGGCAAGTGTTCTAAATGTAATATTTTGAGTTGTTTGGTGTAGCAACCTCATAATAGCTGTGCTTAATGTAATCCGGGACAGGCCGAGGTTAGGGGAATCCAGTAGTCAGAGTAGTCGCTATAACAAGCCAGTAAGTTGGTACAGGCAGCTAACAAATCCTAATTGAAACAGAAATTCAGAAAAATCAAACGAACCGAACCGACCAAGTCCCACACAGTGTAATTCAATAGTGTATGGTAGACTCTGAAACAGGTGTCATGCAGAGGACTGGTAGTTAGCAGGATGGGCAGTACTAACTAGACTCCTTTCTGACTTCTTTCCTGTAGTACACATAGCACTTTTTACAGAGCCACAAACTCTTTGGACATCTCCTGATTTCTAAGAGGGAGCATTGGGGGACTGGATAAATAAAATATCGGACAAAAGCTTCAACATAAAATCAAGAAAGGGGTAAGGAATACACATTTTATTCCTGACCCTATAGTCTTCCTTTAATTAAAGGGACACTATAGTAAGCAGAACAACTACAGCTTATTGAATTTGTTCTGGTGTGTACAATCATTACCTTCAGGCCTTTTGCTGTAAACACTGTCTTTTCAGAGAACATGCAGTGTTTACATTACAGCCTAGTGATAACTTCACTGGCCACTCCTCAGATGGCTGTTTGAGATCCTTCCTGGGTCATGGCTGCCTAAAATGCATCCAAACATTCAGTATCTCCTCCATCTGCATGCAGACACTGAACTTTCCTCATAGAGATTCATTGATTCAGTTCATCTCTATGAGGAGATGCTGATTGGCCAGGGCTGTGTTTGAATCATGCTGGCTCTGCCCCTGATCTGCCTCTTTGTCAGTCTCAGCCAATCCTATGGGGAAGCATTGTGATTGGATCAGGCTACCACTTCTGATGATGTCAGCAGACAGCTTGTTTTTCTGAGTCTAACAGCATTCAGAGTTACAGCTTCAGGCTTGAATACAGTAAGATTCTTACTATATTTCTGGAGGCATGAGGGGCCCAGGGGGCCTAGATGGTGGCTTTAACACTATAGGGTCAGGAATACATGTTTGTGTTCCTGACACTATAGTGAAAGGGAGGATCAAATCCCTCATTTTCTTGCTATTTGTTACCACAGCATTAGGGAATTCTGGTGGATCAAGATGACTATCCTTTCCTTGATAAATCTGAAACACCCATGTATAGCCAGTACTGGATTCGCATAATTTAGAAAGTTTGATACCATATTGTGACCGTTTTAATAGGATATAGTGTTAGAAAAGCAGTCTACCTTTAAGGTTCCTGAGGGATTCGTCCATACAAATGTTTTGGTGTGGGATATAATTTTGGGGAAATTTGTCAGACAGAAGTTGGATAAGGGACACCATTTTTGAGAGCCCATCAATGTTTTTTTTTTTTTTTTTCAAGGGAGACATTATCGCTAAAGTGGAGTAGTGATTCCTCTTCATAACCTCTGGGAATAGAGGGGTAGCTATGATGTGGTGCTTGTGCAAGTAGGCTTTTTCACAACATACATTGCTAGGGTTAGAGACCAAACTCTTTTCATTTCTGCAACATGCTTAGGAAGCCACATATTTTTTTTTTCTACTGTAATGTGACCCCAGATGCGCAAAACGTTACTGACTGGCAAACAACCGTACGCCTTCACTCCTGTAAAATGCATTTGGGGGAATAATTTAACCTATGCTACTAAAGTTATAATTTAATGATCAGCAATTAAATTATTTATTTCTTTAATTGAAATAATCTGAAATAAAATGTTAGCTTAATCAGAGAACCCTCTGGTCATATGGATTACTGATACTGTACAGTGAGCCGGCAGCAGGGAAGGTGTTTAAAAAAAACAAACCAAAAAAAAAAACCTGCTGCGGCTGACATAAAAGGGTCAAAAATTTAATTACTTTCTTTTTATGCAAAAATACAATATCAGTAGTACCAAGGTACTAATCACCTTAATCAGACTCCTCACAGGGTTAAGGCTGTGATTAGCATTAAAAGGTTTAAAACAATTGTTTTCATTTAATTTTTTTTAACACTTTTTCACATTTTAGCACAGTTTAGTCAAAGATCTCTCTGCCTCTCTCGATCAAATTGAGGAGAAAAGAGGGTCAGACACAATGTCTCGGCCAATGTTACAATGTGTTAGCCAATGGTTAGTAACTGTGATTGTGGTGTGAGGCTTTCAACACACTCACATGCTGCAGATCACCGTCATTGGCTACAGGGGGACTGATACAGCGATCGGCAGTATAGGAATGGAGGCTGGCCGGTGGGAGGGCAAAAGCGCTAAGGTGTGCTATATCGCCCTGCAGCATTTAAGCACACCTATTGCAGGACCGTATTGCAGGACCGCTGTCCCCAAGGGGTTAAATAATCTCTGTATTGTTGAATGATTTGAGCAAATGTCAAGCAACCTGCAATTCTTTAACCGTTCGTTATAGACAGCTTGGGGATGATGAGTTGAAGTGAAACATAACAAGAACACTGCTTGTGCATATGATCTGAGCATAGAACCAAGTGATTGACCTTTTTCAGTCGATGTTGTATGCCTGTGAAATTAGAATTCACATGACATTACCCAATATGGCTCCCTATTTTCTGTTCCATTATGTTTTATTACGGTTTGCAAATCATTGAATGGTTATGTATTCTGGCCCATGTATAATCTATTATGACCTTTTTGCTGGTGATCGTTAAAACAGCAGTGGTGGTAATTCTGATTGTGGACATAAGAAACTCATAATGTAGGCAAACCCCAGGGCTTCATGACTCCTAATAATTTTATTGCTGGTGCCTACATTTATTAGTATTGCATAATTTAAATAGTTTATACATTTTACATAAAACTTCTTTCCTAGAAACCCAGGAATGGAATATATGTATATTTATTTATGGCCATATTCATGGCAGCACAGTAGGTAGCTTGTCCCTATCCTAATAAAAAGTTATAAATACCCCGTTCTACCCCTACCAGACTCAGTCTTTTGGTCCCTGTCCTATCCCTGTAGGACAGACTGTTTTTTTTTTTTTTATTATTAATAGATAAATTGCCAGTCTGACAAACACTCGATCACCCAGGACTTGTTCATGGCACCCACCCACCACCTCCCTCTGAAAAGGATTATAATCACAACATTTCCCCCCTCCAGCCTAGCCCCATCTTTCCACCGGCCGAGGAGTCGTCACAGTCTGGCAGGAAACCCATAGAGGCATGAAGCGCCTGACAAGGAGCAACCCGCAAACTCTCTGGAAGTCCTAATCAGATTGCAGAGTTTACGAGGTCCAGTAAAACTTTGTCCAGGACACTCTCTGTCCCAGATTCACCAAACAGATCGGTATTTGGTGAGGTGATATATGAGGTGGTGAGGCATCAAACGATACCAAGGGCTAGGGCAAGCTCCAGGTACCGATGGAAAGTGCCATCTTTTAGGTGACCGGTATTTCCCACCAAGCACTGTAGAACTCTGTGCCAGATTGGAGGACGGTTGCGGCCCAGGCAAAAACTTACTTCCTGCTAACTTGGGCTAGACACCACCGATCCGAGTGCTTTTTAGACAGAATGGGCGCTCAGGAAAGAGCTTTTCAGGAATGGCATTTTTGGGGGATGTGGAACTCTATTTTTATTATACAAATGTTAAACGGCGCCAAGGTGTCTGGCCACTAATTAATTTACCTGGTCAGGTACAGACACCTGGGCTCCAGGTATGTCACAATATTCATTGTTCTCCTGAGGGACCTTCTATTGGGGACCCAGGTATAAAAGTGCACCATTTACTCAATAAAACCAGTTCTACTTCGCCCTACTCTATGTTTCGGCTAGTACTGCTATAATAGCTCTAATCTATGTTCTAGGAGCTATAATCACTGAGGGAAAGGGAGTACGTGGCGGCAACACTCTGGTCCCCTGCAAGTAAGCCACCACAGCCAGGAATTACAATTTACAAAATGTGATAGATATGTTACTTATACCCTAATTCTCAGAAGTGGGGCTTGGCCACCAGGCAGAGTAAAAGCACGGTCTGAAGCTCCCTTAAAGCATCCATTTTTTTTTTCATTTAGAAAATGCTTATAATTCATCTAAGCAACTAATCTCAGTCACTTCTTGATTGGGGACACCCTGGTGACCACGTAGACAACGCTCAAGCAGCCCCTTCCTACCTTCAGTCAGCGCAGCACTTTTGGTGGCCTACTTGCTGACTTGGCAAAGGAGAGTCAGCTGCTCTCCTGTAGCCGATAGGCTAGTTATTGAATTTTAGTTATTTAGTTATTTTGAAATTATTTTATTTTTTTGTTGCTGTTTTTGTAAAAAAAAAAAAAAATTTATGGTGCTATGTCTGCCTTGACAAAGGGGTATCTGCAGGGTGTGTGATGAGATCATTGGCAGCAATAGATGACTACTCTTTATTATTATTATTATTATTATTGTTATTTATATAGCGCCATCAAATTCCGCAGCGCTTTACAATGGGTGGACGAACAGACATGTAGTTGTAACCAGATAAGTTGGACACACAGGAAAAGAGGGGTTGAGGGCCTTGCTCACTGAGCTTACGTGCTAGAGGGAGTGGGGTAAAATGACACAAAAAGGTAAGGATAGTATTAGACTAGTGACAGTTGCAGAAGAGGAATCAGTCAGGAGCTATTAACAGTTTAATTGATACGTTTTTATGAAGAAGTGGGTTTTTAATGATTTTTTTTGAAGGAGTGGACACTGGGTGAGCATCTAACGGAGGAGGGAAGCGAGTTCCACAGGAACGGTGCAGCCAGTGGTGTATCCTGATTTTGTGCTGCCCTAGGCAGGACAAAACTCAGGCACCCCCCCACCCCCGCGCCACCCCCACCCGCGCAACCGCCACCCAACCTTCCCCCTTGCTCCGCCTTCTAAATACACACACACACATTCACTGACAGAAACGCATTCACTAGCTAACAGAAACACACACTCACTAACAGACACACACTCACACACTCACTAACAGACACACACACTCACAGGCAAACACACACACACACACACACACTAACAGGCAAACACACACACTAACAGACATCCACACTAACAGACATCCACACTAACAGATACACACTAACACTAACAGACACACACACTAACACTAACATACACACACTAACACTAACATACACACTAACAGACACACACACTAACATACACACACTAACACACATAGCGATTTTAGGTGAGAAACAAGGCTGACTCTATCACTGGGAAGCTTCTCTAGTGGTTCTCAGGATAACGGATACTAGGGGTGTGTTTAGCCCTGTGATGGTAACATTGTCGTTTCTACAAAACCTAAATGTGTTTCATTCCAGGGTTAAAACTAGAGGACCGCTGCACCCAGACCACTCTTATTGAGATGAAGTGGCCTTTGTGCATTTAGTGGTTCTTTAACCTGTTTGAATATTATTTATATAGCGCCTGCAAGTTCCGTAGCGCTGTACAATGTGGAATATGTTAAGGATCCTGCTCCATTAAAGCAGCCATGTCTGATATTGTTGGTTTTCTGGATCTGTCAAGTTAATGTCGCCAAAAAAGTATCTCCTTTTTTATTTTTTATAACTACAAGCAGCTATAGCAAGCTTTGTTCCATACATACAGCTGTTGTGGAATCCATTTCCATATGAGGCTCAGCCAGTTGTTTTGTAAAATACTGAATTAGCATCTACAAAAAAAAAATACGCAGTCAACAGCTGCCCTGACAAAGGTTATCTGTCCCTAAACAAGGAGAGTGATCCTCAGCCTGCTGCTGAGTTATTTAACAGCTGAGTATCTATCCGTGCCCTGCCCTAATTTATCATTTTCCTCTTTCCTATCTTTGTATTAATTTCTGCTTCATTCGTAGGATCTTTGACACGATTGTGTCCAATACAATGCAGTGCTGCCATCTTCTGGCAGTGAGGAAATTTAAAATACCATTGCCCTGCTGTTTGCTAATTATTCTTCTCTTATAGCATTTCTGTGTTCCAGCCAGGCTATCGCCCCCAAATTTTCATGGTATGCTCTAATTGTGTGTGGGGGGTGTTCTCTGGCTTTTAGTTGGTTGGTTGACCATTAATATTTTCACGTTAAAACTGAGCAGTAAGCAAAATCTTTAGTTGATACAAATAAAAGTCCTGCCCTCACTCCCATCACTCCTGGGCGGCAGCAACGACCACAGTACACATCAGCCCCAATATATAGTAAAAACCAAAGAAAACAAGTTACCTGCGCTCTCTCCTTAATCCCTATGTATATTTAAACAAATGAAGGTCATTTAGTTGCTCCAATGGCCACTGGAGGGAATGTCCGCCTGCCAACGTCAAGGCAGACCCCCCTAAGCGGGTCCTACACTGACCCTTCACCTTGCTTCCTTGAGCTTCTGGCAAAGATATCTCTAATGAGATAGAAAGGGGTATTTTTTATATACACCGCTATATACTTATTAACCCTTAATAGGGAACACATGGGATAGGCAGCAGCATTGTAACCTAGCTGTGTGATACAAAAAGTGAATACAAATAGAAAAAGAAACGTCCTGCGCTCACTCCCATCACTCCTGGACTAAATCTGCAGTTGAGACTATTCTGGGTGAAGGGATATTGGGGGGAGTCTCTCTAAGCATTGTTTTCCTAGCTCAGCATTGTCGGCTTTTAATCTGAATTAATTACTCCTATAAGAAGTTTTATTGACTAAACCTGTGGTTGTTTTGAATCTCCAACTGTGCAGGAAAATGTGTCCAGCTGCAGATAAAATAACACAACAAATTTAGGATGCAAAATAGTGACGGAAAAGCAAAGACAATCAGATAACAGCAACACCGATTAGGCCGTATAAGAGCATACATTTAAAATGAAGAGAAAATGGACTGTATTTAATAACAAGCAGGCAGCAGAGAAAGATAGTTTATTGATGGGATCAGGGGATATACAGGAATCTGTATAATGATTGGTAGGGGTGTGTGACACTGTAACGCTATTTTTTTTATTATACTTTTACTATAATGTTTTATGTTGCTATTTTGGCAGTAATGAAATGGCTAAAGCACAATTAGAGGGGCAGTCTCTTTAATGAAATCAATGCTTTACGTAAAAAGTAAAATCCTTGAATTAACGCTTTCTGACATTAAGCCCGTTCTATGCTGTCCTACAAAAGGAGGCATTTAATGCCATTATTAGGGCATGGCACGCCCTACCTAACGATTGAGCCCTACCTCCAGCCAGCATACATGACTTCCACGGCGAGTAGGAGACGTGCCTGACAACAGGTGCAGTCCCCCTGCGGCCAGTCTAGGCGATCTGTCAGGTGATCTCGATCACATGACTTGGATCTGCTGGATTGCATGAAGATTGGCTGCAGGGAGACTGCTTGGGTTGCCAATTTATAGGTAATAATTATACCTAAATAATAAATAAGTACACTTAGAATATATATTTATTTATTTCATTATAAGTGTATTTATTTATAATTTATTTTATTAATTAAATATTGGAGACCTGCAGAAAGTCCAGAGAATTACATTTTCAAGCCCTATATTTGACCCTGTAACTATCCAAAACACCTTAATACCTGCAGATGGGGGTATTGTACTCGTGAGACATCGCTGAACACAAATATGAATGGTTTAGAGCAGTAAAATGTATAATGAAATTGATATCATCAGTTCAGGGCAGTTTTTGTGTGAAAAATGCAAAAGAACAAATTTAAACACTACCAACTGAAAGAGTGGGATAGAAAAAAACACTCACTCAAAAGTGAATGGGATTCAATCTCACTCTAGAAGATTACCTCCTAACAAAGAAAATGGTAATAACCTTTAGTAAACTAAAATTAAGCAAAGGAAATATATATAATAGGTATAAAGCTTACCCTGGATAGAAACACCATAGAAAGTTGTGTTAGTGAAAATTACATAAAGGTGAGGAATTAGAAATCTCTTAATCTCCTAAAAAAATGATATATATATTGTATGTGCACATACGTATAGAGTCCGCTAAAATAAATAGTAGTAAGGCCTCTAAAGAGGACCAAGTAAGACTATAGGGACATCCAATATGTGGACCAATATATAAGAGAAACGGAACATAAGTACAGACTGCTCCGTCCAAAAGATGAAAATTAAATAAACCAAGTCACGCAAAAACCGTAAAATCCGTAAGTGATATATATAGCTGGGATCGTGGCACCTAGCAATAGTAGAAATGCCGATATGGTACTGGAGTTAAACTGTGGTCAATAGTAATATATCCCCTAGTGTGAGATTAAAAGATACATAAAATCCACAGCGGTATATAACAGCAGTACCTTTAATGTTACGTTTACTTTAGCAGGTAATCTTCTAGAGTGAGATTGAATCCCACTCACTTTTGAGTGAGTGGTTTTTTCTATCCCACTCTTTCAGTTGGTAGTTATTTACTTGTTGTGGGGTTAAGCCCCAGTGTTACCTCTTGTAACCTACTTGGGTGTTCTGACGTTGGCTAGCCCAACATCACCACTCCTATCTCATAGAAATTTAAACACTAGCTTGGGTCTGGGTTTGTGACTAATTGGCTATATAAAAGACTGGACATAACCCATTTTTTAATACCCTAGGTTGTCTACTTTTGCAAATAGTATGCCATTATGAGGGTAATGATTATTCCTGGGATGTCATATAGTCTCAGAGGCAATATTGGCCCTCCAAACCAATCTGGGACGTTTCAATGTGCAAAAAGTAAAGTAGGCAAGATCTTTTTATGATCCTGTAACTTTCCAAATCCCCATGAAAATAATTGTATTATGGCACCCACAGTTCAAATACCATGCAGAACTTGGAAAACAACATTTCTTAATTTCTTATGCTTGTTTTTTTGTTTTGTTTTTTTGTTTCTGTTTTGTTTTTTTCATTTTATTTTTCATTTAGATTTCATATATAAATATTTGATGTGAAATAAAAACCCTATTTTTCCTGACCAAAATGATATATAGTAAGTGTTGGTATACTTCATATAAAAGAGGTAAATTATGGTTGAACATACATATAGCTCAGATTCTAAGTTTTGGGTCAGAACTAATACAATTACCTCCGTTCTTAAAGGATCACTATGGTGTCAGGAAAACAAAGCTTACCTTACCTTATTCCTGCGCCGGGCTCCCTCTGCGCTGGTGACCTCTCCTACCCCATGGACGTCCGCTCCCCCGTCTGTCCGACATAATATGCCTCCAGCGTCGCAGATGCGCATCTAGTGGCTGTCCGGAAGACAGCCACTAGAGGCTGGCTTTAACCCCAAATGTAAACATAGCAGTTTCTCTGAAGGGTTAAAACCTGAGGGACCTGGCACCCAGACCACTTCTTTGAGCTGAAGTGGTCTGGGTGACTATAGTGTCCCTTTAAAAGCTTACCCTGTTGCTGTTTAGCTTTAATCTGTAACTTCACACTCCTAATCAAAACATATATTTCCCTGGTCCACCCTTTTCAACAGGGATAGGGTCCTAGAGAAAGGGCACATATAGATATTGATTGATTTATTAAACAAGGCCTCCATCCTTTCTAAATCCATAAAATGATTGTCATTATGTTAGGTAATATTAACATCAAAACCTCAAGTTGTATTTGCAAACTAACAGCAAGCTCGATATACCTCTCTTGGTTAATTAATTTACTTTTATCCTTACTAACCATAGATACAATAATGCACTAGTCACATCATGTTGGATTTGATTTTTAAGTGTCCAAATTTGCAATGACTGTTTTGTGGATTCAACAGAAAATGCCAGAGAGAGAATAGTGGACGCTGAAAGTAAAGCTATTTAAAAAGCTAAAAGTCAAATTTTGTTTAAAAATATTTTGTGGTGAGATGCATATCCTGGAATGCTCAATATATCACATAGTAACAGGCTTTGTATTGCTATATCTTTGCCTTTTAGAAATAATTGATGCTGAGTTAAGGAGACCCACAGCTTACTCACATATCAGATTAAACACCATACATTGCATCACAGTCGTGGGATAAGAGTTACACTAATATGCTTAGTCAAATATCTGATTAAACTGGCGGCTGATTAATCAAGTGCTGCACTAATCTATATCTCACTAAATTGCTTATACCTGTAGGAAGCCCTAGACAAATTACATTAAAACGATTAATACACAAAAGGTTAGTTTGGTAAATGTAAAGCACTTCCACGAGCATTATCTTACATTAGTAGGGCAGTGTTCAGACAGTCAGTAAGGTAGGGATTGCTAACATTTGGAATGGCATCTCTTTAAGTACAAATGGTTCTCAGAGCATTATGGGAATTGTAGTCTACAACAGCACATCATGTACGTATATTCTAGTACTTGGAATGTAGAACAGAACATTATTTTATTTTCTATTTTATTTATTTTTTATTTGGTACCCCTGTTTTTATTTATTTATTTTGTAAAACCAATGTGTTACTTTGATTTTTTTCCTTTGTTCTTTCACCACTTTATTGTCTTTAGGAGAGCTTTCTTTTCTTTTTTTCTTTTAGGTTCTAATTATAACACTTTCTGTAAATTCTCTCAGCAAGATATTTCCTTATCCACAGGAAAAGAAAACACAAAACAAATTCTTGTTTATTTATAGATTTGTTTTTAACCCAAGCGTAACATGTGCTGTAGGAATAGATCGAATGTGAATTGCACTGACTGTTTCCTCAATCACATATAGTCCAATGATACGCATTCACATTAATCACACTATCTGTCCAATGATACGCATTCACATTAATCACACTATCTGTTGTTGTGTTGTATGTCTTGAACTGTTATCTACAATGAAAAATTGACAAGTATACCCCCCAGTCTACCCCCCATCCCTGTCCACCCCATAGGGGGGTACTAATTTTATCAGTTGACGTTATCAACTGTGTTATACAACGGAGCTTTGTGATTCGAAGAAACTTGTCTGTTTGTTTTTTTTAATTTTGTTTTTGTTTGCTTTATTATATAAAAAATGCAAAAAAACAAACATTTTAAAGTAGTTTTTATTTGCCACAAACTGCTAAATTAATGGTCTTCTGGCTTGCCAAGAATTTGCTCACTGATGCATTCTGTATTATACATTGTTTTACATATTCTAAACCTTTGCTTTATTTAAACAGAATAGTATTTGATGCAGGATGATTATCCTAATCCAGGGTTTGTTAACTCTAACTTGCTATGGTAACAAAAAAATGGGACAAAATATCTCCTTTGATGGGCCTCCATAGTCTGTAAGGGAGTGAGCTTTCTCTGCGTCCCAATGTAGCAGAGATAGCGTCTGGTTTCTCCTGCGCAGAATTCTGACTCTCTGCGCTGGGAAAATGTGATGCATATCTTTACCCAGAGTCACATACCTGTGGGCACAGAATTCTCAAGTGCCCCATATCCCCCCGCCCACTCTTCTCCCCTTCCCCCCCTATAAAAGAATTTAGACTTTGTAGACCTATACAGAGCCTATCTCCTTTTGAGCAAACGTTTTGACATTTTGACGTCAAAACTAAAGCCATGTTCTGCATTTATTCAGATTTCTAAAATACTTGTTTAGTTAAGTGCGATTTATCTGTACTGAAGCACCTTTAACTCTTTTGACACTTGCTCGCTGCAAAACATTTGATAAACAGCAGGGAGGCTCCATCAGTAGAATAATTAAAATAGTAAAACATAGCATTAACTTGCTTTACATGCACTTTGCCTTCTGAGCTGTAGGTGGCAGCAGTAGCTCTGATTAGCAGCTCCAGTCCCATAACCCAGGTATGAAAACACAGTTTTTAAAAACAGGCCATAAATAAAGGAAGCACTACATACTATGTTGGCCCGTGGGCACATATGCAAAACAGGAAACACTGTTAAAAAATTTTTTTTTTTAAATTGTTTCCTGACTTACCAAGACGGGTACAGTTACACAAATATTGCTAGATTGTAAACTTGCAAAGGTTATTTCTGCTAATTGCAAGATGCTCTTTCCTGTGATACCCCTTACAGTGACAAAAATGCAAGAAAAAAGGAAGTACCCATGTAAACATTGGCTAGGCATTAAATATTGTTTTTGTGGAAAATGATATCCACTAATAATGTAATACTATAGCTTAAGGAAGACAAGCCTATTACTACTTGTTTAAATTAAGCTTCTCCTCCAGAATTAAGTAAAAAGGCGAGTTTTACTAACCTTAACACCCTCGCCGTGCTGCTCTTGCTGCCCTGACTACCTCGCTGAGATCATCAAGATTGATGATCTCTGCCAATCCATTGTTTTCCTATAGGGAAGCATTGGGAGGCTAAAGCGCATGAATGGGAAAAATGTCCCACTGCGCCAATCAAATGCTGTCAATTAGAGTAATTTGATGTATAAACTATCTCGACTCAGTTATTGTAGCGAAAGGGGCAGGAAGATAGCCACTAGAGGCATGTTGGTTCTACAAGCAAAACATTCTTGCAAAAGGCCAATGTTTTCAATTGCAAGGTTAAAAAAAACAGGGACATGGCAACCAAATCACTTCATTGGGAGAGTCTGGGTGCCGTTACTGTCCTTCTAAAATGTTAAACAAGCATAAAATATATGCAATATTTACCATAAAAATATGGATCAAATCGCTCACGTCTTGGTATCATTTCATATTCCTTTGATGTTTTATTTGTTTGGAGCAGGGCTAAACATTTGCTGGAAAAACCTCCCAGTGTAAATGATGTAATATTTTTCACAATATTCTTCTGTGTCATTTTCAGATTGACTTCCTCTTTCTTCTCTCATATTAGCAAAGATATATTATTTGTATGTATTTGACTTTTCATAACCACATGCACCAAGCCACAAAAGGAAATTTAACACAGACTGAGCAAATTGACAATGTAGGAACTATTTCATAATTAAGTCAGCCATTAAACTTTAATAATGAAATTCATGCCAATCCCATGTTTCTGGACTTATAGCTTGCCATTGACAAAACTTTTATCAACCAGATAAGATTGAAACTGTTGCTTATACTGATAGCAGCAGCAGCACCACCAAAGCTGATACTAGCTTACTGACAGCTCCATTAACAGGTTCGATAACAGAGTTTTAACCATGATCATGTTTTCATTGCTTCCAGTAACAAAATACCACCTGTCTTATTTCTATCTTGTTTAAGTGCAGATTAAGAGTTCTATTTGGCATTTCACAAACATGGACAAATGTGATCTACATGCTATTGTTTGTTTTTCCAAAAAAAGATCGGACCGTGTATATGATTGTATAATTATGGGCATAGATACTAATGAATCGGAGAAAAGGTTTTTCAATTTTGTAGACAGAAGTGTAAACATTGCATAAACGTCTTTTTGTTTAACTCCCATAGAACGTATTGATTTTATTACTAAATTTGTTTTATCACTTATTCTTTAACTACACATATTGCGTTATTTTTCAATGTGATATGTATACAAACAGAAGAAATAATAAAATGAGATAACTAAACTTTACTGTTCTTCTGTTTAAATGCTTGATCGCGTGTATTTTTGAAATCAAGAATGGCTATAGCATTAAGATTTCATTGTACGTAAAGTATAAACATTTCAATTTAACGTTTTGATCTGGCTGTCCTGCTTACCTGTGTTTTGTCTTTCATTGTAGGAAGCAGATAGTGGAGAGGAAGAGTGCCGGTCTCAGCCCAGAAGGTAAGAACATGAATAAAACCATGGAATAAGGGATGTCTGCCTCCCCATTTAAACAAGTACTACCTCTATTGCACAGGGATTAGCATTGCATTAATCATATTGTGGAAACCTACCAAACAAATCCAGCTACAGTCTCCTACTCATTGTCAGATTGTCCAGTAAGCTGAATCGGTATCAAATCTGCCCCTTTTCACAAAATTGTTTCTTAAATGACCATTAAAGTCACCCAGACCACTTGGTTGAAATGAAGTGTTCTGGGTGCCATGTGTCTCCCCATTTTAATCCCGTAAGTGAAAACACTGCTGTTCTACAATGTGTATATTGCAGGATTAAAAACCCCTTTAATGTCTGTCAGCCACTGTACAGGTACTTACCCTGTGCCAGGTCTATGCCTGACAGTATTGACAGAAATGTGTCTCAAAATTGTCACACTGTATTTTCTAAACTTTGTATCAAAAACCGAACATACCTTCTTACATCTTTACATACATGTTATTTAATAGGTCTCCTCAAAGTTCATTGATGAATATTTTAGTTATACATTTTATGCATTAATTTCCCACTAGACATGTAAATGGGCATTATGCTGTTCTGCACATGTGCAGAGCTCCAGATCTTAGAAATAGAGGCCCTTTCAGAGGTTGTTTGGTTAGATGTCTTACACAGCCAATAACAAGGAGCTCTCAGACCCCACAAAATTACCCATAAGACACCTGAATGGCATAATGCTCATTTCATATTGCTGGCTGGCATATGAAATGTTATAATAAAAGGGCTCAACATGTTTACTCTTTCACTAGCCATTGGGGATTGGAAATGTAGCCCTGGTGAGTGTTCCTTCGCATTTCTCCAATGTCTGAAGATTCTCAATGCTTTTAAAGGCAGTAGCTTATTATAATAGTAGCTGCATATCTTATGCCTATAGCCATTAGGAGTGGACCCCAACCTGGGTATTGGGTAGTTGTGTGTGTTTAGAAAATAGAAATAGCTGTGGACCCTTAATTCCCACCCTATTTAACTCTTTCCCCTTATCAACGCTTATTATAGCAGCGCCTGGAGGAAAATCTTTTTATTCATTGATTTTTGTTCCTGGAATTACGTAGGGGCTGTATGATTGTGACCAGCACTGTAAGGGTAAAGTAACATAACTGCACATGCTGCTTTGTCCGTTCCCACAGCCGCAGTGCAGGTGGAGGTTTAATAATAGCAGGACTTCATAACAAGACTAGAAAGGTTCTGTATAAGTTGTCTTTTACTGGTATTCTTTTTATGGAGTGTCAAACTGTACGAACAATATTCAGCATTTATTGAAAGCCCCTGTAGTTAAATGTTACATTCCTGTCATCCATTTGTAATTTGTGCTCTAATCCACATCCTTGGTCTTCATTCTATGTAGGTCAGTAAATGGTTAACAGGAAACAGGAATACTTACTCATTGCAAAATGTGCGAATCTCACAGTTTAGCCGGCATCCTGTCTGATTACACAGTCTTTTGCTATATTCTATATTTTGCTGAGAGCTGATAACCAGTAATCCTTCATGTCCTGCAGCTGTCGCAGTCTTCTCCGTGTTATCCTTATTGACCCCATTGTAAATGTTTATTATTCAAAATGTATGTATCTGCACCATTAAGAGTTCTTCTGACGTCTTCAAATGGTTTGCATCTTCATCAGAACCTTTTTAAAAACCTTTTGCAAACGCATTCTATTGCCAGTTTATTTATTTTAATTTTTTAACATGTAAGCAGGCATTTATAATGCTTAACCACTTAAGTGCTAGCAGGTGACCAATTGGTAAATCGGCTATTCCATAGTGGTACTTGCGTTTTAGTCTGAACTAAATGATGTCACAACAATATGCCTTATACTATTGAAGAATGATCAGAATGGAACTGAAACATGGGAAAAAATATTTATGCTAGTGTAATCTGTACAGCATAAACAAACTACCTGTGTGTGGTATGTATGTATGTTTAAAAAGAAGTACATTTTATATAATAAATATGCATGCACACTGTCCTGAAGTTTGGGAAAGCATATTCTCCCCTTAACCCAATATCCGTTGTGCTGCTTATAGAGCCAGCAAATTCCCTTGGCTGATTTCCGCCTGACACCCTGTGTTCCTTTTGGATTGGACTTCCAGTGAGAGGTGGAGAGTCTCACTGCAAATAACCTTTAGCAACATCTTACTTGTATTGTCTGCCTCTGATCTGCCTGCTTGGCTGACATCGTCAGAAGTTGTGTACTGAGCCAATTACAATGCTTTCCCATAGGTTTGGCTGATATTGTCAAGGAGGCAGATCAGGGGCAGAGCCAGCACAAGCCAAACACAGCCTTGACCCCAGCCTTGAATCAATGCATCTCTATTAGGAAAGTTCAGTGTCTCCATACAGAGTGTGGAGATACTGAATGGCACAGCACTGCCCCAGGAAACACCTCTATCAGCCATCCGAGGAGTGGCCAGTGAAGTTCTCACTAGGCTGTAATGTAAACACTGTATTTTCTCTGAAAAGACAATGTTTACTGTAAAAAGGGAATGATTAAACTCACCAGAACAAATAAAATAAGATGTAGTTGTTCTGTTTACTATAGTGTCCCTTTAATAAAAATAAAAATTAAAATAATAAATGAACAAAAATAAATACATGTATGTAAGTATATATTTTGAAATGCTTATCTGCTTTTTAATTCTCATGTTATTTGCAGTGTGTGTGGGTTTTTTTTGTTTTTTGTTTTTTTTTGTCATTCTCCTCCCCTACCCGCCCTTAATTTCGATACAATAAGTGGTTTTCAGTTTAAAGCTTATTGTACCTTTTAATTGTTCACTTTAATTATTTGCTCTGAGAAACTACTGATAAGAGAATTACCATGATTTAAGAGTGCTCTGGAAAATGCTGATTCAGTTTGTGTGGTTATCAGACATGGGAGTGGTTTATCTCGTCTAGTTAATATTTCCCCTTTTGCTGTCTGGGTAATACCAATGTCCACGTGATTTGGTTTTCGTACAGTCTGCCCCGGACCACAGGCCGCTTTCTACAGTTTCCTGCTTTGTTGCACAAGATTATATTCTCTGTGTTCCAAGCAGAGATGGCCTGTTGGGGAGATATATTTTTGTACAAGGTGATCAAGATGCTTCTCAGAAATGCACAGTTTCCTCTTTGTACTAAATGTTCTTATATTGTAATTAAAAGGAAACACCCAAAGCCAGTCTAAGAAAAATAGATCAAGAAAACAACATACTCATGGAAATAACATGATTTTGGAGCACACTATCACACGTACCAAATGTTCTCATACACATGATCAATTAGTAGGCTTTTCACCTATACACCAGTGGTGGGCCACCTACAATGCTTTATCTTATTGTGGACTCGGAAATAGCCCTTTGGCCACTGGCTGGACACTTCATTTTGTTTATCTATGCTTTGACGTTAGGGCAGCATAAACCATTGTTTAGACTTGTGCTGAGCTTCAGTTTGCATCATGTAGCACACAAGGACCTATTTACATTATTTTTGCTCTGTTGCTGGTTTTCACACTGCAGAGAAACTAATTTTTCTTCCAAGGCTCCAACATATGCCTCTCTGCGGAGATACTTATTAAGTCTAATTTCATGGCTCCTCTATTGTAGCTATGGAGATAGGGGACTAGGAAATAAGCAGCTGGAGAGACGGCCGTAATGCACTCCAGTAGACATCCTAGGTTCACCCCTTGCTGGTGGCCTGTTAAAGAAATGCAAGGTAACATTGTAGTTGTACACATAATGTGTCAGTGGGAACAGAACATTGTGTATACCATGTGTAAACACATGACCTACTCTTCCCACTCAAGAATCAATGTATTCCAGTGGCAACAAATGTAATCAAGTTGTCAGTGAATATTAAAAATATTTGTTCAACAAAAACTATATGTATTTTTTTTTTTTTGTAAATATATTTTTATTGGCATATTTCATGCACACAAAGAAAAAGGCATAGCATTGAGACTCGCAGGTCTCCGTTGTTGTCTTACGGTGTGTTCACATAGCAAATGCCAGCACATTGAGACTCGCAGGTCTCCATTAGTTTAACCATGTATATATAACTGTGAAAAATGACAAACATAACACGCATATCCTCTACACTCTTTCTTATATATTTTGTACAGTTGCATGTCCTGTTGGGCTCGTATGCCCGCGATTGCGTCAGTTTCATAAGTCCCTTATGGATGTTGCGTGTGTGTGTATGTCTCAGTTGCTCGTGCCTGTTTGTGAGAGTGTCGCGGGACAGCCCGGGCCCTGCGATCCGCCCCCCCCTCCCCTCTTTGGGGTGCCCTATTTAGTTGGGGTGGTCTCCTCGTCTATGTGACAGGGCCTCTCTTGTCTTTTTGTGTGTTTGTCGGGCCTTCCAGTGTCGGTGAGCACCCGTTGCCGGAGGTAGACCTGCCCCTGTATGGCTGTCTTCCCCTCTCCTCTTTGGGTTTGTAGCCTCCTGCAGCTAACTATGTGATGGTAGTTGTGTCATGTCACTAAATTCGGGGTCTGTTGTCTTCAGGATCCAATGTGTCCAAGTGTTAAGGTACACTTGGAATGTATCGTGGGCTTTGTGATGTAGTTCCTCTAGGGATCTCAGTTCTTCCATTTGCGTAAACCAAACTCTCACGGGGGGGGTGACCTGTGTTTTCCAATACTGTGGTATGATCATTTTGGCCGTGTTCAGTATGCGGATAGTGAGTGACCTCTTATAAGCTGTTCGAGGGGTTTTAGTGTGGTGTAAGAGCATGACTGCTGGGTCGAATGGGACTGGGTCGTCTGTAAACCTTGCCAATATTTTGTGGATCTCAGACCAGAATGGGGCTATCTGTTTGCATGCCCACCAGATGTGTAAGAGTGTGCCTCTGCCCTCCCCACATCTCCAGCACTGTGGGGGGTGGGATGGAATTCGGGCATGTAGTGACTCAGGAGTGTGGTACCAGTGTGTCAGTAGTTTATATGCCGTTTCCTGTGTCTTGCTGTAGCTAGAGCAGTGATGCGTTAAATAGCAAATTTTCTCCCATTCCACTTTGTCAAAGGTCTGGCCCAGTGCCTCCTCCCATTTCCCCATGAACCGTGGTTGGGCAATTGGTGTGAGTGTGATTAGTAGGGTGTATAGTGCCGATACCCCATGTGCTAGTGGGTTGGGTTCCAAGCATAAATT
Organism: Pelobates cultripes; assembly: GCA_933207985.1. Lineage (NCBI taxonomy): Eukaryota > Metazoa > Chordata > Amphibia > Anura > Pelobatidae > Pelobates > Pelobates cultripes. The sequence goes on from OW240912.1 coordinate 72,884,425, forward strand.
CTCGAAGGGCGTGGTGGCCCTATGTAGTGCCGGTCCCTGCGGGAGGGATGTAATGTAACTCCGAATCTGTTTGTATTTGAGGCGTGTTAGGAAAGTGTGTTCTTCGTTCCCCCTCAGATCCTTGAGTGTCTTTATGCCGTCAGTGGTTTGTATGTGTCTGAGTCTGGGTAGCGGGTCCTGTATTAAGTCTTTAAATGCGTTCGAATCCATCCCCGGCATGAACTCAGAGTTGTGTGTCAGGGGAATTAATGGTGTCGGGTATGATGTTAGGCCATGTCTCCCTTTGGAGCGGTGCCATTCCCTTAAGGTTGCCCTCGTGTAGGGGGACTGAGACCCTTCCCCCGTCTGGGCCCTGGGTGGCAGCCACGGTAGGACTGCCACCGGGACGCCCGCCTCGTGTTCCTCCACTTGCTTCCACTGTTTTTGTGTTCTCGTTTTGGTCCATTCCATGATTCTCATGAGATGGCATGCTCTATAGTATAGGTTGAAGTCTGGCAGTGCCAGTCCCCCCCTGTCTTTTGGTTGTGTGAGTAGTGTGTGGCGCAGCCTGGGCCGTTTCCCGTTCCAGACATATTTGATGAGGGCTGAGCGTAATGTGGTGAAGAACGCTCTGGGGACCGTTATGGGTATAGTTTGGAACAGGTAGAGAAGGCGTGGTAGAAAGTTCATCTTCACTACTTGTATCCTGCCTAGCCAGGAAATATGTGGATATGCCCACTCCTGCATCTCCAAGTGCATCTTCTCATGCATTACTGTGAAGTTTTCCTTATATAGATCCCCTTCCCGTTTTGTGAGCCAGATGCCTAGATATTTAATTTTATGTGTTGCCCATTGGAAGGAGTAGTGTTGGCGCAGGGGTTCCGCTCTGCGTTCTGGGATGTTAATGTTGAGTATAAATGATTTGGAGAGGTTTATTTTAAAATTGGAGAGTCTGCCGAATTCCTGGAATGCCTTCAAGATATTGGGGAGAGAAATTTCTGGGTTGGTTACGTAGAACAACAAGTCATCAGCATATGCTGCTGTTTTGTGGTGTGTCGTTCCCGTCTGCAGCCCCGTGATGTCCGTGTTGTTCCTGATGGCCACCAGCAGGGGCTCCAGAGCTAGGACGAAGAGGATCGGGGACAAGGGGCAGCCCTGGCGTGTGCCGTTCCGTATGTCGAACGGCCCCGTCAGGGCTCCATTAACTACCACCTGCGCGGAAGGTTGCTGGTATAGAGCCTCTATCCATCCCCTGACACCTGGGCCCAGCCCGAGGTGGGTCAGAGTCTGGAAGAGATATCTCCACCCCACCCTGTCGAAGGCCTTCTCCGCATCCGTGGATAGCAGGAGAAGGCCTTCCCTGGCCCTCCTTTTCCCGTGTATCAGTGTGAGGGTGCGTATTGTGTTGTCACGTGCTTCCCTCCCCATCACAAATCCCACCTGGTCAGGGTGCACCAGGTTGGGCACATGTATCTGCAGTCTGGTCGCCAGGATTTTGGCTAATAGTTTTAAGTCATTATTTATGAGAGAGATGGGGTGGTAACTTCCGCATTGTTCCCTATCCCTGCCCTCCTTAGGGAGTACTGTGATGTGTGCTGCCTGAGATTGCCTAGGGAAGTGGTGTCCCTCTTTGATAGCGTTGAATGTCAGTGTGAGTGGGGTGTAGAGGATGTCTGCATACGCCTTGTAGTAACAGAGCGGCAGGCCGTCTGGGCCCGGGCTTCTGCCGGGTTTTGTTTGTTTCACGGCTGCTGCTAGTTCCTCTTGTGTTATTTCCCCGTCTAGGGACTCAGCCGTGTCCCTGTCTAGGGTGGGCATCGAGTGTGCGGTCAGATATTCTGCGATGGAGTCTGTTAGGCGTGAGTCCGCCCGGTGGTCCTGTGGCCCTGGGAGAGCGTATAGATTTTCATAGTACGCCCGTATGACTTCCTGTATCTTCCGGGGTAGTCTGTGTAGTGTATTTGTGCTGTCTCTAATCCTGTCAATGTAGGTCTGTTGCCTACGTTTGGTCAGCATGCGCGCCAGCAGCCTGCCGCTCTTATTGCCGTGTAAGGCAAAAAACGCCTTGTGTCGTAGCGCGTCTCGGTGGTACCTTGACTGGAGTATTTTAGTGAGTTCCCTGCGCAATGTGAGCAGTTGTCCCTGCAGTTCAGGTGTCTGTTTATTTTTGTTAAGTGTGTCTAGCTCCCTTATTTTCGTCAGTGTGTTGTTCATGGCCGCTTCCCTCTGTTTTTTCATGGTGGCGCTCTTTTGGAGGAAATGACCTCTGATCACGCTCTTATGTGCCTCCCACATGATGGTTGGGGAGGTGTGGTCTGGTGTGTTTATGGCGAAGTATTCTCGGAGGATTGCTCCGATGTCATTTTTAACCTCCGGTACTGAGAGGAGGTATTCGTTTAAGCGCCACTTCGCCACTTTTGGTCTGTAGAGTGGGGACATTAGCTTGAGGGTTACGGGGGCGTGGTCTGACCATGTTGCAGTGCCATGTTCCACCTGTGTGACTAGTGGCAGGTGATGATGTGTGAGTAGAAAGTAGTCAATTCTGGTATATGTGTTGTGTGGATGTGAGAAGTACGTATAGTCCCTCTCATCCGGGTGGTGGGCTCTCCAGCTATCTACCAGTTTGTATTTGGATATGAGAGTTTTGAGTGCGGTCAAGTGTTGTGTTGGGATATGTGATCTGCCTGTGGATGAGTCCCATTTCGGGTCCAATGCTAAATTAAGGTCCCCTCCTACCACCAGGATTCCCTCCGCGAACTCCTGTACCCTGCGAAGGATTCCTGACATGAATCTATAGTGTCGTTGGTTGGGAGCATATATATTGGCAAATGTATACATTTGTCCCGCTATCGTGCCTTTGACAAGGACGTATCTGCCTTCCCGGTCAGTCTGTAGTCCCTGCTCCTGGAAGGGTGTTCCCCTATGAATTAGTATCGCCGTTCCCCGTGCCTTCCCCCCCTGGTAATCGCTATAGTATCCTATGGGATAGTGATGGTTTTGTAACTTCGGCCTTGCCCCTTCCCTAAAGTGTGTCTCTTGGATATATACAATGGAGGCCCCTGTAGTGTGAAATTCTTTGAGGGCTGCCGACCGTTTTTCAGGTTTGTTTAGACCCCTTGCGTTTATGGTGACTATAGTGAGGTTAGCTGGTATTAGTGACATATTTTGAGGGGTGTCTGCAGGTCCCGGACCCGAGCCGTCCCGCGATTGGGGTTTTTGGTCTGGTGTTAGTGTGTATACGGAAGTGTCCGTGTGTATCCGCCGCGCGTGCAGCGTTAAGGTATCAGCGTCTGGGCAGCCGAATAGGCTGCTCTTAACTTTGGCGCTCAACCCTTATGGGGGTGGAGGGAATACCCAGGCCCTTGGTCTGGTCTATTCGTGTGTGAGTGACTTACGTCTGATGTCTCGCCCTGTGTGGCTCCGCTTGCGAATGTGCATTGAGTGTGCAACTTCGCCTAGAACATGTGTGACATCTTTACTGCTGTGGAAACTTGGTTGGTGCAACCGTGTTTTCAACTGTAAACCAACTTCCCAGTGGAAGAGAGAAACATCCCCCCCCCCCCAAACCTATATACATGAGCAAGCGAACCCGGTTGGTTATCCCGTGCCTCATGGCCTGGTTGCCTTACTGCCATCCCCCCTGGTGCTGGGTGGGAAGCAGCCGACCGGCCATCCCCCTGGAGTGCTTGGAGCCCTATGTGGCTTCCCTCCCAGGACCTACTCACTTCGCCTCCCTACCCGGGGTGTCATCCCGGTGTTTGTGTTTGTGTGTGGTTGTCTTGTCCCCCTAATACCCGGTCCCTTCCTGCGCCTGTGTTCTCTGTCTCCTCCTCCTCTTGGACGTCTGGGCGAGACGAATCTCCGTGCCCCCACCTGCTCCAAGTGTGGTCATCACAGGTTCATCCAGGGGAGCACGGAGGTCCGTGTCGACCGTCCTCCATCCATCCACAAGTACCCCTCCCCCGCAGTTGCTCTGAACCTCCCAAGTTGCTTTGATTCTCCCCCCCCCTCCCCCCCCCGATCAACATTTGAATGTCCTGATAGGTGAGCTTTGGTATGGTTAGTCCCTTGGGCCGGGTAAACCCCGGGGTAATATACTTGCGTTTACTCCGTGTGCTTATGCTAATGTTAGTCCTCTCTTTCCTGGAACGGGCTCCCCAAAATGTTCTTTAATGGGGCTCTTGGGGGCTTGGTTGGGGGTGCCGCATTTCCTGCCCTCTGTTCAGAGTCCTCTCGGGCCCATCGCCTGTTTGCGGGTGGTCCGCGGGAGCTGGGTGTCCGCAGTGCCAGTCTCCGGTCCAAGTGCCGGTGTATATAGAGCCAGAGGATCTGGCCACTGCAGTGAAGCTGGTGTGATGTGCAGCTCCCTCCCGAGGGCGGTCATGTCAGCTTCTGTCTTCACTAGAAAGGAGCTTTTGTGTGTGTGGACCAGCAGCCCTGTCGGGAAGCACCAACGGTATTTTACTCTGTTCGTCTGTAGCTGTCTGGTGAACGGGCGCAGTGCCCTACGGTATGCCAGGGTGGCGGGGGAGAGGTCCGGGTACAATTGGATCTCTGCTGACCCCAGGTACACCCTACCTTCCTCTCTGGCCTTCCTCAGGATATCTTCCTTCTGCTGGAAATTTGCCAAGCAGCATATGGCATCTCTTGGTTGGCTTCCCGGGGGGCCTTTCGGTCTGAGGGCTCGGTGCGGTCTCACCATCTCCAGGGGTTCCCGTGGTGCGCGGCCCAGCAGCTGATTGAAGACTGTTTGTAAGGTAACTTGGATTGGGGTATCGTCGTCTGCTTCCTCTGGGATCCCCCGGATCCTGATGTTCTGCCTCCTCCCCCTGTTATCGAGGTCCTCTAGGTGTTGTGCCATTTGCTGCATCTGCTGGGTGGCCCGCCTCAGGATCCCGGTGTTCGCGGTCTGAGCCGCTTGCACGTGGTCGTGATTTGCCTCCAGTTGGGAGATCCTCTGGCTTAGGCCGCAGCATTCTTCCCGCATGGCTTGGAGTTCTTCCGTGATGGAGGCGCGGAGGCTGTTGTTTGCCTCCAGCAGGTCAGTTTTAGTGGGCAGATTTCGCAGTATGTGCATTAAATCCGGGTGGGAGTTGGTGGGGTATAGTATAGGCGTCTCGGCCAGGGACTCTTCCCCACACAGTGAAGGCGACGCTCTCCCTCCCGAGGCCATCGACTCTTCTGAGGCCTGTGTCTCCCTGTCCGCCGGCGTCGCTAGGAAGCGCCTCATGGATGGAGTTGCGCTCCCCCTCGGGGTGTTTGTTGGTTTTGGGGCTTGTGATGCCCGTTGTGATTTGCCCATTTTCGGGGCAATTAGGTGCACTAGGCGGTGGGGTGCTTGGAGCCTTACAGGGAGCTCAGACTTCACGCTGCCATCTTCCTCGGCTTCCAAGCCACGCCCCCTATATGTATTTTTTTACATTTCTTCTATCCAAGAGCAACTCACTGAATATAGCTATACAATTATAGTCTATATAATTAGCTTTCCAATGGAGAGTAAGTTAGGGCTTTGTTATGGCATTGTTTCCACTAACATTAAGGGAAAATTCTCCGTGACTTATTTACTGTCATCATGTCAAATATTTACCGATTTGAGTCAAGGCTTTATGGTGACTGCAGTTTTTCCCCCCATTGTGTTTATTTAGTGCATACATTTTAATCTTGAGCATTTCATTTCCTCTTTCTCTTTTTAAAAATAGTCCTATAGCAAAGTATTTCTTCACACCGCGATCTTGGCACTAGATGTATATTGTTCATTGTCAGGAATAACAAAAATAAAAAAGGGGGGGGGGGGAGTACAATTAGTCAAATAGAACTTGAACATTTCTGCTATGCTCTGGCCATCAAAAAGGTAATAAAAGTAAGAAACATTGAATATTCTATTGTTTAAGCCGAAGCGCATTTACTGCAGTGCAGAGAGCCTGATGAACTGTTGCCACATCACCTGTAACTCTGTACTTCAAATTGCACTTTACACTGACAAGGTAAGCCTTCAAGGCTCAAGTTTTGAGCCCGGCCTTCAGTAGCAAACATAGCATCCCAAATGTGCGTTATTCTAGGAGTATCCACACCATGGCAGCGTATGTGACAGATGCGAGCACATTCATGTTAACAGGAATGATACTGGTCCATAGAAAGACACCACAGACTATATATAGTTCCTCTCACTTATTCAAATTGTGTTTTCTTCTCTCTAACAAATTATATTGACTTGTCTGGATTTGATATCTTGTCCCAGCTGTCACTCCAGTTATCCTGCCTTCTGTTATCCCCGACTGCCTGTTATCTTGTGCATCGGACCTCTCTGCTTGCAGAATTTGACTTGTTCGTTGACTATTCTACACCTTGCAGTTCTTACAATAACACCTTTTTGTAGGCACTCTAAGAGATGGTGATACAGACCTTATTCAGCCACTCAAAGGGCTGGTAATAAGGACTTTTTCCCTATACATTTTTGTTAGTGATATACTTGGACTCAAACTTGTGTTGGGTGTGTTGAGCTGCTGTAACAACTTGTCCTTTTATTTAGGGACATGGTAATGGGTCTAAAAATAATCATGTTAATCTAACTTACTGGGAAATTAAAACAGGTTTCACATGCTTTCTATATTTTTAATATCAGATTACCGAATCAACCTCTTGATGGTTGGGGTGTTGATTAAATGTAATGGATGATACCTCGTGAGAGACAAAAAAAATCTCAAAGAACAAATAAACCACAAGTTCAGTATTAAGAAGATATAATTGGCAATCAACATGCATATCATAATTACAGGGGGGCACAGTCTGGCTGTCAAGGAGGCCTAACTTGCTACTTTGTAATTACTCAGTATTCTGTTTTGGAACTCCCTTCAGATATTTAGGGCGGACTAACAAGACCTGGTCCTGGTGGATTGTTTGGGGCACCCATTACTAGGAAGAGACTTTTCCAATCTTCTATGGCATGCCTTACAACTCTACTCTACAACACTGATGCGAAATAGTGCCATTATTCCACTTCCCCATCTACCTAAACATATCGAGGCACATACATACCCGTGGGGTTTCAGTATAATTATGTTGCTAATCTGAGAGATACAGATTTTTATGTTGATATACCCTCTTCGTATGCTGACTTGGCCTGTTAACGTTGGTGTACACATGCTTTTTATAACACATACAGAGCAGAATAATGAACTACTTGAATGAGTCACCTCCCTGTCCATGGACTCGGTCTCACCAAGCAAAATCATGGGGAAACTGAATCTTCAAATTTGAGTTTCCAGTTCTTCAATCCGTTCACCATCAGCAAACAAAATACCCCTCTAGACAGACTCTTCACAAAGATCCCAAGACTCTTGCAGTGACAGTGAGCGATAACACACTTGTTTCGATGAGTGATCCATGCACAGAAGGCCCAACATGCTTTGATCAACGCTGGCACCCCCGGTGCACCTTGAGTACAGGCTGCACTAGTCCTAAACAGGGTGGATAAAATGGATGATTCTTTTTAATTTTATTTTATTTTTTTTAAATCTGTGGGCGCCAGGAGAACTCCTGCTGTTGTTACCCTTACAGAACACTGTAGTGGTGAGGGTGCTTATAGTGTTAAAAGTATAAATAAAAACAAAATAATAATTGCACATTCAAATACCTCTTAATGGCACCAAGTCTAATTGAAGTGGATATGGTATCAGTGTTCCCCTAGCCCCATCCCAACATTTCAGTATTAAACCATGTAGGATCTTTTCACCCTAAGTGAGGGTCTCTGACTCCTGACTGCTGCTCCGGCTAATGCTTCTGCATCAGTCTTAGCATTTGATGTGCAGCAATGATAGACATTTAATTGATACTCTGTCTATCACGGTCAGCCATCGTTGGCATGAATTGGTATGACTAATATGGAATAGTGCTCTCATTAGCCATAACGTCCAATGGAGGATGTGATGCCATGTGTGGTCCTTCATTCAATGCCAACCTGATCAAAATGGTTTAACACTGGGACAGCACCTACGACTCAAAGTATCAAACCACTTGAATTACATGAAGTGGTTGTGGTGTCCTTTTAATTGTGACCATGTAAACCACTAAATTCCTTACATACATTTTAAAAACATCACTATTTTGTTCAGTGAAATTGATTTCTGCTTTCAGTGAGTTAATTATTGTAGTCCACATTGCCATTCAACATCACCTGAGCCTAATGCAGAACAAGATCTGAGATAACAGGTGACATTAGATGTGTAATGCCCACAAAGAAAAGAACACTTTAACAAAACCTATCTTATTTATAGTTGAATCAAAATGAACACAAGTAGTTTTATTCATTAAAATTAAAATCTGCATTGTAATGTATTAAAACCCAAATTGCACAATATAGGGTAAAAGTAAAACCATGATTATAATAGAGTTGGAAATGTTTTCCTAATCAGCACTTTGTCTTTGTTTTTCAGTACAATTCAGTGCTTAGTGACAACGCCCTAATGTACTTCGTTTTTTATGCTCATTTAACCAATACAAAATTTTGTATAAACTTGCTTGACTCTCTATAAAAACAAGGAAGCTACCACACTAAATGTCTCTAAACCATTTATTGTAGCGATTTCCTTATTGAAAAATAGAAGTGTCATGGTAGCTCTTCAGACATGTGTCCCAGCACAGTAAATGTGACCTCGTATTCTGTTTATTTCCCTTTTACACAGTGTACCAGAGTCCTATATCTGTCTCTTTCAAATTTAGGGTATTTGCTGCAAGGAAAATCATGGGAGAAGTATTTTTCTTTTGTTGTTTTTTTTTTTCTCCTCTCCAAAAACATGCAGTTTTCTGCTATTGATGCTCTGTGGGATTGACTTACATTTAAACAAAGTTCCCCTTTCACCTTATATGTAAAGCTCAGTGTAGTTTTTGGTTTTATTTTATTATTTGTATAAAGTACACATATATTTTTTTCACAGATTCTGTACACACTGTCTGAATTCTGTGTCTATGCATTGCCTTTACATTGCTGACTCTTCAATTATTTAAAGAAAAGTACCAAAACTGCTGCATTTTTATCAGACAGTGTAAAACATTGCAATTTCTTAAAAACAGCAATGTTTACATTTGTTTGGAAATCCCCCTAATGCAAAATGCATATCTATGTATTTTTAGCACACTCTTTCTTTAAAAGCACCACCTCTGAATCCTTGTTCACTCACTGTTCAACTTTATTTTAAAGTTCACAGTTCATTCTTTTTTTATTATTGTTATTATTATACCTACTTTCAGTATTCAGAGGATTGAATCAGGGAATAGATTGCTCCACTTATAGACCCATTATATCATCAAATACATTTTGTTGATTCAACAATGTTTCTATGTCGGTAGTTAGATAAGTGTCATATTTTACATCTTAATAGTTATAACTCATATAATTTTGCAAATAAAAGGTTCCCCTGCCTGCTCTTCCAATATTGCATGAGAGCTGAATATATTGTTGTGTCTGATGTGAAGTGTATGGGCAATGACACTGTACCTTATTGTGACTGACCTTACGCTTCTGGAATTTTCTTTGATATGTTTTGTCTGGAACAGCATGACTTCCAGCTCATATAATATAGGATGAAGAAGTATGAGAAAAAAAAAACCTATTCCTGCTAAATTATATCCGCGCGTGTGTGACAAATGTTTAGTTATATATCTGGAACATTACCATTTCTAGAATAAAACGTGAAATTATTGGTGTGTTTGGTGTCCCCCTAAATTATACATCGCTTGCAGTTTTTTTTTCTCTTTAGGTAGCTAGTGTTGAATGTTGCATGTTACCTCCAGGATGCTCACCTCGCCATCCATCTTGAATTTACAATGTTTCCTGGCATATTTAAACATGGCAATGTGTGGGCAACACGAGTTGTTGATGTTGTAGCTTTCCCATAAGTTTCTGCCAGCCATTGCTAAACTTTAACCTCTGTTTTCTTTAATCATGGTAAAGATTTCCCAAGCACCTGGAGGCATGTAAACAGTATATATTAACATAAAGTCACAGTGTGGTTTATTCACAAAATACTTAAAGGACCACTATAGTGCCAGGAAAACATAATCGTTTTCCTGGCACTATAGTGCCCTGAGGGTGCCCCCACCCTCAGGGTCCCCCTCCCGCCCGGCTCTGGAAGGGGGAAAGGGTTAAAAACGTACCTTTTTCCAGCGCTGGGCGGAGAGCTCTCCTCCTTCTCTCCTCCTCCGTTCCTCCTCCTGGGCTGAATGCGCACGCGCGGCAAGAGCTGCGCGCGCATTCAGCCTGTCGCATAGGAAAGCATTTACAATGCTTTCCTATGGACGCTTGCGTGCTCTCACTGTGAAAATCACAGTGAGAAGCACGCAAGCGCCTCTAGTGGCTGTCAATGAGACAGCCACTAGAGGATTAGGGGGAAGGCTTAACTCATTCATAAACATAGCAGTTTCTCTGAAACTGCTATGTTTATAAAAAAAATGGGTTAACCCTAGAAGGACCTGGCACCCAGACCACTTCATTAAGCTGAAGTGGTCTGGGTGCCTAGAGTGGTCCTTTAAATGAAAATGTAATTGCAAAAATTAGACCAAACTAGCCAAGCTAGATACATACATTATACAATGGTTCCAATTTGATTACTTTGGGATGAATGTGGTGATTTGCTTCCCAAGCCTTTATCATTTACAATGTTTGCTTGCAACACAACTTAAAGGGAAAGGCTAGATGAGGAGAACTGAAGGAAATAGACATGTGTGTAGTTTATAAATGTTGGTGGAATAAATTTCTTTTGAGTTAGAACTGTAAAACCTGTATACTGATATAAAGTTGGCATGTCCATACTATAGTACACATCACCAGGCTTAGGGCTACAACTATACAGATACATAACATCAATAAACGTCCATCAACAATACAAGCACTTCATTTTATTTCCAACCTCACCTGCGATGTTATCAGTTTTTGTGAAGTTATTTTCTTAAAGTGTGTCACGGCCTATAACAATGTAAAGCACTTTCCCACGTAGTTCCAATAGCAACCTTGAGGACAGACTGTCTACAGGAGACCAAATGGGTGCTAGGCATGGTGTCACCTGGTGCGGTAACTCATGGTGTCACCCCAACTTCCTTAATAATGTGTTTATTTATTTATTTTTTTTACGAATGTAACTCATAAATCATAACTCCCATCAGGGCCGATGCAAGGGTTTTTGCCACCCTAGGCAAACAAAAATGTGCTGCCCCCGCATATGCTCTGCCCACCATGTGAGATCACAATGCCCCACCCATATGATCTGCCATATGAATTAACTCCAGTGCGGCACACAGTGTCTTTTCTCTGAAGAGGCAGTGTGTTTACATTAATAAAAAGCCTGCAGAAACAGGCTATTGACACCAGAAACACTACATCAAGCTTTAATGTAAATTAGAGATTAGTGAGACTACTTACCACCAGATGAGGACAAGAGGATGATGATGGGCTCAGGCTGCAATCTGGCTCCACTGGTCTGGTGTTAAGACAGGCTCTCTGGAGGCTGTTTGTAACTCTGCTCACAAAAAACTAACAGGAAGCGGCTCCATTTTTTGAGGCCCCTTACACAGCTCAAGGTCTGGGCCCCCAGAGCCTGACCGTGAGTATTCCTGCAAGGCCCGCCCATAAGGAGGAATTGGAGGAATGTCCCTTATTAGATTTAAACTGTCAATCAAGGGGTCTACAAGAAGACAGTACATCATATCTTCTGGCCCAAACCTGAGTACGCTCACAGGGAGTATAGTGTATGTGTGTAGGGGATATGTTATGTCTTATTGTAGATGTAGTAATGTGTGTGTGTTCTTATGTAATGTAGTGTATAGGAATACCAGTTTGTGTATGGGATGTAGTGTGTGTGTGTGTGTATAGGGGATGCAGTGCGTTTGTGTGTAAGGGATAGAAAGCAGTGTGTGTGTGTGTGTGTGTGTGTGTATAAAGAATGCAGTGTGTGGAAGATTGTGTTTGTGGTTTTTGTTACTTTCCGGGTGTTTTATTTGCTTTGTGTGTTCTTGCTTTGCGTGGACATAAGGTTTAGTTTTGTTTTTTATTAATTTGTCTTCATAAATTTAGTCATGTTGGCTTTCTCTTTTAACCATGCATAAATAACATGAAGATACGCAAACAATACACAAATTAAATCTATTGATATATAGTGATTTTTACTTTATTTTTTTCCATGTCTGTACATTGGCAGTTAAACATTTCAAATGGTTATGCTTAAAAATATGTTTTTAGGACCAATGAAATTATTTACATCTGAAATAGTTACTGAGCTATCTATAGAACTATCTGGGATGGATGGTAAATTAACAATAAAGACAGAAAATCTATTTCTTCAAAGTATTGTGCTGTCTGTGCAACATGTGGATTGGAATTTATAAAACGTGCCAAGGTTACCCATCGCTGCCATTGGCATTTGATATGTGGTGACCAGGAGAGGGCAATGTTACCCATACATCACAATAATGAAACATTGATGTTCCGTTTTACTATTCTTCATAGGAAAGAGTCATTCGTTTTCATTGTGTTGGCATTGCCGTATCAAAACACAGCACAGTAAAGTGCATGACATTGTTCAACAGGAGTTCATTTAGCGACCAGCATAGAGTATACAAAACAGATAAAACATGTTTTGTTTTTAAACTTAATCTCCCTCCTATACACACTCATTAGAGTCACTGTTTTAAATTTAAATTCTTATTTTACATGATGTAACTGTTAATTACTATTGAAAACAGAGCTCCCAGATATTAAAATGTTTATGCAACTCCAGTCATTAAGGGTGAAATCACTAAATTGAAAATTGTAAGGAATTAACCAGAAAATGTAAAGTAGTGTAGCTGGGGGGGGGGGGGGGGTAAGGTTTAATGGAGAATTTTGAAATTATGCCTAAAGTAAAATTTGTGGCAGAGTGTAATTTCTGTTACCCAATGAATGCACAATCTTCAGAGCATGAAACCTTGCAGACCATCTTCTATCTGCTGCAGTGTAGCGCTATATGTAGTTGACATATTGCTCTGTGCCTTGTTGAATCTGTAGCCCGGACAGACTGCACATGGCAGATTCTCTAGCATTTGGCACACCCATCATGCTGTTGGCACCATGTTCCATCTGTTCTTTTTGACTCAGCATGTTGGATTCTTGCTGGCATTCTCCACACCCCCATCTCTGGGTGTGCTAAAGCCCAGATTGGAGGAATGTCCCTTATTAGATTTAAACTGTCAATCAAGGGGTCTACAAGAAGACAGTACATCATATCTTCTGGGAAATAGTGCTTCTTAATGTCTCTTTATCCTTTATATGTTGCTAACTGCCAGATTTATCCTCCTTTGTGGAGTTCCCCAAAACCTTGAATTAGCCAAGAAAGGACTGCAAGTTATGACCTTTCCTCGTCACAGATACTATGCGTTGAGGGTTAATATACCAAAGGGAGGAATCCTTGGCAGCCTCTCACCCCCATCCAACATCCCATGGACTTGGAGATAGGATTAACAAATTGGTCAGGGAGTCCCCCAAATAATTGCAATGTCAGAGGAATATTCACTATTCCGGGCAAAAGAACACAGCAATTTTTACAATAATTATTTTGTTAATTAATTGTTGTGTTGCTTCCTCTTGGAAATATTAATTTTCTGAATCTTACATGCCTGGGAAGTACCCAAAACCTATGGCTTACTGCTAAGGTTTATCATACATGACGGTAATAAAATATAGAATAAGCCTCACCCCTGTGTAAGCAAAATCTGATAATTAAGCATCTCATCACTACTTATATGTTAATGTTAATAATGTAGTTTTAACATAAATGGCATGCTCTCTACAGGATCTTCCTTTGTGCTAAAAAGGCACAAGGCAATTCTGTCCTGTGAAAACCTGGAACTATATATATCCCTTCCTAGCAACCGGCTAAAACTTTAACTCGGTGGCGTTTGGACAATACCCCATGGATCTGAGTGCTAGCCGGCTGATAGGAAATTTCTGGCCGAATATAGTTCCAGATGTTTGTGGCCATTTAGCGGGAGCTCTACCTGTTTGAGGCAGGTCAGGTGAGTTCCCACCTGCTTATAGGTAGTGTTTGGCCACCCTGAGGAGTAATAGCTTCCCTCCAAAAAATGCCTTCCTAGGCCATCGAAAAGTGGTGGAAAACCAGGGGACAAATTGACCGTGACAAGACACTGAACATGGCTGAGACGGAGTTCCAGGATGAACATAAGTAGCTCCCGCTGGCAGTGTTTTATGGACATGAGAAAAGGGCATTTGGTGGTACACACATACGGGGGTGGGGGGTGCAGGAGAACTAAAGGGGTGGGGGTTAGTGATTTACAGTCTTTTGGGGTGAGTTCTTTACAACATTATTCTACAGATTTATGTAATATTTGTAATTCATGGTCAAGCTGCTGATAAACTGTCTAGATGCAGGATTTAGACCAGAGGTAGTCAACCTTTTAATACCTACTGCCCACTTTTGTATCTTTGTTGATGGTAAAGTTTCCTTACCGCCAACCAGTGCCGCAGTTACTAACTTAAAGCGCAAGTGTGATTTAAAATTTTATTTTATTTTTTAAATGTACTTAAATTCATCTATTTTTTTCCTTTATTTTTCTAGTCTACTGTGTGTGTGTGTGTGTGTGGGGGGGGGGTTGGGGAGGGCAGTGTGTGTATTTGTGTGTGAGGGGGGCGGTGTGTGTGTGAGGTGTGTGAAGGGTGCATAAGGTCTATGCGGTGTGTAGGTGGGTGAGATGGGAAAATCTATCTTAATGTCTCCCCCTCCCTTCTTCTTAACTTTGACTAGGGAGGGAGGACATAATGCTGGAAGCCCTGGTGGTCCAGTGGTGGCATGTTCACTTTAGCCTGCAGCTCCTCCGGCTGGAGGCTGACTCTACTGTTCTCCTGCGAGCACAGCACTGTGTTGGAGCATTGCCATGGTAATGTGCGGCAACGCTCCGACCAGCCTGCTAGCGGGATGAGCACAGAGCCTCCCTCTGCTGGAACTAAGTGCCAGAGGGCTGGTGAGGGCTTACAGCAAGGCTGGATCTGCATGGGCGAGCAGAGGAGATGAAAGGATGTCCACTGCCATCGAGGCCCACTGGGCATTTTCTGCAAAACCCACCACGGCCCACCTGAAACCCCAAACCGGTAGGGACCAGGTTGACTACCCCTGATTTAGACTGTACAACAAGTTTCTGTCCTTTTCCTTCTTACCCTTTGCTTTGTTGTCCTGCGAGAACCGCATTTCAGAGCCGATTGGATATTACACATTGTAATTCTCTATAGCAGTGTATGTGAGAGGAAGCAGGGTGATAGATCTGTGTCACTGGGTTTCAGATCTCCTGCTTTTCTCATTTCATCATTAGAGCAAGTGGTATGCATGAATCTGGCTAAGGAGAATGGCTACTGGCATTTAAAATATAGCCAAGTGGTTCGACCCCTTGTCATCTTGTTAGAGGTTTCTGGCTTTTGTACCCTGTGGAAACCACAGTACATTTATTTAGGAATTTTATAGGAGTAAGGTGAAACTGTCAACTGCTATGCCAAAATAACATCACACTACTATTGTCCGTTCTTCTGTACCGAGAAGACATGGGGAAAAGATCCTTCCTGGGTTTGAAGTACGACTGTGAACTTAAATTGACGCTGGACTAAGCATTTGTTCCCAGGACCCCCTCTGCACTGTTGTGTTGTGTTGCTGACTTCAATATTCCAACAACCGACAAGAAGGTTCTAATTATTTCTACAAGATGTTGAACTTTCTGGTTTACTTTGTTGCCGCCAGCTGTAATCCTCTACTCCTCCTCAAATTCCATCTTCAATTACAGAAAACGAAAATTGCTGTGAAAACCATATATGTGATGTGTGTTTATGTAATATACAGGGACAGACACTTTTCTATAATGTAACCTTCAGTGATGATTACTATGGGAATGTACACCTTGTTGTAACATTTCCAATGTATAAGGAGTGAGGCGGAAATGTTAAGACCCTTTCAGTGCTAAAAACAGCTTCTTTTTCATTTCATATTTATTTTTAACACATTATGCCATTGGACAAGCAAACCCAGTGGGTCAGTTCTTTCCTGTTTCTATTGGCAGCACAATCTTACTGCGTCTGCACTGATATTTTGGTTCTGTATGTACCATAACCACTTAATCTCATTGAAGTGGTTATAGTTCATTAAACATTTTCAAGGTCCTGAGGACACAGCTTCATATCACCATAACAACTACAGTTGTAGTGAACTCTTGGTGCCCTTAAAGCATCTGCTTACATGGTGATCCCTCTGTGGCTAGACCACAGAGAACCCTCCCCCCTGTTATGGCAATGATTTATGGAAAGTTGTTACCTTCTTATAAAGCTGAAAATTAACGACTTGACACCACAAGCACCAAAACCACTACCACGGTAAGGAGTCAAAACATTTCAGAACTGTTTCTGCCAGGCTCCGCTCTCCTAAGCTTAAAGGAACACTATAGTGCCAGGAAAACCTACTAGTTTTCCTGGCACTATAGTGCTCTGAGGGTGCCCCCACCTCTTCTCCTCCTCTTTGGCTGAATGCGCATGCGCGGCAGGAGCCGCGCGCGCATTCAGCCAGTCCATAGGAAAGCATTCACAGTGAGAAGCACGCAAGCACCTCTAGCGGCTGTCAAGAGACAGCCACTAGAGGCTGGATTAACCCTAACAAAAACATAGCAGTTTCTATGAAACTGCTATGTTTATAAAAAATAAAAAAAGGGAGTTAACCCTAGCTGGACCTGGCACCTTCATTAAGCTGAAGTGATCTGGGTGCCTATAGTGGTCCTTTAACTTATTGGCTGAGATCCCAATAACATCAACAACCTGCTGAATCCCGGTTAGAAGTTAAAAAAAGTTTGACCTCTTATAATCATGTGCACCATTACACTTCGGGCACCATAAACAATTTAACTTGTACTGGTTAAGGTGCTTGGATTTTTTTCTTTAATCTATGTAACTGTTGTATCATGATGTTTGCATTAAGCCATTGTATAGAACTGACTTAATATAATTTATGTACCAGTATCATTAAATACATGCCTATTGATGTAACATTTAGGTGTGTAATAAAATGTTATCTATCCATTATGCTAGTTAAATTGACAGTAAATATTTAATGATTATACTTACCTGGAATGAATTTGCTGGTAAAAACAATTAAGTCAGCTCAGAAAGCTATGTGTGTGCTGAAGGCATATAGGTAACCACTTTAATCTTCAGTTTCTAATAAAATGTAATTTATACACTTACTGGTAATATGGATAGCACACTGTGTAGAATACCCTTTTTTATTTTCTCCATTAAATGATGCCATGTCATTTATGCATGACCAGCTCACTTTAATTAAATTTCAGAGCCCTGTTTCCAGTCCCATGTAGCATACCTACGCAAGTGTCATTTTACCTCAGATCAGAACAGCCCTCAGCAACATTTGCATGTGTAGCCTTATACGTGTCATGTAGTTTTTTTCTTGTTTTCTTTTCCTTTTCTAGTGACCTTTTAAATATCTGGTATGTACAAATATTTTTTTACACATCAATGTCAAAAAAGCATGTGAACAGTAAATTGCACTCAAAATTGTATCTCCCAATATGTCAAATGAACATGGTAGACCTTTGTGTGTGTGTTTCTCTGTCTGTCTGTCTGTCTATCTATTGTTCGTCTATTTTCTGCAACTAAATTTGCAGTAGAAGTTCCAGGCCTGAAACCGTCGCTCCTGATCATGGCAATGCTCATTATCTGTTTTTTTTTCAAATAGTTGTTGTGGATTTTTTACGTTTTGTTGCTGTCCTGTGTAGTTTAAGGTGATCTGTCAATACCTATCTGCCAGAAGCACTTCCCGTTTGATGTAGGTTGCTTTCGAAGCACACCTAGGATGTTTCTATGTATCCACAAATCTAAGGGTTGGTAAAGAGCAATTCTCTAGAGGTGACTCTATTCCACATTTTTAACTTTCCCCAAAAGTAGTTTACACCACTTGCATAGATATTGCTGTGCAAGTACTGTAGAGCTTTTGTATTAAATGTGTATACTGTAGTTACAATTTTTGCTTTATTTTAAATATTATTTCAGGGGGGAAAAGTTCTGTCCAAGCTGGTTCGGTTATAGACATTTAATGGTTCTGTTAGTTTAATTATTTGAACCGGTTTTTAACTTGCGTGCAACATGCAGGCATCTTGTGCCTGTTTCTTAAAATAAATCAAAGACTTTATCAGTGATTCTAGGAAAAAAAAATATCATGTTTTGTCTTGATATGTATTTTGGCTGAAAACAGTTGATATGCACGTTGATATACATTAAGATAAATAAATAAGATTAATGTGTATCATTCCTGAAAATAGATCACAATATATTGAATGGATTGTCTATGCCCAGAGAGAGGTTAACTACATTTTCTTGGAAGGCATACACTTTGTTGAACTTGGAAGAAATTTTACAACAAACTTCATTGCTGGAATTAATACAGTATTTTTATAGACCCAACGTCTGACATAGCCGCAGGGCATTCTATGGATTTTATTTGCTGAATCCAGGATGGTTGCAGTTGAATTCACTTCAGAGCTCAGAGAGAGCTGCCACAGAGTTGTTTCATGTGCTCAGTCTGTTTTACTGATATAACACTGATCTGTAGATCTGTCTGAGAGTACTAGTAGGTCAAAAGCTTGGAGATCTACATCTACCTTCAAAAGGACAACAATTAGTTTAAATCAAACTTGTAAAGTGAGCAAGACAGGATGGACAGTGGATGTAGAGCAAAGAGCTATTGGCTACTTTCCCCTACCGTTAGCATATATTAAAATCCCATTCACTGAAGACCTTGATATCACTTGTCATAGCTGTACTTGAGAACTTCTTTTCCCAGAGCACCAGATATCCCCTCCAGGAGAAGGAAGACATGGTTCTGGACTAAATAGGAGTGAATTACAGAAGCCAGTATTATCATAAATGTGTCAGTTTTCTGGTGATGGATGGATGAGTCCTCCCCAAAAGAAGAACGGTTTGGCCAGGAGACCAAGTTTAAGCTGTCTGTCCAAGAGCCTCTGAGCCAACCCTGGTTCCCATATTCTGTCATACCCCAAAGAGTTGTAGGGTATTTTGATAAAGGTTTAATTTAAATCATAAATCTTTTACTATCTGATGGGCCTCACTTGTGTCTCTCCTTAACTCCTTCTCCCCTTCAACTTTACACCTCTGTCTCCCACCTACTGTGGTCCTTCATCCCAAACACCAATCCCAAACTCGGATACATTTACTTCGCTTGATTTCCTTAATTCCCTCTGTGTATTTGTCCCTCATGTTCCCCTATGTCATACATGTTCTGCTAGAATAAATTGTTTGTCTTGTTTCCTGTTGTACAATGCTGCCAAATATGTTGGTGCTGTATAAATAATTGTAATCCAGCATCCATCCATTTGAGTGTTTTTTGGTTTTTTTTATGAAAAATTAAGCATATTTTTTTTTCCAAAAGCAGCTTAGAATTGGTTTAACTATATATTTCTAGAAAATCTGGATAGTGGTAATAACAGGACATGGTTAACAAAATACTTTTAAGCGAACAGTTCCTCACAGAAGACAAATCTTATGGGAACCATGTAGATATTGTTGCAAACGATGTACTAATAGATAAGCCATATATTTACGTTTCCTGTTTTGCACACAGGGATCAGATGAACGTCATGCAGTGTGTATGTGAACAAGAAAAAAAAGGTTGTGGTTTAGGTGAAACAGGAAGAAGAAACGGATCTGCACATCCATTACAAAACAAACCGTGTTTTGCCTATGTTAAGAAAATATAAATCATGTGCATGTCTTCTCAAAACTCTTTCTGACATTTTACCATATTCTAGTGGCAATTAGCTGATGTTCTCTGACCCACGTTTTGGCATTTTCTGGGATCAATAGTGTGAGGTCCTATAATGTATGTACGGTTTGACCTTTTTTTTTTTTTTTTTTTTTTTTTTTTTTTTTTTTTTTAAATGTGTTAATGTGAACTTCTGCCCACAACTATGTGGATAACTGATGGCCGCCTGAGAATTACATCACCCATGATGCTTTTCTAAGCTTTTAGAATTGATAGACTCCAATCTATTGCACAGATCTATACAATATATGTATATATAAAAAAAAACAAAAAAAAAACAGAGCAGATGCACACTAAGTACTAAAACCAATTCACTGTAATGAAGTGCTGTTGGTGCATAGATGCTGGCTCCTTAATTCTGGTAAAGAATTGCCATTTCTGAGAAACGGAAACCATGCCTCTAGTAGCTGTCGGACCAATAAGCCACTTAAAAGCTGCTCGTGGAGTCAAAGATCTTCACATTCAGCATTATCACTCTCAGCATGATATCATGAATATCTCATATGGAATACAGTAGTGGTACAGGCACTCAAAGTGATAGTCAGAAAAGCAGTTTTTGGATCAAACCGCAATGTTTTCAACCCGACCGGGTCTTTGTCGAGCTTGAATTCCACCATTTCACTACTAATGATTATCTCACAGGGAAACATTGGATTCAGTGCCTCTCGTTTAGAAGCCTTGGATCGTTGCTTCTTTACATGTAGCATTGGTTTGGACAAAAGTCATCATTATTTATGTCTTCTCCGGAGATCACTAACCCAATGCTGGAATAAAAGTGAGCTTTGTATAATACTTTTTTTTTTTTTTCTCTCTCTCTCTCTCCCTCTCTCCCTCTCTCCCCTTCCTTTAACCCTGCAAGTGTAATTATTGCAGTTTTTATAAACTGCAATAATTACCTTGCAGTGTTAAGTCCTCTTCTAGTGACTATCTACTAGACAGCCACTAGAGGGACTTCCGGTTTCTTAGACAACGCTGGACATCTTCACGCTCTGCATCAGGACCTCCAGCGTCGCCAGAATCCCCATAGGAAAGCATTGAATAATGCTTTCCTATGGGGAGGTCTAATGCGCGCACGCGGCCATTGCGCGACCTGACCCAGCGCCAAGGAACATCCAGCGCCAGGTAAGTTACTGAAGGGTTTTTTAACCTATTCAGCACCATGGAAGGAGGCATGCGAGGAAGGCGGGGGCGACTCCAGGATTCTGCAGTGCCAGGAAAATGGGTTTGTTTTCCTGGCACTAGAGAATCGTTGTAAATCTTTTTCTTCCTCTAGGAAAGGGGCATTGAATCAATCCCCTAAAATCAACTTTTTAACATTAAAAATAAATATATTTAATTATTTGCGTAATCCTGTAACAAGTAAAACATATAGTAGAGAATTGCTTAAGTGATAATTTAAGGCAACTTCTCTTTTACAGCAACATATTACAATCACCCCATTGCTATACAGGACACAGAAAGAAACACGGTATCTTTGTTCTCTGCAGCATCCCAAGGACCCATGTAGTTAAATCTGTACTAATCCGCTATCTAATTTTCTTCCTTTGTAATCAGTCATCATCATGAGCAGACTGGTGATCTGTCTTTTTCCAAGGAGAAATCCTGCTGACCTGCTTACTTTCATAATCTCTGGAGTAGATACATTCCCACTGCTTGTAAATCTAAATTCTCCTTTGTATTTTGTTAGAATCTGAAATATAAAAATAAACTTATTAGGTTGGTTTGTACTTACCCAAGGTATTTGTTGAAAGAGCTTTCCCTTTAACTTTTGGCAGCTTCTTTGGCCAATATTTAAGTCTCATGAAAAATACTGTGTAAAATCCTGCAACGAGCCTGACATGAGCCAATTCTCCTGTACATGACAGGATAAACCCTGACTGATTTTGTTTACTTTTAATTTTCTTTATCTACTGCTGACCAGAAGTCGTGGGAGCCATGCTCCTACCGGGTGGCCAGGGAAGCACAGATATCTTCCATGACCTGGCTAAACATCATGGGAAACACGATCCATAAAACCTAAATGCCAAAGCTCCCGTTTTAGGTGTATTTGATTTGTGCCCAGATTGACAATCGGAGTGGGCCAGATGTGTGCTATTGCACATAGGAGCAGCTGATCTCTTGTCCAAGCACATGGCACATAGACTTTCTGTGCCCCATGACCTATATAGACCCATGACTGCTACTACCCTTTGCTTCCCAAAGTTAAGCCCTACAAACCTAATATCTGTACTAACAAACAGGAATTTGTGGCATGGAAAACATGGCCGAAAGTTTGTTGGAAAACAAGTCTTTGTGTACAAGATATTATGTTGATGACTAGTGATGTCCCGAACGGTTCGCCGCGGACTCATCATTGAGTAAACTTTGACCCTGTACCTCACAGTCAGCAGATACATTCCAGCCAATCAGCAGCAGACCCTCCCTCCCAGACCCTCCCACCTCCTGGACAGCATTCCATTTTACATCCATTGTGAAGCTGCATTCTTAGTGAGCTGTCCAGGAGGTGGGAGGGTCTGGGAGGGAGGGTCTTCTGCTGATTGGCTGGAATGTGTCTGCTGACTGTGAGGTACAGGGTCAAAGTTTACTCAATGATGAGTCTGCGGCGAACCGTTCGGGACATCACTATTGATGACCTATCTGAGCCCATTTTCGGTAACTATAACTAGCAGAACACTAATATCTGGCTGTACTACAGTTATCAAATAAAGGTAATGGAGAGTTATCTACTGCTACCCCAAATAATTGGGAATAATATATATTTAACTTGTTGACAAAAACTAATGAATCAGAATGTCACAAACAGGAGACAAATGAGTCACTCCACCATGGCAGTAAATGTGCTCCAAGTTCTTGGTGTCGGTAGCAATGTTCCCCTAATTCTGAAATTTCTCACAAAATTGCAGTACTGCACCCAAAAGAACTTAATGGAATAAAAAGAAAAGATATCTGGAGAATGAGTACTCTTGTAGTGTAGATTTCTAACAATATTACGAACATGGCCTGCCCACCAGTGTCAATTTTGGTGTGTAATTTCAATTTAGTTTTAGTCATAGGCTTTTGACTAAAAAGCCATTTTAGTCATTTGAATGTTTTAGTTTGTCTAGTTTTAGTCGACTAAATCTCTAGTTTATTTTAGGCAACTAAATCTCCAGTAGATTTTAGTCGACATGACTAAAATCTAATGGGTTAGTCTAAGCCTCTGTCTCTTTTGCCCCTTCCCCAGCCACTCTGTGTCTCTTTGTGTCCTCCCAAGCCCTGGTCTGTCTCTTATGCCCATTCCACAGCCCCTCTGTGCAGTGTTAATTTTGGCGGCAAATTTCAATTTAGTTTTAGTCATAGTCTTTTGACTAAAAAAGCCATTTAAGTTTTAGTCGTATTTTAGTCATCTGAATTGTTTGTCTAGTTTTAATCGACTAAATCTCAAACATTTTAGTTAACAAAATTAAAACTGCTGCCCACCATAATGCAGCAGTGATAGGAATTGTAACTAACACATCTCTGCTCTGGGCATGAAAAACTAGAGGGGAACAAAAACAACAATAAACTAAATGACAGTGTTAACTGAATGTGTTTCACGTCACTACTGGATGCGTTCTCAACATAAAAACATTATATCTGGCTGTGCTACAGTTACACTGTATTCCAGTTGTAGTAACTTCATTGTTAACCCTTTGGAGAAGACTTCCGAAGACAAGCTATCTAACTACATAAGTCCCATATTATACTAGCATTTGATTGGCGATAACAAGGCATTGTAGGAAACTAATCAAGTAATTCAATAAATTAGACCCAATTTAATAAACTCTTCAATACTGCGGGAAAAACTGTCCAAATGAGGTGACTTCTGTAGAAAATATTTTTGCTTACCGCATTCATTCCTCCCAACATTTGCAGCGGCAAAATTGGGGTGGGGCCATGAGGGGGGACACGGACTAAAGCAGGTGAAGACCCCAAAGGTGCCACTGTGGGAAGGCCTGCCATGGAGTCATTTTGGATGCTTATTAAATCGAGGCCTTAGTTAGAGCTTTTCTGTCTCTTCTTAGTTCCTGTCTTTGTATTATTATTTTTTCTGTTGCTAATTTTTTGCTGTTTTTTTTTTCTCCTGTAAAGGGACAAAATACATTTCTCATTCCTTTATCTTATCAGTGCTTCACATGTGGCCTGTAAGCCAGTACTGCCATATTCTGGCTGCTCCCTCCCTGCTGTAGCTCAGTCATGCCATAGCTATCTGTAAACCAGATTTGAACCCAAAAGTGTGTTTGTTTTTTTTATTTTATTTTTTTTATTTTGGTTGTTTGTATTTTCTTTTTTAAATTTAGCTCTGAAGCTGTGTTCTGCCGAGTTATTTATTTGTGTAATTGTTACACGGCCACAGTAGTTGTGTGAGTTCAGAGCAGATGTATTTCTGGAAACGTGAGCGGAATTTAGATATCTTTTGATATGGCAGTAGAGATTATTGCATTCCTGATTTTATTTTAATTTTTTCTTGCCAAAATATAAAAGCAGCTAGAAACCAACATTATTTTGCTCTGCAGTTCCTGGTTTACAGTAACTTGATAGCGTTTTCCTGTTCAGTATACAGAAATAATGCATGTTTTAACCCTCTGAGTGTCAAATGCATTGCTCTAGAACGAAAATGTTAAATGGAATTCCATTTACTTTGTATTTAAATAGGGAAAATATATTGCACTGTGTTTACTGAAAAGGATATTATTCTTACTAATCAAATAATCTATGTGCTCCAATTATACTATATTGTTCCCAGAGGGTGTGTGGTATTAGTATGAATCACATGCAGTACAGGTCTGAAGGGTTTGTGTTTTATGTTTTGTGGCTTATAAGGATTCCAGTGTAATTCTATAGACCGTAAAACAAGTGAAAGTAACTGACTAATGCGAACTGCAAGTGTTAAAATCAGGAAATCTCCAACAGTGGCACTCACAAGGATCTTAGAATAATCCACCAGGTAGATCATGGAAAGTGCATATTTATTGTAGAAAAATGGTTAACATGTCATAAAAATATGTGCAGGCCTCATAAGTGACAGGCAATCCAAAATCCTCAAGCACATGTTAATTAATGCAGGTTCTATCTCCCTCGGGGGAGTCATAGGTTTTTAAAAAAAACAAAAACGCATTGATACCAAAAAGTAAAAACTTGCAGCTGCCGGAGGGGACGGACGACACGACAACAAAAATATGAAAAAACTTACTTCACGCCTGTCCTGACACTCTATTAATATTATTCGGAGATCCTTAGGAGTGCGGCCTGTTTGGATGGATTTGGTGATTTCTACATTTGGGATTAATCCAAGTAACTGAAGAAAGATTTTTTTTTTTTCCCCACAGTAATTCAGTTGGTTTTTAACCCCTTAAGGACACAGCTTCAGAAGCTTGACTTACGCTTAATGACACAAGCAATTTTTGCATTTTCTTGCTGTTTGCGTTCAACTGCAATTTGCATCTCTCTCATTTATTGCACCGACACATATTATATACTGTTTTTTAAAGGACAGAAAGGGCTTTAATTTGATATAACATATATATATATAAATGCTTACTTATTATAAAAAAAATACAGAAAAATGCAAAAAAAATGAAAAATATTGTTTTTTTTTACAGTTTTTGCAATAATAATGTGTGCATAATTAGTGCAGGTTAAGGAAAGTAATTAAAAATAAATTTATTTATTTGTTCTGATTTACAGAATATATAATGTGTCTGGGATTTTAAGTTTTTTTTGGTAGTTACAGGTCACAAAGCACAAGGAGTAAAATAAAATTTTAATGTGGAGCGATTTTAGAATTTGGTATGTTTGTCTTGTAAGCTTAATAGCCATAAAAGAAAACAAAATTGCCACACAAAAGTATATATTTATATAAAGTAGACATCACGGGCTATTTACCTAAGGTTGTTTTGACACTTTCTACGTAGCCATATTACCGCCAACCTCTGCTAAATATTGGAGTAAAATTGTGTTCTTTTTGGTTTTTGGCACACAAACTTATAACAGAGAAATTCTCGTGTATATTTTGTAAAGTTGGTGTGTGCTATTCCTGTACAAAGTTTTATTTTGTGTTCAGTTACATCTGCTGAGTAAAATGACACCCCCATTGTATGTCTTTTGCACTATTTCGTGAAGTTACAGTGCCATACAGGATACCTGTCCTTTTCAGTATTCACAGTAGAATTTTGAGAGATGAATTTAATGAGCCTTAGCTTCCATTTGGGGTATTATAACAGTTTGACTGTTCAAAAAACCCCCACAAAGGCCTACCATTTGTAAAAGTAGACACTCCAGGGTATCTTATAAGGTGCATATTGTGCCTTAACATGCCCCCATTTTTTCACCAATATATGCCAAAGTATGTGGTAAAAAAAAATTTGGTGCATTTTTTACATACGGATTGCATTTTTGCTGGGCGTTTTGTATATTTCATATGTGCCACTAAGTTCAAACCCCCCAAATTATGCTCAGCTAAGTCTTCTGAGTAAAATGACACCCCATATGAATGTCTTTGGCACTATTTCGTGAAGCTACAGTGCCATATAGGAGACCTGTCCTTTACAGTATTCACAGTAGAATTTTGAGAGACGGATTTAATGAGCCTTAGCTTCCATTTGGGGTATTATAACAGTTTGACTGTTCAAAAAAACCCCACAAAGGCCTACCATTTGTAAAAGTAGACACTCCAGGGTATCTCATAAGGTGCATATTGTGCCTTAACATACCCCCATTTTTTCACCAATATATGCCAAAGTATGTGGTAAAAAAATTATTTTGTGCATTTTTTACATACGGATTGCATTTTTGCTGGGCGTTTTGTATATTTCATATGTGCCACTAAGTTCAAACCTCCCAAATTATGCTCAGCTAAGTCTTTTGAGTAAAAATACACCCCCAATGAATGTCTTTGTCACTATTTTGTGAAGCTACAGTGCCATATAGGAGACCAAGCCATATCCGTTTTTACCAAACTTTGAATTTTGACGCTGGGCCTATGTGCAATTTCCAAGCATCTTCGCAGGTTTTAAATTCAATCTACCCCACAAAGGCCTACCATTTCTTAAAGTAGACACCCCAGGGTGTTTCAAAAGGTATAGTTTGAACCTTAGCGTGGGATCATTTTTCCGCTAGCTTGTACCAGATGTAGTGGTAATAAGCATTTTTTCTGCCTTTTTGACATACAAAGTGAGTTTGATTTTGTTTGCACAGTATATTTTGCAAACCTTATGTGTGCTACGACTGTATAATACTTCATATGTTGCTCAGCTATGTCGGCTGAGTACAGCAATACCCCCGTATGTACCTTTGCCAGGTATGTGTGGACATCGGAGGGGCACATTTGGGACACAGCCATTCCAGTTTTTTTCAAACTTTGAATTTTTATGCTGTGCCTATGTCCCATTTTAGAGTATTTTACCAGGCTATATAATCCAAATTCCCCATAAAGCCATACCATTTCTTAAAGAAGACATCCCAGGGTATTTCAAAAAGGCATATTTTGAACCTCAGCGTGGGATCATTTTTCCGCTAGCTTGTACCAAGTGTAGTGGTAATAAGCATTTTTCTGCCTTTTTGACATACAAAGTGAGTTTGCACAGTATATTTTGCAAACCTTATGTGTGCTACGACTGTATAATACTTCATATGTTGCTCAGCTATGTCGGCTGAGTACAGCAATACCCCCGTATGTACCTTTGCCAGGTATGTGTGGACATCGGAGGGGCACATTTGGGACACAGCCATTCCAGTTTTTTTCAAACTTTGAATTTTTATGCTGTGCCTATGTCCCATTTTAGAGTATTTTACCAGGCTATATAATCCAAATTCCCCATAAAGCCATACCATTTCTTAAAGAAGACATCCCAGGGTATTTCAAAAGGCATATTTTGAACCTTAGCGTGGGATCATTTTTCCGCTAGCTTGTACCAAGTGTAGTGGTAATAAGCATTTTTTCTGCCTTTTTGACATACAAAGTGAGTTTGCGCAGCATATTTTGCAAACCTTATGTGTGCTATGACTGTATAATACTTCATATGTTGCTCAGCTATGTCGGCTGAGTACAGCAATACCCCCGTATGTACCTTTGCCAGGTATATGTGGATGTTGAAGGGGCGCATTTGAGACGCAGCCATTCAGTTTTTTTCTAACTTTGAAGTTTTACGCTGTGTCCATGTTCCAATTTGGAATAGTTTAGACGGTTGGTTATTGAAACTTCCCCACAAACACATACTATTTATTAAAGAATACACCCTGGGGTAATTCAAAAGGCATATTTTGAACCTTGGCGTGGGATAATTTTTTCTCTAGTTTGTTCCAGGTGTAGTGGTAATGAGCGTTTTTAAAATGTATTTTTTTACTTTTTATAACTTTTTTACTTTTAAAAACTAGTTTTTAAACTTTTGTTTTGCTTATAAATTTTTTTTAAACTTTCCTAAACTTTCTTAAAACTTTTTTACAGATTTAACATTTTTCTAAGCTATTTTTTTTACTGTTAACCCCTAACTAGCAGTACGCAGCACTAACAGTAAATTCCCCATTTTCCCATAACTCCCACCCACCCCAGCTAGCAAAATATATAGTTATAAAATATTTAAATTAATTAATTAAATAAATTGAACCCCTGAGGGTTAAAAAATAAATAAAAGTTAATCCTCAGGGGTTAAAAAAAATTAGATCACAGTATAATACTGTGATCTCTATTTGATCGCTGTAGGCAGTGATCGACTGGCAGGGAAGGGGTTAATTTTTATTTGGACTAGGTAAAGTGTGTTTTTTTGTTTTTATTACTTAAATGTTATTAAAACATTTTTTAAGCTTAATTTTTAACTTTTTAAAGTTTCTTTTAAAACTTTTTTTTAACGTTAACCCCTAGTTAGCCTAACGTCAAATCCCCCAATTCCCCACTAACTTCCACCTACCCCAGCTATCTAAATATATAATTTAAAAATAATTTAATTAATTAATTTAATTAATTTTGCCCCTGAGGGTTAAAAAAAAAAGAATTAACCCTCAGGGGTTAAAAAAAAAAATCAGATCATAGTAAAATGTAATCCCTGCCAATTGATCACTGTAGTCAGTGATCAATTGGCAGGGAAGGGGTTAATTTTTTATTAAAATGGGTAAGGGGGGGACACTTTAAATTAACTTTATTTTTTTTTCCAGCAGGGGGCAGGATCAGCACTGATCCGGCTCCCTGCACTTCACACAGAACCCGGAAGTGCAGGGAGCCGGTAGGTGAGTATTCAGAGCACATGTGCTCGCTCCGACTTGTGGTCAGAGCGAGCACATGTGCTGGGCAGCCTGACCGGGTGCTCCCGGTATGCCTCTAATGCAGAGGCATACCGGGAGCACCATTAACCCCGCGATCGCCGCGATAGCGGCGATCCGGGGTTAATTTTACCGCGTGACGGACGAGGTCCGTCACCCGTCGTTAAGGGTCTCCCCTGCGTGACGGACCTCGTCCGTCACCCGTCCTGAAGGGGTTAACTTATGTTAAAATCAGGACCTGGAAAAAACCAAAACTAAGACACCTTATCCAAAACATAAGTATCAAATAAATGGTACTTTATATATAGGTGTATTAACCCCTTCAGGACGGAGTCAATAGTGCACGTTCTGATCAAAACAAAACGTAAACAAAAACTGGAATTTGCGCTATATGTCTGTTCAACCGTAATTCCCCGCTGTCACATTAAATGCACCCACACTTATTATATATCATTTTGTTCAGGAGAAACAGGGCTTTAATTTATCATTAACTATTCATATATGGAACATAATTTATTATGAATAAAATTTAAAAAAAGGTGAGAAAATAAGATTTTTCTTTTTAAATTTGTATTTCCATCTGACATTTTAGCTGTGAATGTCATAATACTGTTAGGTTTTACTGCAAAAAAATGCACATATTTGTAATCAGCGATGTCTCACGAGTACAACAGTACCCCCCATTAACAGGTTTTATGGTGTTTTGGAAAGTTAGAGTCAAATATAGAACGTTCCATTTTCAAATGGAAATTTGCCAGATTAGTAATGTTACCTTTGAGACAGTGTGGTAGCCCAGGAATGAGAATTACCCCCATAATGGCATACCATTTGAAAAAGTAGACAACCCAAGGTATTGAAAGTGGGGTATGTTTAGTCTTTTTTAGTAGCCACTTAGTCACAAACACTGGCCAAAGTTAGCGTTCATATTTGTTTTTGTGTGAAAAAAGCAAAAACTAATATTTGGCCAGTGTTTGTGACTAAGTGGCTACTAAGAAAGACTGGACATACCCCACTTGCAATACCTTGGGTTGTCTACTTTTGCAAATGGTATGCCATCATGGGGGTAATTCTCATTCCTGGGCTACCATACGCTCTCAAAGACAACATAACCAATCTGGCAAATTTCAATGTCAAAAAAATGAAATGCAAGCCTCCGGGGGCTTCTTTTGCTGTGGGAGGGCTGCCTGGGCTGTGAGGCAGTCCTCCCGAAGCGGAACGCCGAGTAGGTAAGTATCCCGGGCGCTCCAGGGCTCAAAGCCGTTACGGCGTTCTATGCCGCCGCAACAGCTTTAAAGCCCAATTAAAGCGGGATGGCATAGGACGCCATAACGGCGTTAAGGGGTTAACAAATGTGGATTTGTTTGTGATGTAATGGCAGATGGTGTGCTACGAGGACTTTGATTGGTTAGAGTTGTAAGTTGCCATTATAGTCCTAAATTGTCTGTGAAAATGGAGAGCTTTAAATTTGGACTGTTACTTTAAAGGACCACTATAGTCCTTAAGTCCCCCCCAACCCTCATGGCCCCCCTCCCACTGGGCTGACGGGGTTAAAACCCCTTCAGCCACTTACCTTTCTCCAGCGTCGGGCTCCCTCGGCGCTGGTGACCTCTCTTCTTCCTGCCGACGTCAGCGCACGCATTCAAATAGCCCATAGAAAAGCATTACTCAATGCTTTCCTATCGACGTCCAGCGTCTTCTCACTGTGATTTTCACAGTGATAATCGCAGAAGCGGCCTCTAGTGGCTGTCAGTGAGACAGCCACTAGAGGCTGGATTAACCCCCCGTGAAACATAGTTTCTCTGAAACTGCTATGTTTTCAGCTGCAGGGTGAAAACTAGGGGGACCTGGCACCCAGACCACTTCATTGAGCTGAAGTGGTCTGGGTGCCTATAGTGGTCCTTTAATGACTCTGTAATGTTGCCCTGTTTATGTTAAAGCCACATTATACCCCAGTTAACAGTAGCAACATTTATAATGACACCACTTGTGTGGTGTCAAAGCACCATAGCCACTACAGCTTGCCCCTGGCACTCTTCCAAGATAAGTAGTCAATCCATTTTCTAATGGTGTGGCACTTACCTGGGTTCGATAGGTGACGGTGGTCTCTCCCAATCTTATGGATACTGCAAAAAGCAGAATGTATCATTCATCTGGCAATATCAGTTTGGTCCTATTTGTTCATCATCCAGCTGAGAACACCAGGTGAACTCCAAGCCAAAGAATTGCATCCAAAACATGGCCGTAAATTATGTAACCAATTCGGTTACAGAAACTTCCATGTAGCAGGGCTACCTCGTGGGCTACTGGAGAAAATCCAGGTGACATGTTGTTTGAATTCTTAAAGTGGGCAGCACCAAAACCACTGCAGTGCACTTCTTAGCGTGCCCCTTTAGCTCTTCTTAGCTACATAGTAATTACAAGTATAGGGTTTTCAACACCCTTCCAATGATTTAAGAAAAAAAGCTTTGTTTATAAATTGTATCACATGTGCTAGTAATTTTTTATTGTGACAATGAAGACACCCACTGTTGGGCTTTCCTATCAATTTAAAATAATTACACAAATGAAATACAATACCAAAAGCAGATTGCTGCATTAGCTAGGGATAGCAGGGGTTCATCTAGATTGTAAACTTGTTTGATTAGGGACTTCAACCCCATCTGTGCGTCTTGTCTTTTAAGCCACCCATTGTACAGCACTGCAGTATTTGTTGGCGCTTTATAAATCTTAATAATGACATAGTGCCATTCATATTGTTGGTAGCAAAGATTTTGTCTTTCGTGTTTATGATCTGTGCTTGTGTATAGCTTTTTAAGCAGGAAAGCCCACTCAGGCCAAGCTCTCCAATCTGTGCAAAGTGATCTGTTGGCCTCACACTGTTTTTTGGATTAGGATTTCTAGTTAGAGCCTGCCGTGGAACCTGGCTTTTCACCAGTAACCCAAGGCTCTCTGCTTATCCCTACATAATATGCATAATCATGAACTTTTAAACAAAAGGCAAACATTAATTTAACTTAAAAAAAATAACATAACCTAAGCCCATTATTTCATTGCCAACAATGTGATTGGATTGGGGTGTAAATTGCGTTTGGTTTTTACATGTGATTGGATTGGTGTGCTGAAATGTAAGTTTCGATATGGATAATCATACATAACTTGATCAAAGTGTCAGTTCTTGGTAAATGTTCAAATTAGTTGATTGGTTTAAAAATATCTGCTTAGAACTGTAACACTAGTAAACATAGCTATTCACAGTTGGCTATATTGTGAATGTATTCATTAACATGTAGTAATCAAGCAGAAGTTGATTTGTTCATTAGTGCAGGCTGTTTGTTGTCAATATTGGGATTCATAGAAATGTTCAATGTGCTATGGATGGGGAGTTGTTTTGTTCAACATGACTATCAGATCCTATTATCACCATCTTAAGCACCAGTCAATTACTACAAAAGATTAAATATCTTCGTTAACAATGCTTGATTATATTTACTACTGCTCAGTTTTGTAAGAAACTCTGAACAGCTGATCTAAAATAAAACCAGGAGTCTGGGTGTGAGCCATACATTTAGAGTGCCCACTCCTTCAGCCACAGTCAGGGATGTCCAATATCTCCAATTATTTTTAAACATTCCCTGAATCCTTTAATCGGTATCCTTTAACCAGGATAACTGCCCTGGGATTTCTGTTTTTGTGAGACGAACAGGCATCATATCATTTGCTGATGACTTCTTACGCTATATATCTGACTCTTACAAACACCTTCAATTTTTTTTTAAGCACAAGATTACTCTTTCAGCCACATATTGAGCCTTGTTTCCCATTCCACGCGGCCGCCTCATGCTTTTGAATTAATTTAGTGCTCCGACTCACACATACTATTTCTCAAACCTTTATAATCATCCCAAATCCTTCCATTACCACTTTTGAAATGTGATGTGAAAAGGTTACACTCACTTTTTACCACCTTCCTATGGCATGGGAAGAGGGTGAGGGTAGCTATGATACAGTTGGAGCAACTTAGATTTAATTTAGGCCTCAATATCCCTATATGTCTTAGACAGGATTTTGGAACAGGATATATTGTCCAATTGCTTTATGGAACTTCAGTTCTGTACCAAAATCCATCTAACTAATTACAATCTCCAATTTTTTTTTTGTTACCCCAAAACACCCTATATGTATTCAAATGGCTCTGACATTCATACCTGAATTTCAACCAACCAGTTTTCTAAAATATTGGATTATTCAGTTATACAGCTTATTAAATTGAGGCCATAAAGTTTCCATTTTTTTTCAAGGGACACTATAGTCACCCAGACCACTTCAATGAAAGACCACACTAATTCTAGTGCAGACGGTAAAAAAAAAAAGCAAGGTCTCACACAAGGGGTGCTACAATTTCAAATTTAAACCTTGGTTCTTAATTTTAAATGTTGTTCTTCTAATGTTAAAATATTTTTCTGACTCCCTAGATATTTAGAATGTTGTAGCTTAAACAACTAAATCTCTGTGTACTATTGTGTATATTTTTATGTATACATTCTGTGTATATTCTCTTTATTTTGGCAAATAAAACCATTGGTCTTGCACGAGGGGTGAGCCACAGCAATAGCACAAACTTCTAGTTAAGCGGCTTTCACCTTCTGGGTTCTTGCATATTTTGCAAAGACTCCTGATGGCCTCACCACTTGCTGTGCAGTGGGCCAGGGATGCAGCAGAGATGAGTTGTACTTACCTGATGGCTGATGCTGATGCTGCCATCTTTGATCTTGAGCTACTAGCGCATGATACCTATGGCACCCCATGTCTTTAGTGTACAACACTGATATCTGTAGGATCCTTCGAGAGACTGCATAGAGATTCTCCCATTTTGAGTGAAAGATTACTTATTCCCACAACTGTCGATAGCTGGAAGTGACAAACCTTGACAGCGGTAGCTCGGTCTTTTGTCATGGTTTTATTTTCTTCACTTTCAATCTTTATTTTATTTTGTTAACTTGAGGATTCTACATACAACAAAGTAGTCCCTTCTTTGTTTTATGATATCTTTTGTCTGCATTGGAATTTCCATGAGATTTTATCTTTATAAAATGCTCCATGTTTGGGGGGATGACGGCCTTTTTAATGGATTGCTTTTGTGCTTTGTTTATGTATTTGTCTGTTATGTATGCCTTTTGTATCTCTCATTGCTTTGAGCAGCCTCTACATTTCTGTGTGTCCCTGTATCTTTGTCTCTTTTGTCTGTTAGTGCCTTAAGCGGTCTCATTTATGTGCTTTTCTGTTTGCGTACCTGCAGCATTTTTATACATGATATATGTACTGCTTTGTGTACTCTGCTGGTTTGTGTTTAGGATTACTAGTGATTTGCGGGTGATTTTCATAATTGGACAAAATATTTATTTTAGCAGGCTGGCATTAAAGTACATTTGTAGTTTGATATTTTTGCATCTATTTCTTTCATTGTTTTTTTATGGTGGTGCATTTTTTTTTATTTTATTGGTGGTTAAATGGCAAATAAGAAAATTGAACAGAATATTTTCATTTGCAACTTGTACATTCCACCTTTCTACTTTCAACATTTCCCTAGTGTCCTGATATTAGTGGCATAGTCCTTATACTGTTTTTTTCATTTGCTGTTCAAGGTTGGATCTTTGGTGTTTTGGCTCTGGTGATATTAGAGGGAAGTCCTCAAAGTGTAGTGCAAGCACATCGTTAAATACTGGGTGTTAATCTAACTTCAGGCATTTTTAACCATATAAGAGAGCTTAAAAAACCACTCCACACTTCTAAACCCCTGCCAAAAAAAAAAGTTTAGTAAATATACCCCCTATGAATACATGTATGCATATTTTCATGTATGTATTCATTGGGAATATATTTTAGAATAACTTACAAAAACTGCAATTCTTATGACTGCAGCCTTTGTAAGCCCCTCTCCTTTTTTTCCCGAAAGAGACTTTCCATCTCTTCACAAGGAAATAACCAATCAAAGGCTTCTCATTGGTCCCCACGTGCGCACGCAGGCACAACGTTGAGTGCACATATACCAGACCATGCATGCGTGCGCACCCGGTCGCATGTGCAGGGATGAGGCTGTCGAGCTGGTCTGAGGTCTGTAAGGGGAGGAGGGAGAGGAGGGCACACTCAAGTAGAGCGAGCTAACAGAAGTAGGAAGGAATCCTTCCTGGTTGTTTGACAGCCAGGGGGGAGTTCCCTGGTTAATTTATAAACTTTTATAAACTGGGGTTAAATGAGGATACTCCTCACCCATAAAGCACTCCAGCAAGCGGAAGTGCTTTTGGGGTGTGGAGTGGTCCTTTAAGAAGCGCTCTGAGGATGATCAGCCCTAGTAAAGAAGTGCCCGGACTGACATGCTCCCGTATTTGTGTGCACATCATTGTCCTCTCTGTGGCTTCATCCTATCCCATTTCATTTACACATCTCCCAGTGTCACAACATATATGTATGCATGTCTCACGGACATCTTGCCTCTCATTTTTTGTTCATTGTGATTAGTGAGTTTAGATAGGAAGTCAAAATTCTAAATTGGCATTTATGTCAGCTGGAAAAAAATTGCTGTGACACAAAAATAAAGCTTTATAAAAGAAACTTATCTTTTTTATTTGTAGATGATTCAAATGATTCATTTACAAGTAACACACACACTTTGTATTACTTTAGAAGATATATTTATATTTTAACACCGAATTCTCCCCTCCCAGAGTTTGATTGGTTAAACTGTAGCAGTCCCTCGAGTACATGCTGGACAATGTTCACCTAGTGATAAGATGGTTCAGTTAACCTTTGTGCAGACCTTCGTTTCTTTTGTAATATTGCATTTCCTCTAAGTAAAGAGGTTTGTAGGTCATATGGATGTGGATAATAGGGCAGGATGTTGAGAGATATTCCGGGGGTCACACATTAGCATGCAGGAAAGAGAATGCACTGTTATTTCACAGTGAGGAAAGGCAAGGGTCTGCTTCGGACACATTTGTTAATATATATGACAACTGGGACCTAATTATCAATAAATGTGATCTAAATTTTGCAACTGGAAAAAGTATGGTTTAAAAAAAAAAAAAAACCCACAAGAATGTTCTGTAAGAGAAGATACAGTGATATGTTTTGAATTGCTACAATATGAGCAATAGTGATCCTAATACAATAATTTTATTAGCTGTGATTTCCTACAGTAGCATCACAAGAAATGGTACCAATTCAGTAGCCGTATCAGTGGTCTTCCATTACTGTATTTTGGGACATATCTCTTTTATTTCTTTTTCTTGAAAAAGAAACACTGCACTTCTATCTTTAGTCCTTTTTGTCTTGTTTAATCTGTGCTTCAAGGCAGCTTTGTACTAGTTATTAAACACACAGAGCAGTAGGAGAAAACAGCAGTTTAAGGAACCTGCTTGAGAATATTTTAGGTTATTTAATTCCAAGCAGCATAATCAAACATTTTATGTGATGGTTATGGTGTTTTGAAACTTTAATTTAAATTATACCCTTTAATTCCCAGGAATTTTCTTCATCTTCAGAGCTTTGAAGCAGGCAGGGACCAGTGCTGTTTGTATGTGCACATGCTTGCTACACAGCTCCTGCAAGCGAAGCAGGCTGGTTCAAAAGGTGTGGGTACCCAAATACAAATACATGAACCGCTCAGTGGGGAAGCTAGACTTGCTCATATGACATCACTGGTTAGAGGGGTGGAGTTTCAGAGCTGCAGTTTAACAAGAAATTAAAAAGTAAGTTTTCAGGTATTATTCTTTGCGTCGTAACCATTAGAGTAAAATACAGTGATCGTAGCACTTGCTGTGTCAGTTTATAAAGATTTCAACAGAAACAAAACTATTTGTTATTCCTTCCATGTAATGGATTAAAGTTGCAGTAGACTTGTATTTTTTATTTTATTTTTTTGCATGTGTTTGTCTCACAATTCAGATAGGCACTCCGCGGTGTGACTGGTACAGAATCATGTGTCCCAGAATCTCCTGCCAAATCTAATTAGCCATTTACTTCCCTGTGTGAGAAAAGAAAACAGAAATAATTATGATCGCGCTAAAGCCTTTGTGTGTTTTTTGGATGTGCTTATATGAGCTAAGCAAAGATTTATTCAAGATACATCTGATAAAAGATGTTTACACAAACTTAACCCCACACCCAAAAACATTTTCTGTGAAATTATATGCAAAGATTTCTCTTGATCTCCATTTAGTTTGTGGATAATAGCAGTAGTAGTCTAAGTATGTAATCTATACCGAATGTTACTGATTATCAGTGTTTTACCCTTAATCTGCTGCAAAACTACTAACCACTGCCATCCAACTATGGATGAAATTAATTAGACTAATGCACCTACACAATGGACTGTAGTGGTTATGTTGCTAGCAAGGCTCTTTAACCCCTTAAGGACCAAACTTCTGGAATAAAAGGGAATCATGACATGTCACACATGTCATGTGTCCTTAAGGGGTTAAGATGGTTAGATATATTTGATGGGTATCTTTTATTAATATTCAGTTGGGTGCCATCCTTCCTACCTCTCCGCCAATCTGCAGAACTCTCCTTTCCACACATATTGTCAGTCAGTTATACACAGAGGCAGCATGCCAGGGGTTAAAGGAAGATGTTGCTCGGTAATCTTTCTATTATAGGACATTATTATTATTCTATGAAGCATACAGCTGAACTACAGCTCTCGTAAATACCTGCTGTGATTTTGGTTTATGTAGTCTGGTCAGTACCCCCATAGCCCCCCAATTCAGGATTGGCTGAGCCACTTGAATGACAGCTCAGTGCAGAAGCAGCAAACTGTGGAAGTTCAAATGTGATCTCATATATATATATATATATATTTATATATATATATTTTTTTAAATGTTTCATTATTTATTTGATGAAATGTAATGCAATAAACCCGTGTCAATACTGATACATCTACTTACAGAGTTGGTAACACAGTCTCTGCTTTAGAGAGTAGTATGGCTGGATTAGAAATGTAAAATAATTCCGGATGAGTTCCTTATGCTGCAGGTAAACTGTTGACAGGTGCAGTCCATCTGTATGCAAACTCTGTACAGGTACCGGATTAAGAAAAATAACTATTCATACCTATGTTATCCCTAACACGGTTCATCCCCTTAACTTACCTGTATTACTTATTAACATATATTTGCAAAGCATGATCTTTACATGCCACCAAGCCAGCAGTAGTTGATTGCCAAGTCTAGACACAAATCAACAACTTATCTAAATTAATATTTCCTTGTAGACATAACTGATTATGTTTTTCTTTATTTCTTTTTTCCTTTTAAGAAAATAGTAATAAGTCATCTGGTTTAATAAGCTACTGTCTCCAGGTGTTTACTGCCGATTTGTGAATATTTAACCACACAACTAAAGAACGGCAACTTTCAAAGTTCTTGTCTGTAAAGTACAGCAGTTATCCAGATATAATGAATATCACTACATTGTAACTTAAGTATGTAAACAGGTATATCATTAGTCTAGATAGGTCTTTGGGAATTTATGCTAGGCGGGGGGTGGGGAAGTCACAGACTACCTGTTATGAAGAGCTTGCACAAACAAGGCTGGACTACCTAGTAAATGCTTGTAATTAGGGGATAACTGTCAATGGGGGCAGGGAAAAAGTGTGTTGTACAGTTCTATTTTTGTATCTTAAACAATATGATCTCAATTTTTTTTAATGGATCACTTTTGTGCTCCGTCAGGGAGCTGTGTTGTAAACCCTATAGTCACCAGAACAACTACAGCTTAATGTAGTTGTTCTGGTGAGTATAATCATTGCCTTTTCAGAGAAAAGGCAGTGTTTACATTGCCCCTAGGAACACCTCCAAGTTGCCACTCCTCAGACGGCCACTGGAGGTGCTTCCTTTCTCAGGGCTGCCATTCAACGTCCCCACGCTCTGCATGGAGACCCTGAATTTTCCTCATAGAGATGCATTGATTCAGTGCATCTCTATGAGGAGGTCCTGATTGTCCAAAATGGCATTTGGCCCCGCCCCCATGCCGAATTTAGCCAATATCACAAAAAGGACGGGGCCAACTCAATAAGGTGAGTTTTATACTTTTATAGAGGGGCTAAGGGGAGGCAAGCCACCTAAATGGTGGGTATAGCACTGTAGGGAATGCATGTTTGTGTTCCTGACCCTATAGTGATCCATTAAATAGAAGAGTGGGACTGCATGTCCCCAAGTCAGATAGCTTCCCTTTCCACGCTGGTGTGGAGCTCCTTTTTTTTTTTTAAAGATGCTCAAAATGGTGTAAAAGTGTATGACAGAGGTCCACATCCATAAAACTTGCTGTAATTTCTGGTGTGAGTGTATCAAACAGCTGCACATCTAAAAACACAGTACACAGTAATATCTGGTGTGTATGAATGAATAGATATTCATAAATCATATGGTAATATTTGTGGAAAAAACACTACCGTAATAAAAATCAGCATTTCTTTTGGCAAATGTGTTTCTGTTCTTACACCCTCATTGACTGTCAAAACCTTCAGGGAGAGATTAATATGGTCTGCACCAGCCAGGGGTGCATCTGCCTCTGACAACCTGACCAGGGATTAATTTTTTATTTTTTATATATATTGTCGGTACAGCATTATGTCAAATTAAAAAAATGCTCTATGGATGGCAGATGGCAGTAAGCTGCCAAACAGACTGACCGGAGTACCCACAAGTGATTAAACTTTGGCTAACGTGCCAGGAGATAGGCTTTTGTGTGCCCAATGTGGCACATGTGCAATAAGTTCACAATCTCTGGTTTAGAGTCTCTCTCTATTCTATTGGTACTGTACAACGGATACACGTCCTAGACTATTGAAGAGACCATTATTATACATTAATATCACCATGGTCACAGCACGAGGATTGGAAGATTAATTATATGTGCATAGGACTGCTGGATCCACTATGTTTACCTAGAGACACATATCACATGAAAAGCGCAGTCATGCAGCACTTTGTTTAAGTAGATTCCTAATGTGATTGATTTATTTTCCCCCATGCAGCCTTTGAAATGAAGTTGCACTATTTATGTGCTGCACATCAATCTATATCCAGGAAATGCAGAAGAATGGCGCACCCACGGTTTTATATGGTAAAAAGCCCTTTTTAGTTACCACATTGATAAGTTCACAATTACTTATTTCTGGTAATGCGTTCTGGACTACGGGTTGATCTTGGTAACCTGCTTATTGGCATATGTCTCAGGAAATCATTCCACTTTACAATACCAGGCTAATTGCATATAGAGTAACAGACACATAATGGGCATTATTTAGAATACTTTGCTGACTGTGTGTGTGTGTGTGTGTTTGAGAAGCAAGTGCAGTCCCTATAGTGGAGTTATTTATAAATGTCAGCCCTCACTAACTCCATTCATGTGACTGGTCTAAGTATGCCTGTTATTGAGAGATGTTTACCTTAGCTAATCTCCATTTTCTATTTTTGTCCTTCTTTCATCTTGGTGGATGTTCTGTTATCTATATTACTATTAGTTCTCAGTAGTGCTTTTAACCATTTTGGTGCTGCAGAGAATGTTGAATTGCTCTCCATTATAGCACGCTGTGTCTAATTATTCCTAAGCCTTCCACCAAGTCACATCATTGCTTCCATTTGTGTGTTTCCTGTGTCTTATTGGGACCATCCCATGCAGATTCTGTGTTTAATTGTAGTCTGAACTGGGGTTGCCAGATCCACCATGTGTATTGGACATAATAAATTCATAATTAATACTATAATCTAATCAACTGTGCAAAAAAAGGGAGTTCCTTCAAACAATATTTCAATAAGAAAAAAAATATAAAAGAGTATGTATGTATGTGTGTGTGTGTGTATATATATATATATATAATGTCTATCACCCCTCCCCATAAGTCCCTACCCATCCAGCACACAGATACACTGGATGCATAAGATATATGGATAGGTAGGGACTTACGGGCCACCCTGTATATATATTAGCTGCTCAAATGTCCTATTTGTCTCTTTTCTCCTACATAGTTTCCAAAATAATCTCTTCAGGTAGAGTACTGTACTTCCTTTATTTGTATAATTACTGCAGTTTTTGGGCGATATCTTGAAGTAACTATGCAAATTACTGATAGTGTGTGATAAAACAATTGTAAATTGTTACATCCAAAAAGTGCTGTAAAAATCACTACTATGTGTATTTAAAGTGTAAATGTGTGTAGAATTCTAGGAAATGTATTTATCTCCTTATTCCTCTTCGTGTATCACACAAAAATGCCATCCAGAGGTAGCATGTAATGATACCGGATTACAGTGTTTAGGAATACCATTTTTAGGAATACTTAGGTGAGAAATTCCAAAAATAACTATAGTAGAGAAATTTTCAAACATTTAGGGACAATAGGAAAATGTCTTCCACCAACAGCAATAGCAATGTCAGCTCAGATGTTTCTCTGTGATATGAACAGCTCAGTTCCTAGACAGCAGTGGAGCTCTTAATAGGCCCACCCCCCTGTTTTATCTCTTTCCCTCCTTGTTACATAAAAACAGATGCTCTCAGAGAAAAAGAAATAGTACAGATTCTCTTAACACTATTTATACACTAAAATATTCAAGTAGTCTTGCTCACATGATCATGAAGAGCCTCTTAGAACCAGTTCAGTTGAAAAGCACTGGTGTCTGTTATCTGGGTGACCCCCCCCCTTTCTCCACCTCCATGCTTTATTGATGCAGGATTCCAAAGTCTAAATGAATCCACGTCAAAACAATCAGATTTGTTCTAAAAAAAAGTACTAAATATATTAAATGAGTACAAGCTTTTAAAAACCTTTCACCGTCCAACAACGGGCATTATCAGTCAGTCTGACTGACCGGAGAATTGTGTACCTTGTAATGTACAATTGTTTTATCACATTATTGCAGCAATTTGTATGATCACTTTAACCCCTTAAAGGACCACTATAGTGCCAGGAAAACATACTCGTTTTCCTGGCACTATAGTGCCCTGAGGGTGCCCCCATCCTCAGGGTCCCCCTCCCGCCCAGCTCTGGAAAGGGGTTAAAACTTACCTTTTTCCAGCGCTGGGCGGAGAGCTCTCCTCCTCCGATCCTCCTCTTGTCCTCCCCGTCGGCTGAATGCGCACGCGCGGCAAGAGCTGCGCGCACATTCAGCAGGTCACATAGGAAAGCATTCATAATGCTTTCCTATGGACGCTGGCGTGCTCTCACTGTGAAAATCACAGTGAGAAGCACGCAAGCGCCTCTAGCGGATGTCAATGAGACAGCCGCTAGAGGAAATAGGGGAAGGCTTAACCCATTCATAAACATAGCAGTTTCTCTGAAACTGCTATGTTTATGAAAAAATGGGTTAACCCAAGCTGGACCTGGCACCCAGACCACTTCATTAAGCTGAAGTGGTCTGGGTGCCTAGAGTGGTCCTTTAAGGACACATGACATTTTAAAAAAGCCAATTTCAATAAGATTAGGGCAGCTCTACAACATATCGACTGGCATAAACTCCTTAGTGATAAAAACACTGAGGATAAATGGAAACTATTCAAACATATATTAGAAAGGTACATTTCTCAGTATGTACCATTGGGTAATAAATATAAAAGAAACCAATTAAAACCAATGTGGCTTAGTAGAGAAGTAAAACAAGAGATTAAAAATAAGAAAAGGGCATTTAAAGCATTTAAATCAGACAAATCAAAGGCATCCTATTTAAGATATAAGGAAGCCAATAACACTTACAAAAAGGCAATTAAAGTGGCTAAACTAGAAAATGAGAAATTGATAGCTAAAGAATGCAAAACCAACCCCAAAAATTTTTTCAAGTACATCAATTCTAAAAAAACTAAAAATGAAAGTGTAGGTACACTTGAAACAGAGTTGGGTTTATTAGCTAATGAAGACCAGGAAAAAGCAGAAATTTTAAATAACTATTTTTCTTCAGTATATATTAATGAGGATCCTATGGCAAGAGATATGCAAATGTTTGCTGCAAAAAACTTTCAAATAACTTGTGACTGGATAACTCGAGACAAGGTGCTACAGCTATTAAAGAAAATTAATGTAAATAAAGCTCCGGGGCCTGACTGTATTCACCCACGAGTACTTAAGGAGCTAAGTGGGGAAATAAGTGAACCTCTGTATTTAATTTTTCAAGATTCTTTTGTTTCAGGTGTTGTACCGGAGGCTTGGAGGAAGGCAGATGTTGTTCCTATATTTAAAAAGGGTTCAAAATACTTGCCTGGAAATTATAGACCTGTGAGCTTAACTTCTGTAACTGGGAAAATATTTGAAGGGCTATTAAGGGATAATATTCAGGAATTCATTGGGAAGAACTTTGTTATTAGCAATAATCAGCATGGTTTATGAAACATAGGTCATGTCAAACTAACCTAATTGCATTCTACGAAGAAGTAAGTAGAAGTATAGATCAGGGTGTTGCAGTGGATGTGATCTACTTGGACTTTGCCAAGGCATTTGATACGGTTCCTCACAATAGGTTAGTCTTCAAACTAAAAGAGATTGGTCTAGATGAATATTCCTGTTCTTGGGTAGAACATTGGCTTAAGGACAGAGTACAACGAGTTGTAATTAATGGTAAATTTTAAGGCTGGACAAAAGTGGTAAGTGGTGTCCCTCAGGGTTCTGTTTTGGGACCACTTCTATTTAACATATTTATAAATGATCTTGAAATAGGCATTGAAAGCTATGTATCAGTGTTTGCAGATGACACAAAACTTTGTAAAGTAATAAAATGTGAGCAGGATATTGCTTTGTTGCACAGAGATTTGCATAGATTGGGGGACTGGGCACTAAAATGGCAGATGAAATTTAACATAGAGAAATGCACTTCG
Organism: Pelobates cultripes; assembly: GCA_933207985.1. Lineage (NCBI taxonomy): Eukaryota > Metazoa > Chordata > Amphibia > Anura > Pelobatidae > Pelobates > Pelobates cultripes. The sequence continues at coordinate 72,928,404 of OW240912.1, forward strand.
GGGTTAAGAATGCACAAGCAACTTACACACTAAATGGTAGTGAATTAGGGATAACCACACACGAGAAGGATTTGGGCATTGTTATAGACAACAAATTAGGCAGCAATATGCAATGTCAATCTGCAGTTACTAAGGCCAGTAAGATTTTGTCATGTATAAATAGGGGCATAAATTCTCGGGATGAAAATATAATTTGCCTCTTTATAAATCGCTGGTAAGACCACACCTTGAATATGCTGTGCAATTTTGGGCGCCTGTTCTAAAGAAGGATATCATGGCACTGGAGAGGGTCCAGAGACGAGCTACAAAATTGATAAAAGGAATGGAGCATTTTAGTTATGAAGAAAGGTTACAAAAATTAAATCTGTTTAGTTTGGAAAAACGGCGCCTGAGAGGGGATATGATAACTTTATACAAATATATTCGGGGCCAGTACAAACCTTTATCTGGAAATCTATTCATAAACAGGGCTATACATAGGACACGAGGTCACACATTTAGGCTGGAAGAAAGGAGATTTCATCTAAGGCAAAGAAAAGGTTTTTTTACAGTAAGAACAATAAGGATATGGAATTCTCTGCCTGAAGAGGTGGTTTTGTCAGAGTCCATACAGATGTTTAAACTGAAATTGGATAAATACTTACAAAAACATAACATACAGGGATATAATTTCTAATTAGTGGGGTAATAGCTGCTTGATCCAAGGAGACATCTGACTGCTATTTTGGGGTCAAGAAGGAATTTTTTCCTAGTTTGTGGCAAAATTGGAAGTGCTTCAGACCAGGTTTTTTGCCTTCTTTTGGATCAACAGCAACAACATTTCTGAGGAAGGCTGAACTTGATGGACGCAAGTCTCTTTTCAGCTATGTAACTATGTAACTATGTAACTATGTCATGTGTCCTTTAAGGACACATGACATGTGTGACATGTCATAATTCCCTTTTATTCCAGAAGTTTGGTCCTTAAAGGACCACTATAGTGCCAGGAAAACATACTCGTTTTCCTGGCACTATAGTGCCCTGAGGGTGCCCCCACCCTCAGGGACCCCCTCCCGCCTGGCTCTGGGGAGAGGAAAGGGGTAAAAACTTACCTTTTTCCAGCGCTGGGCGGGGAGCTCTCTGCCTCCTCTCCTCCTCCGATCCACCCCGTCGGCTGAATGCGCACGCGCGGCAAGAGCTGCGCGCGCATTCAGCCGGTCACATAGGAAAGCATTCTCAATGCTTTCCTATGGACGCTGGCGTGCTCTCACTGTGAAAATTACAGTGAGAAGCACGCAAGCGCCTCTAGTGGCTGTCAATGAGACAGCCACTAGAGGGAATGGGGGAAGGCTTAACCCATTCATAAACATAGCAGTTTCTCTGAAACTGCTATGTTTATGAAAAAATGGGTTAACCCTAGAAGGACTTGGCACCCAGACCACTTCATTAAGCTGAAGTGGTCTGGGTGCCTAGAGTGGTCCTTTAAGGGGTTAAAAGAGCTATTTTGGGGATACATTTTAAAGTAATTGCACAAATAAAGGAAGTGCTCCACCTTTTTGAAAATATTATGTAACTTATTCATGCTGATGGACAGTACAGGAAACCTGCTGCCCTGTGGTATGTTTAATTCCTAAAATATGTTAATATCCTGGGAAGTAATCCCTAAGGTACCGCTTTGTTTAATTAATGAGATTTCCTTCTGCAAACATGTTCTGCAAAATTGTACATACTGCTATGTGGCTGTTAGCATGAAGAAGTGACATATGTCCTGGAACACATGATGGATCTGCTAATCCTCCCCAGATCAGATATCACACACAGCGCTAGATGTTCTAATCAAGGAACCTCCAAGTAAGTAGAATTAGACTCTAGTAGAATTTATACAGTGCCACATAGATAGAAATCGTGGTGGGACCGAATATCTTTGCATTCTCTACCATGGTAAAGTTATCGTTTTATTCAAACGGTATATGAGTGCAATGTATTATTGCCAGGATCCCTTGGCAATACCACTTTGTCAAGCTTTGTTTACACCCTTAGGCATTACTAGTAATGGTTGAGGGGGAAATGCCCCGTCTATGGCAGATCCCACAGACTCGCAGGATCCTCCATAGGCATCATTGTTTTCCTAATGCGCATGGATGAGTGCAAAGCTGACATGGGCTCCTGGCAGATGAAGTGCCAGAAGCTAAAGAGGACTGGCAGGTAGAGCATGGCGGCACCCGGAACGGACAAGTTCGGGTAAGTAGTACAAAGTATTGGCATATCACCTACTGGGAAAATCAGTTCTGCTGTCTGAAGAGTGGAGCCTCTTCATACACTCCTTAATGCAGTTTCATCAGAACCGGAATGCAAATATCCCTGTATTCTAATTTCAGAATGTGTTCATTAATATTTACCCCGCACTACTAGATAAAAGATATGATCTATACATTTTCCATGTGACTTCAGTCGCGGAGAGAGCCCAAATGTATAGAAAGATCACACAGGTTTGGATTCGTAGCGGATAGTTACATTACATAGTATAAATGAATAAATAAATATGTTTCCTCTTTACCTCATTTTGTAAATAACCAGCTTAAGGAACAGAAGTTTCCAATACTGACTCAAGTATTTAGTATTGACCTGTAACCTGACTTTAAAAATAAAACAAAAAGCCTACCTCCGATATCGCCAGTGGTTATTACAGAACTTGTTTTGACTGACACGGACACCCTCTTCCCTAAATTCAGAGTTACTGCTGTTGTTAAAGGTTGCTTGACTAAACAACAGTGGCCATGTGTTTTTGATTGCAAAACTCATTACTGTGAATCAAGAGGATGATGGGAGTTATTGGTTCAGCCATCAGCTAGAGCTTCTCCAAGCTAAAGGCAATTAGTACATGATTTTTTATTAAAATTTCCAGTAGCACTCCTGAACTCCTTGTTCTCACCTCCCTTTCATAATATCCCTAATTTGTGTGTGCATTTTTTTTTTACACTTTTCACCTTTTTCTGTTTTTCTTTCATAGGTTTTTGTAACGTGTATATATCTGCTTATTATACTTTTATACTCTATTAATTGTGCTTATCCCTTCTGAAACCAACCTCGTTTTTTCCGTTCCCTAGAATCCCTTTTGTTGGAGATTAAAGAAAGCTAACTGAAACCAGCAATGTTCCATTAGTGCTGTCTTTTTTTTTTTTCTGCTGAGAATAAATTATCTGCAGTTACAAAAGTCAGCTGCTCTTGAAAACCACTATTGTGTTTTGGGTTAACTGTAACAATGGGTTAAATAACTCTGATAATGGATCCTTTCTAGCTGATGAGGAAACCATACAATAAATCACTATCCCTTTTCAGGTAAGCTCCATAAAACAGTCTGTCCCTTCTAGCCATTAACCCTTTCATTAACTGCAGTTATGGTGAAATGTTGCTTTCTGGGAGACGCCTGCTTGTGATTGAGATGCCTCCTAGCTCATTTACACAGATTTTATGTTATAAGACTTACCTCCAGATTTGGGGGTAATACCTGCTGTGACAGCCATCTGTCAAGTCCTCCTGAAGAACGCAAATACAGAGGGCTTTGTTCATTGGTCAATAAGCTACTAATTGTAGAAATGGCAGCATTTAAACAAAAACTTGCCCAGGTGTGTCACCATAGAGGAGTTGGAGATTTTATTCTACATCCCGAATTTTTTATATTTGGTTAATAAACCAGGAAGTTAACATATTTTAAAATATAGGATGAAATTACATTACAAACCCTTTTCATCTCTGTTGGTTGAACAAATTGGCTGTTTTTCCTACATTTTTCATGTATGCAACTTCTATATGCAGCTCATCTCTTTAGTGAATGAGCCCCTGAGTGTACTGTTAATGGATAAAGTAAACACACAACATAGTCTTGCAATTATCAGTTCTTATCTGAACTGAAATCTAGCCAGACCTCTTCTGTTATTCAAATGGTAAGAAAGTTTTTTAAAGTTAGATATGTAGAGACAGAGAAGGGATTTATAAGCTTAAAGACCCCACATGGCTCCTAACAGTCATCATCCAACCTAACATTTCTGATTTGTGACATTGTCTCGCCATACTACTTATTTTTGTGATCTTAAAAGCATGCACTTATGGGGAATGCCTGCCACTGTGCTACCTGGAATATGCATTGTGTCACTGGCGTATCCCCTTGCAGCTTCATACTTTCCCACCCCCCCTAACACTCCATTTTGCTTTTCCACCTTTCAGTGGATGGGTCATGTCAAAATTGTGTCTTTGAAACACAAGACAACATAACACCACCCATTCTGATAACAGCTAGAAGGTCCAAGCTCTATGACTGTAAGAAAAAAAACAAAAAACAGAATATTGGTCAGCAAAGTAGTTGTAAAAAGTAAGGAATGTTTTGCGTAAAACGGGTAAAAGTGATTAACTGAAATAGCAAACTACAAGAAGCACATTGCAACATTCAGTACACTGTGATCCCCTACTTCCTGCCTGATAAAGGGCTTGTAATGTCATGAAAACCAAAAACATTTATATTTTGTTACACATTAAATGTACCCATTGTATCACAGCTAACTGCCACTATTAGCAGGACGCTGCCTGAAGGTAACAGGAGTTCTCATCCAGCAATAACATGCGCTAAAAAGTTCACAGTTAAAAAGACCTCCCAATCCTTTCCTTACGCTAATTTTCTTCCTATAATCGCACTGTTGAGAACTGTGCTTTAATTCGGGTACATTCTTATATTTCAATGTCACTATAACGTCTGCATTTGCAATGCATCATTTTGACTGTGAGGTTTATAAATGTATTTGGGTAAAAATAGCTATCCTAGCTATTACAAAATTTGAATATAGTATTTTATTAAACAATTAAATATCCAATGTGACGATTATAGAGCAGGAAGAAATATATAGAAATGTTTTGATTTAAAGGACCACGCTAGGCACCCAGACCACTTCAGCTTAATGAAGTGGTCTGGGTGCCAGGTCCAGCTAGGGTTAACCCATTTTTTAATAAACATAGCAGTTTCAGAGAAACTGCTATGTTTATTAATGGGTTAAGCCTTCCCCAAAGCCTCTAGTGGCTGTCTCATTGACAGCCACTAGAGCGCTTGCGTGCTTCTCACTGTGATTTTTCACAGTGAGAGCACGCCAGCGTCCATAGGAAAGCATTGTAAATGCTTTCCGACCGGCTGAACGCGCAGCTCTGCGCGCGCGCATTCAGTCATCAAACGAAGGAGAGGCTAAAAGTTTTTAACCCCTTTTCCCCTTCCAGAGCCGGGCGGGAGGGGGACCCTGAGGGTGGGGGCACCCTCAGGGCACTATAGTGCCAGGAAAACGAGTATGTTTTCCTGGCACTATAGTGGTCCTTTAAAGCAAAACTTTGCAAGTCAGTGCTGATAGCTACAAATTGCACAATATATAGATCAGTATATATGACTAATGTAATATATGGATCGGAGCAGGTGTATATGAATTGTGTAATATATGGATGAGTGCAGGTTTATATGAATTACATAACATAGGCGTGCTCAGGTATATCAAACTCGGGATTTCAGGTACACAAACAGGCCTAAATTCATGGCTATGCTATCTTGATCACAGTGAGTAAAAAAGATCAAGTCCTGTATCTTTCATGGATATAAACAAATGTTGCTCACTGTATATCCTTTGAGGCCTGTACTTCGACCTGACTGCTTTGATGGACGACTTCCTGGGAACAGGAGAGTCTGGACAGGTCCATTATTTTGATAAACAGGTGACTCACTAGTTTCACTTCACTTAAACACTGAGTGCAGGAAGCTGTGTAATATTTTAGTTAAGGTGAGTCAGCTGTGGCCACTAACCCTTTGTAAGTTATAAGAGAACTGATAAGAGGGTGTTTTTAATATTCCAGTTATTAAATCAGATACATTAAGAAACATCTCTCAAATACATTTTACAATCTTGGGGCACCAAATTCTACGATGTGCTCTGCTCCATGTACTTCTTATGTGCCAGCACACCCAGGGGGTTTAATGCCAGCCTTAGAGAGAGACCTTAGGCAGGATACTGATTAGACATACACAAAACTGTTTGTACATTTAATCTCCTTTTATCTATCACACACGCATTTCCTCTTTGTTTTCCGTACAAAGGGTAGAATACTTATATTATAAACAAACATATTTCATAATGTGTTCATATTTTAAAAGTGATTTACCAGTCTGCTGACCAGGAGACTGACTGACTGACTTTTTATAGTTAAAAGATCTGTCATTTGCAGATTGAACCATTCTGGCAGATGCTGTCTTAGTGCTAGGTCTTATGTAGGTTTATTCACTAAACTCCAAAACTGTAAGAGTCCAAATTTGAATGGCAACAGTTAAGGTGATTGCAGGCGGAGGGAGGGGGGATTTATACTATTTAATTTAGTCATAGCATGGCTATTTATTTTATATAAATTAGATTTTTATTGAATTTTGTCAGTGGAAAACAAACAAAACAAGACCATAAAATAATACATGCAGAAAAAACATTTCAGGATACCGTTCCCCACAAGAAAGCTGTAATTTTTGCAACAAGCATTTAATGGATAAAATAAGTCAAGTTTTGCACAAAAAAAAAAGTACTCTGACGTTCAGTATAGTAGCAACAATATACATACTGTATTTATAGACTTCAGCATTAGTCTTACTGTTTAACCTTAAGTGCAAAAAAAATGTATAACAAATAATTGTTTGTACATTAAAATTCAGATTCAGCCTTTGTGAAACACCTTTTGTGTCAGATTCTTAATGGTAAGTCTACTTTATGTGATGTCTGTTGTGCCGCTCGCAATGCCTGGGTGCCTCCATTTTGTTCTCTTCTGCGGGATTCTTTTGACTGATGGATTGTGGGTAAATCGGCTTAACAACTGAAATGGAACTTTGCTTATGCTCCATCCATTGCCAAAAAATTCCAAAGAACACACTCCCCATTAGGAAAAGATTTCCCTTAGCTTTTTAGTTACACATCAGATAAAACTAAGGAGAATTAAAAATAATAATAAAAAAAAAATACAAAGGAGAAATATAGAGGGGAACAAAAAGGATACATTTAAAAGCAAAAGCCGCTTTAAGATGTGTTCTAAACGAAACGTAAATGGCTGAGCACTGAGTGTCAAAGTCAATCCTCCTTACTTTTTGATGTGTGTGAGTCATACCAGACTAATCACCATGTACAAGTGTACTCTCATGGATGGTATACAAACAGGTTCTAGATGGAGAGGTACACAGAATACACCTGTTCGTTTGCCCTAGAGCCAAAACAGAAACTGTAAACCTCACAGGCTGGCAGTTGCTCATTCCAACACAGGGGATATAACTGTTTGTGTTGAAGAATTGTTTTTTTTAAACTTGCCAACTGTCACTTGCATAGGTAAGTCCGCTTCTGAAACCAATACTTACCTATGCTCTGCCCACAGCAGAATGGACAATGGATAAATTGTATCAAGGAGCTGTTTACTTATTGACTATTGTTTTCTCATTTTCTGACTTTGTACACTCATTAGGTGACCTTTAGCAGGATTTCTTCATCTATCTGGGATAGTTATATACTTCTGAAACGGGCTGTTGGCTGATTGTAGGTTGGGCAGTTCTAAGGGGGGAGTTGTAAGGGATGGTGTTTGGCTTCACTTTAAAGGGAAACTATGGTGTTCTGAATACAAAACCGTACTCCTAATACTATATTGTCTTAAATGGCTCCAGTGTCGAGCACTTGAATGAGATGAAGTGGTCTTGGTGCCTATAGCGTTGAGTGAGTAACACCCATTTTGGCATTGTAAATTGTTTTCATAACAATGCTGAATAGGTTAGTTCTTTCTAAAAAAAAAAAAAATACTTTTAAATGAAAACTATAGCGTTGGGTATGCATGTGTATGCTGAAACCATAAACACTATAGTGGGCTGCAGTGATTATGGTGCACACCTTAAGTAAAACTAACATTTTTCTGGTATAACTTATTTTGAGCTCTCATGTTCCCATTAGCATTTAATAATTAAACAGATAGAACATCTGACTTGATGCCAAATGTTTATCTGGTCTGGGTTCTTGCTGATCCTCTGTATTGTTTTAATGTTAATGTCAGTTTGCTTGATAAATAAAACAATCAGACAAGCAGCAGACAGCAATGAATGCATTTAATACACAAAGTCAGTATCTTAACAAAGCTGCCTGCTGAGATGCACTCACAGCTAGATAACTATGTAAAGACACATGGCTAATCACATTGTAAAGACATTTGCACCTATGTAAGAAGATTTTAGCATGCATATGTAAAAGGTAATGTCATTAACATCAAAATCCTCATCTAGGTGCTTTACCTGGTAAAGGTACATTGATGTTACTCCTCTTTTTGAGCATGTCCTGCATAGCATTGATCGTGATATTGGATATTAACCCTTTGATCAGTTTGTGTTCCTTGCTACATCACGTCATGTACAGACTTGTTTGGGACCAGTCAGACTTCCCTCTCGCTTAAAGCTGAATGTGCTTGGATAAAGGTTCTGATATGCAATAAAGTTACCCCAGATTTCTGGGTTTGGACCCAGAAACCTGTCCCCATTGGCAGAGACAAGTACAGTGTATCAATAAGACAACAGCCCTCAATGGTCCATTTATTATTAAATATAATAGTGCAATTAAGATCACTCTGTAACTGAAAAAGTCTAATAAAGGCATTTTTTTTCACATTTAATTGTGATATTATATTACACTTGCAGAATTCATTATAAAGGTAATTTTCAAGACTGGGGTTTCATGCTAATACAGTCTACATAATCTGCACACCGAAAAAAAAAGGTTAATCACTACTATTGATGAATAATTATTGGAGGTTAAATACTTGTACGCTACACTTATTTAATTATATAAAAGGTCAACATTTCAAGCAGGACAATGGGCTTTATCAAGAATGTCGGATGCATCATTTATGTTTTCCTGGAAATCTTTCCAGGACTGCTATGGCTTAATGGCGTTAAACTGAGCCTTTTTTTTATTTTTTTGTAAAGGAGTAAATTAACCTTGTTATTCATTGTTACATGATAATGCACTACATCTATAGGTCTACAGTAAAAAAAAAAAAAAAAAATGAATGATGTGTTTGGGAGATATATGCGGGGTTTTGTTTTTTCCATGTGAGAGTTATATTTTCTCTGCTCACTAGGAAAACTTTATTTAATAAAAAGGTTAATAGTCTGATAGTCTGACGATTCTCATGTCTGGCATATATACCTTCCTCCCATATCAGTTTGGTCCATTTATTTATTTTGTTGAGCTCACAAGCAGGGTCCTCTACCTGTTGTATCAGTCTGTTCTTATTGTGTTTGTCTTTTTTCCCAATTGCACTGCGGAATTTGTTGGCGCTTTATAAATGCCAGTAATAATGCTATAAAAATAAAAATCTCTGTTGTTCAATGCATGTTGTATATATTTAGGCAGGCATATTGATCACTACTTTCTGTTGTGAGAAGTTCCGCTTCGAAACTATTAGGGCTCTCGTATATGATAGGTTGCCAGATTACCTTGCTCTTGCAAAATATACAAGCACATACAGCACTATATATACCATTGCAATGCTGCACAGAGGTGTGAAAACAATCCTCCTTTGTGGGATCTGCTGTGATGAATTCATTGTATTCAGTCCTGCAATCTATAAATGCTACACTGCCTACTGGCCTTTTTATATAGCCTCCCTGCATGAAGCATCTGTTTGTGTGTGTGTGTACACGACTGTTCTTGTGCTAATTGATGTAAAATTATATAATTAATCAGCACAGAACAGAGAAGAAGTATTGCTATTGTTAAACCCTTACACACCATTACAACCGGATTTCTTATCTCATATCTGTTCAAGCCCTAATCATCCTTCCATAAAAAAATAAAAAGGGGTTTGTTCCGGCTAGGCTTTGGGGAAACTACAATGTGATCTGTACAGGTTACAAAACATATCTGGTTGCTGTTTATGTTTTAAAAAAATAAAAAGTGATTTCACATGTAGAAGATCAATAAGCAATCAAGTACCCCTTTATCTGATTAAATATTAACGGGACACTCTATACACAATAACCACTACAGCGTGCTGTAGTGTTTATGGTGCTGGGACACTCCATCCTTGTAATCTGTCAAACCATTTACTAGGCAGATTATGAGAGAGGTTTCCGTTAATAAAAAAAACATTATTAAGACCTCTGAAGGTGAAAAAAACGCTTTAAATATTGCACACCTTTATTTTCCTTCTTTTTTTATTGAGTTCAAGTTTGTTTTAGAACTGTGTTACTGTTTATTTATAAACCTATATGTTCTGCAAAGCGTTAGACTGAATGCTGTGCTAAAGCAGCATACATTCCAGATGGTGGTAAGAACAGAGCATGTAAACCATTGCATGACGTCCATTTTCAAAGCCCTCAGTGAGTGCTGATTAAAAATACTGTAAATACTGCTCTGTAGGTAATCACTCTCTGTGCTCTTGGATAGATTTACAAAATAAAAAAGACACGTGCAACATGTCCTTGTTCTCAGATATGTGATTTTTTTATACAGAGAAACACATTAACTATTTCAGTGCTCGTGGTCTCTGACTAAAGGCATGCAGCACTGAGAATGTCAGCTCAAGTCTCTAACTGACCAACATGGAGGGGAGGGGGGTGAAATGCCATGTAAGAGATGGTCTATACCATTTGTTTCTTTCTTTTAATGAATGAAATTACTTGTTACTGGTAACCTGTGCTTTTGCTGTACAACTTCATTTAAGAAAGCCCATACAAGCAGGGCCAGATTAAGAGCCCAGTGGGCCTGGTGCTGACAATTATGACGGGCCTAATTACAGAATTATATTGACCAAAAACAGTAAAACACTCTCAAGAGTCATGTATCTGATGGAGATGGTGCTGGAGAGAAAGAAAACAGCAGCTATAAGAAAACACATACTCTAGGCTAATATCTCTCTAATTTATGTTTTCATCTTTCAAGTAAATCCATAACCCCTAACAGCAGTGTCCAGTCAAGCAGGAAGTCAATGGGCACGGTAAAAGGGTGTGCCACTGACACAAATCACGTAACCTGCCAAAAGGGGTGAACATGCCCAAAAAGAGGACATGTCTGCCCAAAGAATTAGAAGGCCAGCCTGGCATGAATGCATGTCAGGCTGCCTGCCAATCATGCAGCTGGCCAACTAAGCGCATACTATGCAGACAGCACCCTGAGCTTGGCATAAATGCATCTAATGATGCGCTCACTCAACGCTTTCTAAGGACTGTCCCCTAGCACTCGCTGGTCCACTTGTCTCCTTACCTTCTTACTAGCAGGCAGAAGCTCCTGGTATATAGTCTGGGACAGAGAAAAGCTGTATGTAGTGAGTGTAGAAGAAAGGGAACATGCCACAGTGTTAGAGACCAAAGTCAGCATTACCTTAAAGGATCACTATAGGGTCAGGAACACAAACATGAATTCATGACCCTACAGTGTTAACACCACCATCTAGCCCACCTGGGCCCCTCATGCCTCCATAAATATAACAAAATCTTACTATATTCAAGCCTGAAGCTGTAACTCTGCATGCTGTTAGACTCATAAAAACAAGCAGTCTGTTGACATCATTAGAAGTGGTGGCCTGATCCAATCACAGTGCTTCCCCATAGGATTGGCTGAGACTGACAAAGAGGCAGATGGAGAGTTTAGAACTAGGGGTCAAAAGCCGCATGTAATGGTTTTTATTCCTCAAAATGTTGCCTATAATTTGGCCAATAAAAGAATAATAATTTGACTCGGTCAACTGATTCATTTTAAGCATTTCTGTTCATTTGTAAAGGTTTAAGCAGCATTATAAGGAAAATAAAATGTAAATGTAAAAAACAAACAAACAAAAAAGACCTTACCCTTAACCTGAATTGTGTTGAGTAAGCCTAAATCAGTGGATCCCCAAACTTGTGTAAACATCTCTAAACTGTCATTAGCCAGCCTATTGACTGGCTGGCTACAGGGCATCTAGTCACTGCCCAAATGTTAATCATGCTTTTTAGTGTTGGAAATTCCCAAAGTGCTTGTCTTCAGTTACACTATTCAGAGGTCGAAGACGTTCATGTTCCTGAATACTGATGGCTACAGAAAGGAGTTTGTTCTTCATTGTGGAGAACGTAAGGAAACAAATCTCATTTGTGGGGCCAAAATGCCTGAACTGGAAAAAATAAGTGAATTGTAATTTTTTTCTCAAGTTTGACTATTTTGCTCTAAAATGTACTTGTAACTAAAACATAATTCCTGGTTTAGTGACTAGACCCCAAACTTAGTGTATGGACAGCTTAAGAAGACAGAGACTCAAAGTGCCACAGAACATCCTGTGCAGTGTTTCTGGACTAAGATACCAGTGAAAGTTTATTTTGTATGGATTCTCCTTAATCACTGTGTTTGTGGGAAGTTTGACCATGTCCTGGAACATATCTGCCCACATCCATGATCTAGCCAAATCCTGCTGCCACATTCTTGTTCTTAGCTGAAATAACATAACCAAGGGCATATTCATTTATCTGATAGGCCAGAGCCATGGGAGTCACTATTCCATTCAAATAAGGTGGAAGTATAAAGTTTCACTATAAAGTTTCTTAAAGGACCAGTCTAGGTATCATAACAACTAAACCAAAAATATGTTATGGTGCCTTGAGGGCCCTGGCTCACCTTTAGGAATTAAACTGTTCACAAATCGCTTTGCCACGCTGTCCTTCTGCTTTCGGAGGCTGCTCTAAGCCCATAAACAGCGCCACTGACCGACAAAGAACACTGGAGGGCAGACCAGGCGATAAACTGTGTTTGAATGGTTTAACCCCTAAAAGTGAGACAGGGACCTCCTGGCACCGTAACAACTTCAAAAGTTGTTTGTAAAGTTTAGTGGTACGTTGAGCTTTCTGGAGACACTTAATAAACACTCCAATGGCAAATCTTGTCTAACAATTTAATAGATATATACCCAATGAAAACATGCAGGCATTTACTACTGCAGATTAGCTTTTTGCAGTGTTTGCAAGCCCTCCCCCCTTTTCTCCTGCCCAGACTTTCAGTCGTGCAGACTGAAAGCTAGTAAGTCTACGGACAGGGCTGAAGAAGGCTCTGTGAGCACGTTGAACACTTGTTGAGGAAGAAGGCAGGTGTGTGCCAGCACCTCACCAGTTGTATGAAACCTGCATTTTTATAACTATAAGAAACTCTTCTTTACACTGCTTGACAAGTCATAAAGCTGGGGAAGTTTAAAGGGACATGCACCAGGGAGCTTGCTTCCTCTCTTCTTCCCCTTTTAGGAAGTTGCAAAGTAAAGGAATCTTCTAACTGCACAAGTGTAAATCAGTGAGCTATGCACAATGCACCTTTCCAGCATTCCTAGGGATAGGACATTGGTTAGACCAATACCCCGCTGGAATGGGTGTGGAAAGCATAAAAAAGAAAGAAAGAAGGAGTACATATGAAACCAATCCTATTTATCTGCTTTTTATCATCCTACAGAGTGAGGCAGCTGTCTTATTCAAAGCTAAAGCTTTTGAATGAGACAGATGTCTCAAAGTGATCCATGCCCCTTTAACGAACCATGTATGCGCAATGACACCCTATTTATAATTACTTAAATGTAAACAATTACGTAAGTATTCTAACAGAAAGAATTTAGATGACTAGCTGTCAACATTTGTAATGTTTTCGTTTGCGTTATATTTCATACATGCATGCTAGAGGACTGGATTCGATTAAATTAATAACAAAATTACTCTTCAACCTCTGGGGCTCTCTTTCATGTAGATAGACTCCAGCTCTTATATTTGTCTTTCCTTCTATCATACACCTACACACCTCTCTCATTAGCAAGCAGTTGATTAAGCAATCCAATAGTTGTCTGTAACTAAAAGCTTTTAAAAATATAATCGTTCTTAGTAGGCTTGTGCACAGATGCTTTTCCAGTGAAAAGAACAAATCAAATGCCTTTTAAGCTGTGCCTGAATGAATTGTTCTGTCCTGTTTTACCTGTGGAGTCTTCTTCATCAAATAAAATTCTTCAGTCAAATTCTGGACAGATCGATTTGTTTAGGCACAAATTAAAAGGCATGAAATCCATTTGTGCACAAGTCTAGTTTCACTCAAAAAAGGTTATTTTAATCCACTTACTGAACAAGGCAGAAGTTAACATGCAGGTTTACTTGGGTCATCTTGCAAAACCCATCAGGGCAGGAGCTGACCCATTTAATTTTATGCATTAAATAGTCTACTTTCTGTGCATTTTCTGCAAAGCCCCAGACTGGCAGCTAGTGCACTGATCTCCCAGCAAAATAGGAAGTACCTTAGGCAGTCATGCTCTTACCTTTCTGTACCACTGCTGAGCTTATTCCATAATTAATACATCATGGTCAATGCAAGCGTTTCTGGGTATTGCAGCTCAGGAGTCTGCTTTCTACAATACAATGTTAACAATTTAAAGCAACACTCAAAGCACCATAACCACTACAGTAGTGGTTATGGTGCCAGTGTCCTTACCCGGTTCTGTATTTTGGAGCTGTGACACAGAGAGCCCTCTGGGTATCTGTGGAATGATTCCTAAGTGTCAGTTGAGCTCACTCAGCTAATAAGAGTGTTCCATACATTTATATATTACAGGAGGACAAGCATGTGTGTTATGACATACAATAACATTAATATACGATGATAGTGACCTATGTGCATAGTACCAAATCAATTGATAATGTAGACTGCGTCACTAACACGTTAGAAAGACACATATGTAAAACAAGGGCATTCTTCGCATATTATTATCCGCCATCAGTTTGGGAGAAGGCTGGAACATGCTGCTGCCGTCTGCTTCTTATGGGTTTAGTCTCCCCTTCAGGAATCCAACTTGTGGGTTTGAGAGAAAGAGAAGAAAAAAAAAAAAGACAGAAGAGGATAGAAAAGGAAGAGATGGTGCCTGCGTAGAACAACAGGACAAGGACGGCGCAACCCCTAAGTTCCCACATGTCCACGGCTCCCACATTCCCTGGTCCTTTTGGTTACGTCTCCCCTAATAGCCGTCATTATAGGTCTCCCATGGTTCCAAAACCATTGTAAAGTTTTTCATGGTCCCTCTGACCTGGGCTGTAAGCTTCTCCATCAGATAGTTGCCCTTAAGTTTTGTCAGTACTAAATCGAGGGATGGGACTTAACGGTGCAACCATGTCGAAATCTCTTTTTTTGTAAAAGTGGGCAAAAAAAGAGGGCACACTCTTCACATAAAATCACTTCAGCAAGGTAATGTGCTTTCTGGGTCTGGGGTGACCTTTTAACCAACACATTGCACTTAATGTGTGCGTCCCTGAATGTACATTTAACTGCCCAGTTTATAGACAGCTTAATGGTAAGAAATGGGACACATTTTGTTTTTAACTCCGAGAATTTCCCTTTTGTGCCATATGGCATTTTATGACATCACTAATAAAACATATGGTGTCTGTTATTGTAAAAGCAAACATGACCAGGCTGGATATATTTCTTTTGGCAATGTTGAGAAATAATATTGCCACATGACTGACAAGCCAAAGATTGCGTTATGGAATTTTTTTTTCTTTTCTTTTGGAGGTAATTTGGTTTTCCAGGAATATGGCTACTGATTACTTTTGACAATTAACTGTCAAGCCTTTAAACCACTAAGGGCATTATTTACTATATCCTGTATTGTACCAAATTAAAAAAATTTCAAAATTGAAGCAAGAGTACCTGATTTGAAAAGATTTTCCAAATCCGCTACAGGCACATCTAAATAGGAGTTGGAGGATGCTTACAGTTCCCTAAAGTTTACAATTCAGTTTTCACATTTTTCAAGTTAAATGAATAAATGTGCATGTTTAAAGGGACAGTCTTGCCATCTTTTTAATGTGCAATATAGATAGGGCACTAAAAAAAAAAAAAAACCTTAATGAAAAATAAGTTTCCACGTTATCTTAAACGCTATAGGATTAGGTTGTGCAGGATTTTAAAAGAGCTCTCACCAAAGCAGGACGTGACTAATGCTTACTATACTTTCTGTAGATATTGCCACAAGTAAGAATTTGTTGGAGCTATAGTTCAATTAATACGCTTTCTGCTGTAATGGCTGAACTAGAAATCCCAGAGACACCCAAGCCATGATATAATGTACAGCAATAGGTAGTACACAATAGTAAGCACTTTCCAATTGATCCTGTCAAGGTATATGGAGAGTGCACAGACCAATGTCATGTCTGTTAGTCCACCCATTGTACAGCGTTATGGAATTTGGCGCTCTATAAATAATAAATAAATATTTGTATGAGAGAGAGAGATTGTCAGAAAAGTAGTGCAAAGACCCCAGTGGAATGTGTCTGCTGTGTGCACTGGTTTGTTTACTTAACTTTTAGAATTCTGTACTCCATTTCAGAAGTTGTACGGTTTAAATTACTAAATGCTAAGATTCATATTTGTTAACATGCTTAGTGGTCTACTCTAAGAATTTTGCCTCTCTTTTTTTTTTTTTTTTTTTTTTTTTTTTTTTTTTTTTTTTTTTTTTTTTTTTTTTTTTTTTTTTTTTTTTTTTTTTTTTTTGGTAAATTAGTTTAACTAAGCTCCATTTATTGCCAAAGATTATGGTCTACCGAAACAAACTGTTTATGAAAACAAATAATAAAACAGAGGGGAAAAATAATGGGACAAATATGGATTTAAAATAACATTAAAAAAAAAAAAAAAAAACCTTCACAGTGACAATGCCTATTTAACAAATCCTTTGAAACATCTCCCCTCTGACTAGGCTTAGTTTGCCTTTTTTTTTTATTATTATTATTATTATTATTATTATTATTATTTTTTTTTTTTTAAGCAGCCTGTATCCTCCTTCCAGTAGAGCACACAGAGGGTTAAAGGGGCGGAGTCCAGCTGTATGAGCACGCGGTGAGAAGGCTGCCAAAGAGGGGCAGGGTTACTGCAGACACTAACTGGTGGGCGGGGTTACCGCAGGAACATTGACCGGTGGGCGGGGTTACCGCAGGAACAGGGGGAGTGGTTACAGCGCACATGCTGCACGGACGGAGCATGCGCGGCTGTCGGCACTGTGAGCAATGAGAGCAGGAAGCTCAGTATGTAGACTATTCAGCCCCAGACTGACATGCTGAGTGTGAGGGGCTCTGCTCGGGCATGATCCAATAACTCACACCACCACAACTACCTCATAGCTAGCCACTGAGCCCAGCCAGCTCGCCCAGCACTGCCAGCCGCTCACAGGGCACCGGCCATGCACTGACCCTATGTGCCGGTGCAGTCACTGCTCAGCCGGGAGCGCTGGGGGCCAGGTCCCGATGACTCTGAGCACTATTGCCCGGGACAGGAAGGAGGGAAGCGGTCACCACTGTGCCTATTGTGGGGTGAAGATGATCCCTCATTTTTCGGAGAATGCTGTTATCTCTCAGAACACCATTAATCAGCTGTGAGTATACATTTCATTTAATGTTCATTTTATATCACAACTTTTATTTTTATCTATTTTTTTTATTTTCTGCCCAATGTTGGGTTACAAAGTGCCATTCCAAGGTTATAATAATGGGCGGATGTTTCTATTGAAGACACCAGTATCCTGATTAATTGTACATTGGATGGCTTCCCATCACTCAGCCAACATATGATACAAATCTGAAATGTAGTTACTTTTTGCTTTTCTGTGGTTGTAATTCAATGTACTGGGAGGCAATGGTATTTTGTATTTATTTATTTTCATTTAAGTGGGATAAGCTAGAGGAGCATCAGAGAGGTTAGCACATGAACCTGTTGCATTGCAGTTACACTGCAGATTGTGAATTTAATGTATATGTGATTATGTGGAGAAGATGAACTATGTAAAAGAACACATCTAATGGCTTTATTTAGTACCATCATTCTTTTTCTGTGCATGGAACAATATCTCTTATGCAAAAGGGAGTCTGTATCCCCCTTTTGTGCCCACTGCAGGGAATATTGCCATAGGCATTTATTGATGCACTGTTACAGTGAATGGAACCATTTGTTTCAGTCTCTCATACAGCTGGATTGTTTGCCACTAAAGAAAGACTTGTATGTCTTTAACAGAATAGCTTATCATTGAGAAGCCTGCAGTATGACTTCTGATAATATGTGGCTCTCTCAATCTCTATGTGACAGAGCTGTAGATACATGCTTTTAAGACACTTGTGGGCAGCTGTTAAACATTTCTTTTGAATAAGAAGCTGTAACAGATGTTCGCTCAGTAACTTTTTTTTTCTTCATTTTTTACTATAGTAAATATTACATCAGCCCTTGTCATGTCAGATCTG
Source organism: Pelobates cultripes (assembly GCA_933207985.1). NCBI lineage: Eukaryota > Metazoa > Chordata > Amphibia > Anura > Pelobatidae > Pelobates > Pelobates cultripes. Next base: position 72,946,684 of record OW240912.1, read on the forward strand.
TTTTCATTGCCAGTGCTTGGCAATTAAGTCATTTTGCAATACGAAATATAATGTGGTGTGTTAGTGTGTGTTCTTACATACTTATCTGTGGTCACTCAGAGTTCTACAGCTTGAATTCTGAGAATTATTAAAGAACTCTTTCTAGTTGTTGCGTGATCATATTAACTATTGAGTGGCCAAAAGCATAACTTTTGCAACATCACCCTGAGCTTGAAAGTGTGAATTTTGAACAAATCACCTGTGTAAGGCGTAATGTTCTTCTCATATATAATTTATGTACCCTGTAAGTACTTTTAATTGTTCTTGTATCTCTTGCCAAGAATGGACCAGTGCATTAACTCTGCACCAGATGATTGTTTTACTCATTGTGTTAGTGTGTTGCTCACCCCTGTGGCTCTGAACGATTTTGCATGGAATACGTTTTAATTCCATTGGAGCCTGTAGACAGAGGAACTGCACACAAGGAACTTGTGTTTCTGTCTAGTGCAATGTCCCTCCTCATTTTGTAATTTAATGTTTTCTACTGTTCCAGATTCATTATTAAACTAAGTATACAGTATAGAAAAAATTGCAGTTAACATGAAATTAGTGTTTCCCAAGATGTAGGCAGATTAGAGTAAAAGAGCTGCAACCCACATCACCCATAGGCAGCTTATGCGTTTTGGTGTGGCGGTGGTGGAGTTATCTGTTGAATTTGATCTTGAATCTGTAGTTGTGCCAGTGATTAAAGGTAAACCTAGAACCAAATGGGGAGAGTGTCAGAATATATACATTCTGATGTCCGATAAGATTAGTCAGTCATACAACACCACCTTTTTATTTTTTAAATACTTTGGTTTGCTCTTTACGGTTTGTGCTTATTTTGAAGTCTCATCCAGCAGTCTATTTAAACAGCTTCAATGCTATGTGCTGTTCGTCACCCAGTTTTGTAGTGTAATAATCCCATCAACCAACTTTTTCCTGGGACATGATGATCAATATATTACCAAGTGACAGGTTCTAATATCCCCAAAAACTGACTTTTTATCAGATCCTGCTTCCAGTTTATATGTAGACAAGCAAAACATTCTTAAGTAGATACTTCATTGTCTTATTAGATTATTTTGTAGCAACAGACTTCCTCTTTACTGGGAAAATGTAAAAAAAAAAAAAAGTGATTGTTGTATGTTAATAAAGTATTCTTTGTGCTCTAAATATCGCAACATTGATCAGATATATTCAGAATGAACTCCCACTAACTGATAAGTTGCAGATTTTGCAAAAAAACCCCACATTTTTAATTGGTTTATTTTTTTGTCTTCAATTTATACATTTGTTGCTGAATGCAAATTTTATAATGAATGTAGTTGTGGAATATACTGCCAATTGCATTAATGAGTTTACTCTTTGGCTCGTTTCCAATCACTGTTCCATAATTAGTATATGTTTTATTTTTAATCACATTTCTGACTGGATGTCCTTTACAGGAAGTCTTGAATTCTAATCCATTTATTTACAGCTGGTTCGGAATATATGCCCCAGAAGGCTCGGCCTACTGATCAGTTAACTGAACCTTGGTTTGTAGTCCACAACAGCTTGAATGGAATATCTTACGTAGATCATCTAAAGTTGTTGTTTTTTTGTTTTTGTTCTGGTGCACAAAGTCTGTGTCAATTTTGTCATCAATTGTTGCCCCTTTCACATTGCACCTTATAACTACAGCACCATCTTACTATATTATTATTTTATTACCTTTAAATATGTCCTGTCTCGGTCTGCTCAAAATCCACAAATATATTTGAATATTCATAAAATTTTAATTTTTTTTTTTTTTATTTTTTTTTTTCCGGCTCTATATTTGAGCTTCCATGATTATAAACATATAGTTTTGTGGTAACGTTTTACAAACATGCAGTAATAAACTGTGATCTTCAAATGTGAAGGTCAAGGTTTTTTTCCACTGGTCACATCAAAGAACACTATAATTACTGTAAATACTGGTTCAGCTGTAGAATAGAGTGCATTAGATCGCTGGCTTTCTTTTTGAGCATTCAGGCCTATGCTTGTCTTTCCTTGTATGATGATTTTAACGCTGTCTAGCTGCAGTGCCAGTGGTCTGCTGTTAACTATTTCAGTGACAGATTATGTTCAAGTATAGAGGCTTTAAATGGATCTGTTGAATTTGAACTAAGCACTTCAAAATATAAAGCAGTCCCTGTGTAATCTTTAATAATACTACAAAGTACAGCAGTTTGATATATTATTTGCTTAAAGGGGGCGTTTCTTGGCGCGTTTGCAAGTTTAAGTTGCTGACCATAAAGCACTATTATATGCTGAAAAAGTAATAATCTCCTCTAATTGTGCCTGGGGTGACCCCTTTTTTAATTGTGTATTTCTTTTAATCGGGACGGTTGTCTTCCCTGTCAGCTGTACACTGTTATCTGTAGAAAAATATGTAGTAATGCCCTAAAGTATTAGTTTTTCCTTGCAAGTTCTGTAAAATTAATTACAATATTAAAGCGGCACTGTCATGCCGAACTTACCTTTCCTCAATCTCTTCCTCTTCTCCCCCTCTCTCGGGATCTGTTCTTCTTTTCTTCCTGTCTTCTTTAGTTTTCTTTAAAATCATAAGACAAAGTAGGGACTCTTTGCCTTATGGAGGATTCCTCCGCTTGACCAGCTCTGACCAGCGGAGGAGCAAAGTGTGCTTCATTTCCGCTGGTCAGAGCAATTTTCCCATGATCCCTAGCTTTCCTCAGTGTTCCCACAATGCTTCCTGTCACTTTCCACAAAACTGCCGAATTGCGTTCTAACTGAATGAGAACAGTCTGTTCGTTTCTTTTAGAACGCAATTCGGCACTTTATTCGGATCAGAATTTCATTCTAATGAATGAAACTCTGATCCTATTCATTGCTGTGGCTGCTTGCAGCCGCTTAGTAGATAACTCCCTAATTCCCACGGCATCAGGGAGCTATCTACTAAAAGGCTGAAAGACCTAAATTGGTCTAACAGCCAACTTTACTAATACTAAGTAAAGATTACTTAGTATTAGTAAATTAAACTAATACTACTGCCCCCCCCCGGCCCCCACCCCTGGGAGGCGGGTGGGGGCCATAATGAGAATGGGGGGGGACCTACTGCCCCTCACTGTAAAAAAACAAAACAAAACAAACTAATAACCTCCCCCCCACCCCCCCATGCCCGTGGTGGCCCTAAATAAAGATGGGGGGAACCTGGTCCCTGGCCCCCACCCCTGAGCGGTGGGTGGGGGCCCTAAATAAAAATATGGGGGGGACGACTTCTGTCCTCCCCCCCCTGGCCCCCACCCCTGCGCGGTGGGTGGGGGCCCTTGTAAAACAATAAGGGGGGGACCTACTGTCCTCCCCCCCCCCGGCCCCCACCCCTGAGCGGTGGGTGGGGGCCCTAGTAAAACAATAAGGGGGGGGACCTACTGTCCTCCCCCCCCCCCCCCTGAAACGATTGGGTGGGGGCCCTAATAAAACAATAAAGGGGGGGACCTACTGTCCTCCCCCCCTGGCCCCCACCCCTGAGCGGTGGGTGGGGGCCCTAATAAAACAATAGGGGGGACCTACTGTCCTCCCCCCTGGCCCCCACCCCTGCGCGGTGGGTGGGGGCCCTAATAAAACAATAAGGGGGGGGACCTACTGTCCTCCCCCCTGGCCCCCACCCCTGAGCGGTGGGTGGGGGCCCTAAATGAAACACCCCCCCAATCAAAGTGACTAGGGGTCCCAGGCTAGTCACTTTTCCACCAAAAGAGCCTATCCCTACCTACCCCCTCACCCAACAAATGGTGGGGAATAAACAACTACCGTATATATACTGGGTGTATAAGTCGATCTCATGTATAAGTCGAGTGCAGTTTTGTGACCAACAATTGTGAAATATGCTATGCCTCGTGGATAAGTCGAGGGTAAAACTTGGGGCCATGAAATTCTGTGATTTTTATAATTACAGGGAGTGCAGAATTATTAGGCAAGTTGTATTTTTGAGGATTAATTTTATTATTGAACAACAACCATGTTCTCAATGAACCCAAAAAACTCATTAATATCAAAGCTGAATATTTTTGGAAGTAGTTTTTAGTTTGTTTTTAGTTATAGCTATGTTAGGGGGATATCTGTGTGTGCAGGTGACTATTACTGTGCATAATTATTAGGCAACTTAACAAAAAACAAATATATACCCATTTCAATTATTTATTATTACCAGTGAAACCAATATAACATCTCAACATTCACAAATATACATTTCTGACATTCAAAAACAAAACAAAAACAAATCAGTGACCAATATAGCCACCTTTCTTTGCAAGGACACTCAAAAGCCTGCCATCCATGGATTCTGTCAGTGTTTTGATCTGTTCACCATCAACATTGCGTGCAGCAGCAACCACAGCCTCCCAGACACTGTTCAGAGAGGTGTACTGTTTTCCCTCCTTGTAAATCTCACATTTGATGATGGACCACAGGTTCTCAATGGGGTTCAGATCAGGTGAACAAAGAGGCCATGTCATTAGATTTTCTTCTTTTATACCCTTTCTTGCCAGCCACGCTGTGGAGTACTTGGACGCGTGTGATGGAGCATTGTCCTGCATGAAAATCATGTTTTCTTGAAGGATGCAGACTTCTTCCTGTACCACTGCTTGAAGAAGGTGTCTTCCAGGAACTGGCAGTAGGACTGGGAGTTGAGCTTGACTCCATCCTCAACCCGAAAAGGCCCCACAAGCTCATCTTTGATGATACCAGCCCAAACCAGTACTCCACCTCCACCTTGCTGGCGTCTGAGTGGGACTGGAGCTCTCTGCCCTTTACCAATCCAGCCACGGGCCCATCCATCTGGCCCATCAAGACTCACTCTCATTTCATCAGTCCATAAAACCTTAGAAAAATCAGTCTTGAGATATTTCTTGGCCCAGTCTTGACGTTTCAGCTTGTGTGTCTTTTTCAGTGGTGGTCGTCTTCCAGCCTTTCTTACCTTGGCCATGTCTCTGAGTATTGCACACCTTGTGCTTTTGGGCACTCCAGTGATGTTGCAGCTCTGAAACATGGCCAAACTGGTGGCAAGTGGCATCGTGGCAGCTGCACGCTTGACTTTTCTCAGTTCATGGGCAGTTATTTTGCGCCTTGGTTTTTCCACACGCTTCTTGCGACCCTGTTGACTATTTTGAATGAAACGCTTGATTGTTCGATGATCACGCTTCAGAAGCTTTGCAATTTTAAGAGTGCTGCATCCCTCTACAAGATATCTCACTATTTTTGACTTTTCTGAGCCTGTCAAGTCCTTCTTTTGACCCATTTTTCCAAAGGAAAGGAAGTTGCCTAATAATTATGCACACCTGATATAGGGTGTTGATGTCATTAGACCACACCCCTTCTCATTACAGAGATGCACATCACCTAATATACTTAATTGGTAGTAGGCTTTCGAGCCTATACAGCTTGGAGTAAGACAACATGCATAAAGAGGATGATGTGGTCAAAATACTCATTTGCCTAATAATTCTGCACTCCCTGTATATACACACACACTCATACAAACACACACTCTGCATTATATATACACACACACTCATACAAACACACACTCTGCATTATATGCACACACTCTGTGTATATAATGTAGAGTGTGTATATAATGCAGAGTGTGTGTTTGTGTAGTGTGTGTAAACTGGGTGGGGGGAGGGCATTTTTATTATTTGAATTTATTTTTATATTTTTATATTATTATTATTATTTATTTATTTTTTTGTCCCCCCCCCTACCTGCTTGTTAACTGGTCAGGGAGGGGGGCTATCTTAATCCCTGGTGGTCCAGTGGCATGGGATTTGAAGTGGGGGGGCTGGCAGGAAGCATTTACTTACCTTTCCTGCAGCTCCTGTCAGCTCCCTTCTCCTCCGTTCCGGTCAGCTCCACTGTAAGTCTCGCGGTCTGGTTGCCGCGCGGATCGTTGCCATGGCTCTGATGGCTGCGGCTCTCTAAGTTGCCATAATACAGACAGTGACTCGAGTATAAGTCGAGTGGGGGTTTTTAAGCACAAAAAATGTGCTGAAAAACTAGACTTATACTCGAGTATATACTGTAACCTGTAAAAAAAAAAAAATTCAACTTACCATTTGACGTCTTCTTTTTTCTAAAATCTTCTTTCTTCAGCCCCCAAAAAGGCCAAATAAAAATCCATTACACCCGTCGCACTTTAAAAAAAAAAAGAAAAAAAACGAGCGCAAAAAAAAATTAATCCAAGTTCGCCCTTCGAGGGCACACCGCATACTGAGCCGCATACTTGAAAGCCACCCAATCAGAGTGTTATGAGTCATTTTACACAGCGTGGGAAAATTCAAAAGAACTTTCCCACGCTGTGTAAAATGACTCAGAGCACTCTGATTGGCTTAAACCCACCAATCAGAGTGTTCCAAGCCTAATTGCAGAGTGTATAAGCCTTGACCCGCCCTGCGGAGCTCAGTATGCGGCGTGCCCTCGAAGGGCGAACTTGGATTAATTGCGACGGGTATAATGGATTTTTATTTGGCCTTTTTGTGGGCTGAAGAAAGAAGATTTTAGAAAAAAAGACGTCAAATGGTAAGTTTAATTTTTTTTTTACAGGTTAGTTATTTTATCCCCCCCTCACTATTTTTAGGGTGAGGGGGGTAGGTAGGGGATAGGTTTTTTTGGGTGGGGGGTGACTAGGGGCTTGGGACCCCTAGTCACCTTGATTGGGGTGTTTCATTTAGGGCCCCACCCACCGCTCAGGGGTGGGGGCCAGGGGTGGAGGACAGTAGGTCCCCCCCCCCTTATTGTTTTACTGGGGCCCCCAGGGAGGACAGTAGGTCCCCCCCCCTTATTGTTTTATTAGGGCCCCCACCCACCGCGCAGGGTTGGGGGCCGGGGGGGGAGGACAGTAGGTCGTCCCCCCTTATTGTTTTATTAGGGCCCCCACCCACCGCTCAGGGGTGGGGGGCAGGGGGGAGGACAGTAGGTCCCCCCCCTTATTGTTTTATTAGGTCCCCCACCCACCGCTCAGGGGTGGGGGCCAGGGGGGGGAGGACAGTAGGTCCCCCCCCTTATTGTTTTATTGGGGCCCCCACCCACCGCTCAGGGGTGGGGGCCGGGGGGGGAGGACAGTAGGTCGTCCCCCCTTATTGTTTTAACCAATCAGAGTGCTCTGAGTCATTTTACATAGCGTGGGAAAATTCAAAAGAACTTTCCCACGCTGTGTAAAATGACACCGAGCACTCTGATTGGGTGGCTTGAAAGCCACCCAATCAGAGTGTTATGAGTCATTTTACACAGCGTGGGAAAATTCAAAAGTACTTTCCCACGCTGTGTAAAATGACTCAGAGCACTCTGATTGGCTTAAACCCACCAATCAGAGTGTTCTAAGCCTAAATGCAGGGCGGGGCAAGGCTTTATAAGCCTTGACCCGCCCTGCGGAGCTCAGTACGTGGCGTGCCCTCGAAGGGCGAACATGGATTAATTTTTTTTAGCGCTCGTTTTTTTTTTTTTTTTAAAGTGCGACGGGTATGATGGATTTTTATTTGGCCTTTTTGGGGGCTGAAGAAAGAAGATTTTAGAAAAAAGAAGACGTCAAATGATAAGTTTAATTTTTTTTTTTTTTTACAGGTTGGTTATTTTTTCCCCCCGTCACTGTTTTTAGGGTGAGTGGGGTAGGTAGGGGATAGTTTTTTTTTGGGTGGGGGGTGACTAGGGGCTTGGGACCCCTAGTCACCTTGATTGGGGGGGGGGTTTCATTTAGGGCCCCCACCCACCGCTCGGGGGGGGACAGAAGTTCCCCCCATATCTTTATTTAGGGCCCCCACCCACCGCTCAGGGGTGGGGGCCGGGGGGGAGGAGAGTAGGTTCCCCCCCTTATTGTTTTATTAGGGCCCCCACCCACTGCGCAGTGGTGGGGGCCGGGGGGGGAGGACAGTAGGTTCCCCCCCCTTATTGTTTTATTAGGGCCCCCACCCACCGCTCAGGGGTGGGGGCCAGGGGGGGAGGACAGTAGGTCCCCCCCCTTATTGTTTTATTAGGGCCCCCACCCACCGCGCAGGGGTGGGGGCCAGGGGGGGAGGACAGTAGGTCCCCCCCCCTTATTGTTTTATTGGGGCCCCCACCCACCGCTCAGGGGTGGGGGCCAGGGGGGGAGGACAGTAGGTCCCCCCCCTTATTGTTTTATTGGGGCCCCCACCCACCGCTCAGGGGTGGGGGCCGGGGGGAGGACAGTAGGTCCCCCCCCTTATTGTTTTATTAGGGCCCCCACCCACCGCTCAGGGGTGGGGGCCAGGGGAGGAGGACAGTAGGTCCCCCCCTTATTGTTTTATAAGGGCCCCCACCCACCGCTCAGGGGTGGGGGCCGGGGGGGAGGACAGTAGGTCCCCCCACTCATTATCTTCATGGCCCCCACCCGCCGCTCAGGGTGGGGGAGGGGGGGAGGACAATAGGTCCGCCCCCCTTATTGTAATTTATGTCATTTTTTTCAACTGTGGCTGCTCACTGTTTAGTAGACATGCCCCTACTCGCGGTATAGAGAATAGGGGCATTTGGGAGATTTTA
>OW240912.1:72955333-72982833 GCA_933207985.1 Pelobates cultripes
GGGGGGAGTACTGCCCCCCCCCTCATTCTCACTGTTTAGGGGTGGGGGCCAATAGTTGGTTTTTTTTTTTGTTTTTGTTTTGTTTTTTACAGTGAGCAGCCACAGGCTGCTCACTGTTTGCTCACTGTTTAGTAGACATGCCCCTACTCGCGGTATAGCGAGTAGGGGCATTTGGGAGATTTTAATCTCCCTTGTGCTATTATGGGGGTCATATTGACCCCCATAGAGTGAGAGGGGGACCTGGGGGGGCTTATGAAGTGGTGGGGAGCACTGCTCCCTGCCGCTTCTATAGTTACATATTACAAGGAGGGAGCTGCGTGCCGGTAGCTTCCTCCTTGTAATAACCTGCACGAACAAACTAACACTGATACATTGTGTTTGTTTGTTCGGCTGATCTTTCTATTCACTCATTCGTCTGTCTGATGAATGAATGAATAGATGAAATTCCCGTTCGCATGTCCAGGTGTTTCACTGGGCATGTGCGGGAATCTCACAGTCTGCCTAGTGTGGGCTGATGACGTGTCCCACAGGGACTTCACCTACCCACACAAAGATGGCGGCGCCCTGAATATAGATCGGGGCAGAAAATAAAGATTTAAAAATAGGTAATGTGGGGGGCTTAGGGGCATTTGGGGGTGACTAGTGGGTCAATTGGATGTAGTGGAGGCGGGAGGGGGGTTAAAAAAAAAACAGAATTCGGCATGACAGTGCCGCTTTAAAGGTTGTTTTGCCTATTTAATCCCTTATATATGTTCAGTTCTTTTAAACAAGAAAGTAACATCTCTGTTCACGAACGCCCCAAACCTTTTATTTTTCCTGGCCTATGTTTTCTGTAACTGCATCATGTATCCAGGTAACACTTTCTGTTTGTCTTTGTTTGGACTCTTGATTTGTGTACGATAGACTCCTGGGTGTCAAAACACCAATGAAAAGAACAAAAGAGTGAGCTGTGACTGCCAGATCATTACATTGGATTAAACTATATGCATCCTGAGAATCACAGGAAATAAAGGGTTAGTCCAGTATCTTTCCAAGTGTTGGTTAACCATGTGCAAATTACTGCTACATGGAAATCTTGTTAGATGCTGATTGTTGACATGCAGGTTATCCTATTTTTATTTTCTTCTGGTGTGAGACTACTTCCTGGCTATACAAGTTGTACCTGATCATTGTTCCCACACTTGTGTTGACCTTTGTCTTTTAGTACAAAGTTTAAGACAACTTGTTAAAACTAATTTGATCCCTTGATGTTTGTAATTTGTGCTTTCATGATATAAACATTGGCTACTGTGTCATAATATTCCAAGATCCCAGGTCTACAGCTGCAAGAATGTACTCTAGTTTTTAATCAATTCTGTTTTAGCCTTAAATGAGTTAAGTCTGCCCCTGTTTGCTCCTATGTTTGTCTTATCCTTATGCGTTATTGTTTTCTCTTTATGGCATTAGTATGTGTTGGTTATGTGGTGGTTTGAGGGGCTTGGTTGGTTAATGTAGGGAGCAGTTCTTGTCTTGGATATAAGAACAGATATGGCAGTTAAATTAAAATTTCTATGACTGCTGGATAACAATGTATTGGAGTGGAGATTATATATCGCACTAGCAAACCTTGGTCAATTTTCTTTTACTGGAAGAGACCTCTACAATATTTATACTATTGTTATAATACATACCCAGGGGTAAAATTAACATCTGTTTATTACCCAATAACAAACAAGTTCTTTTTTCGTCTCACATAAAGTAACTGAGACCAGAGAGCGTTCAGTTGTACAATATCAAAAATGAAACAAGTTACAATTACTGGACTATGAAATAGGTCATGAAGATTAGAAACTTTGTCACTATCCAGTCACCCAGTCAATTTTCAGTGTCGTTTGGCCCTTTTTTGTATTTTTTTTTATTTTTTTTTTAACAGTTTTTAAAGATTTGCTGTCTCAGCTTGGGTGACTCAGTAGCTTTGCTTGTCTGCTTGACCTACCTGTTCCTGGGGTGGCATTTTGTCACTTGATCCTTTAGAATTCTTGCAAAGAAAACCTTTTTCCCTATTACTGTCACACAAAGTAATTCAAACAACCTCAAGGAACTGCTATACTGAAAGATGCCAGCGAGACCAACAGTATCCACTATTGGTCTGTGACCCTTTCCAGTTCATTTTAGGAGCATGGCTGTAATAAAAACAGTGTGTATTTGTGATGGAGAGAGGGTGGGAGAGGGGGGTGTTCCGTTTAGTCTTCTTTTTACTTCAATTTTTTTTTTTTGCCCTTTGGTAAATTAAGTGTCACAATGACAAATTACAAAGCTTGTGACTTGTCAGAACCTCCACCATCACCCACGGGAAACGTGTTTTGAGCTGAAGCAATTATGAATTATGCTTGTGATGTACATGAACAGAGAGAATTTCTGCTACATGTGGCTTCAACCATAATCTGCCCAAAGCAGTCTCCTTTACAGAAATCATATACTGCTCAACTTCTAAAATCATTTGTTTGCACCTCTGGCATGTAAATTTCTAACATTGCAAGTGCACATTTCTTTAGATATACATTGTTTCTTAAGAATGGTGTATTTTCACCTTTAGTACTCATTTACTTAACTTTTTTGTAAAATTTTTTTTATTTCTGACTTATTTCATAATTACAATGCGAGTTTTCATCTTCTTTTTAAGTGCCCTGTTTTTCCATCATTTTGCTTCTCTGTTGCTCATTGGTGTGTTGTAACTCGACACTCATCCTTACAGTCTGAAGGACAATTAAAGATGACGTTCAGTCCATTTCATTATTACTCTTACAGCCTGAAAACGTTTTGGAGAGCCTTTGAATTTTGAACTTTGCCATGTGAGTCATCACGAATGGACACCGGGATATAAGGCACAAAAAGATTGTGTCTCACTTAAACAAAAGAAGGGAGAAATCTTCTTTGCATTTGGTTCTGACTGACCGTTAAGACTTGTTAGAAGTACAGTGGGTGTTGACATTTTTGCCGATTTCCAGACCATGCACTTTTTATTTAGACAGAAAAGCCCCAGGCAAGGTACACATTTGTCAACCAAGCTTTAAGAACTTTGCTAGCAAACTCCCTGCCATCAAATTAATCCCAAGTGGTTGGATTACGAGAAGAGAACATTTCATGATTTAAATTTGCGTAGGAGAATGCCATCATCAACTTGTAGTTTTTGGTTCATTCCTGAATTTTATGAAGGCTGATAATGCAAACTACAGTAGGTGTGGGTAAAACCAATTAGTGAGGTATTGTAAGATCACCTCAAAGGAGGCTGGGGTCATGGCTGCTCAATAGAGGATGTTGCAATGCCATAAAGTGTAGAGTGCCTCTTATTGATACCCATTTGCAACTTTTTCCCCCTGCTTTCTCTTGACACTTCTGGAAAAGAAGCAAACAAGTCTGTTTTCAAGTGGAAACAAATATTTCAAGTGCGAGGTCTAGGCAGTCCTTAGTCATCCAGTTCCACTGTCACAGCTTGTGTTTACACTCTGAGTTGTCATATGGAACACGTCAGTTGTTGGCACACAATTTAAACCAAACAATCTTGGCTCACTTGTGCTTGACAGCTTTTGAAAGGTCGTTGCTTGATTGATATTCTGAAAATATTACATAGGTCTTATTGTCTCTCTTTTTTAAGAAGATTTTTACTTCCTTGATTTGAGAATTCAGTCCAGCCAATAAGTAGAGATGCAGATGTTTAAGCCTGTATTATGGTACAGGATAGGGATTTTCAACTGTGCCTTATTCCCAACCCCCCCACCCCCCAAAAAAAAAATGGACTATAATTCCATCAACTCTTTGACATCTGTGGCTGCTAAGTATCAGTGTTGCAGTTTGATAGCATCAATGTGCTTCAGTTCATTGCTTTTTTATTTTTTGCTAAAAGTCAACATTTTCGCTACTGCAGGTAGCTCTGCGATTCCTATAACTTGTACAGCTGCAAAAAATATCTGTAACCTTACAGAATTCCATTGTGTTGAGGCTGTATTCACTGATCGTTTTGGTCCAACGTTACCAAGAGTTTTTATTATTTTTATTATTATTTATATAGCACCAACAAATTCCGCAGTGCTTTACAGTGGGTGGGTGGACGAACAAACAGGTTTTAACCAGCCAAGTTGGACCCACAGGAACAGAGGGGTTGAGGGTCCTGCTCAATGGGCTTACGTACTAGAGGGAGTGGGCTTTTATGAAGAAGTGGGTTTTTAATGATTTTTGTTGTTGATGGAGTGCAGACTGGGTGAGCATCTAACGGAGGAGGGAAGTGAGTTCCACAGGAACGGTGCAGCCCTCGAAGTTTTGAAGGAAAGCATCAAAGGTGGGAGCACGGACAGAAGATAGACGCAAGTCTTCAGCTGAGCGTAAGGGCCTAGACGGGACATACTTGTGTATTAGGGCGGATAGATAGGTGGGAGCTTATGACTAATGTTCCTCTTTGTCTACTGTAGAGTTTAAAGGAAAACATGCACCATAATGGTTGTGCCTCATATGTCAATAATGATAGTTTAAATAATGCCTTGGTTTTTGTTTTTTTTACATTGTCTGTAAGTTCTGCATTACAACAAAGATAAAATGTTATATCCACATTAACTGTAACCATTGCTTAAGCCAAAATTATGGTTTGGTTTTCAGTAGAGATGGCAATGTTTGATTGCACAGCTAAACATATCTACAGCCACTAGAGGGTGTTTGTGACAACAAGCAAGTTTAACTCTGTTATGTGATGTTTGACGATGCTTTGGATTCAGTGCTTCCCTACGAGAAGCATTTTATTGGATGATCATAGTTTTGAGCACATGCGCTTCTCATCCTGAATGATGCTCTCTGAGAAGTATTGGAGGGGACGAAGCCAAGGAAGTGATCCCTATGTGACATCACCAGAAGCAGATCAGACAGCAGGACAAAGGGAGTCTTGGCACTGGGGAAAAAAGCTAAATGAAAATGCTGTCATTCCCCCCTTTTTAAATTTACTTTTAGGTGGATCCTTGATCTAAAGATAAAGCACCCCCTAAGGTATAATGATATGTGGCTTATCATGTCACCAGTGGAACTAACATATTAACACATTAAAAAGCCAAAAGTAATGAATATTTGAAAAGCTTAATCATATGGAGGTGTGTGTTTTTATTTTTTTTCCTATTTGGATATATATATATATAGCCCAAAGAGTTGTTGTAGTGTGTTTGTTTTTTTTTTGTGTGTTTTTTTTTTTTTAATAATAAAAGATGAGAGGGATTGTGTAATTTTCCAGATAATACTGTGGCACATTATTCAATTTCTTCAGTGACTTACACAGTTTTGCTGCTGAAAGCTCATTAAAGAGAAGAAAAGGCCAAGTATGCAGCTGATCAGAAGGCTGGAAGTGTGACATGACATTCAAAATGTACAAAACAAGGAACTGGTTTATGTATGCCAAGATCCTACAGAGTGCGTGGAATATAAAGCACAATGGTCGTAGGTGCAAGCGCTGCTGTCCGTTCACACTTTGTCAGAAACAAAGCTTTTTTAGAGTCGTATCTTCTACCCACATTTCACATGCCGCTACAAATTCCACCAGTGGCTATATAGATTTGTTTCTACCAGCAGTTTTCTGACCGTACTAGCATTTTATTTTTATTTGTTAATTTATTTTTTTCTCTTGATAATTACATCTAAGAAAAGTTAAGAGGAAAAATCCACTTTAATATTGTTTATATTTCAAATTAAATTATTTGGGATATCTAAAATATGGAGGGTTAAGTAAGGGAAGTGTTTCATGCTTAGTCATAGACTTGTCACTTTTTGTCCAGATTAAACACACACCTTTCCTATATTTTCTTTATTAAAGGGACAATATAGGCACCAGAACCACTACAGCTTAATGTAGTGGTTCTGGGGCAAAGAGCTTTTCCTTGCAATCTTAGTAGTGTAAACAATGCATTTTCTGAAAAAGGAATGCCTCCTCTAGTGGCTGTCCCTTAGATTGACTTCCTGGACAAGGTCCTGCAAAGGCTGCAGGAGCTACATTCATCTGTACGCTACTCATAGAAATGCGTTTACTCAATGCATCTCTGAGAGGAGGTGCTGAGTGGTGCCAGTGTGGTGATTGTGACTAAACTCCTAATCTTCCTTATGAGGAAGGCAGGTCTGCAACAGAGGCTTGTAGAATCTTCAGAAGACCTTGCACATACACTTTTTCAGGGAGCACTCCCAGTATGGTGCTCCAAAACAGGCCGGGCCCCAGCCCATACAAATTCAGTGGAACAAAAAAGTAGGTTGGGAACATCCAGAAGTTTCTTCAGCAGGTAGACTTTTTTTCTGTGGAGTACAAACCTTTAGACAATGTTTTGGCTCCCCTGAGCCTTTGTCAAGTCTAAATTTTTGTACTACCTGCTGAAGAAGCTACTGGGTGTGCCCAAACCTACTTTTTTTGTGTAACACAGAGACTGGCGCACCAAGGGATATAAGTTGAGTAAAATGATTTTTTGTATGTTTTTTTTGTATGCACACAAAGGGCTTGGTAATCCAAATATCTATTAGAGCACTCTAGCATTAGCAATACGTTTTTGCCTTCCTAACGATATAGTGTTACAGTCACGTTTTTGCTAACTAAATTAAGCTATTCTTAAAGGACAATTTGGATGTTGCATACGGATTTGAGACATTGTAGAAACATACATCATTCACTGTAATTAGCTCCCCAAACTATTGCTTTATAGAAAGTGTAACCTAGATTTTTAAAACTCCACCCTTTTGTCCTATAAGATAGAAACCTTTTCTGCTATTGTTCCTGGTACTTATTTGTGTAATAATGGAGACTCAGCAGGTTAGAGACTAACATTTGGCTTTTCCAGCTATGCTCTCCTCCTGACTATTGAATTGGGGGCAGGGGGATAGTTTTGTGTCTTGTGGAGCCAATTAACATTTGTGCATTGAATTAACCTTAATGCATCTCTTGAATCTACACTCATGCAGAATAAGTGGCAAATTTTTGAAGAGGCTGTCAATAAATGTAATTTGCTGTTAAATCCAAAATACATTTAAATTTTTTTTTGTTATCAAGGATTTTCAGATTATCAAGACTTAATAAGATTTAACCCCCTGATTTCCACTGTACAATACGTTAGCATTACACACCCTTCTGGCTCTCAACATGTGATCTCTTAATCACTTATCGTTAAAATAGAACCAAATAAATCTGCAAGCAGCAATGAAGATGGCCAAGCATAAGAGCCAAATGTAGCAGATGAGTAGATATTGCGGATAGAGGGGTAAATGGCAAAATGTTTCTTCATAAAGTGTTTTCAGAACTGGTAATGTAATACAGCATAGCTGACATATCACATGACTAATGGATTTGTACTGAAGAAGGCTGAGCACACTATAGCAATTTATTACAGAACTAATTTTAAAGGTTTCTGTTTTTTTGGCTATGCTTTTTAACATTTGTGACTATTTCAAGATGACTGCCAAATGACTTGATTGAACGATAAGGAAAGGTCACAACGCACAGAATCATGGAAATGGCACATGCATAGGTTTTCCATGTAGAGGAGTTTATTGAAGGAAGACAAATTCAAAATGGCTGCTGACCATTGTGACTTTGACCCCAATAATTATTTTTGCATGCTGGGGGTAATTTCAAAATGGCTACCAAACCATATGACTCACTGGCCAGTAGACATTAGATCTACAGTTCTGGAGAATAATTTTATTTGGTTTATCGAAATCCGTGCCCAAAAAAGTGGCTGCCAGACCATGTGATATATGTAGCCAAGCGTAAGAACATGTATTGCAGATTCCATACATGTAGCAAGTTGTAACCCTTCCACTATAAGTTTATTGAGCAGTGTCCTTACCTTCTCTTGTTCTTGTACGTCCAATTTGTTGCAATAATTTGTTTTAGTCCATCTGTTGCGCTGCGGTATATGTAGAGCTATATGCAACATTTTATTCATAAATGCTGTGTCGATCCCTATTATTAAAGTTAAAAAAATAAACCTGTAACTTATTGTGGAAGCTGTGTAATTATTATTTTTTTAATTTCACTGGCTTGGGCTAAATTTTGCAATAACCGATTTAGATGTCTATTATTTGTGAACCCCACCTATGACATGTACCATTCCCCCCCAAAAACAAATATTGACTCATTTGCACATTTTATAACCTCATTTTAACCTTATATGCAGTTTCATTCAGAAGGAATGATTTGGAAGTGAATGTTCCAGCTTGCAGACATTGTTTTACTGTTACAACTTGCTCGGTTCAAACATTTGCGTTGATCTGAACATATCACCTGTGGGATTTTTTTTTTTTCAGATTCCAATTCTTTACTTAAAATATTCTGTTATTTTACATAACTTCAATTGCACAATTTTCTTTTAAATTTAGTTTTTGTAAAAATGCTTCAGTGTCTAAATCAATGTAAATTAAACACGCACAAAAATAAAACTTTCACAGAACTTTTTTCCCCAACCTGCCATTTTTTTATTAGACTTGCATTTAAATTTTACTTTGCCCCTGTGTTTATGTACATTTTCCCCGAGATGCATTAGGGCCCAAAAGAGGTTGTATGCTTTTCAGTAAAGTCTAAAATCCCACACTGAGATGGATTAATTTATTGTTACCTCTTAGTAGGGCTGATTTGTTGTGGTATCGGAAATGCATGCAGCTAATTGAAGCTTTTGGTTTGGCCTTAATGTATTCTGTTTAATTACACTGGTAAGGATTTATGTTTGCAATGCATATTTTCACATGAACACAAGTTGTGTTAAAGGAACACTATAGTCACCTAAATTACTTCAGCTAAATAAAGCAGTTTTAGTGTATAGTTCATTCCCCTGCAATTTCACTGCTCAATTCACTGTCATTTAGGAGTTAAATCACTTTGTTTCTGTTTATGCAGCCCTAGCCACACCTCCCCTGGCTATGATTGACAGAGCCTGCATGGAAAAAAAAAAACTGGTTTCACTTTCAAACAGATGTAATTTACCTTAAATAACTGTATCTCAATCTCTAAATTGAACTTTAATCACATACAGGAGGCTCTTGCAGGGTCTAGCAAGCTATTAACATAGCAGGGGATAAGAAAATGTTAATTAAACAGAACTTGCAATAAAGAAAGCCTAAAAAGGGCTCTCTTTACAGGAAGTGTTTATGGAAGGCTGTGCAAGTCACATGCAGGGAGGTGTGACTAGGGTTCATAAACAAAGGGATTTAACTCCTAAATGGCAGAGGATTGAGCAGTGAGGCTGCAGGGGCATGTTCTATACACCAAAACTGCTTCATTAAGCTAAAGTTGTTCAGGTGACTATAGTGTCCCTTTAATCATTTTCAGTAAATCAGTTCGGGTTTCCTCTGTTTCCTATTAAGTAATGAATACATACTTAGTATAATGTTTTGACCTTGTTAATTTGGAAGAATCTCAAAGCATGTTCCTCTATTTTATTTCACTGATTTTAGCACAAAAAACAAAAAATAGATATTGGCATCCCACTTACACTAACTTGGGCCTTTGTTTTATTTCATTGATTTGACAGTCTTTAGTCCATTCAACAAATACGTGTTACTACAATACTTTTCCCCTACCACCACCTCTCTGTGTGCTCATGCAGTCTACTAGTTCCAACTTTACACCCTTCGTGCTAATTATCTTAAGGCAACCAAAACCGTTGGAGCTGCAAGAATCTTCAAGCTGTTACTGTAAAAGCTATAAAAGAAACTGATTGATTAGATCTTCCTGGGAGCTGTGTTGAACTTTCCACTCCTCAGCAATTCTTGGACTTAGTGTTCATCTTGTCACCGTTCAGCCCACTGCCTAATTCAGACAAAGTCATAGGGAGCTAGGTTCTTTTTTCGGCAGTGAAGTTCTGGACATACCACAGCTAAATATAGTCTGCTTACATTCTACTAATATGGAAGAGGACAGTGTATTGACCTTAGCCAATCTCAAATACACAGTGTACAGTAGACATGCAGTCTCTTGCCCTCTCCCCTCTGATTAATTTGGAATGGCAATTTTTTTTCAGGGTTATATATTGTGACCTCAGGATGGGAATTTGGAAACATTTTTGGGTTTTTGTTTGGCTTCTAAATATTCCGGCTTGGTTTCACATTAAAACTTCATATGTTAAATAGATTTAAAAAGAGAATATCATCCTATTTTGTAGATGGAAAGGATTTGTATTTTATATTTCTCACTGCTACGATAAAATGTTTTGTTGTTCGTTGTAGCGAGACTTGCTCTTGCTGCACTTATCTGATTAATTCCAAATAGTCTTTTACTGCCTGTAAATGTGAGTGACTAGTAAAGACTAGGTGTATGACTTGGTCTAGATAGAGAACTGATTAAAATGGCATCAAAAAGAGTGTAATTGTAAATATAATTTTTTCATCCTGTGGTTCTTTAAAGAACGCGTCAGACCCCTAAAGCACTGTAGCTTGCTAGAAAGCTTTGTGTGAAGTGTGTCCTCTTTTCAAAATAGGGGGAAAAAGTGCAGATTTCAATAGAAATTGACTTTTTTATTTATTTTTTTTTTTTTAAATATGAATTAACCTAGTTACACCCCCTTGGCTTTCAAGCAGACAGCAGGTCCTGTTACTTCCTGGTTGGTTAGCTCAGTGGAATTACACTCAAGAGGCATCAATTGCCCAGAGCACCTGCCTTGCAAAGACTTCTCATTGAGCTGCATTGGGAAGTCTGTGATTGGACAGACACAAAAAGTCTGGGTGGGGTTAGGAGAGGGATTGCAAAGGCAGCTGGTTTTGCAAACTTTTTTATATATATATATATATATATATATATATATATATATATATATATATATATATATATATATATATATATTGAAAAGAATGCATAATTAAATGCATGCAAATTGTAATATGGGGTATATCTATTGAACAATGATTTTTATTTCGTTCATATATGTTGCATTTTTAGTTCCATAAAAAAGCAAGATTAAAAGATTAGTGACATATTTACTGGAACTCTAATACTAAAAAAAGGTCTATCACTAAATGCGATAAAGGGTTTCACAGTTTTATATGCCATGGATAGAAAATATTCCTGTTGAATCATAACACTAAAGTATTGATATAATAGCTTACTCCTTTCATCTTAAAAGGACACTCTAGAGTCCTGGGGTAGTTAACCTTTGGCACTCCAGATGTTGCGGACTACACCCCCCATAGTGCTCTTACTCCCGTAATGCTGTCAAAGCATCATGGGAGGTGTAAAAACATCTGGAGTGCGAAAGGTTGCCTATGCATGCTAGACTTTTCCCTTTCTTTTTCTCAGTGCTTATGAAGACAAAAAATAGCCTGTGTCCACCATTTTATACAAACACAAAGGACTAGAGAGATATGGATATGACACTTCCATTGGTATTTAGCGATTTAGGCTTACATGTATTGACTCCCTTAAGAATTCATGAGCTTGTGCTTGTTCTCCTATGGTCTCTGAGTCAATGTACAGTTTGAGATTTTGCAAAGAATGGTGTGAAGGGAGACTGGGAGTTCTATGAATGATACACAGTGCTTGCTGCATGTTGTTCTGTTGGCTAGTGTCTAGCTTTTAAAACATGGGTTTTATTCATGTTTTGTCTTTAACCATATCACAACAGGTGTTTTGTAGCCTACATTTTGCTCCATAGTTGGCAAAACCTGGTTTATATTACATTTTTTTGTTGTTTATTCAGAATCTTATAACCGTCAATAGCCTTTTCACTTTTTTTCAGCATAATAAAGGAGTTACAGTTGCTGACATGTGAGTGGGAGCAGAGTTTGTTTGGGACATATTACCTGCTCTCCGTCATCAGATGGTCTTGAATTCTCTGCTAAGGTTGTCATTGACTTTGAGACCATTTCTTTATTGGCGGATACCTTTTTCAGTTAGTTTCCTGAACCAAACCCAGGGTGCGTTTGCTTCTATTGCATTTATTTCTTGTCGCCCTCAAGCAATTTCATGCATTCTCATGACTTTGTTAAAACACAGATTAGTTCATGTTCTCAATAATAGAAATGGTGATTGAGAAGATTTAACAAATGTATCCAATCTATTCTGTAAGTTAAGTAACTCAGTCTTTGATTTAAAAAATAAATATATATATATGTATTAAGGCAATTTGCCTGCATTTGTGGGAGGTGCTGGTTTTCCACCCCTAGCCTACTTAAGGCACTCCCCTTGCCTGGCTCCTTACCGTTCGAGGTCAGCGTTGAATGACCCTGCCACCACACCACTTTTAACATTTATTTTCCTTTCTATTTCTTTTCCTGGGTGGGCCCTCTTCTTTCTCAGGCCTACCTCATCGTCGGTTTCGGCACACCACAACCGACTTGCTCTTTTTATCATCCTACACTTATTCATGGTATTTCACACTGTACTATCTTAAGCACCTAACACAAATATATATATATATATATAATAGTATTTTTTTTTTTTTTTTAACTTTTTTTCTTCCCTGACATTTGTTCTACCTACTTATTTATGGCCGATGGGGAAGAACACAAGCGCGTATGCTTGTAAACAAGGTAACCTCAATTAATGTACTTGTCTATATTGGCAAGCTTCTAACCTTGCACAATCAGTGATCAGTAAACAATGTTTGGGATTCTATAGAAATGTCATTCTGTCAAGAATCTTGGCCAGGACTGAGACATATTACAGGTTTACAGCATGAAAGGCTGATGGATTTTATAGAGCACAATGCCTATCCATAAATGAATGAAGAGCAAAGTACATTTTATCCACTGCTACTTGAATTGTTCAGTTTACTGGGAGCCAAATATAGATATTTCCTATAAAAAAGAGTTTCCTATGCCAGTCACTGAGACGTTCCCCGGCAGAGCTGTACAGCAGACCTTGCACTCACAATGCAGTGGTGATTATTGCAGATTCATATTCTGCACATGTTCAGAAAGTTTCTTGCTATCCACATTTGTAAAATCATGTTTGAAGAATCCTAATATGTGTTTTAGACCTTCAGTTACATATTTAATATATCTATCTATTTTTATTAATAAAGAACAGTAGTCATATCCATAATCCTCAATCTTTCCCAACAAACAGATTTATTTAATCTTAAAAGTAAACTTTTTAGGTATGCTGTAATTGGGTTAACATGAATTGGTGAGAATGGAGCCATTAAAAATGTACACTTTATGTTAAATTTGATTCTGCATTTTCTAGTTGCTCCATAACGTTTCTCCAGTTAGCAGTGAAATGCTTAAAACAAAGTTCATTCTGCACATAGCTTACATTAAAAGACGAATTGGTTAATGTACAGATGAACAGTGCTCCTCCTTTAACTTGTTCACATGCTGAGATCTTTGGCTCACAGATGTTTCATGCAAATATTCTCTCTCCCCCCTTCCCTTCTGAGCACGTTCCCACGCTTTTAGTTTTTGCAAACGGTTTCATAATCATTGCACAAAAGACTGCCCAGTACTCTGCCCTTTCCACCGTTTCTTGTTAATTTTACTTTTTTAGCATACAGATATCCTTACTTTTTACTGTTATAGACCGTACCTAGTCAGTATGTTAGGGAATAATCGAATGTGTGTAAATTTATGAACCAGTTTTGTAGATCTGGAAGATGAGATGCTAACTTACTAGTGACTACTGATGTAGGAGTTTTCATTTTCTAAATGATCCATAAAGATTTTCAGGGGTTTTTTTTTTTTTGGAACACCAACGTTTTGCAAATTAAACCGAAGTGGAAAAGCGGAGGCAAACATATTGAATTTGGAATAAATTTACCATCTCTGCCATAATAGCAGCAATTTTTACATCTTTATTTCCTCTCTGGTTTAATACACAAATTCTGAATTTAATTAATAATCCTGCATGATTTAGGGAGCTTAGGCAGTTGGTTGGGAGCAACGTCTACAACAATACTAGAAGACGTGAAACTCTGTTTACAACTACGAAAGCTATTTGACTCCTACAGTTTTGGCATTAAAAGCGTTAACACATCGGCTCTTAGAAGTGGAATGAAGTCATCCTCTAGATTCCATCAGAGCCTTGAGTGACACAGGCCAGAAGTTGTTTCATCATACAGGAAGAGACCAGACTTCCAGGCCTAGGGAAAGGTGGTGGAACAGACAGAAAACATAGCGCAAATCCGCAGAGAGGAAACAGGCAGAGAACCTGCTTATCTTCAGTCCTCAAGAATAAGAAAATACCAGTGCAATCATAAAGTGAAAAATATGCTTCTGTGGTTGTGTTAAATCCTAGAGAAGTTTAAAAACGCACATATCTTTTACTTTAGTTCATTTAATGGTACGTTTGAATTCGTAATTTCTTTTTGTTAATGGCAATAACAATACATATATTATCTCTCAGAATATCTACTTTACTCGAAGGCAACTGACGTTAATACAGTTGTGCTTGTAGCTGCATTATGCTAGTATGTTGTATCCGTCTTCTGTAGAAAATCTTCTTATGCCACTTCAGTAGATTTCAAAGGGAATGGGGAAAATCGTGTAAATGCATTCTGGCACCACAACCCTATTATATAGATAATTGTAAATTACTATATTTACATAAAGAAGAGTTAGCTGGTTTAAAATGTCTCCAACTGCTTAGGAAATGTTAATGAGCTTTCTTTATATGTACTTCAGTTTAGGAAGTGGCCATGTCACATTAGTCATCCACAGTTCTTTTTGAGTTTTTGTGTTTTAGATCACAGGCTGAACTGCCTTTAAGCCACCGTGACAAACTTTTATTTTCACTATAAACAATTACAAGTAATATGGCCTTTTTTCTGTAACCTGCAGGGCTTAGCTCAGTAGAGCTAATGAAAGTTCTTGCTTAGGAACATTTTTAGCTTAGGGATTAATAGTACCCAGCAAACGCAAGTAAGAACAGACCATTCTAAAATGGGTTAAGGGGGTGGGTCAGATTACTTCTGGCACTATAACAACTACATGTTACTGACTTTCTCTCGCATTCTAGAGGAAAGCCCTCTTTAAGTCTACTTTAATCAGAAATACCTCTTATACTCTACAATAATGCACAATTTGAACATCTGAAACTGACACGAAGCACAGTTTTGGATACCGGGCAATTTTATACGATGCCATGAATGTAAACTAGCTCTTTATCTCCTGCATATAAAACGTAAAATGCTTCTGATCAAAGAGGGCTTTAAAGATGGCTGCCTCATTGCGCAATGGTAAGCAAAGATACGCTCTGAAAGAATTTAATTTGTATGTATTACCAGTGTGTGCACCCAGACTATAATACTTG
Organism: Pelobates cultripes; assembly: GCA_933207985.1. NCBI lineage: Eukaryota > Metazoa > Chordata > Amphibia > Anura > Pelobatidae > Pelobates > Pelobates cultripes. The sequence goes on from OW240912.1 coordinate 72,970,560, forward strand.
CATTATTTTATTTAAATAGAAAACGGTTATTCTTCTAAACAAGGTGCATGACCTTTAAACTCTTGTCCCACTGTTCAGAAATGTAATTTTCTGCATGTGAACTGCTTGTTTTCCATGTGCAAATGTGTTTGCTTTATTTAACTAAAAGGACATTTTTTAAATTGAATTTTCAGTAAAGATTATACAAACACTGTAAATAATACAGAGGTTCTTTTGTGATTAGTGCGTGATTATCATAATGCATTTTACAGTAGTGTCTTCTGGGAGTTGTAGTCCAGTTGTCCGCTTTCTTATCTGGAAAGTTGACAACTGAACAACAATCCCAAAAACCTGTACTATGCAGTATGGCCAGAGGGAGCGTTTCATCTCTCCCTGATATCTTTTGAATGGAAAAAGAAGGGTTTATAGTTGCAGAGTCTCTTTGGACAGGACACCACCTTGCACCTCAGCCGATGCAAGAAATATAAATTTCTGTGGTGCTTAGTGTTCCTTTAAGGAAGGCTGGGACAGTGTATACAAGCTTTGCCATAGCTATATTCAGCTTCATGCTATTCTGTATATCACAATATCTGGTTGGGTCCCTAGTGCCATCACCATGCATCACTTCCTCCACAGCTGCACACTTCTAATACACATCTCTCTGATGTGAGTTCATCATATCTGGGAACCCTGTCATGTTTTTTTAGCAATATAAAAATGGTTTCCTCTTTCTTTTGAAATATAAAGCGGAAAAGCATCATTTCTGGGCCTGTGTCTGTTGTGCTGTGGGTTGAACTATGGGTTATGGGAACTGGTCGGCAGCTCGCACTGCAGGTGTGTGTAATTGAAAAGAAGGAAGTTGGCTGTGAAAGTGAAACTTTAGCTCGGGCTTAATATAACAAAAAAAACAGAAACCATTTGGATTTTAGCTCTTCTTGTCCCACATGTGCTAGTAAGCGTAATGTTTGGTGTATAAAGTGCCTATTCAAAAAAATTATATATGTGTAATGAACAGCCGTTTGTAAGATTACGTTATTTTATTTAATAATGTGTATTAATTAAGCCATTAACTAGTTTATGTATGTATTTTGATGTATAAAAATAAATTTTGACCTTCTGAACATGCACATTAATGGGACTCTGTAGACACTGCAGCTGCTTCAACTAATTGAAGTGGTTATAGTGTCTGGTGTCCCCTAGTGCCATCCTTTCAGTCATTAATCCAGCAAGCCAGACGATCTGTGCTATTTGGGCTAATGAGGACACATTAGCGCGATCAATAATATGTGCTATGATTGGCTGAGTGTCAGCTGACCACTTGCAGCTTAACACAGCCACCATTGCTGGTATGACATAGTGTGAGTGTGTAATCTCTGCATTTGCCATACCTCCAGTAAGGGCCTGGCTGTGAGGGGCCAGCAAACTTTATTTAGTGTCAAACTGCTCCAAAACAGTTTTAACATGGAATGGAGGGTCGGCTGAAGAGGATTCCAAGCACCATGAACAATTCAGTGAGATGAATCGCTTTGTGATGCCTATAATGTCCATGAACTTCTGTGGTTCAGTGAAAATCTCTTCCAATGCGTATTCATGTATATACATTTAGAAACACTGAACTTAGATGAATCCTCTACATTGGTATGCAGTGCAGCATGTAGCTGAATTATGTATGTGTGTGTGTGTGTATATATGTATATATATATATATATATATATATATATATAATCTCCTGTTTCCCTGAAAATAAGACATTGTAATATAAGCCCTAGTTTGGGGGATTTTCCCCGAACATAGATCTACAGGATTCCATTTGTGAGTAAGCTAATCTATGTTCGGGAAAGTTTCCCCAAACATAGATGCACAGGATTCCATGCCCTAGTGATCTGCTCTATGTTCGGGGGAATTCCCCAGAACGTAGACCTGCTTTCTAGCACATGCTTGCTACCATCGTTTTCCCCTGAAATAAGACACCCTCTGAAAATAAGCACTAGTGCGTTTTTCGGGGGGGAAATTAGTATAAGAACCGGGGATTCTGGGAGATATATATATATATATATATATATATATATATATATATATATATATATATATATATATATATATATATATATATATATATATATATATTTTTTTTTTTTTTTTTTCTTGTAGTAAACTTAGTAACCCAGAAAATGTCTATCTCATGACACTGACCAGTGTTAAGGCCTTTCCTTTTGTTTAAATTGAAATGGAAAGTTGCTGTGCGTGTGTGTTCTGGTTGACACCTGTCATGGTTTATGTAAGAGTCCTTTAAATGAATTGGAGGCATATCTGAGACTCATTCAGATTGATTAGAAAAGGCTATGACAGGCCATAGTTGCTCTGAATTCCCAGGCAGCTGTGATTCCTTCAGCACAGCAGTTCACACTCAGGGCAAGCACCCCAGAATACTTCACATGCTATATAGCGTTAAATTAGTCTGCTGATGCTAGTGCTTGGGAAAGCATTTTACAAGCATTTCTTTGTGGTTTGGAGAGCAGGTATCCCACATTACAAGAGTACTCATGTTCTGTGGCTACTTAATTTATTTTGGCTGAAGTAGAAAGATATGTAAGAAAATGTCTGTAGAGACGATTTTAAGGTTTTGTTGACTGCTTCTGTACTTCTCATGCCACGTCTTGGATATCTGCTCGCTTAGTGTTGGAGACAATGGGTTTAATTGTGCGTACCATTTAAAGTGGCAGGTGACTCCTTACATTTCACAACCAAGTATAGCTATTAGGAGAATCTATGAATTGTGATAACAGATGGCAGCTCTCAATAGACTATTAAACCCATTTGTGTTTTCTAATTTGATTTTATTGCAAACAAAACTTTTAAGGATCCATTGACTTGGCCCTTGCTTCAAGTAACCGTATTAGTATTGCCTACATCTGCCCCCTACAGCATGCACTCCCTTCTGACTTCATGGGCTCTGTTAACTAAACATGGAATTGTAGTGAATTAAAATCTGAATCACATCATTTAGGTAAATATAGCAAATTTGGACATTTCCCTTCCTCCTTTTTAGTCACAGCTTGGCTGTTTCAGCCTAACTTGTGCTATTCCGTTTTGGTACAATTTTGAGTTTGGTAAATAAATCCCCCTGTGTTAGATTGAACTAAAAGTCCTGGTCTTGGTCAGGAAACAAATTATAGCTAAAAGCAATGTTTCAAAATTTGCATTCTGGAAGGATCTCGCAGGAATCCACAAATAAGCACCTCTATAAGTGTGGAACCTTTTGACACATATTTTTACTGCAGACCAAAGCCATGGGCTTTTTTTCGTTATTTATTATTTTTTTTCTACAAAATCCAAAGCGCTCATTACCTTTGCTTGGAGGTTTCGTAATGAGGTTTCTGCTGTCATGCACTTCGGCAGATTCCATAACATTGTCTTTCGCATAATATGGCTATTTTATCCTGACGGATGAGACTTTTTGTTGCTGACAACTGCCCTAATCACTAAGGGGCATCCATTACATCCAAACTCTCCATTACTGGACTCTCGGTATCTCCAAGTGCAAAGAAGAAAAAAACATTTTATTTATTTATTTAAAATGTAATCGCAAAAGGAAACTCGTCCTAACCTCTTCACATACAAATAATCTAAAAAAGATTTCATCTGATGTGGTTCCTCTCTCCACACCTTGACACCCTTCAAGTACAGATCAGATCTGCTCCATGACCCATTCTGTGGTTTTCAGTGTTTGTTTACAGTAGTTGTGCTGGTGTACATTTCACACATGTTGTAAATGGCTTTCTGCTTTTGAAGACTCTATCATTGTCTGTGCTATAAATACTTTATCTTGTGTACTTTAAAATTTAGCTAGATGTATCGACGGTTTTAAGGAGGAGGGTGGTCAAGGTGTTGAGATATGTCATATTTTATGGACTGTAGGCAATGACTTTTCCTGACACTGCATAACGTATTGAAGAACCCCGACAGGCTCCATTATTCCCCGGAGGGTTACCCGCCTTGCAAAATAAAAGTTGATGGGTGGCTAATCAGCCTTGCGTATGATATGTCACCTGAAAGAACACCTAAGGCATTGGGAGAGTCCTTGGTTGTGCAAATACATTTTTATTGTTTTACTTTGTTCTTTCTTACTCATATTACTTCAATAAACCTGGTCTGACAAGTTAACGTTTAAAAGTTGTTTGATAAATCTGATTACTGAACCAATGAAATGTTTACATTTTTTTTAGTGATTTCACTTTTGTGTTTTGTTTTTTTTATACTAAGTTTGTACTCTTAAGTTTCTGTCAAGTGTGTCAAAATTTCACGTCCGGAGCTACTAGCCATTACTAGACAAGTGCTTTCCATTTTATTTTTATTTCTTTTTTAAAAATGTCCACATTTTCCCCTTTCTCCTTTAGTCGGTTGCCCGTTTTCCATCATAAACTTTAGACACTAATTTTAATACGTAATTTTAGGCTTTTGCTCCAACTCTAGAATAAGTCCCCTTACCCCAGTTGACATGTTTTGGATTACCAAGCTGTTGCAAGTTTTGCAGCTCTGCAGCAGTGTGTCGGAAAGTTTGACGTTGCACAGTCACGAGAGATGAAATGCACATCCCTGGTACTAAAGCAATGACTGAGCTGGCTGTCATCCATTTGAAAATATGAATGCTCAATCATCACTGTTCTTGTATTTCATACCTGTACTGTTGGCAAGATGTGTGTATTTTGCTGGGTTGAGTTGCCGGTTCACTTATAAACATACAACATGGAAATATTCTAGATGGAACCTTAATAGTTATAAAAACCTGCCCAGGAAAATGTTTAAATATACCGATGTCCCTGCTCACCTAGGTCATAGTGAACAAAACCCCTAAAATAACACACATTGGAACACTGAGACATACAGTTTTTTTTTTTCCTTTTTGACTGACATTTCTGTTCTTGTGTTTTCATTAACAGCATCAGTGAAAGTTTCCTGACGGTAAAAGGCGCAGCTCTCTTCCTCCCTCGTGGGAATGGATCATCTACCCCAAGATTTAGCCACAGACGCAACAAGCATGCAGGTAAGAGGCACTCCTGAACTTGGGTGTTGCTGGTCTTTGTATAAATTGTCTGACGTGGGATATTCTATATGTCCAATGGCTGTAAGTTATCAAGTTGAAGCTTGGATGCAAATTGTGGCAACGTTTTACTAAACCAATGTTTTTGTGTTTTTTTTTTTGTGTCAATCATTACAGCCCATATTTTAAAACTTACTTTATTTGGAATTTCCCACCCAAAAAAAATAATTCAACATTTTGGGCACCAAAATAAGTTTGGTGCCCTGTGTAGATAAGGCACAGTTATCTTGGGTGATTTCATTTTATGCTACTCCATAAGGCCCTTCCATTCTGCAGGGATTCTTTTTATTTAATTTTAAGTTGCATCTACATATTTTTTATTTAACACTATTTGATGCATTAAAATTGGTATAATACGACATGGAGGGTCCTTTTTAGCGCCAATTGCCAGTGTTTAATATCCTGCCTTGTTTTTCCACTTTTGAGAAATGACCTTGAACCTTGTCTGTAACTGGACGTTTTCCTGAACGGAAAGAGGTGTTTTCCACATAGCAATGCTAATGGTACATCTTTACATACTGTACAATTAAACTGCTTATGTGCTTTTTCTCTGTGGGATAGTTGGTGCCATTGTGATTGATTTTGATCAGTGAGACTGCATTCTCTCTGTTTGTTTTTTTCTTTTTTTTTTTTTTTATTATTATTATTATTATTATTGTACAAAAAGTGCAGATGTGAACAGTGTGGAACCGACAAACATAAATTGGCACTTCTTTAGATTCTTACACCTCCCCCCAGCTGTCAGTCAGATAACTGACCCTGTTACTTCCTGGTTGTTTTGTTCTGTGGAGTACAAAGACTTCTCCTTGAAGTGCATTGGAAAGTTTGTGATTGGAAGCCATTGAAAGTCTGGGCGGGATTAGAATGGAAGGGCTTCAAAGCTGTTTTGTAGACTTACCCCCAATGAAAACATGCTTGTTTTTTAGTTATGCATTTTTTTTGTCATTGTGCTTGTATCTAAAAAAACGTGTTTTTTGTGGGGGGTTTGTTTAATTCTTTGTGCAGTGAGCGCTGGTACATTTACTTATTTTTAAGTACACTTGTACATTCTGAGAAATCCCTCCTTTCTTCTTTTCATTACTTCTGAAAACCGCAGAGATTGTTCAATTGTTTAATGTTTGGCGTCTGATATTTATTGCCCATTCACCGCCAGGTAGAATAGGTTTCTTCACATGTTTAAGCAGGTCCTGGCATTGCGCACAGATGTGTCTGGGAACATGACTAATCACTTTAATGTTGTAATAGCTGAGAAATAAAAGGTTGGTTGGGCAATGCTTAACTTCCCTTCACCCTCTAGAGCATGACCACACAATACATTCCGAAGAGTTCAGCAATCAACTTTTGCCTAACTCCAGATTAAAAGGCACTTGCCACACTAAAATACTGTATCAAAATCTGTGTATATGTGTGTATATATAATATTTTTACAATTGTCAACATCGTGATTCATGTAAAAAAGTAGTACATTTGTGACAGTATTAGTAGTACATTTGTGACAGTAGCATAGGGTTAAGGCTCAAAATTATACCAAGGATAATACAACCTTTTATCTCTGCCAATTGAACACACCTCTAAATTAAATAAATATATCCATATAAAGATACATTAGTCTACCAATTGGCTTTACTGGGAATTTTGTACGCAGTCAACTGTTCTCGCCAAAACGTATTAATGAATGGACAAGACGACAACCAATGGGATTTATTTTGAATATGGAAAATGGGAGTGAATTTTTGCTTTTATTTTGAAAATGACAAAAACCCTCGGCCTACATTAAATACACTAAATGTTGATTTTTATTTTTTTTGTGTGTGTGTGGAGAATTGGCCAATTTTTTTCACGGTTAAGTTATTAGCCCTGAATGTTGTGTATTTTCTTGCTTTAATAAGGGTTAAAAAACAAACAAACATGCAGAATGATAATTTTCAGGTCCCTTAAGCACACTGCATGCAAAGTAATACTTTGGTTTCTTGTTACAGGCTCAGTAGCTCAGGGGTGATTTAAACCATTGCTTTAGTAGGGAGTCAATGGAAACTTTTAAAGTAAAGAACCTGTTCCACAGGTTTTCTTCACGTCTCATTTAGTCACGTTTTCCCCGAAATATTGCCTTTCTAGGGCTAGATTAGCATTTGGATATGTTCAGCTCCTTAGAATATGACATCAGATAACTGATCACTCGATCCCTCTATTATGTTATTAAATGTCAGGGATGTGCATTGCGTTGAAAATTCGTTACCTGCCTGCTGGCACTGGGTGAGTTAAAGCATGTTAATTGTGGCTTTTTCTTATACCCCCCCACCATCAGAAGGAAAAAAAAAAACCCTAAAAAATAGGAACAAATTGGGAGAGGTTGTGAAATTCCCTACAGGATAACACATATTAATGTTTTTTTCTTAAGACTACTCTGGAAGGCTAACCACGAAATATTGGTGAAAAAGTTGTGTGCCAATATCATGAAGTCACCATGATGCTATTGGACGTCTGCTTCTTTGATTGGGAATTATAGTTCAATAGCATACAATAGCATCCAATGAAGACAGTCTTGGCACCCTTGAATTAGATCTGCTTATGTTAATTAAAATTCTGTTTAAAGGTCTTTACAGACTCCTTTATTTTTAAAAACATCTTGTATTTTCAACTCTAACCATTGTATTGGATCCCTGAGCTTTTGTTTAATATTTATTTTTAAAATATATTTTTATTTCGCAGGGGACCTCCAACAGCACCTGCAGGCCATGTTTACACTCCTCCGCCCTGAAGACAACATCCGGCTGGTGAGTGTTTATCAGTGTCCCTCCTTTCACCATATCACGTGCTGCTTTGTAATGAGAAAAAGCATAAGCAATGCGTCTGTGTGTGTTTTAGAACTATAAGTTCTTGTTAGATTTGAGTAAAATCGTGTATTGTCCAAGAGCTAGGAAGAGATGTACTCGGAATTTAAAAATATAAAAGCCCAAAGGTATTTATGTACGGAGTGGTTAGTTGACAATAGGTCATTGGCATTCTTTATTTCTGAGAAGAGAAATTAGAACATTTCTTTTTGAACGTAAACATGGCATCCTAACATGTGCTGACACATGTATATGCTTTCTTTATATAAAACAAATCCTCTGAAGTTTGATTGTGCCAGGTTCCATTGGAGCAACACATATACAAACCTGCCCAGATATCTGACGGCACATAGTCGTCATCAGTGCCATACCACACCCACTGGGATTTTCCTTTTTTTATCTAACTTTACAGGTAGGTGTAACAGCTGGCAGTAGCAACCTTGTGTACCGAGCTGCTCTGACATGTGCTTCTCCGCATGATAACACGTTTTTATTATTAGCAAACACTAGAAAATTAGACTTTATTATTGATCAGCAACTCCCAATTATCTGTAGTTGGCAATGTACCTGCAAAATTCATGCTTCCACCTGCACAGTCTCATACTAAATGCCATGCTACAAATTGTCGCTAACACCCTTATTATTCAAAATTATGCCTTTGATCACTTAGCAACCTGCAGTGCACACGGCAAAAGGTCACTGCCGTCCTACAAGAGTTAAGTAGGAATTATAGAGTAGGCACAACAAGGGTACGAAGGTTGTGGTTCATTGAAGACTACCAGCCCCCAGGAAGTCCTGTTTATGATCACATACTGGTATTGCACTGAGAAATTCAGCTGGGAAAGAATCCAATTCAATCCATCATCAGTTCTTACTCCATTTCATGCCCACTCCCTTGCTTTGTGAGAGTGATAGGACTTTTACACACAAAACAGCTGGTAAACTACATGTTAATCTGGCCTCTTAAGTGAATACAAGCTCAGTTGTGTCAGATTCCCATAATATCTAGAGAAGAGCCTTCTTTACTGTACAACTGTAATGTCCAATGTGAATATGACCCTTCATCAGAGGCCAGTGATTTATGTGCATAATAATCTCCCAATCATGCATTTATGAAATAAGCGACTGTTTGATATGTTATGTAATTTCTGTGAAATCAGTGCCTGTATTGTGTGGTTTGCTGAAAAAATGCTTACTTTTACAAATGAAAAGGCACTTTGTTGTCAAAGACATGGTCTATTGTCTTGAACAGCGTTGCAGTCATCGGCCGTTCTGCATAATCCATTTACTGATGTTCCCTACCCAAATGTGACCCAGCCACTGATACAAATAAGGGGAAGTGGAGCACCATGCTGTCACCCAGATTTTACTGAAATCCAAAAGAAATAACCGAGAGGAACTCAATTGTTCTTCTCACAGAAATAATGCATTTTTTCTGTGTCTGCCACATCTAGCTAGTTTATAATTAAAGGTTAATTTGGTACCTTGCTATTTTCCATCCCCCTATAAATCATTTTAGAAAACTGAATTTTGCTTTGCTCAACCAGATTGACCACTTGTCTGCTTCGACCTACAGTCTTGGTAAAAAAGAAATGTCTGCCATGCCAGCAGATAGACATATGAGATGTAGCTATGGACTCTATGTAGATCAGAATAGTAAGGGAATATTTGTGCTGTTCTTTTGAAAACAGAATGTCTCTTTATTCATCAAATGATTTCTTGGAATGGGCCTGTGCCAGAATACTCGTCACTATGTGCTTGTGATGCCTGCTCTTGACTTTGTGCTGTCATCTCCATTGAGATGGGCACACCTTGTTCATTGATGTAGTATAGAATAATCAGAGTATTTTATAGCTCTTTCTATTGCTATCTAACACAAACAAACTCCAGTATGGTTATATCGTATATGACTGCTTGAGAATGAACAGTCATTTAAATGGTATTATTTTTCTTTTGTGTACACTATTTAGATACCCCCATGTGTTTTGACATTGAGTTTAAACAAGGTTGAGCAACTATTACTGCAAGTTTTATCATGTTTTATGCCTCTGTTGCACTTCCATGTCCGTGCTTTATACAAAGTCAGTAATTATTAGGTCGGTTTGCAAGTGGTTTAGTTTTAGAGATTATATCGATGGTGTGTTTAGCCCGGTCTCACTGCTAAAACCTGGCTCAAAATCCTGTTTAATTACTCTTTACTTAACTGGTTTAGTAGATGTAATTACATTCATTCATAATCTGATTTCTGCCAAGAATGCTACACTTTCAAGGCAAAGTGCTCGTTCACGTTTATTTTTATGGATTCTGCCGCTTTGAAGTTTTGTTTTGGTTTTGTTTGTTTTATTCCCTGAGGGAAGCCATGCCTAGTACGTTATGATATTTTAATGTTACCTACTTTATGAACACACTGCTTTCAGCAACGTCTGAAGCAGCTTTATTGTAATGTGTGTTAGTCAATTCTTTTAAATGCACTTTACCATGTCCTTGCCTTCTCAATTGTTAACGTGCCTTGATTTAGAACACTGGCCTTTTAACACCCAATGAAAAACACTGATATGGCTGGTACCTTTTAGACATGGGCACAAAAAGAGAGGAAGGTCCCTGCTTAACAGAGCTTACAGTCCGTTCAGATTCTGCAGAAAGTGCGGTGTGTTGTCTGCTCCAATAACTTTCCATAGGAAGCTCAAATAAAGGGGCAAAAAAATTAAAGTAGAGCGATGCCACCCTGTGCATTACTGACGATAACGTATGTGCAGGCACATTTATAAACCTGAATATTACCATTAACTGCCTGAGGGGGCTATAGCTCCTGTTTTCAACTTTTGTTCTTATTTTTAACTTTCCTCCTGTTTCTGTTACTTCCTGTCGGCCTGGGCACGGCAGCATTTCATCCATGGCTGCTTTCAAAAAGTCCCCTCACCAGAGCTTTTGTTCCTGGTCCTTTCCAATTTCGTTCTTTCGGCTAGTGATGCAAAGCAGCTTCTAGGAATCGCAAGCCGGCTCCGTACAGTTTCCTGAAGACTTGGCAGACTTAAGATGTCTTCTGTTCTTGCAGTGTCAGCCCTGACTGGGCACGCTTCGGCTGATGTAAATCTAATCCAGCTGATGTCTTGCATTGAATGTTGGAAAACAATGGCCTGTAATCCCCATGGTGTCCCATACAACTCCGCAGATGTCGTCCTCTTTTGATATGGCAGGCAACGAAGGAAGCTGCTTTTTCCTGAGGATAGAAAATATCCGTGTGTTGTGCAACTCGTATCATAAATCCTGACCTTTTTTTACACTCGTTAAAATAAAAACGTTCACGTTGCATTTACTTTCTTTAGTTCGATGGCAGTGCTGTTTTAAGTTTGAGGTTTTTAATCTAGGATCCCAACATGGCTCGGCTTGCTAGATCTTTGTAAAACATTATGTCTGTGCTTCTCTCATAGAATATAATGTGTGTGAGATTTTGTCTTCTAAACATTGCTAGATTTTCATCCAATCCTAGCTTTCCAATAGAATCTCGAATGTTGAAACTGCTTTACTGAGGGTTCCATTCAAAATTGTAGCTAAAGCTCCTTCACAAAAAGCTGAGAAGGTGGGGACATTTTATAGTGAGCCTACTCCATACTGGTATTTGAACAGGTGCTGGGGTGGGGATAAGCTTGTTCCTGTTGGTGAGAAAGGTGGTTTTATAAATGCAAACACTTTTCAGGAACACTGTAATCTGGAAGCTCCTTGCACAATAACATGTTCATTGAAAAAACATCACAGTCCTATTAGATTTAAAAGCAAATAAGTGAAACATTTTATCGTCCTTTAACTGCAGCTTTACCGAGAACATTGATCATAAGGTGAATAGTGAGTGCTGACACTGTCCATTTTCTGCCGTTTTGAACTTCAGATCCAAACTGGATTTTTTTATTTCATGTGCCTGTATCATCTTGCACTATTTCCTGTCATTTTGTTCCATGTATGTGCGCCTGCCAGTTCCCAAATTGTTTTGAAAGCAGCTGTGATGTCAACCCGGTTTGTGCAATAGAGGAGGAGCTGTCTGATTTCTAATAAAGAACAGCATAAGTTGGAATCTGACTATTTCTATAAAGAAGGGACATTAAGAAGGGTTGTATTTTAATTTATGTGCATGCAGTTACAACATATCAGGTGGGCTTTGGATTTTAACTCCTGTGTTTTTATGCCAAATGAAAATCCCAAAATATATTATAAATATAAATGAAAAATACATATTTGGAAAAACAGAAATCTCCAACACCTGTTGCATTTTGTGCCCAGATGAAATTGTCCATGGCCATACTAATGCTTTGTATTTATTTCCCTCCTTTAGGCCGTGAAATTGGAAAGCAGCTATCAGAATCGGACA